>CM077304.1:189338921-190538921 GCA_039655065.1 Glossophaga mutica | reverse complement strand
CCAGGAACAGATAGCCCAGTCTCTCCATTAATGAAGCCTTTTCCTTTGGGTAGCCTCACAATTCTTTGGTTCCCCAAAGCCGCGAAAGTGTTTATTAGACTAGCAGCACTCCTGACTGCTTTCCCAACACTTCGCCAACAGGAAGGTTCACTGCGCAGGCAGAGGAAAGAGAACGAGGCACCGCACGTCTCATACCCACCCAAAGTTAGCTAAGCTGGATCCTGAAGTGGCACCCGCCCCTTGCTCTTCTGCCAGAGGGAGGCAAGAGCATCATCTCTCTTCGTGCTTGCTCCATCTGACCCCTTTCATTTGGTTCTAACGCAGTTTCTGCCTGCGGGAAATCTAGCACAGGGTGAGCCGCCAGTTCTCGGGCCCCGAAAGCTCCCCTCCTCGCAGAACTTTCAGCACCGCGGACAGCTCCAGGCCCGCCGACTGCCGCCTGCCCCGCTGTTCGCCAGGACCGATCACCCCACGGAGGACGTGGGGGAGGGGTGGGGCGGGTTATCTTTTTGAGGTCTTTTGCCAGCTCCGGCTACTAACTGTCTCCAGAGTTCGGCGACAAACCCTTCACCAGAGCCGGTTCCTTTGCATCTTTCAGTTCAAGACCCCGACGAACCAAGCTTTGCACAGGGAGTGGGGGTCAAAGGTGCTAGGGAGCAGGCTTGCTGTTCCAGCTTTCCCCGTTTCCCCTGGCCTTCCTTTAGCTTCTAGACATTTGGCGACTTTCTCTCTTACTCTTCAATCACGATACAAAATACATATTACGGACGGGGCTCAGGAGGGAGAAGGAAGTTCGAGCTACCTCCCGCGAGGCCACTTTGCCCTACTCGGGCCCTCTGGGTTCCCAGGAAGCTGACGTGCTTTGGGATGGGGAAGAGGCGAGGCTCTGACCCTCTGACCGGGTAATAAGTGCCAGCGAGAATCCTTCCCCGGGGCTGCCCATCACGCGCCCCCCCCCCCCCCCGACACACAAACACACTGGCTAGGGAGCGTCCCTGGACACTTCTCCCATTGCGTCCTCCTCGCCTCCCCGGCAAGTCACCGCTCCCTGGGGACAGATGCCCCTGGGAGCGCACAGGCCAGGTCTGGGCACCGGGCTCAGCTGGAGTCCCTTTGAAGAGTTTGCTCTCAGGTAAAAGGGCGGACGTTGTCCCGCCCTCCCCTCAGGGCTGCGGCCGGAAAAGCGTCTCTTCCTTTCCCTGGGCTCATTCCGAGGCCGAGAACCGAGAGGCGGGAGCCAGGTGCCATAACGGCGAGGGTAAGAGGCGTCCGTGGGGACCCGGGCCGCCCGGACCTGCTCGCGGCTCCCCTTTGCCTCTCGCCCCGGCGGCGCTGAGGCTACATTTGCCTTAGCCCCACCTGGCAGCTCCCGCGAGTCCCCAAAACGCTGGACGCTGCCCGGGCCCCATTCCAGGTCAGAGCCTGAGAGATACCCCAACCCAGCTCCTTGCTTCTTCCAGGGGACCCCTTCCCGTAGGGCGCTCTCAGCCTCCGCGCCATGTTCCTGCTTCCTCCCTCCCCGTGGCTCCGCTCTCCGGTGCATTCAACCAAAGGCGATCATCCCATTTGCGGAGGTCCAGCTGGGATGCAGGGGCCGCGGAGGGGGACAGACTGCGGTGAAGGGGCACTTTCACTCACCCGAGGGCTGGCGGCGATGAACTGGCTGCAGGACTGGTGGTTGGAGGTCCGCACTTAGAGCGCCCGGCTCTCTCTCCCACTGTGATGCGGGGTGCTGGTGGCCCAGGAAGCGAGAGGCAGCCGCTGCTGCAGAACAGCTCCTCAATTATTCAGATACCACCCCCCTCCAGCCCGAGGCCTGTCTGTCATCCCTCCAGCTCCTCTGTCTCCGCCTTCTTGAAGTCACGTGGGCTGGTCAACCCCTTACATTTCTCTCACCAGATGACCCCCCCTACCTCCAACACACACACACACACACACACACACACACACACACACACACACACACACACACACACACACACACCCCAAACACACGTAAGCTATCTGCGATTCTCAACCCCTCCCCGGCCCACTGATCTTCCCGGTGGGGCTTTAAGTATCTCAGGCTGTCCAGAGACTGAGGGGGCCCGAGATGGGAGCAGTGCTCTGCCCTGGGAAAACAGGAACAGACAGGACTGCAGTGTCGGTGTGTTGGGAAGGCAGCCCCGCCTCTGCTGGACGCAGCACTGAGGAAAGCTGGCTACTCAGACCTGCTTCCTGCCCTCTGAAAGCTTACCGACCGCCTCCCTCGAGCTCTTGCTGCTCTTAAATTTCTTCCACCTCCCTCAGCATTATTGGAAAGAAAGGATGGGAGAGACTGAAAATTTCTCTCCTTCCCCGCCAAATCAAGCCCCCCTCTTTCAAAGCTAAAGTAGGCCAAGTTTTTCTTTGGGTTATCAACATCTTGTAAGTGGATTTGAAATGTGAAGACCCATCAGGAATTCCAGTCCATGTGAGCCTGGGTTATTTCACTTCCCCTAGCCATTCTTCTTTCATCGGGAAAATGACCACCTCACAAGACTGTTAGGAGAATTAGACATGATAATGATCTTGACATTGCCTAGCCCAGTGCTGGATATTACATATTGGGAACTCAATAAATGAGAGTTCTTCCCCTGCCTCTGTTAAACATAAATTTCAGAAAATAAGACAGTTGTGATTTGTGTCTGTGGAATGGAGGTATCTTTTGTAAACTTGGAAGAGGGTATCTGTGACATCAGACTAGGCAGATAACCAGTTTGTGTGGGGACAGGAGAGGCACAAAGCTCCTATTTTCCATTGGTTCTGTTAAGACGAATATCCCAGAGCTATGTTATATATTAAAAAGATGAGGACTAAATGGTACCAACCCAGACACGTTTGGCCTCATCAGAGAATTAATTATTTAACATGCATTGAGTAGACTGATTAGGATAGAAAGTACCTACATGAATTCTTGCATCTGTAGTCCAAGCCCTTAAGATATATGGGAGCTAATGAAATGTAACTCCCTGACCTTGGAAACAAATTCACTGGACTTTTGTTTGAGAATATTGGCTGATTGATACCCCCTCCCTAGGATGGAGCAGTTCAAAGCTACCTTTAAGCTGTGTGTTTTAGCTCAGAGGCCCTGGGTTCTTCCCAGAAAAATGATTGACCAGTGCCAGGACAGTCTTGGTAAAACCATTTAGTTCAAGCTTATTACTGTCTTGGACCAGCATAGAGGCCTGAAGTCCCGGCACATCCCTTAGTTTAAATTTATGAGAGTCTTGCAGGAGCAAGGTATATCAGACCCAAGAAACGGTGAAACATTGCGTAGAGGTAAAGAATTAGAAATTTGAAGCCATAGTTCAGGCCTGCCAGTTACCTATTCTAAAATCTTTGGTAAATGATTCGATCTCTCAGTCTCATCTTTAAAATGGGAATAGAAAGTCTATCTACCTTCTCCATGAGACAGTTGTAATGTTAAAATGAAATAATGTATGAGAAACCACCCTGTGAAAGGTAAAGAGCAAACAAATGTAAACTACTAACCTTATGGACTGAAGAAAACCCTAAAATTTATTCTATCCACAAGCATTATGGACATGAAGGGATGGGAAGATGGGATTTGTCATGGAATGAACAGCTACTAAAATATCAGTGTATTTCTGTAGGTCTGTGTATGTCCGTGTAATTCAAGGGGTATGGTGTTGTGAATTCTGCATTTTTAAATTTTCACTCTCTTCTGTGATGGATTTCTATATTAAATCCCATTTCCCCCCAGCCTTTCAGTTTTAGAATAGCACTAGCCACAGTCACAGTGATTATGAGTATTTAATATCTGAGATAAGTTTGTGCTTGTATTTCAGGACAGGTTTAGACTTTTCTGCCTCTGCTGGTTAAAATCGATTTGGGTTAAAATTCAAAATGGGTTTGATTTCAAGAAAAATATTTAGCATCAAAAGAGCAATTCCTTATTACTCATCAGTACTTTGAATGGTGAAATGCCAGTAGACCTAGTGAAATCTGCACACAAACCAGGAACACCCGAGGAGCTTCCCGTACACTGAAGCAGTCCAGTTTCCTGGTTTACTTCTTTGTAATAGTCCTTAGAACATTCAGTCTAGATCCCTTATATTTAGGGAGACCAGAAAATACCAACCCATGCTTCTATATATATCATTTTAAAAAATTGTTCAGACTAAGTAAGATGCTGCCTCTGACTCCTACCCACCTCAGTGTTGTCATGAGAACACATGAGAAATGGAAGAGTAAGCATGCAATAATTTAATTTTGCCTCATTAAATGGTGCAGTTACTCAAATGAGTATAAATTTCAGAATATTTTGGGCAGTTTCACCAGAAATTGCTCTGAGACTCTGAATAATTTTTTTCAAATTAGTTTTAAATGCCCAAGTCAACTTTACCCAGCAAAGAGCAGAATAGAGAGCTTGGGGAACAGATCTTGCATAGATTACAGTAGAAAGTTACACCTTAACAATGATTTCTTGATAATGTTTCCCTTGGGTCCTACCTTTTTTCTTGTAAGCTCATATCTTTTACCTGTTGACTATGACCTTTGTAAGCCACTGTAGACACTTTCCAGTTGTTGGGAGAGCACTCATGAATGAATTAATAGAAATGCAGTAGATAAAAATGTAGTTGAACATTTAGAGACACACACAGGAGCAACAATCGATGCATATCTCAGTTTCAGGGTTGAACACTGACACCACAGAGTGACTTCGAATTGGATCTTGAAAGTACACACCCCAATTTTATTGTTCCAACAATTGGAATATGGAGTTTTGATTCATTTATTCACCGTGTTCTAGATACTTGGGACAACAGCCATAAACAATACAGAAATGGTTCCCGCTCTCCTTGAGCTTACATACTGGTGGAGTGAGTCAGACCCTAAACAAGTAAACAAAGAACTTGAGAAAAGTTCCTGATCAAAACAAAATAGAGTGATATTATAAGGGGTGAAGGGCCACCACTCTACTTGAGTGGTGGAAAACTGACAAAAGCAAATGCAGGGCCCAGACACAAAAGTTGCTACTCTCCAAAGGAAGGGGCAGTGCCCTCTTACCTAAGACCTTTTGCCAAAAGCCTGTCATTTTCAGGATAATTGCTAAAATCATTCATGATTAACCAGTTTGGTTGGGTTAGGGTTAGGTCACAAGGCATTGGCCAGATGCCTTAGAAACAATTTCCTATTTTTGCATGATTCATGATGATGAGTACTTGATGCTTTCTTCTAGAAGAATTCCCAGCTCATCAATGCACCTGATTTTTGACTCTGGGAAGATTCAGAACCTGACAAACCAAAGATACTGCAACAGTCTGATCAGAGTCCAGTTCAGAATCCTTTAAAGGGAGAGAGGTTTCAGAGAAGCAGGAGAAGAGAAGACACAGAACCAGATCCCAGTCTACCACAGGCACACAATAAAGATATACCAAATAAGTAACCTGATGTTAGTATCCTACCGATGTATAAGCTAAATTATCTATGAGTAATTATCATTTGAGTATCTAAATACTAAGAGAAAGAAAAGGGGATGCTGACCTGAGCATGTTCATTTTATTTCTTCCAAATTTACAAAGAGATATAGCGACACCCCCCACCACCACCCCATAACACCACCCCACCTTGAAGAGCGAATAAAGTTGCTTAATGATAAAGCTGAGGAGAGAGGTCTGGAGTATCAGACCAATGGAGTTCCTGACATGGAAGGAAAAATTAAAGCAAACACTTCTTCATATTTATTACATGTTTTCTTTCTATCCATTCACTTTTCTACTTAAATAAATTTGTTTTAAAGAGGTTTCTAACATTATTTTAAATAGAAAACTGGTATCTGTTGCCATAAATACAAGATAACTATTTAAATAAACACAGTAAAAATAAAACAGTACTATTACAGTCAAGCTAAATACTGTTGCCTTCCAGATAATTTGAAACTCACTTTCACCATATTAAACAAGAAAATCAGCAACTGTTAGAGAGGTATTAAAGACATGTTGGCATCAAACTGAGGCTTCCTCCATGAGGTAATCAGATAGATTTGAAAGATAAGTGGAAAAGGTTTAACTTCCTAACTCTGTGATTATAGGCCATTTAGTGCTGAGTCCTACTACCATCTAAGTCAGTATTTCTCCTAACTTTAATGTGTTTAGAAATCATCTGGAGATGATTAAACATATAGAATTGGATTCACTAGGTCCGGGTGGGACTCAAAGACTTGCATTTCTAACATAATCACAGTGATGCTGGTGCTGCTGGTTCTTGGACCACTCTCTGAGTAGCAAGAAACTAAAGTACCAGTGATGTTATGTGTCCCACATTTGGGGATATGCTACCTCTTTTTTTTTTTTTACTTTTTAAAAAATATATTTTATTGATTATGCTGTTACAGTTGTCCCATTTTCCTCTCTTTATTTCCCTCTACCCTGCACCACCCCTCCCACATACACTCCCCGCCCCACTTAGTTCATGTCCATAGGTGGTACATATATGTTCTTTGGCTTCTGCATTTCCTATATTATTCTTAACGCCCCCCATCTATTTTGTACCTACCATTTATGCTTCTTATTCCCTGTACCTTTCCCCCAATCTCCCCCTCCCCTTCCTGGCTGATAACCCTCCATGTGATCTTCATTTCTGTGATTCTGTTCCTGTTTTAGTGTTTGCTTAGTTTGTTTTTTTTTTCTTCAGGCTCGGTTGTTGATAGTTGTGAGTTTGCTGTCATTTTACTGTTCATATTTTTATCTTCTTTTCCTTAGATAAGTCCCTTTAATATTTCATACAATAAGGGTTTAGTGATGATGAACTCCTTTAACTTAACCTTATCAGGGAAGTACTTTATCTGCCCTTCCATTCTAAATGATAGCTTTGCTGGATAGAGTAATCTTGGATGTAGGTCCTTGCCTTTCATGACTTTGAATACTTCTTTCCAGCCCATTCTTGACTGCAAGGTTTCTTTGGAGAAATCAGCTTATAGTATTATGGGAACTCCTTTGTAGGTAACTGTCTCTTTTTCTCTTGCTGCTTTTAAGATTCTCTCCTTCTCTTTAATTTTGGGTAATGTAATTACAATGTGCCTTGGTATGTGCTTCCTTGGGTCCAACTTCTGCGAGACTCTCGGAGCTTCCTGGACTTCCTGGAAGTCTATTTCCTTTGCCAAATTAGGGAATTTCTCCTTCATTATGTTTTCAAATAAGTTTTCCGTTTCTTGCTCTTCCTCTTCTTCTGACACCCCTATGATTTGGATTTTGGAATATTAAAGTTGTCCTGGAGGTTCCTAAACCTCTCTTCATTTTTTTGAATTCTTGTTTCTTCATTCTGTTCTGGTTGAATGTTTCTTTCTTCCTTCCGCTCCAAACCATTGAGTTGAGTCCTGGTTTCCTTCCCTTCACTGTTGGTTCCTGGTACATTTCCCTTTATTTCACTTTGTATAACCTTCACTTTTTCCTCCATTTTGCAACCATACCCAACCATTTCTGTGAGCATCCTAATTACCAGTGTTTTGAACTCTGCATCTGATAGGTTGGCTATCTCTTCATTGCCTAGTTGTATTTTTGAAGTGTTGATCATTCTTTCATTTGGGCCAACTTACTTTGTCTCAGCACAGCTGTTACGTAGTAAGGGGTGGAGCCTTAGATATTCTCCAGGGCAGAACAACCCACTTTGCTGTGTTGTGGTGCTGTATGTGGGGGAGGGGTCTGAGAGAGGGAGCAATGCCACTTGGCTCGGCTCTCAGTTGGCTTTCAGTCACTTACCACGTCACCCACAAGAAAATTAGGCACTTTTGGTGATGATTCCTGGGTAGATGGGTTTGTATACTTCCTAGGACCCTGTGGGTCTCTCCAACAAACTACTGTGATGCTGGGAGTTTCTCCTGCCCCCACCTCCCCCACAGGTTTTTCTAGTCAGAGGTTTAGAGGCTTTATTTCCCCTCATGGAACCCTGGGTTGTGCAGTCTATCTTGCTCTCCAGTTGTTCCTCCTGGTTTATCTGCACACAAATATGTGACTGCCTGCTCCAACAGCTGCCACCTCACCCAATCTGCCAGCTGCCGCCTTGCCGTGAGTCCTCTCTATCCCAGCTGCCCATCTCTGCCCCTCCTATTGGTCTGGATGAATGTTTCTTCTTTAACTCCTTGGTTGTCAGACTTCCATACAGTTTGATTTTCTGTCAGTTCCGGTTGTTTCTTGATTTTAAATTTGTTGTTGCACTTCTTATGGTTGAGGGAGGAGGCACAGTGTGCCTACCTACACCTCCATCTTGGCTGGAAGTCAAAATCAGGATATGCTACCTCTTATTTTATAGGTGTGGAAAGTAAGGACTTGGAGGTTGTGAATAACCTGAGGTTCTATAGTTAGTTGGTAGATTAGTTAGGACTAAAACTCATTTCACAGGCTTCCTGCCCCTCAGTTTAGTGCTTGTTCCCCAGAAAGCTATAAGGGCACTCATGTGCTACTTGGGCCAAACAAAGAAAACAACCCCCCCAAAAAAAAAATCCCCAAAACAAAACAAAACATTTTCAAAAGGCTATGACATGATCCAGGGTTTGAACTGCTATATTCTATGTTATGCCCAAACTCAGTAGCTGAAGATAACAAACTGTATTTGTGGGTCACATTATGTCTCCATTGTGGGTCACTATGGGCTCCGTACTATGTAGTCACTCTAGACCATTTTATTATGCCCTATCTCAACATGATACTTCAGAGTTCACCTTGGCAGACAGGATAAGTCTGGGAAACGTTGCACCACAACTAAATGCTCTGGCTTGGAAGTGATGCACAGCACTATTGCCCACAGACCACTGGCCAGAACATGGTTGCCCCACTCAACTGCAATTACGAGGGAGATGGAGAAGGATAATACTTCCATCGGTCTGGAATGAGAGTTGAATCAGACACCATGAACATTAAAAGTCTTTACCAAATATATAGTCTTTCTATCATGAATATTATTAATTTTTTAAAAAAGAATGTATTTATTTTTCTTCTCTATTTTTAGACAGGGGAAGGGAGGGAGACAGAGAGGGAGAGAAACATCAATGTGTGGTTGCTTCTCACATGCCCCTTACCAGGGACCTGGCCCACAACCCATGCATGTGTCTTGACTGGGAAACAAATTGGCAACCTTTGGTTTGCAAGCCAGTGTTCAATCCACTAAGTCACACCAGCCAGGATGAACATCCTTGATTTTGACATCTCAGTCTTTTTTCCTCTTTTCATGAGCTCCCTTATCCAAGTTTTCCAAGCCAATGAGGCCACTGTTAGTCCTTTTTCCCTGGGTCCTTCTGTATTATACAGAAGGAAAAGGCAGTATAGTGGTAGACGAAACACAGAATGCCAGGGAACTTTGGTGATAGCAAGGGCATGAAAACAGATTAGCCAGTTGGCAAAAGTGACCATGGTGATTAGAAGAGAGAGAGGAGCAGAGAAAAAGAGAAGTAAGGGAAAAGAAAGGAAATGTTCATTTCATTTCTTGAGGACCTTATATTAGGACATTTACACGATTTTGTCTTCATAACATTTCCATCAGGTTGTTAGTAGCTTGTTTTACACTCAAGGAAACAGATGCTCAGAGGGCTTCTATAACTTTTCAAGGTCAACATAAGAGTAAATCAGGATCAGTGTCAGACCATAAACTTAGTGTTTTTCCCAGGAAGTCTTAAGATGATCATTCTTGCAAAGCAGAGCTGGCCCTGAAGAATAGTTTACTTCTTCATACTGATGTTGGAACTCCTGAGACTCGGCTTTGCTGTGGTTGGCACATGCAGACACATAGCTGCAACATCCTGATTTCATAGTGGTTACTGAGTGGGATTATACAGTTTTTGTGAGACCAAGATTCTTTTGACTTTATACCTGGATGTCATCATTGTCAATCATCTTTGGGCATAAAAGAGGAAGTCAGGTCACCCCCTGAGAGAAGGCCAGAGTGGGTGTTGAGGAGTCTTCCTTAGGAGACTGAGAGTGATGGGGGCTAGATTGTTCCATGTGCTGCTGAGGTCGTGGTGGGAAGGAGTAGGGGAATCTTGAGTCAGACAGACCTTGGTTTACCTCCAAAGTCAACTAATTATTAGTGACATGGTATTTGACAAATTATTCAAGTCTCGCTGAGACTTAGTATTCCAACATGTGAAAGTGGATAATGATGCCTAACTGCAGAATGGTGGTGAAGATCAGAAATGATATATGCTAAGTGCCCAGCACATGTCATTGTTCACTATCAATGGCTCTTCTTAGTGTTATCATTGATAAGAAGGTGGCTGTGAAAGAGGCCACAGAAGCTCAGTCTTCAATTTCCTGAGTGAGCTCAGCCATTCAGTATCCTGTTCTGAGCCTCCATTTGTTCATCAGAAAAGTGAGGGAATAGGAACAGATTTCTTCTAAGAGCTCTTTCATAGACTCAAGTCAATGAGCCAGGAGTTATGTGGTTATACTCCTGGGGAAGTATAGGGACCAGTCTTGGTGAGCACCTACTCACAGTACAGCAAAGAGAAGGGAAACAGCTCACACTGAATGAAGAGGTCCAGGGACTCACTGGCAGAGTTCCTGGACCCCAGACAGGAGCAAACTTTATTTTGTTGCCATTGCCACCAACCAATGATCCATTACAACAGTAGGCAAAGTTAGGGATGACTCTGGGTCAAGGGGTGGTCTGTTTAGCCACCATTGCATATGAGAAAGCCCACATTACTAACAGAAGGAGTACTCACTCAGGCAGCAGCCACAGCAGCAACTTTGACAAAAATGTCAATAAGCACCAGGGAAAATTGGAGGGAGAGGAATGAAGCTCACTCTATTGGGATTGTTAGCTTGCTTCAGTCTCGGCAACCCATGCTATTGCCACCAAGTGGAAAATGGATTATTCTGGCAGTGGACCAATTATGTCCACAGCAGATTCCTTTCATGAGATGGACAGGCAAATCACTTCCCTCTGAGGAAGCATTCATCAGTAAAACAGTGATTACTTTGTCAGCCTTTTAAAGATATGTATTTACCTGCTGTGTATAAGCTTTCTCTTGTTTAATTCAATGAATTTTATTTATTTGTTTGTTTATTTTTGTTAAATTTATTGGAGTAACATTGGCTAATAAAATTACACAGGTTTCAGGTGTACAATTCTATAACGCATCATCTGTATATTGTATTGTATGTTCACCACCCAAAGTCAAGTCTCCTATCACCGTATATACCCACACCCTTTACCCTCTTCTACCTCCCACACTCTCCTTTCTCTTTGGTAATAACCATACTGTTATCTGTGTGTGTGAGATTTGGGTTTTTGTGTTTAATCCCTCATCTTTTTTACTTAGCTCCCCAATCTCCAATCCCCCTCCGCCTCTGACAGCTGTCAATCTGTTCTCTGTATCTATGAGTCTGTTCCTATTTTGTTTGTTAGTTTATTTTGTTCCTTAGATTTCACATGTATGTGAAATCATATGGTACTTGTCTCTCTCTGACTGGCTTATTTAACTTGGCATAACACTCTCCAGGTCCATCCAAGCTGCCACAAAGGTAAGATTTCCATCTTTTTTAAGGCCAAGTTGTATTTCACTGTGTGAGTGTATCACAGCTTTTTTTATCCACTCATCTACTGATGGACATTTGAGCTGTTTCCAAATCTTAGTTATTGTAAATAATGCTGCAATGAACCTAGGGGTGTATATATATTTTTTAATTAGTGTTTTGGGTTTCTTCAGACATATTCCCAGAAGTGGAATTGCTGGGTCATAAGGCAGTTCCATTTTTAATTTTTGAGGAAACTCTATACTGTTTTTCACAGTGGCTATTTGTGAAAATATGCATTTCCACAAAGAGTATATGAAGGTCCCTTTTCTCCACATTCTTGCCAATACTTGCTTGTTGATTTATTGATGATAGCCATTCTGACAGGTGTGAGGTGATATCTTATTGTGGTTTTCATTTGCATTTCTCTGATGATTAGTAATGTTGAGCATCTTTTCATATGTCTATTGGCCATCTGTATGTCATCTTCGGAGAAGTGTCTATTCAGGTCCTTTGCCCATTTTTAAATTGGAGAGTTTGTTTTTATGGTGTTAAGGTGTATAAGATCTTTATAAATTTTGGATATAAACCCCTTATCAGCTGTATCATAGACAAATATATCTTACCATTCAGTGGGTTATATTTTCATTTTGTTGATGATTTTCTTTTTGTGCAAAACCTTTTTAGTTTGATGTAGTCCCATTGTGTGTGTGTGTGTGTGTGTGTGTGTGTTTTCCTTGCCCAAGGAGACATATCAGAAAAATATTGCAAGATGGAGGCATAGGTAGACACACTGTGCCTCCTCTCACAACCAAAATTAAGGACAACAAAGATTTAGAAACAAGAAAACAATCAGAACTGATACAAAATTGAACTGTATGGAAGTTCAACAACCATTCATCCAGACTGGTAAGAGGGGCGGAGTTGTGGCAGAAAAAAGTAGAGGTTGGCAGACCCGGGCGTGCAGGCAGCAGTGGCTGGCAGATCCCAGGTTTGCAGGTGGCGGTTAGCAGACCCCAGGTGCAGAGGCAGTGGCTAGTGGACCCTGGGCACGGGGTGGCAACAGTGCAGACCCAGTGAGGCCACGCAAGGCGGCTGGCTGACCAGGTGGTCCCATATTTGAGCACAGATAATCCAGGTGAAGGGGAAGTGGTGGAAGGGACTGAAATCCAAGAGAGGGTGGAGCAAACACCATTGTTCCCTCTCGGACCCTGCCCCCACATACAGCATCACTACCCAGTGACTGGGCTGCCCTGCCCTGGGGAACACCTAAGACTCCGCCCCTCATACGTAACAGCCGAGACCAGACCCCTCCACAAAAAAAACAAAAATGGCTCAAACAGGAGAACAGATCAAAGCTCCAGAGCCAATTCATCTAAGGGATGAAGAGATAGCCAACCCGTCAGATGCACAGTTCAAAGCCCTGGTGATCAGGATGCTCACAGAATTGGTTGATTTTACTCACAAATTAGATGAAAAAATACAGGCTACAATACATGAAATGAAGGAAAATACACAGGGAACCAATAGAGATGGGAGGAAAACTGGGACTCAAATCAATGGAGTGGACCAGAAGGAAGAAACAAACAATCAAACAGAAAACAAGGAAGAAACAAGAATTCAGAAAAAATCAGGAGAGGGTTAGGAACCTCCAGGACATCTTTAAACATCCCAACATCCGAATTATAGGGGTGCCGGAAGGGGAAGAAGAAGAGCAACAAGTGGAAAACTCCTTTGAACAAATAATAAAGGAGAACTTCCCCAATCTGGCAAAGGAAATAGACTTTCAGGAAGTCCAGGAAGCTCAGAGAGTCCCAAAGAAGTTGGACCCAAGGAGGAACACTCCAAGGCACATTGTAATTACATTAGCCAAGATTCAAATGAAGGAGAGAATTGTAGAAGCAGCAAGGGATAAGGGGACAGTCACCTACAAAGGAGTTCCCATCAGACTGTCAGCTGATTTCTCCAAAGAGACCTTCCAGGCAAGAAGGGGCTGGAAAGAAGTATTCCAAGTCAATAAAGTCAAGGGCCTACATCCAAGATTGCTCTATCCAGCAAAGCTGTCATTTAGAATGGAAGGACAGATAAAGTACTTCTCAGATAAGGTCAAGTTCAAGGAGTTCATCATCATCAAGCCCTTATTATATGAAATGTTAATGGGACTTATCCAAGAAAAAGAAGATAAATAATATGACAGTAAAAAGACAGCAAACTCACAGATATTAACAACCACACCTAAAACAAAAGCAAACTAAGCAAACAGCTAGAACAGGAACAGAATCACAGAAACGGAGATCACATGGAGGCTTAGCAACAGGGGAGTGGGAGGAGGAGAGAGGGGGAAAAGGTACAGAGAATAAGTAGCATAGACAGTAGGTAGAAAATAGGGGGAGGGCAAGAATAGTGTGGGAAATGTAGAAGCTAAAGAACTTATGACACATGGACATGAACTAAAGGGGGGAATGTGGGTAGGAAGGGGTGTGCAGGGTGGAGGGGAATGATGGGGGAGAAATGGGACAACTGTAATAGCATAATCAATAAAATATATTTAAAAATAAAAAATAAAATAAAATAAAAAAGAAAGAAAAAATATTGCTCTGAGAAATGTCCAAGATTTTACTGCCTATGTTTTCTTCTAGGATTTTTATGATTTTGAGTTCTACCTTTAAGTCTTTAATCCACTTTGAGTTTATTCTTGTGTATGGTGTAAGAAGGCTGTCCAGTTTCATTTTTTGCATGTATTTGTCTAATTTTCCCAACACCATTTATTGAATACACTATCTTTACCACTTTGTATATTTTTGCCTCCTTCATCACATATTAATTGACCATAAAGACATGAGTTTTTTATGGACTCCCTATTCTGTTTCAATGATCTATATGTCTGTTTTTATTTCAGTACCATGCTGTTTTGATTACTATGGCCTTATAGTATAGTTTGATATCAGGTAGTGTGATTCCTCCAACTTTGTTCTTCTTTATCAAGAATGCTGTTGGTATTCAAGGTCTTTTGTGGCTCCATATAAATTTTTCGAATGTTTGTTCTAGTTCTGTGAAACATGCCATTGTTGTCTTGATAGGAGTTAATAGGATTGTGTTGAATCTATAAATTGCTTTGGTAGTATGGATATTTTAATGATGTTAATTCTTCCTATCCATAAAATGGTATATGCTTATGCTTATTCATATCTTCTTCAATTTCTTTCTTCAGTGTATTATAATTTTTCAGGTACAAGTCTTTCACATTCCTGGTTAAATTTATTCCAAGGTATTTTTAATTTTTTTGGGTGCAATTATAAATGATATTTTTTTCTTATTTTCCCTTCTTGGTAGTTCCTTATTGATGTATGAAAATGCAACAGATTTTTGAATATTTATTTTGTATCCTGTTACTTTTCTGAATTCATTTATCAGTTCTAATAGATTTTTGGTGGAATCTTTAGGGTTCTCTATATACAGTATCATGTCATCTGCTAATTCAATGACTTTTAGAATATGAAAATACTTCATTCTGTTGACTTCTTAACACTTTTTAGAACACTAAATACTCTATAGAGCATTTGTACATATTAAATAAAAGTAATGAGACAATTTAGAAAAAAACAATAAAGTTCCAGACTTTGTCTCCTGCAGGTCCCAGCTGGGGAAGGCCTAAATCGTTGACCAAAGATATGTTTTCAGAATTCCCGGTGAGGAGGAGTTCATAGCCTGCTGTCTCCTTCCACACAATGTTATAGTGTTTAATTGTCTTTGCATTACGGTTTTCTATGTCTCTTGTGCCAGATGCCAGAGGCCTTTAAGATGATTCAAGGCAAGACTGAGTATGTCCTCCTTGGAGATTTAGTCATCCTATAGTACTCTGTATTCAGATTGGCACATCACTGTAGGTTAGGTACAGGTTTCTGGCTCTGTGTTCAGCTTGGTCTGGAGCACTTTCTCCACACGACTTAGGGCAACACTAGGGAACTTCCAGATCTCAAAATATGACCTGGCCTCTTAGGACAAGTCCTAAAGCAGACATCAGTTCACTACTTTCTAGGTACGGACTCTGCAGGCCCCACTTTTAAATAATCTTGCTAATCTCTGTGTTATTGCACAGGAATTGCACTGAATTTTTTCTTGTTTTGATTTATGCTTATATATCTATGTTCAATAGAGCCTTGGACCTCTATTAAAATGTAAATTATACAGGAGGTATTTGTTTAACCTATACTAATAACAACATTGCTATGAGAAATAAAGATGATTCCCTTTATCCTTACCCTGTCTTGATAAGTAATTGCAAAGTTTTGCTTCATCCATGAGGTCAGTTTCTAACCTTGAGTTTCTCTTCAGATTCTCTGGGATCTCTGTGTTCTGATGTGAAAATATGGTGATGAAGATGGTGATGGTAGTGCAGTAACAGTGTCTATTCCTTCCCGTTCACTCTTTGTGCTGCAGGCTTCCTACTTTGGCTGAATCAGCTGCTGCTCTTTTCATTATGTTTAGTCGTGGGAACATTTGCACCAATTAATGTATCATCAGAAGAAATACTCTAATCTATAATGGGAAATGAGGCAAACTTAATTTCATCTCACAATTGCTTAAAGAGTATAATTGTTTTGTCCAGAACAGATACTGACAATAGCTGGTTTAATAGGCAAGTACCCATCTCCTTTGAATTCTATAAGTAGCTTTAACACCCCTGATTCTTTACTAAAATAACTCTCCACAAAACTTGGTCCAATCAGACTTCTAGTCAAGATGGAGGCATAGGTAAATCCCTTGCACAACTACAGCAAAAATTAAAACTAGACTACAAAACAAATATTACCCAATATTGTCAGAAAATTGAGCTGTGTGGAAGTCTGACCACTAAGGCTTTAAATAAACCACATTCATCCAGACAGGTGTGCTTTTCTACAATAGGCCATGCCACTAAGACAAAGTAACTCTACTTAATATATGGAAACAAAATAAAGGGAGGCTGCCAAAATGAGGAGACAAAGAAATATGGCCCAAATGAAAGAACAGAACAAAACTCCAGAAAAAGAGCTAAATGAAATGGAGATAAAGAACCTATCTGATGCAGAGTTCAAAACACTGTTTATCAGGATGCTCCAGGAACTCACTGGGTTCTTCAGCAGCATAAAAAAAGATCAAGGCAGAAATGAAGGCTACATGAAGTGAAAAAAAGAAAAACATACAAGGACCCAACAGTGGAGGGGATAAAGCTGAGAATCAAACCAACAGTTTGGAACACAAGGAAGAAAAAAAACACTCAATAAGAACAGCAAGGAAAAAAAGAATTAAAACGTGAGGACAGGCTAAGGGACATCTTAAGATGTCTCTAAGATGTGTCTCTGGGACATCTATAAATGTATCAATGTCTGAATCACAGAGGTGCCAGAAAGAGAAGAAGAACAAGAAATTGAAAACTTATTGGAAAAAATAATGAAAGAAAACTTCCCTAATTTGGTGAAAGAAATAGACATATAAGTCCAGGAAGCACAGAGAGTCTGAAACAAGATGGACCCAAAGAGGACCACACCAAGACACATCATTATTAAAATGCCAAATGTTAAAGATAAAGAGAGAACCTTAAAAGCAGCAAGAGAAAATCAGCTAGTTACCTACAAAGGAGTTCCCATAAGACTGTCAGCTGATTTCTCAAAAGAAACTTTTCAGGCAAGAAAGGACTGACAAAAAGTATTCAAAGTGATGACAAGTAAGAGCCTACAACTTAAATTATTCTATCCAGCAAAACTATCCTTTAGAATTGAAGGGCAGATAAAGTGCTTCCCAAACAAGGTGAAACTAAAGGAGTTCATCATCACCAAACCATTATTATATGAAATGCTAAAGGGAATTATATAAGAAAAAGAAGGTAAAAATGATAAACATTAGAATGGAAATAAATTCACAACTATCAATAATGAACCTAAATAACAAACTAAGCAAACAAGCTGAACAGGAACAGAATCATAGATATGGAGATCGCTTGGAGGGTTATCAGTTGGGAGGGGGAAAGGGAGAGATTGGGAAAAAGGTGCAGGGATTAATAAGCACAAATTGTTAGGTACAGAATAGATAGGGGTATGTTAAGAACAGTATGGGAAATGGAGTGGCCAAAGAACTTATATGCATGACCCATGGATGTGAACCAAGGAGGGGATTGCTGGAAGGAATGGGGTACAAAGTGGAGGAGGGCAAGGGGGAAAATTGGGACAACTATAACAGCATAATCAATAAAATATATTATTTAAAAAATTGGTTCACCTCATACATGCCAATGCTTTTTGCAGGTTAGTAAGCCTCATAAAACAAGAGTAAAAGGCTCAACATAAAAGAGCAACAATAAAATATTTGTCCTATTTGGGAAGGTGACATGACCTCTGGCTTTGACAGAGGTGTGTATCTAGTCAAGAGAACTGCATTATATATTTTGAGAATTAAGGCTTTTTCTATGTTGGATAAGTGAACCACAAGATAAAGAAATTCCAAAGTGCACATAATATGTTTATGTGCAGAGTAGAATAAATTATTGCAATGCCCTGAGGCTTCCCCTTATGAGACTTGGGCAAGTTTAAAACAGTTGGAAAGGAGATTTTATTTGAACAAAATGGGGAAAATGCAAGTAACAAAGGCATCTTTTTGGGGGTGATTTCAACCTGGCCAAGAAGATCATAAGACTTTCAAAAATAAAAATTATAATAGCTAACATTTATTGGGTGCTGACAAGAAGGTCATAGATGTAAGTCATTTGTTGACTAAGGTAGGTATGTGTTTTCAAGGAGAACTTCAGAGCAGCTGCCCTATGGAAAACTCATTTAATAAACATTACATAGATATTTCCCAAGAGCCTACTGTGTGCACAGTGACCAAGCTAGACCTCTGTGATTAAAGAAAAGAGCCGAAATGAAAGGTTCATTGACTGAAAAGTCAGGGACTTGAAGCACAGCTGGATCCCAGTACTGAAAAAACATCATGAGGTGTCTGCTGTCATCTTTCAGTTCTGTTTGTTTCTGAATTAGCTTTATTCTCAGCCAAGCTCTCCTCAAAGGTGGCTCACAGGCACCAGTGGCTCCAGGCTCACTGCTTAGCAGGTTAACAACCCCAGCGGAAAGAGAGTGTCTTTTCCTAATAGTTTCAGCCCAAGTTCCAGGGCTGACTCTCATTGAACTGAGAATTATTTGCCCATTTCTTAATTAATTATTAAGTTGAGAAAAATGGAATGTGATAATTGTCTGGTTTATGCCCTATGCCCACCATAGTTCTGGAAGGTGTGGTTAGTATCACCTATACCACATGGACTGGAAGTGGGAAGTAGGACAAGAACACTGTTAATCAAAAGAAAGAAATAGATTCTAAGCAGGTGGAAACAACGAAGCATATTCCAAACTTTATTGCCCATAAAATCCTTTTTCTTAAAATTATTGTTCAGTAGGACATACTTGTGGAAATGCAGTCTTAAGTGATTTGATCCTTAAATAATGTCTCATAATGAAGATGGTCTTGTTCCTAGACATTCTTATCTGATCCTATTAAAGTTGTTTGTCCATTAAGATGAAAAATGCATCACCTGATTATTCACACCCCTAGGAACTGTCACACTGATGATGATAATTGTGATTAAATTTCTTCTTAAAAGTACCACTCTGCATTTGTCTAGTGCTATACACTTTATCAAATGTTTCCTCCCACGTAACATCTCATTAGTTCTTAGATACTATCAATTGTGGTTAATTACTCCATGGCCTAAGCTACCAGACATTAGTCTTCTTGTCATTAACTGTCAAAATATCATACCTGATTCCCAGATCCCTTTAGTTCCACCTGTCACCTTGCTGGACTCAAAAACTCTTTGTGAAGATATTAAGTATGCTAGTTGACTTTGCCTTGTTTAAGGTGTCTTTTATTTCAGTGCCATAAGATATTAGCAGAGGAAAGGGCTGCTCGAAGTAAGACTGGCCAACTGCTCCCAGCTGTCAATCTGAAAAGTGACAGAAGGCAATGGTCCAGGCCTCAGGTATTTATGTTCAAGAGCAGTGGCATTGGGATGGCTTAGATGGAGCTGACACCAAGCTCTGGGTAATTTTGTTTTACCCAAGAATGTGTAAATGTTTGTATGCATGTGCCAGTGAGACTGCATTTGGTTCTAAGTAAAGGAAAGCTCAACTTGAACTGACCTGAAAATAAAGGGAACTTATTGGCTGTTATAACACCATGTCTGCCTTAGATCTTTTTTAGGGCAAGAATGGTAGGTAGATATATAGATGATAGAGAGATAGATGAGAGAGAGAGAGAGAGAGAGAGAGAGAGAGAGAGAGAGAGAGAGAGAGAGAGAGAGAGAAGGAGGAGGGAAAGAAGGAAGGAAGGAAGGAAGGAAGGAAGGAAGGAAGGAAGGAAGGAAGGAAGGAAGGAGGAAGGAAATATATGGGGTGGAGTTTAAGATTTGTTTGGTCAGTGTCTTGACACAGGCATCACAAATGACTTTTTTTCATGGCATCAAAATGGCTGCAATGGTTCCAGGCTTCATATCTGCACCATATACCATCCAGAAGGAGAGAGTAGCCTTTCTCTCCTGTGAGCCCCCAGAAAACATCCTCTCCAGTCTCATTGGTTTGAGTTAGGTCTTATACCCCTTCCTCATCAAGAAGTCTGACCAGATGTTTGGATTATGTTGATGAATATTTTACTCCTGAAGCCAGACTTGCGGTCAGTTTCCCCTCAGTCAGATGGGGGTTGAGTGAACTGGGTGGTCTCCAAGGAATGGGAGTTAGCTATGGGGGAGGAAACTCCAAACAAAGCTCATTAGTCTAGAATGATATCAGTGTAGTCACTCTCTGTCTCTCCTTTGAATATTATCTATTTATTCTAATTCTACAAAGGATTTCAGGAAAGTAATGGCCATTTATAGGAGGGATTGGAAATAAAAGAAAGAGCCCTAGATTTGGAATTCATCAATGCCATATCCCATCTCCATGACCTTGGGCAAGTCCTATATTTGAAATTCAGTCTCTCTCATTGGTTAATGAGAATAATACTTACTCTACCAACCTCACGATGTTGTTGTGATCAAAGAAAAGATGATGACTTTAGGAGCATTTTCTAGTTTACAATAAAAATGTAAGTTACTATTTTTTTCATGGCTGGCACCACTTAATGGGAAATATAGATTTCAGAGCAACAGATTTGCTTTGAAAAATGTTGTATCCCAAATCTCCAGTAGGATTAAAAAAAGGAGCAGCAGTAGCTTTTAGGTATATGGTGCTGAGCACAGGAAATAATGACTTTGGAATAGCTGGAGAAAGACCAGATGGATGTCTCTGTGATCAAAGGAGTTATTTTTAGAAACATGTTCAGTATCCTAGGACAATGTCATATGGGAAGAAATTATGCTTTGCTGTATAAAGTACTGTACTAGTTATCCCCCTTGGAATATCCAGAGGTTAAAAACATGGGTTTTGGGAACAAACAGACACCAAATTGTCATGTAACCTTAAGACAATCATTAACCTTTCAGATCCTTAGTTTTCTCATATGACAAAAGAGTAATAACACTGACCTCATAATGTTTGAGAGGTGGTTATACTATTAGCTGGTGACTGACTATATACAGTGCCAAATGGTGCCTGGAACAGAGTAGCTGCTTACTAAATGGCAACTCCTCTGGCTGCCTCCATTAACTATGAAATTTACAAGTGGCTAATAATGGGAGGACCTTATCTCTGAAGCTTCTTTCTCTAAGCCTCAGAAGTTCATAAATATTTTAAATAAAATTCTTTATATTCTTGATCCTAGGAAAAGTGATTTGGAAATGACGCTAAGATATTTAAAGCTAGCCAGTGATTTCTGAATCTTGTAAAGTGTCTCAGCATACTTGATTCAGTGTCTAAATTGGTTTTATTACCAGAGTGAATTGTATATAAAAATGAACAAATATCCATCTATGTAGTTATCAATATATCACCTTGTATGTCTAGTTCTTACCTTTTAAAAAGTTTGCAGGGCTTCTTTTTAGAGATATAACCATCGTTCATTTTAAAATTCAAGAAAACTTAATGGGTATTAGAAATTCAGAAACTCAGTTTCGCTCTTTATATACTGGAAATTTCATCTGATTGGTACATCTATGAAGTAACAGTTCAGTATTGGTTAATGTTTGTAATGATGATTCTCAAGATATTGCCAGTACCTCTGAGTCATCAGACATAGGCTGAGTAACATTCAAATAGCTTTAGTGTTAAATGCATTTTGTTCTATTCGAATTCTTTGAAATCTGTATTTGTGGTACAAATTTTACCTTTCATGAGACATTTTCATAGGTTGAACTTGAGAACTTTGTCTCTGGACCTGGAATAATACAGAAATCTCAATCCAATTGGAGATTTCAAATAAATTTTTTACTCTAATAAAAATTGTAGTTATTGTGCAAATGAATGGAAGTTTATATTTAAGGATGACTGTGAACATTTGTAAACAATGATAATTACTTAATACTGTGAATTAGTAGAAAGATCACAGGATAAGAATTAGGAGTTATTAGTTCTAAATCCTAAGTTTTTTTCATAACTTTGGGTAAATCGCTTAACCTCCTTGGTTTCAACCTCTTTATCTGTAAAATAAGGATGTTGAACAAGATGATTGCTGAGATGTCTTTAGATTTTTAACACTTTATGCTTCTATTCTCATATATAATATGTAGTGTGTTTTTAATAGAGAACCAAATTAGGCTACAGTTGGAATTTTAATCTTAACTAAGACAGTATACCTTTAAAATATAACCACTGTTAAAAATTACTAAGGACAGACTTCAAAGAACAAACTCCAAACATATAGCTTATTATTATTTCTAAGATGGAAGTACATTATTTAATATAGGCAATTATGGCTATAGCAAACTACATTGATAACTGAAATGCAAACAGACCTGCTTTGAGGATATTTGCTAATATTCTGTCTTTATTAATAAATATTTCATCAAATGCTTTCTTCAATCCTGAATAAATGAATAACTTCCATTATAGACAGTGTTATCTATATATGTATTTTCTGTTATGACAGATGTCCATCAACTGGCTAAAATTTGTTACTAATCCTCTAATCAATATTTATGCATTTATTGACATGCCTGCTTGCATCCTCTAATGGCCTATTCCTTACTTAACTATTAATCATAAAAATACCTAGCACAACAAAAAAAGCTTTAAAATGGTCAATTATGATAAGCATTGGGATCAACAAACATTGTCGGATGTGTAAATAGCCATCAGTAAAGATGGTTTGTGTACAATTCTAAAAAGCCAGTCATTGGTAGATGTTAACCTGTTGGTGGACTTTGGTCATAGCATATTCACTCAAGCTGCAAGAATGTTTGTGATGGAAACTCCTCCAGGAGCAAATGTAGCAGCATTGATTTCAGCTGATTAGCTTGCTGCCTTAAATATGTGCCGACAAGTAACAATTTAAGGAGACAGCTGACATGCTACAGAAGCTGGAGATCAGACACAATGAGGAATGTGTTTCAGACACAAGTAATGGGAAATCAAGAGATTCCCAATCTATGCCAAGCAGCAAAGCTGACATAATTGTTGAGGTAGAGAAGATATGCTTTGACCCTTACTATGACAGTGGCTTTTGGCTGAGAAAGATCTGTGAAAACGATAAAAGGAAACTTTAATTATAGTTACTGTGATGAGCAGCTAAATGTGGAAATACAGGCATACCTTAGAGGTAGTGCAGGTTTATTTTTAGACCATGACAATAAAGCAAATATTACAATAAAGCAAGTTGTAATTTTTTTGCTGGTGGAGGGGTTTGCCTTCAATTTTTATAAAGCACAACATCTGTGAAACACAATAAAGCTAAGTGAGATAAAAGGAAGTGTGCCTGTATCCTTAGGGTTAGCCTAAATTCAAGAAAACACCTATTATTACTCATATGGCTTTTTGGATGTTATTTATTTTCAAAGTGCTGCCAGGCCCTAGGGTGTTAATGGTATGACTCTCACTGTAGAAAGAAAAGGGGTCTTTCAGGATGGGGCAGGCAAACAAAGGGGGACCAGTGTCAAACCAGGTGTATCCGACAAACTGACAACAACAAGAACCACCAAACTGAAATCATCATTAGGAATAAAGAAATTTACTTAGACCCCAGATGTAAGGCAGACCACTATGTTAACTCAATCCATTTACTCCATCCTTGTTTTCCTGCCGTTTCCTTGGTTTTTCTCTCCTCCCTGCATGGTAGCTTCATGCTGGTATTGAGAGGCTGCCCTAGGATTAGATGTCATGTCTACAAATGGGATAACACAAAAGGGGATAAAATATTGCTTGTGGGACTTCTTCCAGAAGATCAAGAAATAACTTTTTCCAAAAGCCATGAGGAAACTTGTTTTTGCATCTAATTGATCCAGTTGACATCATGTGACTAGTTGGAAGTCAATTAAAGCAAGTGAGATGGGATGAATTTTAAATGAATTGAGCTCTCTGGGGCTAGATGTGTGGACAGCTTCTGCCAATACCAGGGTACCGTGTATGGGAGGATTGGATACCTGGAGAAAATCAGGGTTCTGTTAGGAGAGCAAAAGAGAGGGAGAAATGGATGCCCAGACCCTAGTCTAGCACCTGTCCTTACCAGAGAATGAGATTGGGCAAGGCAGCTAGCCACTTTATTTTTCTTATATAACAGTTCTACTCATATAAATAACAGTTCTACTCATATACTTCATATTCATTTTATCTTTCCTTAGTAACAATAGCTCCTTTTAGTTCTGGTTGAAAAAAATCACCAGCTAAAGTCTATACTTTTTAGCATACTCTGCCTCTCAGGCTTTGGGGAATTGCCTTAAAAGGTGAGCTGACAGTTGATGTGTGACTTTTTGGTCTTTCTTTGCTTTATCTTGTTCCCTAATTTGAATCAAGAGGTAATTATTAGAGTTTGGCAGCCATTTTCAGACAGGAGGGACTCTTCAGAATGGAGACCATGTAGAATTTCCAGTTCAGCCCTGGACTCCTTATCTAGATCTCTCTTTTATGTGATAGAAAAACTAACTTATAGATCTTCTAAGCCAATCTTACTTGAAATATTTGTTGCTAGTTTTAGAACTCATTACTCAAATGGTCTTTTCCAATCATCAGTGTATAATAATTTGTTAGTAAAGTTGAAATCACTATGACAACTCAAATGGATGACCTTTCAAAGTTTCTATATGCCCATGCAGAAAAATTGTTCTCTTCCAATGGAAACTTTTAATGAAATAAAATTATAATCAAATTAAGTCATCCTGCTTTTTATTCATTTCACATAACAGCATATATGAGAGACTGAATTTGCAGGGGAAATGAGCAGAACTCTCCATATTGCTTGACTCTGCAACAATATGCATCAGAGTTTATGATTCATTCAATACTTTAGCACCAATATTTCGTAGAAAAGTGCATCATTTTGGAGGGGAGCACTTGTGCACTGTTGTAAAACTAAGCGAACAGTTCTTAAAATATCTTGTCACATTAAATTTGTTCTGTGTGTCTGTAGACACTCAGTAATGGCAGAAATAACCAAGTGTTTTAAATAAAAATTTTCTTTAGGCCAGGAATTATTTGTAAATTTTTTTTCTGGAAAAACCACATTGAGATATTTGCATTCAGTTTCCCTTCAACTATCTAGAGAGATGGCACCCATAAATGGAGAATGACTTGTATTCTCCCTCATGCCTCCATGTTCAAAGATAATGACATTCACTTGTGCTAGCTCTTGTTTCCATTTTACTAACTAAATCTGCACTCTAACTTTAATACCTGCCTGTGGGTCCTTTGGCTTTGGGTACGCTTCTGGAATTTTTTGCAGAACACTCTCATATGCTTCTTTTTCTTTCTATGATTTCTCTTTTGACTTTGGGAGTTCACATTACCTTGAGTAAAATCATTATCCTTTAGCTCCTGGCCCATGAGTTTCCCTTTCACCATCTTTTCAGCCACACTCAATTTCTAGACCATATTTTTTAATGAACAAAAAATATCTTATGATTCTTCTTTCAGTTTAAGATGGTAGTCTGAGTGAATGGGGTGGGGAAGGCTTGGGGTTGGGATGGAAGCTGAGAAAGGACTAGGAATGACAGTAGAATTTAGCTCTTGATTTTAGTGTTCAAACCTTGTGCATCTTCTAGGTTTTTATTTAACTCATCATCAAGTGCTAGATGTTTATTTTAGCAAGTATTTGTAGAGTCTTTATGTACCCAGTTCCATGCTAGTTACTGGGAATAAACAGGTAGAAGATACAATATGTACCTTCCAGGAGCTTACAATCTTATGAGAGAAGCAGACAAGTACATGAAAATAATAGTTGTCTGTGGTGGGTTCTACTGAAAAGTTCTAAGAGAATTAGAGATTGCATAAAACTATCAGTGTGTAGGACTGTGATTTCATAGCTGGCTTGGAAATAAAATACAGGTTGGTCGGTTAGGCAGGAATTATCATACAATATTCCATACAATATTTATAAGTCTATGTCACCTGCTGAAGACATTTTCCTTAAACTTGGTGTAGTTCCTGGAATAATAGTGTTCCCCCACCCAAGCACCTAAGAAATTGAGGGTTGCTGTCCTTGGTGCTGAAACACAGATATATATATATATATATATATATATATATATATATATATATATATATATATATATATATATATATATATATATATATATATATATATAGAGAGAGAGAGAGAGAGAGAGAGAGAGAGATATAGATATATCGATATCGATATCGATATAGATATAGATATAGATATAGATATGGCGTTGGTTTCTAAAGTTAGGGGCACGGGGCAGGAAGATGTAGATATTTATCTAGAGGGCAGACTGACCATAGGCTAGGTGGCCTTAATTTTGACTAATAATAGATAAGAAAGTGTTCATGAGCTGTCATTACTGAGAGGCAGAGCACAGATCCTTTGTAGTCTAATTCCTTTTATGATTCATTGGTTTAAGGAAGGGTCACCATACTAGTGGCTGGGCGGGGTGGGGTGGGGTGGGGTGTGGGGTGAAAGCCCAGGAAATGGAAGTGCTTTCTACCCCCACATCCTAATGCAGCAGATGCCATGGTTATGTATGAGCATCTCAGGGGTAGGAGAGGTCAGTGTCTGGAGAGACACAATATAGCAGCTGTTCCTGGTCCCACTTTCCCAGCAGCTACTGTCAGGGTTGAGACCCTCTTCATGAATGCACCAATTCTGGGATACATTTCTTAAAGACATTTTTAAACATGGAGCTGCTTTCCATCCCTTAGTCATATGACTTCTAGATTTTTTTTGTCTCAAAGTGCTTGTATTTATTTTCTTAAGACCAGTATGGAGGTCGTGCAATATAGTAGAAAGCCAAACAGACCTGGAAGCTCAGTTTATTTATTTGCCAGCTATATGACTTTCGGGAAATTATTGTTTAAGCATTTGCTTTTTAATATATAAAATGGGTTAAGATCCCAGCTGGTGGTGCTCCGTTTGTTAGAGCATCATTCCCATAAACCAAAAGTTTGCAGGTTTGATCCCTGGTAAGGTCACATACGTAGATTGTGGATTCTTTCCCCGGTCAGTGTGCATATGGGAGAAAACTGATGTTTCTCTCCTCTCCCCCCGCCCCCCGCCTTCCTCTCTCCCTAAAAGCAACAAAAAATGTCCTCAGGTGAGGATAAAAAATGTGTTAAGAAACTGGCAGAATAGTAGTGAGGCTTTACAGGCACAATACATGTAAAGCATCAGCAGTTACTGACAAGGGTCCATTCCCCATAAATGGTAGTTATTAAACTTAAATACTGCTATTTTCACCAAGTTTTTTTTTTTATCTCTCGGGGGATAAGTATGTGGGCAGAGATGCAGGAGATATATTTTTCTGATAGGAGCACACACCGTCACATCGCATTAGGCGCAGAGCACCTTTATTTCTCTTTAATTCTATTTGGGAAAGGAGCAGACCGATAGGTATGTGGCAGAGGCAAGGGAAGTCAGGCATGAGCCTTTGATGGCTTTGGAGCTAAATTTTCTATCCAGGGTAGTCTTAAAGTCCCACTATTCTTGGATTTGTTTATCTTCTTTTGCACTCTGGAGTACGGAACTGAGTTCATTATACCTGCTCTTAAATTCATGCCTCACTATCATCATTGATTTATAGAAAACCCTTCTTTGTTGTATTTTATTTCAGTATTTTCTCTCTTCTTCCTCTAATCCAATCCCTCTCTCCTTCACTGAAAGGCACCCACCATGACTCATTTTATGAATGTCTATTTTGCTGTTCATGTATCTATTTACACATATGTATATAAATAGAAATTCATAATTGTATGTGTATCTTAGATGTACAGAAATTGTTTTTTTTGTCAAGAGCCTCATTTCGTTTCTTAGTTTAAAGCTCAGAATTATGTTTCGAGCTTTATTTTCATTGCACTATATCTAGAAATAGATATAGTAGTGTATATCATTGCAGATCTATTTCACTCTATCAGATTCCGGCACAGGTTTCCTTCCTGCATGTCTATGGCATTTTACATATAAGATCCCCTAGCGGTGGACTCTTACTCCTTATTGTTTTAAACCACGCTCCAATTAATATTCACTTCCATGTTTTCTTGTGCACTTGTCTGAGAGTTTCTGTGGCAATACATCCAGGAATAGAATTACAAAGTTGTCAAGTACGAGCATGCTCTGCAGGCTCGATTACCTTACGAAATGGCTGTTCAAGTTTGCATTTCCACTAGCAGTGCAAGAGGCTTTCTGTTTTCACATCCTCATCAGCACTTGATACTATCAGCTTTTCTAATTTTTGCAGTCTGATATTTGTAAAGTGGCATTTTACTATTGTTTTATTTGAATTTCTCTGATTACTGCTGAGATGAATCATTTCTTTATGTAGTTACTAGTTGTGCTTCCTTTTCTGTGAATTACTACTCTTATTTGATCACTTTTCTAGTTGCTTATCTTTCTTTGTGTTGCAGAATTCTATGTATAGTTTAGATAGTACTCTACTGCCAGTCATGGAAATTACAAACATCTTCTCCCAGATAGTCACCTACCTATTAATTGTCTGCAGTGTTTTTTAAAAATGAATCAAAATGTTTGTATGGCATAGTTGAATTTAGCAAAATCTTCAGATTGTTTTATAATTAAAATATAACAGATATAAAATTTTGCACAAATCGCAAGAGTAAGGGTTAGTGATTATCACAAAGTGAAACCTGTTCACTTTTCAAGACAAGGAATAAAAGATTATGAATGTCTCCCTTGTGCTCCCTTTATTGATTATCCTCTTTTTCTTCTCTGCAGTTAACAACTGTCTTAGTTATTTCTGCATCACAAATTTAGTGACTTAAAGCAATAAACACTTATTACCTCATACAGTTTCTGAGTGTCAGGAATCTAGGAGTGGTTGAGTGGGGTGTTTTGGACTCAGGTACTCACAAGACTGTAGTCAAAGATGTGGGCCAGGGCTGAAGTCATCTGGAGGTTTTACTAAGCTGTGCTTCCAAAAAGGCTCACTCATGTGGCTGTTGGCTGGAGTCTTCAGTTCCTCTCTGGCTGCTGCAGAAGGCACTTTAGTTAGCTAAAGTGGTAGATGTTATTTGTGCCCTGCTCATATCCATTGTGAATGAACCATTTCTGTGCATGCTGAGCTTTTTGTGATTTTTGGCCCTGGAGTTTTCTCTTGTACTTGGAGCTTCTTCTGCCTGTGTGCATGTCACACTGCAAGTATCAGAGAATTAACACATTTCATCCCTAGAGCAGCCCTCAGCCAATGACTGATGGCACTGGGAAGATAAAGGATCCAGTTCCCATGCCCTCTGGGGTGGAGGTGGGGAGATAAAACTGAGGCATGTGTTCTACAGTGGCTCCTGGTATAACTAATGGATTAAACACAAGAAACACAAGTTGCTCATAATGATAATTTGCCTGAAAGTGCTCTTGCTTCCTTCTTTTATTCTCTTAATTCACTCACTTGCTAGTGTTTTCTAGAATCACTTTCCAAATAAATCATTGCTCATAAATCCTTATTTTGGGGTCTGATTTTTTGGTGTTCCCTAAATAAGAAAGCTAACATTTTTATTTGAATTTTGTATCTCCCTGTAACATATTACTTTTTACATGCAAAAGTAAAATCACCCTATAATTTTAAGTCTTATATTACCCCCTTCCAATTTTATTATCAAAATGATATAATACTAATAAATATAGTATAATAGCCTTTCTTTTTCTCTTCTTGAACAACTTATATTAGAAAGTAATTATTCTTTAAAATTATATAGAATTCATACACAAAGCCATTGTTATGCTTTCTGGGGAAGAAAGAGGAGGCATTGATTGCAATTGCAATTTTTTTAATGGCAGTTGGTTTATACAAATTTTCTATTTCTTCTAGTGTCAATTTGCCACATTTTAGGTTATTCAGTTAAACAAGGATTTCAAGTATATTGGTTTATAGTTGTTCATAATAGTCATGAAGTAGTATGGTGGAGCTAGCCCATAGTGGTTCAAGAAAGCTGATGATTATTAAATTTTCAAGAACTTCCTAAGTGGTTCATGTCACACTGGTAACTGGTCACAACTGGTAATTGGCCATATTTACATTATGGAAATTGGCAAACACTACCTATTGTAATTTTTTCCCTGGTGAACTTGTTATAAATACCAGAACACCGCTGGTTATTCTCATACTTCACTGGCTCCTTTATCTCCATCTCCTTTACTGACTTCTCCTTTTTATCTTGACTCTTAGTATTTCCATGTCCTGTTGTAGTCTTTGGTCCCATTCTCTTCTTCATCTATACTGACTGCCCTTGGTGATCTCATCTAGTGTCATGGCTTCAAAATCCACTTATATTCCCATGAATCTCAAATTCTTATCTCTGGTCTGGACACTTGTTTTGAATATTAGACTCACATATCCAGTTGTCAACTCAACATCTCTTACTTGATGTCTACTAGACATCTCAAATTAAGATGATTAAAGTTGACCTTCTGACTTATCTCCTCCGGCCTGCTCCGCTGGCAGCCCTCTCCCTCTCAGTTGATGGCAACCCCACATTCCAGTTGCTCAGGCTAAAACTCTTCTAGTCATTCATGACTTCTGTTTTTCCCTCATCCCCTATATCCAATCCACTAGAAAATCATATTAGCTGTACATTAAAAATATGCACACCTGGCAATTTCTCACTATTCTTGCCTGAGTCCCCATTATTTCCTAACTCAATTATTGCCATAGCCTCCTAATGGGTTTTTTCACACCCACCATTATCCCCCTCCCCCAGAGTCTGTTGTCAAGTCCTTCAGGTAGCCAGAATGATCCCTTTTTAAAGATCACATCATGCTATTCCTCTGCTCAAAACCCTTTGATGGCTCCCAGGGACACTCAGAGTACAAACCAGAGTCCTTTTGATAGGCGTGACCTTTACCTCTCTAATCACATCTCTTACTAAATTCCCCTCCCCCTAGACACCTTGATCTGTTCCTTGCTCTTTAAAAACACAAAAACAAAAACAAAACAAAACAAAAAGTAGGCAAGCATCTGCCTCACAGCTCCTGCCTGAGATGTTCTTCCCTTAGATAACAGCACAGCCTACTTCTTCACTTGATTCAAAAAAACATTTTGTTTATTATCTCTCTCCCCACACTGAAATCTGGGCCCTGTGAGGGGAAGGGCTTTTCTATTTTTTCCCTGAGGTATCCCAACAGAGAAGCAGAAGAAGACTTGACATACTGTGGCGATCAGTCCATATTTGCTGAAAGAATTATCTGCTTACTCAGTGAAGAAGTGGCCTTGCCACTCTTGTTCAGTTTCAGGGCTATCCTTGTCTCTCCAGGGTATTCTCAGGTAATGGGACATATCAGTCCAACTTCCATGGTGCATCTTGTGAGAGCTGCTCCTATGCTGTCCTTTCCCCTGACTGGAGGAAGCTGACATAGTTTTCTTAGGAAATCACAGGCACGGAAACCACTTCGCCCCCTCCTCACCATCTGTCAGCGGGAAATCCTGTTTGGAATGAGAGGAAACTTTACTCTTTTTTGGCTGGAAGCCCCACTCCTTTTGGAGACCGTTTTGGGACAAGGAGGATTGGAAAGCAGAATTAAAATGAAAGCTTAGTTAGGTTTTACCTGTGCTTGTAGGCCTATGTTCCCTGAATTCACACTCACAATTTAAAGGGAAAAGAAATTGCTTTTAAGTACATGCCTAAAATTAGAAAGTTAGTCCTCAATCAGGCAAATACAAACAGATAATGATTCAGAAATAGGTTTAACAATTTGAGGAGATTCAGCTCAGTAGAGTGTAACAGTTTTATTTTTTCCAATTAACACTTTAAACTATGCTCTGATAAGTTCTCTGTTTCTTGTGTCTTAAAAGCATCCTCCATAACTTCTTGTCAATTTTGCTAATTAAAAATCCAGTTCAACTTCAAAGCTTATTTAAAGCTCACCCTGTCCCCTCCCTACAGCACAGGACTGAGCAGTGATCTCTGGATGTTGGAAGCAGAGGAGGGGAGACACACACACCCTGCTTTCTCCTGTTCTAGGTCTCCACCCTCTGGAGTACTGGGGGCTAGAAGGAGAGATGGTGCAGGCAGGGGTCATGTTCTACAACTGGCCACAGTGCTTTGATCTGGTTCTGCTTGGTGCTGGTGGCCTCTGCTAACAGGGTGGTTTGGCATAGATATTATTCAAGGTTTCTTTGAGGGTGGTGTCAAATTTTGTCTTATTTCCATTATTGATACTTAATGTTCTTTAGAAAGAGACCATTGGCTCTTTTTGGCCCTACCAGTGGTCCATGTCTCCATTCTCCTCTCCTGGTAAGCTATCACCTCACCTGGTCTGGTGGCTGCCTTGGCAACGCTATAACTCCTCTCTCCTCCTACAGTTTTTATGCTTCTTTGCCATCAAAACCATGGAGTTACATTCCACACCTTCTCAGAGTCCTGGAAACTGGGCTGAGGCTGTTCCAACTATCATTTTCTTACATGGCATAATACGTTATAGTTCCTTCTCTTTCTGATAACACTCCTTTAGAAATATCCAGACAAGAGGCAAGCACCAGTCTCTAAATTGAGAAGCATCTCGTCTCCCCATTTGTGAATGTATGTGAAGATGCCCTAAGAATTCTGTCCCCACACTCTGACCCTCTCTGGAAGGCAATATCAAGCAAGGAGTCAGATCACAGCTCAGCCAGCATCCATCTAGGGGGTGAGATGACAGGCACTACTCCTTGTGGGCACCTCCAGTGTCTACAATTGATTCTTTGGGGACCTTCTTTCCATTACATGGCACTAGGTAATGTGGCAATTGTGAATAGATGTCCTCTAAAATTTGTGCTCCCCTTCCACAGTAGAAAGATGTCTCTGGGAGAAAGCTTCCTAACCAGGAACTAGAATTCCCTGTCCCTTTTATTTCTATGTCAGCCCACATGGCTGGTTCTCACCAGTGGAATGTGAGCAGCAGTGATATGGGACACTTCTGGGTGAAAGTATTTAAGAAGCTGATGTGCTTCCTCTAGGCATGATTTCCATTTCCAATGGCTGTTTTTAGATGACAGAACACAGGAAAAGGGTAAAATCACAGGGTAGGAGAAGCCAGAATCCTTATGTCACTTATAGATGAAAGTTCTCCGTTGAACAGGAACATCTGCTTTGAACTGTTGTATGAAACATAAACTGTTGTGTTTAAGCTATTATAGAGCTTAGGTTCATTAGTTACAGCAGCTAATGTTACATTAACTATTATAGGTGGTAAGGAAGCACCAGTCTTTTTTCCCTCATGATGGGAGAAAGAAGCCTCTGACAATGAACCCGAACTCTTTACATGGGACAAACCACTTTCCTTCCCAACTGCTGGTCTTATATAAACAGAAGGCTGGAGTAAAGGTTGGGAGTGGGAAGGTATGTTTTGTTGGCTCTTAGTTTGCCATGGGGCCAGTGTGTGACCCAAGCATTGATGGCTTCACTGGGAAGTAAAGATACCTAGTCACCAATTCTAGGGAAATAGAAAATGTTTCACTCAGCATGTCATGACAGTAATTTTTGAAAATGTGAAAATGTGTTCATGGACCACTCATAATCATCATCACAAAGCGTTGAGGGAGCCAGAAGCTCCAGATTTGTAATGACAGATGTGGACTCCTTGCTCTGTTCCCTGTCACTGACATGCTGGAGTTGGGACTGATGGAGGGACAACTGTGGTGATCCCCACAGTTGAAGAAAAACGTAGTATGGTTTGATGGCTGGAGGAACTGTTTATGGAATATCAGCCAGGCCTGGCTTTGGTGTCAGCGACTCCTTGACTCCACAAATGCCTCCTTCCCTACCTGGTACTGAGCTGGAGTGTAGTCGGTGCTAGGACCGTAAGAATGTGCTTACCTGGGGCCAAGACACGGGAGGCGGGTGTGAGAGGTCCAGTCAGCTAGCAGCAGGTAGCAATCCAGACAGGTAAATAGTGGGTTGCAAGGAGGTCCTGCAGGAGGCTAAAGGTGAATGCTCTGGAGGGTGGGAGAACTATAGAATTATTTAATTTATTAGGAGAAGAACAAAAGATAAGAAATTCCAGATTGGGAGTCAGGAGGAGGACTCTAGTGTCCAGAAGGTGGGGACCCATGTGATGGTAAGTCAGGCTTTAGAAGAAACCTGCAGAGTAAGAAAAACCAAGATGGGGGCTCAGGCGTTAGCACCTACAGGAACCACAGGAAAAGGCTGCATGGAACTATTTTCAGGCTTGTCTTGGTTCTGAGTCGCTGAGTGTTCTGGGGTTATGTAACTCCTCCTAGTGAGAGAGGAATGGTCCCAGGGCCTGGCGAGGGCTGAAACCACAGGAAAAGGTTAGGTGATCCAAACTAGAAAGCTCAGACAGTCTTAGGTGTGGGGAGGTAATTAGTCAAGCAGATCAATGTGCTGTGGTATCTGAAATTCCCATCATTAGAGTTAAAATAGTGTACAAAGCCATTATTAAAATACAAGTATATCCCAAGAGAAGTAATTAACATTGGCACATCTGTATATTAGAGTATCAGACAGCTAATTCTGAAGGGATGAGAATTTCTTTAAGTGTCATGTGAAATGTGGGAGGGAACTAATTTATCTCATTTCTTATATATTATACTCATTTTTAAGTCCATATTTTATTTACTCTTCCTATCATCAATTCCAGGTTCATATCATTTTTCTCATCTCATACTAATTTGCAAAAGGATGCAGAGTTAGTAAGTGGCTGTGTTAAGTTATATTATTGTTGAATATATTTGTTGCCCCCCCTTGGGGATGTGTTAAACATCCCTGTTGTGCTGGTGGCAGACTTGGCCATAGAACTAGTTTGGTCAGTAAAATATAAATGGAAGTGATGTGAATGGAACTTTTACAATCCAGCATATGGGCCCATTATCTCTTCTACTTCTCCACAAGATTAATTCCCCAGATAGAGGCTGCCCCTTTAGCCTGGGTCTGGAGATGAAGGCAACGTGGGACAGAGCCACAACTGACCTATAATCGAAATGTACTCTGAGTGAGAAATAAACCTTCCTTATTGCAAGTCACAAGGTGCTGAGTTTGTTTGTTACATAGCATAATTTAGCTTACATTGATTAATATAGTGACTGACACAGAATTCAAGCCCAAGCCAGTCTAACTCCAGGGCCCATACCCTTCCCCTCTCAGGACTTGACGTCCCAGCAGCAAGGACTCAGAGGCTTAACTGCCACTGCCATGCAGCATGGGGCATCTCTTCTTCACTCCTTCTACCTCCTTCTGCAAATGACCAGTAAAAGCTTGAGAAAGTTTCATGAAAGTGGCCATCCCCAGTGGAGCCCCTCCTAGAGGTGAACATACTGTACCCGCACAGCAGATCTGATGCCCCAGTTTCTTCCCCGTTCTGGGAAGCAGTAAAGCAGGGGAGGGAATAGTGATGACAGTGAGGAGTTCTGTGATGCCTGAGTGCTTTCCAGAGACTCTCTCCAGCTCAGCTTGGCAGGAACTGGTGCCATCTGGTAGAGACGGACACCCAGACTGGAGCAATGGGCCAGCCTTTCACTCCCAGTTTTCTCCCTACCTGGGAGTAACTGGGAAATTCTTCATCCCAGATTGGACAGGGGTACTTCCTGGTAAGGGAATGGCCCAAGGGCCTCTCATTCAAAACAAATAGGCTTTCTAAAGAAAACCAGGCTGGGTCTCCAGGCAACATGGAGTTTTTCTACTTAGATTGACTGGTTAAGTCAGGTCAGAAGGGAGAAACAAATAAACAAACCAACAAAGCAAGGAACTCAGCTAATCCAAAAAGTGTTCTGATGTTGCTGCTTTCCTCCTCCCCGTCCCCCACCACCCAAACGCCAATGGCATTTTTCCTCCAGGGATTTAAACTGAGAAAATGGACTTAATCACCCCTTTCTTTGTTTGAATTTCTCCCTAGGGTTCTGTGTTGCAGGGAAAATCCAGCTTGGGACAATGGCCTGGAGAATTGCCCTAAAGAGTCACCTCCCAGGGCATCTGTCAGAGAAACCAGGCAAATATGGGGCAGTCAAGGCACCTGGGGCAGAGAGCAGTGCAGACCAAGTCCACTGGGTCCGCTGTGAGCCAGGCTTCCATTTCCAGGGGAAGGGATCTGTGTAGCCAACCTGCAGGCCACCAGCTGCATCATTTGTTTTCCTTTTAAACTGCCTTTGAGCTACTGCATAATCCTCCCCTAGTGACTGATCATATTCAGGAGCTGATTGGCACTTGAGTTTCTTGGGTTTCTTCATTTTCCTGGAGTTCAGAGCACCAAAAATACCATTTTGTTCTGTTTTACAATGAATCCTTTTGAGATGTGTACAAAACAAGAATTTTGTAGAAAACCTTAGAGTCGATCCTGATTTATAAATAGTTTACAAAAAGCAATAAGATCCAGAAATTCCCTTTGTGCTACGATGTGTATGTAGGTTTGCTCCTACGTTTACTAGCGAGGCTTTCCCTCATTACAGGGCTCCTCGTTTTACCGTCTAGGAAAACCAAAGCATCTTCTTAGCACTGGTGGCCAGTTCACCCATTCCAGTGGATCCACTGTGTTTAGTTCCCCACTGTAGTAACAGCCGGCCTGTGTCAAGGTTGATAAAGCATTGCCTAATCAAACCTTCACCATTTCTTCCGAGCAGATTAAGCAGAATTATCATTAGGAGCCCCTGTATACAGCAGGTCAAGACTGGTTTCACCATCACATTGCTTGGATCCGGGAGGTCAGGGACCAAGTCGCTTTGGTGTGGTTCTGGATTAGGTGCCCTTTTACCTATAAAAAGGGTGCACAGAATGAGACAGAAATGAGTACATGAAGAAGAGGAGGGGAAATTGGGTAAGAGGAAGCAAGGAAGGAAGATGGGCAAGGTATCAAAATAAGAGGTAAAACACATAGCCAGCAGGAAGCTCCACTGGGCTGGACTAAGTACTCATGGGGCAGACACGGGGCTTCCCTTCCCTGGTCGGAAGCCCCCGGATGGCCTGAGTACCCACCTCGTAGGGGCACTCCCTTCAGCATTTTCTGCCTGAATTAATGGGAGTGATTTGTAACACTCCCTCCTGGATGGAGGAGTTCTTGTATTTTCATGTGTATGAACCCCACTCTCCTATTTTCGTCATAAAATAACTAGCAATAAATAAAACACTCCAACAATCTGATTTTTTCTTGCCTAGACAATTTCGAATAACATCGGGAGTAAGATTTTTCCCACTAAATTGATTTTTTTAGTGCATTGCTCTAATAACATGCCTATTGCATTACAATTCAGCGAGCTGCTTGTTTTCCCAAACACATGCAGACTGAGCTTTGCTCTGTGCACAGAGACAATATAAGGACTAGCTGTTGTTTTCTTCTTCCTGTGTTTCTGATTTTCATTTTTTTTAAATGGGAGATTGTGCCTGGGAATCTTTAGAAAATCTTCCCTCATTAGCCTCTATATTTTTATCCACTTTGACATTTAATTATTTTCTGCCTTCAACCTTGTTTCTTTTCCTTTTTTGAAGCGTATATGACTTAGTATACTGCCTAAATTGAAAACTCCTCAAGGATAGTGTGGTGTCACCCCAAATCTGTGTGTTGAAGCCTTCAAAATGCGACTGCGTTTGGAGAGAGGGCTTTCACATGAGGTAATCAAGTTAAAGTGAGGGTATCTAATCTCATCTGACTGTGTCCTCAGGAGAAGAGGAGATGAAAGCACACACAGAGACACCAGGGACGAACACGAAGAAAAGACCATGTGAGGACACGGCAAGAAAGTGCATCTGCAAGCAAGGGCGAGAGGCCTCGGGTGCAAGCAAGGGCGAGAGGCCTCGGGAGCAACCAACCCCGCCGACACCTTGGCCTTCCAGATTCCAAAACTGCAAGAAGATAAATTTCTGCTGCATAAGCCACCCGGTTGGTGTTCTTTTGTTATGGCAGCCTGGGCAGACTAATAACAGATGTTGACATCTAGTGCTTCTCCGATCTATCTCTGCCCCGTTTCATCTCACGAAATGTTTAGCATACACTTTGGACAGCACTTAATAGCACCAGATAAATCTATTTTATTTTTTATCTTCTCAGAATAAAAACAATCTATCAATAAAACATATTTAACAATTCACTTCATATGCACTTATTTTGATTTATTGGTGAACAGCTCTCTATCTTCCTGTAAAGACTTAGTCACTTGCTTAATAGACAGTAACCACCCATGGTGAATATTTTTAATATTATGAAAGATTACATGGTAAAAAGTAAACCTCACTCACCTCAATCCTTCAGTTCTCTTCCTTAAAGTCTCAGCGTGTTGACCCTCATTCCATAGACACTCTATAGAGATACTGTAAAGTAAGGAGCCAGAAGGGACCTTTGGAAGCATAAAGTCCAAGCCTTTTATTTTACAAATGAGGAAACTGACTCACCCTCAGCCACCTGTGAAATGAAAGGTACTTCAGGATTTATTTCACCAACCACTCACAACTGCTTTGATCAAGGGAAGCCCATCAGCCTTCATTCAGTCTGAGAGACGACTTGCTTACTGTGGCCACTAAGAAAAGACCATGCATTGTTTAAAAGCTCTCTAGTTGAGAAAGCAAATTGATTATATTTCCAGGCCCAAAGCATGGATATTGCTGAGAAATAGCCTACTAATGCTGCACTTTCTTTCCCCCAGCCTGAAGAAATGAGGTAGATGCTATTATCCAGGATCACCTTCAGACAGAGACGCTGAGACTGTGGAGGCTCGGAGTATACTATACTGTGAATGACCATCCAGAAGGGGCAGGAGGAGCTATAAATTAGAGAGACAGGTTTTTGTATTGGCATAAGGAAACCCAAATCCTACATAAAAGCCACCCTCTCCACGTGGCAGAATAACAATAGACTGACATGTTAAATAATTGATAAAGCTTGCTCTTCCATAAATACTGGTTTTAAAAACAAGAACCAAAAGATGAAATGAAATCAGTGGGAAAAGACACTGTAATTTTTTTCTGAGAAATGTCTGCTGAGACAAACACATGTTATTTTCTGATTCTGTGCCTGACATTTTACACGTGATTCACGGGAAGAAGTGTCAATGCCTGACTGTGATTTCAGCGGATTGAGGCGTATACTCTTCCTTCTAGAATGTCAAGATGCATAGATTTGGAGGCCAGCGGGAGCATTAGTGGTGATTCAATTCATCTCTCTTCCTTTTCTGAAGATGAAACTAGAGAAGTAAGGAGCGGTCCCAAAATCACACAGTGGTTAGAGATGCCTGCCTTCCAGGGCTGAGGACAGACAACATCACTTTTCCTGCTGTTTGAATTCAAGCTAGTGGAGAGCTGCTGGACCTGGGTAAGGTTCTGCTTTCTGTGTTTATACGAGTTTGACTTTTTATTCTACTCAAAATCATTTGGGAGTGGAAAAAGAAAAAACTAGCATGCATGTGGTCACTGTTAGCACTTTAATACATTACTTCCCAGAGTTTTTTTTCTGTTCATATTTAAAGTAATTATGATTTAGTGCATACATAATTTTAATTTTTTTAGTTAATATATCATAAGAATTTCTAATGGATGCAGAATATTTAGACAAATCAATACACTACACTTCACTGCGTGTTTCTGTTGTTGGGTGTTTAGTGTAATTCCATTTTTTGCTACTATGAATAACAATATTATACGATATTTAAACATCTATGGCATATGCATTTTCAGCAGATTATACTGTTAATATAGAAATTCAGAAACAGAATCAAATAACCATGGTTACCACTATTTACATAGTCACAGGGTCAATTCCGATTCACTATGGCTTTACAACATTGTGATACCATTACAAGTATTTGTTAATTTCCTCATTGAAAATGGCGCTTGTTTGACTTCCCTTTTATTTTATGGCTGCTGAGACCTTCTCTGGACATCTCCACTCTTGCTACTCTAAGCATTTTAGCATTTTTTGTTGCATTTTAACATTTTTAACTGCTTATAGTTCCCTGAGCAGAATAGCCTGTTCCATGGATCTTGTTTGCAGGTCTCTCTTGACCAAATAGGAGCCCCTTGAGGATCTATAGGTTCTTAGGATCTTGTGTAACATCTGGCACACAGTGGGTGCTCAATAAATGTTTATTTAACAAGTGAATAAACGAATGAATGAATAAATGAGGTTGAACTTTCCCCTCATGTTTGTTCAGCATCTGTGATTTCTGAATTCATTGTCCTTTGTTCATTTCCTTATCAGAGTCAGATTTTTATTGAGTTTTTACTAGTGTTTGAGCATGAGATATTAACTCTCTCACTGTCACATTTGGGCTAATAATTCCTCTCACTGTCACATTTGGGCTAATAATTCCTTCCAGTCTATGGCTTACTCCATATTTTAAAATAAAGAGTAGGAGCTGGGCTAATAAATGTGTCATCTCCTGCTGTATTTTCTCTACTTAAAAAGTACTCAGAAGGTGGGGCTGGGGTGGGGGAGAGAGAGAAAGAGAGACAGAGACAGATTGAGTCTAAGACATTGAGTTCTGAATTCTGAGAAAAGTCAGAGAATTTGGTTACTCTGTTTAAATGAATCTACGGGTTGGTCATGTGGAGAGAGGAAGAATGTTGATCACGTTTCAGGCTCTCTGAAGCTGAAAAGATCAACCAGCCCCTGAATGCAGTGAAAAACAAATTCTCCTCGTCCATACAGAGAGGTAGGCTTCAGTGAAAAGGCACACAGAGTGGCTGAGTAATTTCTTAATATATTCTGTTTGTAAATGGGAAGTGAAAACACTCATTAGTAATCCTTAAACTGTCGGTGAATCAGCACTGTCCATAGGAAACAAACATATACAACCCTGCCTACGTTGAAAGGAGAAAAAAATCCTTGCTTTTCCCCTCCTCTTTTTCTTTTGGTCAGATATACTTTTCATGTTTTTAAAAACATATCAAAAATGGATCATCACATTGCCCCTCCAAGTGTGTTGCTGCATTTGCAAACTGTAATATTTTTCTGGTTAATATTTTATAAAACAGACAAACTCATAAAATGCAAGCTGTCAGGACCTTTCAAGATAATACTGGCTCCCTCTAGTCAAAGTGGAAGCTTAAGCCACATGGCTAGAAATAAAGAGAAAAGAATTCCAACTTCCCAAGGTTGTCAGACCTATTATTCAGAAAAGGGGATTTTGGATTCACAAGCAAACCAACAACAACAACAATGACAACAACAACCAAACCCATCTTCCAACTGAGAAAAAGCTTCTTGAGGTTAGGGATCCATTATAGACATGTTGATGTATCTCCAGAACCTAATGTAGCCCTTAGAAGATAGCTCTGAACACATGTTTGAAAGATTAAAAAAAAAAAAAAGACGGAGGCAGCCCTGCCTTGGATGGTGGATACCTCCTGGGTGTACCCCAGACCCACTCTGCACTCTCTACCTGCTGCTCTGCCCAGGACGCTGACCCACACAGCGCACACGAGTGGGCGTCTCAGGCTTTTCAGGGGAGTTCAGCCCGTGAGGACACTCAGAAGGAGTTAGGAGGAATGAAGGATACTGAGGTTGGGTATTTATTCACTTGACTTCTTCCTTCTGAGTTTGCCTGCAGTTGGCTGCTCTCCAGAGGTCATAGCACCTGTCAGGCAAACCTCTTTGCACCATCCTTCTTTCTAGGCTCCAATGGCACCTTGATCCTCATTCCCTCAGCCTAGGTGTTGTGTGCTATCCCTTATTGTCCCTGCCTTCCACTCTGCCCACACCTTAGCAAATGTCCCTTTATGAAACTCTCCTGTAATCATCCTAATTTGAAAGTGCCATCTATTTCCTGGGAAGCAGGACATAGACGGTCAAGGGGTATGTGTGTGTTGGTTTAGTGGGTGCACCCTAAACTTCAGTCTGCAATCTGCTCACCACACTGTGTGCCCCACAGGAAGGGGGGCCTTTTTCCTAATCACCTACTGTGTGGGCTGCTGCCACCTTGGGCTCCATGTATGTATCTGAGCTTAAGATTATAAAAAAAAAGCCAATTTGCCAATAGATCCATTTTCTGTGCCCCCCCCCCCCTTATCCTCTGAGTTGTAGCTTTGCCTGCAGGCTGAGTGAGTCACCTCCAGCCACAGCTGCTGCCATGACAGCAGTAACAAAGGCTCTGCAATTGTTGACTACTTTGGGGGTTCCCACAGAAGAGGAAAGCCCACCAACTAATAATAACAGCTCCTTTGGACACCTGGTATTTTTGTGGCTGTTTCTACCTGTTCCTTCATTGGTGCTTTCATGCAGACTCACCCTCCCTTCACTCCCGAGAGGCATGTGTGTTTCTGGGCCATCAGCACAGTTGGCAGAACCAGTTGTTATCATTCCCATCTTTAGTGTGAATGAGAGAAACAGATCTAAAGGACAAAGGCTACCTGCTGCAATGAAATGATCTGCCTTATCTCTTGCCCTGCCCCCGTAGTATGTGAGCCCCAGTTTTGTGGGGTGTGTTAGATGTCCTGCTACTTTGTTGTTCAAATTTCCTGATTTTAATTGACTTCACAACTTCTGCCTCTAGCACCTGGAATGCTTCCAAGTAAGGGTGCTATGAATTGCACGTTAGAAATGGGATGTGTCAATCCTCCGATTGATTCTTAGGTCTTCAGCAACCTAGAGTGCGCTGGGAATGGTGAGTAAAGGAGACATTCATCTCTCCTCATCCCCACAAAGGAATTGACAGTTACCTGGGCTACTAGGCCAAGCTAGGGCCTCTAAATCCGACTTGATGGTTCAGTTCAGATATTGCTTCCTATTTTTCTCTTCCCCGTGTGTTTCAAAGCTTATCTGATCCTCTGACTATTCAGCTCTTTGTACAGAACAATCTTCCCCTTAGAATGCGACACTCAAGCTGATTTTAGATGAGAAGCCAACAGATCCTTTCAGCAACACTCAAAGAGATGAAATCTTGAGCTGCACACTGTCCTTGCTGCCGAAAGAGCCCGGCTCAATTTGAGCAGCAATAATTAATTTAAAAAATTTTCCAACTCCAGTCCTTTGCATCTCACTAATTATTTTCAAGGTAAATTGAATTTGCTTTGCAGTAACTTCCTGCTGTACCTTGCAATATGCAATTTGACATGAAATCACTGAGCTGTACTTGCTCAATCCAGCCATGGATTCCTAATTCTTCTACAATTTAGAAGAATTACATCTTCTTTGAGCTGCAACTGAGTTTTCCACCAGCATAACTATCACTTTCTTTATTTTCACCTGTAATGAGCAGCGGCATTACTTCATGAAGTGCACAGGAAAGCTTCAGCTAGTTGCTGAAAATGTTGGAATACTAATCACTGACTTCTGTGCTGCAGGTGGGTGGCAGCATTTTAGGAAATGAAAGTGTAGGTCATTAGGGCAAAACATTTCAATGAAGTCCAGCCTTGGTGATGTGCTAAATCTTAAACCAGAAAAAAAGAAAAGCAAACCAAACAAAAATAGGTTGTTTTTCCTTTTGAATGAACATATAGCAACAACTTGAAATGCTCAGTCATGCAGGCTGGAGCCCTCTCAGCTGCCCTCGGGGACTGTCATCTGGTCTGCCAATCAAGTCACTTGGTTTTCTGTCCTCCATACGTCTTTTCCTCCCCAGCTTTTGTTCAGATATTCTGCTGTGATTAATAGAGAGTTAGCCTTTATTTCAAAAACCTTCCATATAGTATCAGAGCTATATTAGTTTTTTACAAATCATTCTAGCAGATGACTTAATATTGTCACACCTGCATGGCAGCCAGTGATACTAGGGATCTCTAGACTTTGGCTTATTCTGTTTGGCCCTAAATTAATTATTTGTTCTTCAAAGGTTGCTAAGTACTTTAGAAACTGATCCTTTTGGATGCTCCTTGCTCCTGCGTGTGGAGAAAAGGGCATGGTGTGGGCACAGAGGATTTAGGAAGATGATGAGGGAAGAGCCTGCAGTCCAGTAGGAGAGGAGATCCACAAGTAGAAGACGTGCTCTTGACCTGAGATGGAACCCTGGGCATTTAAGAAGGGCTCCTGCAAAGTGGGGCTGAAGTTCTGAGGAGGCAGAGGGTGGGCTCTCAGTGGCTCTCAGCCAGGGCAAGTTTGTCCCCCTGGGAAACTGTCTGGAGATGTTTTTGGTTGACCCAACTTGTGGGGAGAGGGGGTGGGGAATGCTAGGTTCAAAATGAGTGTGTGACTTACAGAGGTCACGCACAAGGAAGTGATGGGACCAGGTATTTAAGGTCCTCCCCACCAGCTCCTACCTATCTCCCTAGGTGCAAAGGGCACAATCACTCTAGGGTCAGCTCTAATTCTTCCTTTTCACTTTTGACCTCCCATGAGTTTCTCAATTCAGCACCAGGAAGCCTCTGGCTTTGCTGTGGAGGTGTGTACTGTGTGTTGTAGGATGTTTAGCAGCTTCCCAGATCTCTGTAAGTTACACCCTCCTTTTGAGCCTCTGTTTCCTCATCTGTTCAATTAGTTCCGTATTGACACAACAAATACCTATTGAAACTTTATGTTATAGGCTTTGGGGATACCACAGTGAACAAGAAAATATCCCTGCCTGTAGTTAGCTTATATTCTGCCATAGTATAAACAATAAAAACATAATTAAATCAAAATTTAATGTATTATCAGGCAAAGAGAATAACAATAAGCAAGGTAAGGGATGGAGAATCATACGAGCTGTTTTTGTAATCAGGGGCATCAGGGAGGGGCACTCTGAGGAGGTGACATTTCAGCAGCCCTGAATGAGTGAGGGAAGAAGACATAGATTTTTGGTGGAAGGGCATTCCACGCAGGGGAAGAGCAAAGGCAAAAACCCTAAGGCAGGGTGGTGTTTGGTGTCCTCAGAGCAGCTGGGAGAGGGGGTGGCAAAGACTCTGTATTTTGTTCTAAGTGTAAGGGGAAACTTTAGGAAGTTTTGAAGAAAACACATGGGTTAGAGGAGTGCCTTCTGTGGCTGAGTTCTGCTGGCTGAGGATGAGTCGAAGTTAGTCATTCTCAGCCGATGGCAGCACATCGAAGTCAATGGGGCTGTTTTATAAAACACCCATGTGCAGGTTCCAGGCAAGACCAGTTAAAGTCAGAATCTTTGGGGGTGAAATAATAACATTTTATAAAAGCCCACCAGGTACACTAATGTGTTGTCAAAGTTGAGAGCCTCTGGTTTAGGTGAACTTGGTGGCAGAGGAAAATCATCACAGAAATGAGGTCAGGAGGACTCCAGTGGTTTCTTCTACAGGGAGAAAGCAGAGGCATCTGAGCTGGGTGGGAAAGATTTGGATTAGAGAGCTGGGCATGGTGGAGGGAGGCAAGCTGTTGCTGGTGGGAGAACAAGCTGACTTTCTGGGCTAGGTGTGGGGACCACAGCACAGCAACACCACAGAGCCTGGGGCAGGGCTCACCCTGGGAAACCAGGCCTCTGTAGCAGGAGGTTGAAGCTTTTTTCAGTTTCAAAGTTCCCATTCCCTTAATTGCTCAGCTTGCACTCAGCTCCTCGCTTGTTGCTGGTTTTTTCTGAGTTCACCTTCCTGAGAGGGGCTGGCTTTACTGCTGTGCTCCTGCTGGAGCTCTGGTCCTTTGAATTCTGGGGCTGGGAGCACCCTCCCAGTAGGTATTCCCTGTACTGACATCTTCTGCTTCCAGAGTCTAGCCCTGAGTCCAGAGGTCCTGTTTGCAATCAGGGAGCAACCAATATTTTCTTCTGGGCCTAGTGGTTAGTCAACATTAGTGATGAAGCGGGCTTTGTATAGACTGTGATAATGCATACATACACACACACACACACACTCACTTGTTTTTCTTGCTTTTATAAATATGAATGGCAAATACTAGGCACTGGTGCCATCAATCACCTCCCTTCTCACATCCACAGCAGATAGGATTTTCATAACTGTTGATTATGACTATCCCAGCAGCCAATGGTAATGGCCAGGCAAGATAAACCCCTGGCTTAAAGAGGTCATGCCCTGCCCTGAAGAGCAGCTTGTCGTGGACACATGCTGGAATGGTGGTTTACCAGGAATGGAGAAACCTTCCAGGCACAATCCGAGGGCAGACCTCAGCTTCACAAATGTAAGAGAATGAGACATTGCTCTTATCACATAGATTATAAGTAAGTTCATCACTAAGAGATTAGTCATCATTCTGTAGTTCAAACAGGGAGTCATCATGATTAGAGCTGTTTTTTAGGAAGACTGATCTTGCAACTACAGTACAAGTAGGATGAGTGGGGTGAGTGGGGAAGGAGCACATTAGATAAGCTAGGATGAGCACACATTTGTAGGGACTTGAGGGTATGTGGTCCCAGACTGCCTGTCTGTTTTGGGGCCAGGCAAGTTGTGGGGATGAGTGAAGGGGTTACTATTCCCAAAGGCTCTGAACCCTGCCTTCTTTATACACATCCAACAGCCACAAACTTCAGGAGAAGGACCCAGTGCTTCCCATCACCACACAGCACTTGCAGCTAGAGCAGCAGTGTAAATGGAGACATTCTTGCTACTACAAATTAATCACCATCTAATCTGCATGGCTTGTTGATGAATTGTGCATACAGCCAAAAGTCCAGGGCAAAGCTTCTTAACTGATAGCTGGTGACAATTTCCCACTCGTTCTGGGGGAACATGAGCCCAAGATGCTTTATTTAGTTGCACCACTCAAGCCAATGGCAACAAAGGAAGAGGCCGGGACGCTTCTCACCTTCCGTCCTTGGGCTCCAGGCTCCCACTCTGTGGAGATGTTGAGGACTTGGCCAGCCACCTGTGTGCAAACTGTCTTTATTTATGGGTCTGAATATACACTTCAACTAAACATCAATTTATCAAATGTCTTGGTATGAAAAGGAAATATTTTTGCTGCAGACTATAAAGATTCTGAAACCCATAGCACTCCATGGATTGCACTTAATTATAATACAATCCATTTGTAATGAAGAGAAATTAAATGAATAAGCACAAGTCTGTCTGATGTGTGCTTCATTGCTACTGCAGTTGGACGCCATTATGACATTGAAGCCAAAAGTGGCAGATGTCTGCCGAGAGAAGGAAGGGACTGGGAGATTCAGTGGTGATGAGTTGGTATCTCATCTCCCCGCTAAAGTAGATCTGGGTCTTGTTTTCTTAAAGACCTTAGGGCTTGGCTTCAAAAAAGACTATCAATAAGCTGGCCACTGGTAAACAGAGGAGCCTGTCTGTCACCCAATCTTAATTTAGTGAATCTAGTTTCTTCCTGTTTTCACAAGAAAAGCCTTTAGCTTTATTTGTGAAAAATATGGAGGTGCCTGACTATCAGCTGGACACTAAACCCTGTGGAAAATAAATGCCACTTGGAACACCATGATGGCCCAAGCCAGGGCCATTATGGGCAACACCTAAGCACTGAGTCTGAGGTGGAAAGAATTTTGAAGATTTTGGGGGGAGGAAAGTAACTAAGCCTAGATCATTTGAGTGGTTTATGGAGAAACTTATCCTTACAGAGTTTTCCTAGAACTAGTAGGGCCTCCAAGGCTGGACCACAGCACAAAGAACCCAACGATGCCAGTCCATTCTCCCAGGACCGCTATTGGATCAGGCACTCACAATTTTGGGCTCAACTGAGGCTTGAAAAGTGATGGGATGAGAATGGGCTTTGCTGTAGGGTGAGGTGAAACCTAGAATAGGGGATGTGGGGTGGGGAACAGAGTCAGTTTCACAGTGTAGAGTCTACAGTAAACCATCATGTGCCATGCTGGAAAATTGCTGGACATTGTTCTCTCCATTTATTCCACAATTGCTCTGTGTCATATTATAAGCCAATGCCTCCTACTCCTTTCCATATTTATTTGTGAATGAAATTTTCACCATGGAAGATTCTAGTGACCACCTATATTAGAAAAAATATTTAATCAGAAGAAATGATAACAGTCACAGGGATGTGAGGCTTGCATTCCCTGCCCATGGCCCACTGATGGGGCCCCTTCTCGTCTTCCTGCCCTGCTGTGACAGAAGGAGTGCATCTCCCCATGATCTATGAGATACTGTTGGAGATGGCAGTGTGACTTTCTCCTCCCTCAGGTGTGCCTGTTCCACCTTCTAGAGGCCCACACTTGAGCTGAGGCCATGTTCCTGTCACCTCTAAGTGGAAGTAGTACCAGATGGGAGTGGAAGACTCTAAGAGACCAGAGCTCCCTTGGTGCCCAGCTAATTCACTAACGGGTACTTTGTTCCCAAGAACTTGTTCATTGGAGTATCACTCTGTCCTCTCTCTGCACATAGAGACTTTCTGTGTCTGACTAGCACCTTCTTTGATTCTTTTACCCTGCTTTCAGACAATACATGGACTAAGGCAAGCCGTGTGAAACCCCTGGGATTTTTTCTCTTTCAGGGTAAAGAACTTTTGCCACCAATAAGACTGGCACCTCAGATCATGTGACTCAATTCTGGCCAGACCTCCGTGGGACTTCAAGGCAGCCATACAGTGCCCCCAGGGTTCCCCTGGGGCCCCTCAGCCTCAGCACTTAGATGTGATTTTGAGTGCAGAATAGGAGCTGGGCTATGGGAAAACAGAGGTCTTTCCTAAATTTCTCATTGTATTTATGTTAGCATGTTGAAACAAGGCAGAAAGTTGCTTTTATGCTTTACAAATGAGAAAATGATGACTGAATGAAGGAACCCTGACCCCAACAAGTATGGGGTGAGGAGAAGGCTTGGGGCTTGCTCTTTAGCTTTTAGGGAACTGTAACTTCATTCAGTATCACGAGGGAGCGAAGACGGGGCACAGGGACTGACTCCCCTGTGCCTTTTCTCCTCTGCCCTGAGAAGGTCAGAGCTGAGGAGGGCAAGTACTTAAAATGCTTTTCTGATGGAGAAGTTCTCTTCACTGCGAGGAACACATTTATAAAATGGAAAAGAGTGAATGGCTGACTTAGCAATAACTCCTGCCCAGGGCTGGGCTGGCAGCTGCCACAGGCTGGCCCCAGAAAGTGCCTTCGCAAGGCTCTGTCAGACTTCCGATGGAGAAACAAGTGCCAGTCAGAGGGTGTCGCTGCCTCAGGAGGCTGAGAGATTGGTGCGCAGCCATGCTGGGTGAGGCTGGGGTGTTGCTGGAGTGCACACGCATGGCAGGGTGCAGCCGCCCTGAGGGGGCTTATGCTGTGGTGTTTGAGTTGAGGCCCGTTGATGTTTGAGAAATGCAGGTAGAGTATGTGGCGATGATTTCCTGGCCGTGGTGTGGTCTGGTGGGATCTGATGACCCTTTCACAGAAGGGCAGAGACCTCTTGCCCCTTCCTGACATGCTTGCTATTGCCACTTAGCAAAGGAGCCTTGGTTACGGTGCCTGAACTCCAGCTACTTCCTGTCTGTGAGGGGCACAGGCTCCAAGTCTGTCGTTAGCTCTCCCAGGACTCCTGCTCACGCAGCCTCCACCTCCCACGCTCCATCCTGCCTGCCTGCCTTCCCCTCTCCCCTTGTCTTCTCCGTCCACTTAATCCATTTTACCTTTTTTTTCCTCCATTTTCAAATCTCTTTCCTCCTTTTCTGATTTGACCACTTTTATCTTTCCAGACTTTAAGGAGTGTTTGGGACAACTTTTTAGTATGTGCACGTCAAGAAGAGTAAGGAGGCCTGGGTCCTAGGAGCTGCTCTGCCATTTAGCCAGCTGTATCACCTTGGACAAGTTACCTGGCCTCCAGTCTGCCATATGGCCTATATGTTTATCTAAATTTTTGAATACATAATAATGTGGTTCTAAAACTTGAAAATTCTGCCTCTCATCCCCAGCCATGCAGTTTGCCGCTCTGTAGGCAAACTAGGTCAAAGTGTCATCTCCCAGAGGGTAAACACACACACACACACACACACACACAGAGGTTAATGTTCTTTCCCTCTAATTCAAACAAATAATAACACACCATACACACAGTTCAGCACCTTGCATTCTGCTTTGACATATTTCAGGACCTTTCCACATCCGCGCATAGACCTGCCTCCTTCTTTCTCCCAAGTGCTTAGTGTTTGATTGAATAATCAGTCCTCTCTTAGTGGACACTGAGGCTGTTTCCAGTCTTTTCCGTACTTTAATGCTGCAGTGAACAACCTTGCTTATACGTCATTGTGCCTGTGTGGAGCAAATCTGTGCTATAAAGTCCATGAAGTGGAATTTCTGGGTCAGACAGAAAGACAGAGACAAGCACATCCTATTATATATACGACCTTGGAGAAGGCAACTGGTTCTTCTGTCCCTCACTTTCTTGTTTGTAAAAAGGAGGGTTGGCCTAGGTGACGTGCATGTTCTTTCCACCTTGAGAGTTTCTGGGATTCAGAAACTCCCCACTGGGAGGAGTTTGGCAACAAAGGTGCCTCTGGCCCTTGTGATCTGCCCACAAACACAGTGTCCCTGGGTCTAGGCCACCATGGCCAGCAGGAAGCTAAATTTCATTCTGTGCACAGCTAACAGAGAAGAATTTGAAGACACAAGTCCAAAGGTCAGGCCTGACTTCATTTGTCCTCAAATGATGTCTCTCTTCTGTGCTGACCTTTTACAGGTAGCTGCTTCAGTAGGCATTTTGCTTTAATTTACAAAATTGAGGGGAATGAAAAGGCTAAACATACTTAAGATAAATGGAAGGGAGTGTTAGCCAGAATGCTGGGCATACAAGGACAGTAATGAGACATTTAGCTTATTATTCAACAATATAATCAACCAGCCAACGCATGTTTGTTGGTGTATTGACTAAACACAAGCCTGTCTGATGGTTTTGCTCTCACTGAATATTGGATTTTGTGGCTGCTAGGCTAAATCTCAGGATGGCTAGGGCCCAGGTATGAGGGTCTTGCATGTGCTCTGACACCTAGTGCTATCATCGATCATCATGAGCATCAGACAATGTTTGACTTGCAAGATACCCTGGAATCACTCAAATAAGCATCTAGCGGGTATGCAGATGAGAAATGGAAACCAAAATGGGGAAGCGTACCAGAGCTGTGCCACTCTGCCGTAGGTAGAGAAAGGTATCCAGAAGGCCCTGCCACAGGTCTTCCCAGTAGCATAGCTGGCATACGCGAGTGACCCAACAATACATAGAAAATGGAATTGTTAGTTGGGGGACAGGAGGAACTCAGAGATCCAGGCAAAAGTCTGAGGAACCTCTGCTAGAAGGAAGAGGATTAGTGAGGCATCCAATCTCAGAAGGCTTAGGTAACCCTGGGCAGGTTGTGGAGTTACAAATGTGGGCAAAGGGCAGGAAGAAGGCAAGGACAAACACCCCATGTGGACAGGGCAGAATTGGGAACCTAGCAAGAGTGATTTGATCTGGGGCAGCAGCTCTTTGTACCACCATGTCTTGGGGAAGTAAACTTGCAGATAGGAGTACTCTAGCCCAGAATGGGGAGAAGTGAACAAGGAACCACGTAGTTCTGATGACCCCTCCTAGACAAATTCCCCTGAGATTCTTCCCTCTTCTCTCTGCAGGCCCACCACTTCCCTGGTTCAGATCCTCAGGTCCCTCTCTAGGACCAATGCAATATCGGAACTGGTGTCCCCCTTGTCCATCATTTCCTTCCTCAAGGTGTTCTCCACCCAGCAGCCAGATCTGAATTGTCCCGCCTCTGCCTAAAACACTCAGTGGCTCCTCCAAATGCTACATGAGGTTTTAGTGACTCGTCTCTCCCTTCTTTCATCCTCACCTCTTGCACTTTTGTGCTCCAGGAATGCTAAACCACCATGGCATTTCTAGCCTCTGAATCTGTATTTGCATTATTACCTTTGCTTAGAACTTCCCTCTTTACATTACTTACCTGGGTGGTTTTTATTTTCAAAACTAAACTTTGGCTATGTCTCCTCCAGAAAGCCTCTCTCTTTCCCAAGAGTGACCTCAACTTTGATCCCCATAATCCCTCAACTTTGGCTGTGTGTTCAAATGGAGAATTTTTATAACTACAGATGCCAGGGCCCCACTTCAGACCTATTACATCAGTGGGTTTATGTTCTGCATACTGATGCTTTTAGCTGAGGTCATGATGTCTTAACAGGATTTCCCAATGGTCCAGAAAAAAATTGTGAGTGTATTTCTATCATAATATGTGTTTATTGTACTCATTCTACCTTTACTGTTTGAAATTTTTTAAGTAAAAATTTGAGAAAAAAATCATTAGTCTGTCCAGTCTGGCCTGGCCATCAATCATTTTACAAAGCTGCTGAGTGGTGCTTCTGAGCAGAGCTGGTGAGGACTACTGCTGTGTTGTTTGATGGTCCCTTTGTTTTAACTCTGACTTCCCTAGGAGACAGCCAGATCCCTGAGGGCTGGAGCCTCTGTCTTTTAGATCTTTGCACTCCTCTGCCTCCCCACCCTAGCACGTGCCTGACACGAAGTGGGTATTTAAATCCAGGATATATACATATAGCACATCTAACTTGTATTAACCGTATTTCAAGTGCTCCACAGTAATATGTGGCTTAAAGCTACCATGTTGGACAGTGCAGGTATTTAAATACAATAAAGAACATTTTCTTTTTCGTCTGGATATTCATATTATTTCAGACTGCATCCTGGAGATGACAAATCAGAACAAATAGTGAAAGTCCTTCTGAGTTTTATTTACGAGACACTGAATCTTCTTCTTCCTTACTCTTATTCCAACTTCATCAAAATGAGGCAATTTTGTATTTTTAAAAACTATGACAGTCCAGTAATTAACTTTTTCACTCTCAATTTAACTTGAGCACACTTTCAATAAATCATGGCATGACAGCTCCAGACGCTCCCCCTCAAGCACCTCCCAAGGGAACATGCATCTTCGGGAAGCCCCAAGCTCCCACAAAGACAGGTGCCCTGTGATCAGGCTGCCTTGCCATCTCTTTCCATGGCGAACACGTAGCTGCTTGCCCTGACTCTGCTGGAGGTGACCTCACAACACCTCCCAATGCCTCTTGAGCCAGCCAGCATCATCCCTCCTCTGCCATCACGAGACTGGGGAATGGAATGGAAGCTGAGGATAATTAGTGACCTGTCTGAGGTCAGGCAGCAATTTGTCGACACTGATGGAACACAAGCTGTTAGGCCCTGGGTGGCCTTTTGAAAATGCTCTGCAGTGCAAGCATTGTGCATTCCCAGTGTTTTCATGAGAATGGTGTCCTGGATGATAACAACTAAATTTTCACCATACTTAGTGCCTTGCCTGATTTAATCTTCACAAAAGCTCTCTGAGGCTGTTACTCTTATTATCCCCACTTTACAGATGAGGAAACTGAAGCAGGGAGAGCTACATGGTTTGCCTAAGGTCACCAAATAAAAGATAAGGAGGAGCCAAACCCCAGCAGAGCCCGAGCTCCTCACCACACCACGGTGCACCTTTCAGACTAGGGTTGACCCACCTGCATTTTCTTCTCATCAGGAAATTAGATTCTGGCTCTGTCCTCAGAATCTACTAGGGTGCCTGACACTAGAGGCTCAGTAATTATCTGTTGACTGTCACCTGTTTGCTGCTGGTGATGTCCAACCTCAGCTCTAGAGTGCAATTCAGGCTGAGGCTAGCTCCACTTAGCACCTTTTGTCCTGTACTTGTATTGACTTTGATTTGTGTGTTGCCTCTTGGTTTGCACTTGACTTTTTGGTCTGTGGCCCCTCTGTAAACGATCTGAGCCCTGCTCTAAAGCCAGAGATGTGTTCACTCGCAACTCAGGCTCAAGACAGGTCTGATCTTGGCATGAGCACCACTGAGTTCCATTTCCCCACCTGCGGAGTGAGGAAAATAGACCAAATGACCTTGAAGGAGCACCAAGCTTCCCATCCCTTTGTTCCTGGCAGGCTGGATTGCAGGGGGAGGGGCTGGGAGGTGGGAGTAGAATAGAGGCTGAGGTGCCAGATTTCTATGTGTAAGAGTGTGTGCTGTGACAGCCTTCATGGATGGTGGCAGGGAGGAGAGCCTGGCACTGGCTACCCACCCACTGGCCTCAAAATCCAACCAGGTTCCCATTTTCCCTCCTCCTCCCACCTGAGGTTGTAACCCAGGTCTGCCTGAGTACAGGCTCCATTTGTTTCCACACCAGCTGACAGCAGCAGGCCTGTCCGAGAAGTCGTCCTGTGCTTCCTTTCCACTCATCCACCAGCACCTCCTTTCCTGCATTAGAGTAACTCCTCATGTGCCTGCAGCAGAATACGAGGCACGGAGACCACCAAGGGCTTCTTCAGTGGTGGAGGGTGTCAAAAAGTGCAGTCTTGGGAGGGCCTTCGGGAAGCAGGGGGTCACTTGTCAGGGAATCTGCAGCCTGGTTACTCATTCTGGGTAGGCTCAGACCTCAGTCCCAGAAGGTGTACAATTCCTCACACACCAGGTCTGGGGCCTTCACACTCATGTTTCCTGCTCTTGGTAGAAGTAAGGGATCTCAGGAACAAATACCTTGAACTTTGTGGGGAAATGTTGGAAAGCTGGGCTGTGGATAAGGGTGGAATGTAGGACCAGTTAAACAAGGTTCACATGAAGGTTTTTTCCATGACTTTCATATCCTTTGTTTCTCAAGTGAGAAATGTTTCCATGATACCACAGAGCAATATCTGACCAATCCTAAATCCTATCTCTCTGTTTTTTTGTCCTGGCCTCTGTCTTTCTCTGTCCATCTCTCTCTCTCTCTCTCTCTCTCTCTCTCTCACACACACACACACACACACACATACACACATGTGCGTGCACACGTGTACACTACCAAACCCTAGATGTGAGGTCCTCAATAAGAACCTGAGGAATATCATTCAGCCATGAGAAAGAAGAAAATCCTGCCATTTGCAATGATGCAGATAAAACTGGAAGCCATTATGCTAAGTGAGATAAGCCTGACAGAGAAAGACAAACACTGCATGGTATCATTTACATGTGGAGTCTAAAACAAGAGTCAAACTCACAGAAACAGTAGAAAAGTGGTTGTCAGGGGTTGGGCTGGGAGGGGGCGATGGGAAAGAAATAGGGAGAGGTTGGTAAAAGGATACAAACTTTGAGCTCTAAGATGAATATGTGTTGGGAACCACCCTGCCTGATTTCAGAAGCTGTAATCCCCATGGCTAAGGTTGAGTAAGAGACCTTGGGACCATAAGCCACTAAGGAGACAAACCTTATCTTCCTGGCAGGGTCGCTGCCTCTGCCCCTTTTACTTCACCCTGCCTGGGCCCCAGTGCATGATCAGTTAGCCAATGATAGGGAAGTTTCCTCAAGGGAGGGACAACCTAAGACAGGCATGATCACAAGGGGCCCCTCGGGGAAGGACTTAGGGGTATAAAGCAAAAGAGGGTGATGGACCCGCACCCCTCAGCTATCCTGACATAGCCTGAGTCCTCATTCTGCCTGCAAGAAGTCTCCTAATCTCTTGGCTGCTTTACTTCTCCTGCTTAACATAAGCCTGAAACAATGACAGAGGGTGGTGCAGCCCTGTGCTGGAAAGGGCAGGTTCCCCTGGGGTGATCAGGCCTAAGAAAGAATGCATAAAATCCTGTGAAACCTGCTTTGCTAAGAATGCTCTCAATTTTCTGATAAGCATCTGAGCAGGAAATGAGATTGTCCCCCAAAGTTCTGTAGCCTAGCTAACAGACCCTGACTCAGAATAAGCCCTAGTAGTTCTTCATGTCATTTATTGTATGATCCTTACTGCCTGACAATGATTGATGAGCTTTACCTGTATTCCTGTGCAAATTGAACCCAGTAAAAGCCCATTGAGGAAAAGGCTCTGGGTCCTTCTCCTTTGAGAAATTGGTCGCCTTTCCTCCCCAAGCAGATCATGTCTTGGTAGACTTATTCTCAGCTGTGGCAGATGGGGGGCTCTGCGGGCAAAGCTCCCCAACAAATATGACCTGAGGAGCTGAAGTATAATGGTGATGATAGTTAATAACACTATTACATAATTCAAATTTGTTAAAAGAGAGTGGAACTTACATGTTTTAGCAAAAAAAAGATAAATATATGAGGTGATAGATGTGTTAATTAGCAAGATGTTGGAATCCTTTCACAACGCATATGTATATTAAATCACCACAATGTATACTTTAAATATCTGACAATTTTATTTTTCAATTATACCTCAATAAAGCTATAAAAAAAAAAGAGGAAAAGAAAAATGGACACAAGGGCAAACTTCTCACAGGATTTAATATCACCCTTCCCAACCTGCTTAAACAAAGCCATCTGGAGACTCTTTCTCCAAAGGACTGTTATTCTTTAACTCCTTCCAAGGCAGAGAGGTCCATGGTGCTAAATGCAGAGTGATATTTAGCCAACTGAGTACGCCAGCCCTGAGAGTCAAAGGCCTTGAGGGAATAGCCAGCTGTTACCTCAAACATTAAAGGACTCAATGTGGTCTGTAGAGCATTTACATGGCGCTTTATATGGTCAGGTGCTATTCCTCCTTTCCAGGGACCTGCTGGTCAGTAGGGGTATAGACTGCAGACAGGCCCCTCCCTCACCACCTCTAGTAGTTCAGTCTTCAAAGGACTTCAGCACTTTCATTCTCTTCCCACAGAAACAGAAGTGAGGAGACACAGACACATCCTGGCTGAGAGACACAGAAGTCACTCTACCAGACTGAGGAAGTGGTGGGTTATAGATGGAGGCAGGCCCCAGGTGCCGAGGAAAACAGATGAGGCAATCTGCCACAGCCTGGGCTGGGTTCCTGGAGAAGGTCACCCAGAGCCAAGTCTGGAAGGAGAGAAGGAGCCAGCCAGGCCATTCCCAGCACAGAAGACAGACAAGTGTGTGGATGTTCTTGCTGGATGATCAGGCAGAACATGTGTGTCAAGAGATGAGCTACAGCCCCCAGGAAGAAGCTGGTCATGGAAAGTATTGTGTGCAGTGATAGAGAGTTTGGACTTCATCCTGCAAACAATGAGCTTCTGGTAGAGAGTTTTAATGAAGGCAGTAATATGGACAAAAAATAGCAGTGGATAACATTTATTGTATGCTTTCACATGTAAGGCATTGTTCCAAGTGCTTTCTTTGTATGTATGTATTAACTTATTGAATATTTACAACAGCCCTATAGGGCATCTACTAATTATTCCTACTTCACAACTAAGAGAATTGAAGCATGGAGTGACCCTACAGTTATGGAGCTCCTAAATGTTGGAGCTGGGATTTGAACCTAGGAAGTTTGGTTCCTGAACCCAATGTCTTAGCAACTCTGTCATTATTTATAATTTTATTGCCATCCTTTTTCAAAAGGGATTTTAGGTGATTTATAACAAAACTATGTATATATAGAATAACAAATTAAAATAAAATTCAAAGTGAAAGAGGACACAGAAACAGAGAAAAGCAAGGATATAAGTTCAAAGATGGGCAATCACAGACTTGAAGCTCTAATCTCCCTTAGAGCTTTCTGACAAGAAGAGTGCAGAATGTGTCAGCATGCAACCCTTTTATTCCTTGTTCAGTAAGAGGGTGCAGAGCTGGAGGGATACACTGCTTCCTTGTACTGAATTCTAGAAGGAAATTTGTTGTCTAATTCCTGATATTAAGTGTGATATAAGATGCCAAGTGTATTAGTTTATTAGGGTTGTGATAACAAATTATTGTAAATTTGTGGCTTAAAACAACAGAAATTTGTTTTCTCAGGTCTGGAGACTAGAAGTCCAGACCAGGGTGTTAGCAGGGTTGGTTCTTTCTGGTGTGCTTCAGGGACAATCTGTACCTCTCTCTTGCAGGCTGATGGTTGCAGGCCTCTCTCCTAGCTTCTTGGCATTTCTTGGTTTATAGATACACCCTCCAATCTCTGCCTCCACCTTCACATGGCCTTCCACTTTGTGTCTCAATACTCCCTCTCCTTTCTTTTGTAAGGACACCAGCCATTGGATTAGAGCCCAGCCTAAATCCAGGATGATCTCATCTCAAGATCCTTAACTTAATTACTTCTCCAAAGACCCTGTTTCCAAGTAAGTCACATTCATAGGTTTCAGGGGTTAAAATTTGGATATATCATTTTGGGGGCCACTCTTCAACTCACTATATGAGGCATTTAACAGCAATTCTGCAAAATAATTAGAAGTATTTTTTAACGGATGTTTCTTACAGTGATAGAAGACAAGGATAGATTTTTTACTGCAATTCAGCCCACTCAAGATAGGTAGTTCCATTTAGTTGCACCACCAACAGTTTATCCATCCTCTGGTCCCTGAGTAGAACACCTTATGACTTGTGTTCATTTGATGGAGAGAACTTCCTTGTAGGTAAACTCAAGTGACAAACACAACTCTCAATATGAAGCAGAGTTTTGGCCAGCACCCAGCCAGAATGAATATTGGTGGGAGGTTGCCTGATCTAGTAAAGAAGTTTCTGGTACCCAAGCTACTGTTGCTAAGTCTGGATCCAGTGCCATGCGCCACTGATACCTGTCTGCCATGCACACCTGATTCCTTTTGGTTCTAAATTCAATATGGCAACTCTTGAGGATCAGCTGATTGTGAATCTTCTTAAGGAAGAACAACCCCCACCCCCAGAATAAGATTACAGTCCTTGGGGTTGGTGCTGTTGGCATGGCCTGTGCCATCAGTATCTTAATGAAGGACTTGGCAGATGAACTTGCTCTTGTTGTTGTCATGGAAGACAAATTAAAGGGAGAGATGATAGATCTCCAAAATGGCAGCCTTTTCCTTAGAACACCAAAAACTGTCTCTGGCAAAGACTAAATGTGATTGCAAACTCCAAGCTGGTTATTATCACAGCTGGGGCAAGTCAGCAGGAGGGAGAAAGCTGACTTAATTTGGTCCTGTGTAACATGAACATGTTTAAATTCATCAGTCCAAATGTTGTAAAACACAGTTCCAACTGCAAATTGCTTATTGCTTCCAATACAGTGAATGTCTTGACCTATACGGCTTGGAAGATAAGTGGCTTCCCCAAAAACCGTGTTGTTGGAAGTGGTTGCAATCTGGTTCAGCCCAGTTCCATTACCTAATAGGGAAGAGGCTGAGAGTTCACCCATTAAGCTGTCATGGAGACTCGAGGGTGCCTGTGTGGAATGGAGTGAATGTTGCCGGTGTCTCCCTAAAGACTCTGCACCCTGATTTAGGCACTGATGCAGATAAAGAACAGTGGAAAAAAGTTCACAAACAGGTGGTCGACAGTGTTTATGAGGTGATCAAATTGAAAGGCTGTGCATCCTAGGCCACTGGACTATCTTTGGCAGATTTAGCAGAAAGTACAATGAAGAATCTTAGGCGGGTGCATCCAATTTCCACTATGATCAAGGGTCTCTATGGAATAGAAGAAGACATCTTCTTTAGTGTACCTTGCATCTTGGGGCAGAACGGAATCTCAGCTGTTGTGAAGGTGACTCTGACACCTGAGGCAGAGGCCCATTTGAAGAAGAGTGCAGATACGCTGTGGGGGATCCAGGAAGAGCTGCAGTTGTAAAGGCTTCTAGTGTTCCACCTCACTCTTTAGGCTATGACAGGATTTTAATTAGAGATTGTACATATTGTCCCTGTTATCTGATCTATGACTAAAAACATCAATTTCCTAAAGATGGAAAGTAATGGTTCAAAAAACCCTGCATTTCTATCCTGATGCTGGATGGTACTTAACTTGTGTAGTCCTAACCTGATCAGTGTGAAATAGTTCCCCCTCCTCAAAGGCACCACGGCCAATGTGGTACACACTACAGTTGCCCTTCAAACTACATGTGTGTTCCCTGTGTGTTATATAACTTGTGGTTCCTTTACCCAATGTACCTAGTCCAACTTTTTCTCTCCAGTCAATCACATCCTGGGATCCCATATATAAATCCAGTATTGCATGTCCTGCGCATAACTGTTCTTAAGGATCTTATTTTGTGTACTGTATGAATCAGATTAGTGTGCATTGCCATATAATGTAAAAAGAAAGTGTACATATCAATAATGCAGCCAGCTACCCAAGTTTCATACCAACTAAAACACCAAAATAAACCTTGAACAGTGAAAAAAAAAGAAGTTTCTAACTAGAAGTACACATAAGAATCACCAGGGGAGATCTTGCAAAATACATGTGCCCAAGTCACACCCAAGGTCAATGAAGCAGGATCTTGGACATCTAATGTCATTTGTTTTGTATTGACTTTTTAATGGGACTCTCCATTTGTGATGGGATAGTTGGGAGGACATGTCCCATGGTGCTGGTTTCCTTTCAGTCTAATAACATGGAGAGGGGGGAATTGGGGGCATATGGTCTTTCAGAGCACAGGTGGCCTTAAGATTCTGTCTGGGTTTGCTTTCCTGGCTTCTTTCCAAAGGACACATCTGTCCTTCTCTGGACTTCAATATACTCATCTACAAAATGGAAAAAGCATACTTAACTCAGAGTTGTTATCAAGATTAAAAGAAACATACACAAAACATGGAACACAGTATCTGACACATGTGAAGGAAGAGAGAACTATATGAAGGTCATTGTTGTATGTCTTAGAAACTATTAGCTTCTTGGAGATTTCTGGTGATGATTACTTTGGTGATAAGCTCTGAAGAAAAGCCCTAACCACCTAGTCTTCTCATTTCTTTCTGAAAAGGTTATTGATTTTATATTTGTTCTGCAGCAATCATTGTTTGCCAGGAAGAAAAGCTATTTAACAAGACTCCTATGTCCTGCTGGAACAATGAATATTAAGAAGGGGGCAAGGAGGTTCTGGTGCAAACTCAGTTTCTCCTAATAAGCTAGACTCTCTGCTCACCTGCAGACTTAGCCTGGACTTCAGAGTAAATTACCTGAAGCTTGCATATCTCAGAGCTAGAATTTCACAGGACGGATTTCCTAAGGGTGTTCTGAAGGCAGCAACCCATTTTCAAATATGGGTTTTCCCAGAAATAACAAGTGTATCTTTACAATGAGCCTTTCTTAGGTGGGAGTCAAAATAATACCTCAGGCATCATTATAAAAACTATAATTCTTATACAATATCATCTACCCGAGAACTTTCACTCTAAGATTTCCAGGATCTAACCTACCTTCTGGACTCAATCATTATCTACCAAATCATACTGCACAGTGGACAAGCGTGATAGCTCAGACCACCAGAACAATATACTGTAGACTGGGTGGCTTAAATAACAGAAATGTATTTTTTCATAATCTGGAGACCAGAAGTCCAAGATCAAGGTGCCAGCATGGTCAATTGCTGGTGAGAGCTTTCTTTCTGGTTTGCGGATGGCTGCCTTCTCTCTGTGTTTCTGTGTCCTCACTTGGTCTTTCCCTGTTGCATGCATGTGATGGGAAGTTGGGGGGGTGAGAAGGGGTTAGGGAAGGGAGAGGAGAGAGCGAGAGAATCCTATTAGACCAGGACCCCACCCTATGACTTCAGTGAACTGTAATTACTTCCTTATTCTAGATATAGCTACACTGGGATAAAGGGTTCAAAATATGATTTGTTTTATGGACAGTCAGTTCAAAACACAAGTTGCTGATCCTCACACTGCGCTTGGGGTGTCCTACCACCATGGCTTGGCTCCATCTGCTTTTTCTACCTGAAATGGCTTTTGCCCATTCCACTCATATTTCAATTCTCCCTGCTAAGATGCCAACTCCTCCACAAAACCTTCACAGACTCCTTTCCCATTCTTCCCCTAGATGGACACTGGAAGTTCCTCTAGGATGTTTTTGAGTTTGTATAATACTTCCTCTTTATCTTTGTATTTTTTTTTTCATATATTCTTGTCCTTGCATACTTCTAGGCCCATGCTTCCCAGCCCTGGCTGTGCACTTACTTGTAGAGATTTTAAAAGCTCAGGTGCTAAGCCCCACTCCAGACCTCCTGAAGAAAAGTCTTTGATGATGAGGCCCAGGTCTGTGTCCTGTAATGGGACCACAGTGATGTGTGGTTGTGGTGAAAACTGCTGTACGAGGCTATAACATCTTGAGAATGTCATCCCTGTGGACACACATGGTGCCTCTCTGTGCTCCATATTATTTATTAACCCTTTGCTGGTACTTCCTTTAGTAAGACATTTCCTAGACTTGCCAGAGGCAAGTTTGGTGCCATACACAATTTTGTTTCTGCCAGTGAGATGCACTGTGTGCTCATCTCCATTTTGTGGGCCCTGAGAGAGAGCAAGCAAACTTAACAAAGTGTTGTCAACCAAGAAAGAATAAGAAATGTTCTTTATTGGATGCCTATCAAGTACTGGAAACTGTACTAGGTGCTTTATGTATTTTATTTGGTAGTTGTATTAAGACACATACAACATAAACTTCAGCATTTTATTGTGTACACTGCAGTGGCATTTAGAATGCTCACAATGTGATAGAATCATTGCCACTGTCTAGTTCCAGAGTATTTCCATCATCCCCAAAGGACACCCAGTACTGATTAAGAAGTCATTTCCTAATCCTCCCTACTTCCAGCCCCTGGCAACCACAGATCTGCTTTCTGTCCCTATGGATTTATCTATTCTAGTTATTTAATATAAATTAAGTCATATGATATGTAGCCTTTTGTGTCTTGCTTCTTTTACTTAACATGATGTCTTCAAGGTTCATCAATGTTGTAGCTTGTATCAATACTTTCTTCCTTTTTTATGACTGAATAATATTTCATGGCATGGATATACTACATTTTGTTTATCCATTTATCAACTGAATGACATTTGGATTAATTCCACCAATTGGCTATAGTAAATAGTGTTACTATGAAGATTTGTGTTCAAGTTTTTGCTTAAACACCTATTTTAAAAAATTCTTTGTTATGTACTATTAAAAGTAGATATAGGTACTATCTATTTTACAGATGAAGAAATTAGCCCTATAAGATCTTACTTGTTCAAGTCACATAGTGAGTAAGTCACAGAGCTGGAATATAAATTCTGGTTTCTGTATCCCTGTTCTAGACTATCTCCATGCCCCTATGAGCTGCTTCTGAGAAGTCAGATCTGACTTGTCCCCTATGGCAATCCTGGAGTTAGGCTTTCTTACTTTCTGTTCTCAGCTTCAGAGCAGTCTTTTCCAGGCATCCAAGACCCATTATGTCTGACATGAGCTTAATCTATCACACCTCTGTCCCTGAAGAGCAGCTGGGCCTGAATTTATCAAGGGAGAAGATTTGTGTGAACAGCAATTTGAACACTTTATTATAAGGGATTACATAAAGTACAGTTATTCGTTTAAAATGTGTACATATATACCCTAAATTGCCATTACAATAAATATTATACTTCATCCTTCATCATAATAAATGTACCTTATCCTTATCGAATCAATCCTTTATTATGCTTATCAGTGTGGACGGACGATACCTGTTTACTTTCATAACCGGGCAAACATAATGACAAGACATTGGAGTTACTGTCATCTGAAAACTTGAGGAAAACAATGGTAAATGTTGGGGAAAGAGAGGAAATGTGAAACCTCTCCAGAAAGAGGCAATGGGAAATGATTTTTGAGATGCCTAGCAGTCACTAGAAGCAAAGAGAGAAAACAGTGTCCCTGCTGAAGTGTAAATGTTTCCTCATTATCTGATGAGGGCCAGCAAAGTTGGGGGCCAAGATTAGAGTGTTCCAGGAGGTTTTACTCTTGAACTGTGGGGGCAGGAGCTGGGATTTTTGGGTACTGCCAGGAGGAAAATTGCCAGATGGATTGGGGGAAGTTGTCCTCGGAAAAGTCCCCAAATTCTCAAGGACAAAGTAGCCATGTGGAGCTTAGGAGAGGTGGGTCTGAATAAGCCACACTTGATTGTTATGCTTTGCCAAGCCATTTGTCCAGTTTCTTTATTATTGCACCAAAAAAAAAAAATCATCTCAAAACAGTGGCTTGAAACACAAACTTTTTTATTTCTCACAGTTTCTGTGGGTCAGAAACTGGGAGACAAGTCAGCTGGCTGGTTCAGGCTCTGGATGTCTGATGCAGTTGTGGTCTCTCAGCTCCAGCTGGAGCTGGACTTGGCCAGGGTGGGAGGGTTGTTGCTGGAGCAACTGGGAGCTGACCAGCATCTCTTTCTCTTCAGGTAGTCTCAGGACTTTTCTATGTGGTCTCTCTACCATGGACTAGCTTGGGCTTCCCCACAGCATGGCAGCTTTGGACTTCAGACATGACAACTCAATGTTCCAAGTTAAGTATTAGAGAGGGAGAGGGAGAGCCTGGCAGAAGCTGCATGGCTTTTTAGACCTAGCCTTGGAAGGTCACGGAACATCATATCCACCAACTCTCAATGTTGGAGCAGTCCAAAGGCCTGCTCATGTTTAAGCAGAGGAGACCTGGACTCTATCTCTTGATGGGGGAGTGACAAGTTTTAGAAGAACATGTGGGACTGAAAATATTGTTGTGGACATTTTTGGAAAATATAGTCTGTCACAGTAACTAAATATTTTTTTGTGATTTACATTTTGTATTCTTCTCTTTTACTTCTTTAAGATTCTCTGCACAATAATAATAATAATGGTGGGAAACCCAATGGGGGTTGTGGGGAAGGAGAAGACCCAGTTGCAAACCCTGGTCATGAGGCTGTAGAGTCACCATGTTTATTTACTCATTCATTCTTTAAATTTTTTTTTTTATTTTTTAGAGCAGGTTTAGATTCATAACAAAACTGAGCAGAAAGTACAGAGTTCTTACACACCCTTTGCCTGTACATAAGAATAACCCCTCCCATTAACATCCCTCATGAAAATGCTGTATTTGTTACAATCCACAAATCTTCACTGATGCATTTTTATCACCCAAAGTCCATAGCTTACATTAGGGTTCCCTTTCGGTGTTATACATTCTATGGCTTTGAACAAACATATAACAACATTCATACACCATTACAGTATCATGCAGAATAGTTTCACTGCCTGAAAAGTCCTCCATGCTCTGCCCATGCATTTGTCTCCTTCTTCTTACCTCTGACAGCCAACCATCTTCTTACTGTGTCCATAGTTTTGCATTTTTCAGAATGTCATATGGTTGGAATCATGCAGTATGTAGCCATTTTCAGATTAGTTTCTTTCACTTAGTAATAGACAATTAAGGTTATCATATATTTTCATGGCTTGGGAGTTTATTTCTGTCTAGTGCTAAATGATACTCATATTCCATTGTCTAGATGTTCCACAGTTTATCTGTTCAACCACTGAAGGACGTGTTGGTTGCTTCCAAGTTTTGGCAATTTTATATAAAGGTATTCTAACTATCTGTATGCAGGTTTTTGTATGGAAACAGTTTTCAACTCCTCTGGGAAAATATTAAGGGGTGAAATTGCTGGATCATATGATAAGAGTGTTTTTAGTTTTGTAGGAAACTGCCAAAATAGCTGTACCATTTTGTATTCCTACCAGCAATAAATAAGACTTCCTCTTGCTCTACATCCTTGCCAGCATTTGGTGGTGTCAGTGTTCTAGATTTTGGCCATTCTAATAGGTGTGCAGTGGTTCATTCATTCTTTCAACAAATAATTACTGCATGTGGGCTATGTGCCAAATAATGTTATCGGCCCTTAGATCATATCAGTGATCAAAACATAGATCCCTGTTCTCGTGTGGCTTCCATTCTAACAGAACACTTATTAAGCATGTTCTATGTTCCAGGTTCTAAGTGCTTTACATACATGATCTCATTTAATTCTCACAACAACTCTATGAAGTGGGCACCAATTTTATCCCATTTTACTTTGGCACAGAGAGGATGAGTGATTTGCCCAAAGTCACATAGCTACCACGTGGCAGAGCCACAATGTGTATCCAGGTGTTCTGGCTCCAGAGTGTCTGCTCTATGCCGGGCTGCCTCTAGATCTGGAAGGGATATTGGAGATTAGTTAGTTCCTCCCCTTATTCCATAGATGTGGACTCACAGGTAGCAGGTAGTTAGGTGACTTGCTCAAGATCAAACAGTTGGTTAACATTGGAAAAGGGGCTAGAATGCTATATTCTAAAATAGGATTCTTTTCCCTGTACTCTTACATTATTTGGGCAAAGGAATCTGTGAAGGGTTGGGGCTTAGCCATATCTTTATCTCCCTCCTTGTTCTTTGGTAGAAACACACTATTTTCACTAGTGTTTTTTTTCTGTATTGTCTACTGGTCTGTCCTTCCATGGGTGGAAGATGCTCTGCTCAAGTTCATAAAGGGTGTTTTCTAGCATTTCTCTTCTGAAGGTGCATTTCCTGATCAAATGTGGGACAAATGCCCCATGAGGGTCTCTGGGACCACCATCACCCCTGCCAGTTTTGGGTTCTCCTTTCCTCAGCCACCAGTGAGCCCAGGTCCTCCCATGGCATTGCCACCTTGGCATGCTTACCAAGGGTTAGGAGAAAGGAAGGCACAGGGATCAGTTGTCCCTTCTCAGGCAGCCATCTCTGTGCATGAGAGGCTGGGGAGGGAGAGCACGGCAAGGATGGTGCTCTGTGCAGCTGTCATCGTGTAGTCAGAGCCACCTTAGACACCAGTGGCCTCTAACCTGCAAGGTACCTGCTAGGCATAGAGAGCAAAATGGGGAACAGTGTTCCATCATGGGGGCCTGGAGGGCAGAGCTGCAGGACTTCAGTCTGGAAGTCAGAGTTTGGCAGCCATCCTTCTCAAATTTTCCAGAACAGTTCCGATTTCATGCAACATAATTTTTTAAATAAATATGGCTCATTAAATAAATAACTAAATGTGATTTAATTTCTATGCCTTTTATAGGGCTTTTCATTTAAATAAGCTACCAATCAGAAAAATAAAAGCCTTCCTCTGTGCTAAGAGTATATATTTAGGCTTTGGAAATATATTCCCTCTTTTTATGGATTATCCTGACTGGAGAGGAGTCAAAGAGCGAGTTGGCCATGTTCGGATCAGGGAGTTAGGGAGTTGGAATCATGCACACCCCTGATTAAATGAGGGTTATCTCATGTGGTTGTGCAGGTTGTGCACCGTACAAGGCTGCTATTTATAAGGACCTTATATTTGCATTGCAGACATCACTGATCTGTATATTTATTACAACTATTCCATAATATATGGAGAGACTGTATTCTTGTATAGTCAGTTTACAATGTTAAGACAATTTCAAACAGAATGAAGCAATGTGTCTTGAAGGAGGGGGGACCTGCTTTAATTTGCACTATGATGTCCTATAGATCATTGAGGGCCTAGACTGAATGTCCATTCTGACACAAACCATGGGCCTGGGTAAAGCAGCCAGGATGCAGATGAATAAGGGGAAAGTGAAGCTGTTAATCACAGGACCTTGGTTAACCTGATAGGTAAGTGAATGAACACATTATTTCAGTGGTGCTGAAGTCTGGCTACGCATTGGAATTTCTTGGGGAGCAGTTATAAATACTGGTGCCTAGGTTCTGTCCCTAGAGATTCTGATTTAGCTGGTATGAGTTGTAATAGCCAGGAAATCAGAATACTGAAGATTCTAATGAGCTGCCATACAATGACTTCCATAGTTGAGTCAACACATTCTTGAGAAGATATTATTCCAAGCACCTCTGTTTGAATCTTTTACATTGTTAAGCACTAATAAATTAAGAGTTTCATTTAGGTAAAATAAAAAGATGAAAGTGGTCATTCTTAGAAGTGAAAATATTGATTTATCACCAATGAAGTGAAAAATGGCTTCTTTCTCAGCCTCAGGTTAATCAAAGAGCAAATTTCACTGTAAACTGAAAAATGAATGTACAGGGAACCAAAAATGATGGGAAAGATACTGGGACTCAGATCAACAGTGTGGACCAGAAGGAAGAAAGAAACATCCAATCAGAAAAAAGATGAAGAAAGAAGAATTCAAAAAGAATGAGGAGAGGCTTAGGAATCTCCAGGACATCTTTAAACGTCCCAACATCAGAACTATAGGGGCACCAGAAGGAGAAGAGGAAGAGCAGCAAGTGGAAAAGTTATTTGAACAAATAATAAAGGAGAACTTCCACAATCTGGTAAATGAAATAGACTTCCAGGAAGTCCAAGAAGCTCAGAGAGTCCCAAAGAAGTTGAACCCAAGGAGGAACACACGAAGGCACATCATAATTACATTACCCAGGATTAAAATTAAGCAGAGAATCCTAGAATCAGCAAGAAAAAGGAGGCAGTTACCCTCAAAGGAGGTCCCATCAGACTGTCAGCTGATTTCTCAAAAGAGACCTTATAGGCAAGAAGGGGCTGGAAAGAAGTATTCCAAGTCATGAAAGTCAAGGACCTACATCCAAGATTGCTCTATCCAGCAAAGCTTTCATTTAGAATGGAAGGACAGATAAAGTACTTCTCAGATAAGGTCAAGTTAAAAGAGTTCATCAACACCAAGCCCTTATTATATGAAATGTTAAAGGGATTTATCTAAGAAAAAGAAGATAAAAAATAAGGATAGTAAAATGACAGCAAACTCACAAATATTAACAACCACATCAAAAACAAAAGCAAACTAAGCAAACAACTAGAACAGGAAAAGAACCACAGAAATGGAGATCACATGGAGAGTTATCAACAGGGGAGTGGGAGGAGGAGAGAGGGGAAAAGGTACAGAGAATAAGTAGCATAGATGGTAGGTAGGAAATGGACAGGAGTAGGGTAAGATTCGTATGGGAAATGTAGAAGCCAAAGAATTTACATGTATGACACATGCAGGGTGGAGAGGAGTGAAGGGGGAAAATGAGACAACTGTGATGGTGTAATCAATGAAATATATTTAGAAAATAAACTGAAAAACAGTTCCTTGGGTGGTTTTATATTCTGATGGCAATAACTCTTGATCTCTTCCTCTAGCATGTCATCTAGCATGTCACCACAGATGTGTAACTATGCCCTCTTTTCCTACCCTGCATCATGTGAAAGATATTCATATACATCTAGTTGGGTTTACCTTGATTCTGGGATTGGGTATCAACTTGGCCCAGGGGATGACGAAGAGACAGACCAGCTGCTGGTATTGAGTAGTGCCGAGAGATCATCCGAGTGAAGTTTTAACATGTATGCCTGTTTTCCCCTCTGTCACACTGGACACCTGAACATTGATCTATGTACTCTTTTCATCTTAGGCAAAAAATTTCTCAGCAGAGGTCCCAATATTTAGACATTATTGGGACCTTTAGGAGCCAAGCAAGTAACATAATTGAAACGAAGAAGCAGAAAAAATAAGATATAACAATAGAAAGGAAGAGAAGGCAGTGGAAAACATGAGCACTTGCTTAATCTAAAGGCATGCACATTTATTTATTATTTATTTGTTTGCTTATTTATTTATTTATTATTTTCTCTGCGGTATTCTTTTGGCCAAATCAAACACCTCCTAGTTCATTTGCCTGTCCTTTCAGGGAAACTTGGTGCCATGCTTTTAAGCAGAGCCACACAGGGACATACAGACAAAACTGATGCTTGTCTCTCTAGGCAATACTAACACATTTCTGATGTCAGCTGCTTTCAACCTCAACACATCTCCATGAACATTTCCTTGCAAGATCCAAAAGAGGAGAGCCTTCCCTTGGAAAGCAAGAGCTCTAAATTCCTGAAGTTTACTTACTTGTCAAAACCAGTAGTAACTAACCTCACCTTAGGCCTAGATATTGGAACTCAAATTCTTACTAACCTTTCACAGTTACAGTGAGGACTGCATGGTTCACCTGTTGGCCCTCTTGAAAGAGATTATTGTGAGTTGTTTAATCATGCCTTGATTTATCAATCAAGATGGGCAAAGTTATGTTGCAGTAAAAAAGCTACCCCCAAATCTCAGAGATGTAACACCAGTTTAGACCTCCCAAAGATGAACATACATTTTGAAGTGTGCCTGTTGACCTGTTCGCTCTCAAATTGTCCAGTTTGTAATCCTAATTCTCAATTTGGCTACATGTCCAAAGCAGGTCAGAAGGGTTTAGCCTATTGGGATCTCAAACTGGTAGAGGCATCATGTTGACATGGGTGTCATCATTTCAGCAATGGGAAGGCAATGTGGCCAACTGCCCACTGACTTGTAAGGTTCCCACTCAAAAATCAATGACTGAAGGTAGTCACATGGCCACATCAGAATTCAAAGAGGAAGTGAAGTGAAGTGCAATGCCTAGAAAATGAAAGCTAGAAATAATTTGTGAATGGCACTAATGACTACCTCATTTAGGATCAGATGTTTTATTTAGCATTTGGAAACCACCAAAGAAGGTGAAGTTTATAAATATTTTAACTGATTTTATTTAATATTTAATTATGTAGATCTTGTCTAGCCTAATCCAATAAAACATGCTTCCTACTCCCAAAACACTCACAGGGTATTGTGAAAAGATGGTGCTCTGGGATACACCACCTATTTGTGACTCCAGTTTGGTTCCACTCTCCTCTGCTCATATCTCACTCATGATCCCACCTTGCATTCAAGTTCTTCCACTACAGTTCATATTATTTCTTCAGTCATTTTTGCCTCCCCTTAATCCTTAAGAGTAGTTAGCTATTTCACCCAGTCCCTCTCTCTGCCTATGGTTCCTCAGGAAGAAACATTTCTTCAAATTTATCTGTGCCCCCAGAATTCCTGGCCTTCAACTCTCAGATTTTCCCTGTTACACTGTGATGAATTATATAAGCCATTCTATCGAGTGTGTTTTAATAAACAAGAAATAGGTCACTAATGAAGCAACTTCTGTTGTATTTGCACAGAAAAAAAAGCAATATTCAGACACCAGAATGTAAAAGCCCTGATACTATCCTCTGTTCTAGTTAAATCCCAAGTTTAGAAGGGGACCCTTGAGTGGATCAGGAAGGGACTGTCCCTGAAAAATAAAAATGTAGTAAATATGGTTCAAACACAAATGGAAATATTGAGGAGATTGGTAAGGTAAGTAAAAATTAGGAGAGTGCAAATGCAATAGGAATCGTCATGATCCCTGTCACTATTTGAAGTGCTTAACTGAGTATGATGCTGGTATTGATACTGTGGGTGTGATACTAGTATTGGTACTCTGGGTGTGGTTCTGGTATTGCTACTCTGAGTGTGGAACTGGTATTGATACTCCAGGATGGTACTACCACTACTATAATTGCTACTTCTACTTATTGCAGTTGTTGTGGTTTCTTTGAAAAAATTCTTCTGATTTTATTCAGTTGGCTCTTTGTCCAAAGTATAAAAAGAAAGGAATTTTTGAAGGGCACTGGAAAATCTTCATTATTGCTAACATCAGGAGTCAATGATAAATGGCTTCTACAGAAATTTGGTATGAGCTGTTTATTAAAAACACATCATAGGACATGCACCTTGCCTGCCAAGGAACCATAATCTGACCCACAGGGTTTGACTTTAAAAACCTTAGGGAAAATTTTACATCATTGATGAGAGAAGAACTACTTATTAAATCATTTATGACCTCCAACAACTATGTTAATTTATGGTTATATCCTTTCACAGCTGCTGGGCACAACCATCTCAGACATGCACTCAGAAGCTTGGAAATTGGCCAAAGCAGTTAGGTAATGAAGGCCATTATCAATGCAGACATATTTTTTTCTCAGTAGAATTATTCATTTCCTGCTATGGTTTAAACACCAAGTATATAAATAAAAGGACGACAGGATGACATGCAGAGTCATATATGCTATACTGAAAGGCCTTCTTAGAGAATAACAAGCCATCTTACATGCCTTGGTCTCCTAAATTTGGGAGTCAGTCACTTTGTTGTTTAGAATCTTAGTGACTTTGGAATGATGTAAAATTTTAATGCTTTACTGTCCTGGCCGGTGTGGCTCAGTTGGTTCGAATATCATCCAATGAACAAAAGTTTGCAGGTTCAATTCCTGGTCAAGGCGTGTATGGGAAGCAACCAATCAATGCTTCTATTTTGCATTGAAATTTCTTTCTCTCCCTTTTTCTCCCTCTAAAAACAATGAAAAAAATATCCTCAAGTGAGAATTTTTTTATTCACCACAGAGAATAAAAAATAAAATAAAATAATTTAATGCATTATTGAAGGGATGAATAAAAATCCATAAATAAGAAAACAAAAATTTTTACTTTGCACCTTAGCTGTTCTCATATTCAGTCAATCCTTTGGATTAGGCTTGGTGCTTGAAAGCAAAATGCTGCTTTCTTAGTCCCAAAGGAATACTGTTATCAAGACATGATACAGAGGACTGTAAGTAGAATAATAGGGAGAAATTACAGACATGGAAAGTCTACTACTTGCTGGCCATTGGATAGTTAAGAGTTGCCTACAACATAACACAAGTTCATCCTCTAAGTCAATCAAATTCCCACCCTTCTCTTTACCTTCTCTCTTTTACTTTGAAGGCTTCTTACACTTTACTTGTCCTGTATATGTAGGATGCTCTTGGTTCTCTTCCATCCTTTTCTCTTCTCATACACCATTTTCTTTTTTGGTAATCATATACATTTCCACAACTTCAACCGTGATCTCTAGACCAATGATTCTCCATAATCGGTGCCTTCAATCCTCATGCCTCCTTGGGCTCTAGACATGCATTTCTACCAGCCTTCTTGATATAATAGCTCCATGTGGTCATTCTACGGACATCTTAATTTTGCCATGTAGGCAATGGTGTCTGGCCTCTGGGAGTCTGTGGTGGATAGACATCATAAGTCTAAGGTCGATGTTCATGGAGTTGATATGGGAGATCCATGAGGCAATGTCTTGTAGAGAAGCTAATTCAAACCATACGGATCATTCAAATCACTCACCATTTTGAATAATCTGGGCAGAGAAGGAGAACCTGGATACTATAGAAAAAGAAAAATCAGATAACCAAGAGTATGGGAGGTGAAGCATGGAGGCATTCACCAAGGCAAAGAGGGTGGGGGTGAGGTTTTCTCTGTAGCTTCTTTCTCACCATAATGCACTGGTCAGAGGTGGGAACACAAATCAAGAGAAATCAATGACACCCTTCCAGCACTTTCAGGAGTCAAGAAAGAACACAAATAGTCTCTCTCTAACAGCTGAATGCTATGGAATATCCTGCTAAAGAATCAGAGGGTGGTCAACAGAGACAGAAGAAAAGAAGGAAAAGAATTCTCAGCAGCGTTCAAGTCCCTGGTTCCAGTTGACTCTGAGACTCCGCTACATCACCACCCTTTTCAATATGTAGTTTTTCTATAATATAGCACCAATAAAGTCCATCTTCACTTGAAGGCTAGTTAAAGTTCATCATTGAAACCAAAACATTTTAACGAAGACAGTCACCACACCCTGTTGAAGCTCTTCAATGACTGGGTTACATGTTCCTGTATTTCCATTTTCTCTGCTGGATGATGTGTCTTTGGGGTTCACAATGGTGTCTTGTTTATCTTGATGTCCTATCCAACCTAGCACAATACCTGGCACAGAGAAGGTACCAAAAAAGCCTGCGTTGCAATCATTTCCTGTAGCACACCCCAGTGGTCAATCTGTGTTTCTTCAGCACTCTGATTCAAAGATCACCTGTGAGTGTCTTATCACCAAAGATTTATAGTGGAGGATATAGGAGCAAGTGTGTGACCCTTAGGGCCTGGGCTTCATTTTGGCTCTACTATCAAACAGCTTTCCATTGTCACATTTGGTCCAAATTTCTCACCACTTCTTGTACATACTAACATGGAGAGGTTATTTCTTATCAGCTTTGTATTTCTCTCTAATAGATTTTTTTAGGCTAAACAGTGAGAAAAGTTTTAAACATAGAATGACAACCTAACATGTCCTCTCAGCATGCACTGTGTGAAGAAGACAGGAAATATGAGGAAAACAGGAAGAGCAGAATGATACAGGCAGGGTGGGCTCTTGGAAAATCTGTCAGAAAGACATACATTTCATATCAAGGTCTTCGGTCAGCCCCTGCCTTCTATTGACCAGAGGGTCGAGTTCAGCCTGTACTCTTCTCTGACACTCCCTCCTCTTATATTTCACTCCAGGGCATTCAAGCCCAATGATTTGTTTTGGAAATGCTATCATTTGTTAGCTTAGCTTTTATCTCAGTTGGATGCCTTTCCTGTTTCACTGCTTTGCTTTGAAGGAGGCAGAGTCAACACTTGACTCTGGGAGTTTTATTCAACACACCCCTGTTGTTAGATGAAGCTAAAGAAACTTTGATTAACAAGCCTACCCAGGTTCAAGGATGGCCCAGGGTGTGTTTCTGCCACCCTCTGCAGCTGAAAGAGAGAAGTGAATGGAGCTTCTGTTTGGAATACTGGCCTAATAATAAAGCCCAGCAGGGCGAGGTGTCTGTGTGAAGCAGCTGCCATTATCAAAGTTGTTCCAAATGGTGATGCTGCACTTGGACTAGACTTCCAAGATTCCTGTGCTGCCTAGGGCTGTTTCTGATAATGCAAAATTGGTCTTCCCAGGCAATGAAGAATTCCTCAGTGGGATTCTGAATCTGAGAGCTGGGGAGGGAACAAAAGAGAATAGAGATAATCCCACCTCTGGATAGGAAGAAGCACCTAGAAATACTTGGTAAACAAAAGGGCTGTTGGAAATATTGATAATCATCATTGTTATCCACCTAAAACTTTATATCTGAGTGGTGTTTTTATATTTTCTTAAATTTATTTTTACAAATTCCTTTTGTAATCATTAAACCACTTGATCTTACAAAACATTGAGGGCTAGACCTACACAGGGAGAGGACACCATAGTATATTGGCATTGATAACCTGTACATACCCTAGAAGGTGGAGACCATCGCCTATGCTCATCACAGGTAGAAGGGACAGAATCGAACAGCTAAAACGTAAAAATCAAAACATCATACAAATTGCAAGAAAATATAGGACACTAATTTTAGCATCTTGATGGGAAAGGAAGGTTAAGTTTCACTTATCAATTCGCAAAATCCAAAAGTCCTGCAAGAGAAGATGAACAGATTTAACAACCCCAGACTTTTTTTAAAAGTTTTTTCATTTTCTTATCTTTCGTTATGAGGCTTTCATCAGATGGCTGGGGCTTCCTTTTCTATCTGTTCATGATTATAAATTCATGATTATAAATAAAGGAAAGAGCTGATTGAAAACTGAGTGTATATGCAAGGTTAAGTGACTTTGCACTTCCTTATTGGGTGACCTGAGTGAGCCATTTATTGATGAATTCCCGGTGTCTGTGTATTAGTTTCCTATTGCTGCTCCTATATATATAGGAGTAGCAATATATATAAGCTTTTGGCCCGTTCATTCTGTAAATATTTCATCCAATCTACTTATTTACAATCATGGTATGCACTTTGACGGTCTTTGTGTTTTCTCTATATTGTGTTCTATCTTTAGGTTGTTTTCTTCGGGGATCAGCCTGTGTTTTTATAGCTTCTTATAAATATGCAGCACAGACTATGCACAAAAACTCTTTGATGAGGAGGATTGGAACTAAATAAAGAGGCAGCCTTCAGACTCACATGCATTTGGACAAATCTCAGAGAAGTGAAGGAAAAAAAAACGCAGTGGAAAGGGTTTTTTTGTTAATGTTGTCATTGTTATTTTCCAATAAAGCACAAGTCTTTTTGTATCCAGTAGTCTTGAATAATTTATTTTAATTAAATAAATAAAAGGAGATGGAGTCAGTATATACAAAAAGAATAAAAAAATCTAGATACAGACTTATCATGGTGATCATTCTGTAATATATAAAAATATCAAATAAATATGTAGTACACTTGAAATTAATATATTATATGTCAATTATAATTCAATAAAAATGAAACTCCTGGATAAAATCCCAATTAGAGTTACTAAATTGAATATATACATTTAATTCCATTTCCTCAAAAAAAAAATCCCATGAAGACATCAATAAGATTATTTTTAAAAAACATAAATTTGTAAGGAAAGGAGACAACTATAGCGACACATTTTTGAAAGTTGAAAAACTAAAAGAATGAATGACAGCTGACCTTAGCAGACCTGAGAAAGCCGAATCTTGAGCTGACAGAAGGAAAAGTTAAGGAAAAAAAAAACTAGCAGGCCCCTCAACAAGGCTCAGGGGCGGAGGGCGCCAGGCTCTAGAAGTGGGCGTATGCGTGTGACTGGAGACAATGAGACAGGCTCAAAGGACGCTCCCCACGTCCAAATGACTGGCATTTGCCTCTCTTCCATCCTGGGTAAAGACTGGAGACTTATTCTCTGGATACTGTGACAGGTCTCTGAGCTGGGGGGCTTGAAGATACTGACCGTTGCAATTATTACTGCTGCATAATTACTCACATTCCCACCCCCCACCACACTGGCAATAAGAAAAAATTTTTTGTCTTATTTTTATTCTATCCCATTCTATCAGTGGGATAGAATGACAATTTTATTAAGTTCATAGATTCTGTGAATCCATTAATTCAGACAGTGCCCGACAAGAACAGCTCCTTTCTGTTTCACGTGTCTGGGGCTTTTGAAGCCTCAGTGGTTCAGTGCTGAAATCACCTGGAGGCGCCCCCACTCAACGTGTCTGCTGATCAGGCCTAAGCTGGGCTCAGTTGGCCGGAACACCTATATACAGGGTGGGGCAAAAGTAAGTTTATAGTTGTTCTTATGGAAAATAATACAATAATTAATAAATTATAATACAAGAATAAACTCTGTGTTTTGTACCCTCTTTGGCTCCAAATGTGGTCTCTCTACCTGGGCTTGTTTGGGCTTCCTCACAGCATGGTGGCTGGATTCCTAAAGCTAGTGTCCATGAGAGCAAGAGGGGAGTATATGGCTTTCTTGTTATCTAGCCTCTTTCAAAACATGGTATTCCAAAGAATGAACCCAATTCATGGTGTTGAATTATCTGTCCATATCTCAGAACAAACAAAAATCACAGCAGCATCCTTTGTGTAGGGGGACTGCATTTTTCTCAGAGGCCATTTTGACTTTGATTCCAACTCTGATAAATCCCATGAGAACTACGATTTGACTTCCATAGTCATTTTTGCAGAGATCTTAGTTCATGTTAACTGCATTCAGAGTTCAGTGAGAATGGTTTCCCTGCAGTGCTTGAAGTTCCATCTTTGAGATGTTTTGATCATTATGGGATCAGAATATTATTACTCAGATAGTATCTTTTGTCATTTTATAATTAGGTTGCAAATTCACTGCATAAGAGTCTGATAATCCCAACTCCCTTACAGAGCGTCTTTGTAATTTGGACATCCTGATTTAAGTTCACGTGCGGTATCTTAGTTTTGGTCGCAGAGTCTGCACAGCAGGCAAGTGAATTGAAAGAAACCCTGCTTTTCTACCCAGCCATTGTTTTACAAAATATGGTATTGAAATATATTTAACAACATTAAAGAACACTATATTTAAACATGCCATTTGTACAGAGAAAGGTTTAAAGAGATAAACACCTATTTTTAGCATCTTATTAACTAAGCCTCATCAATTATGGTTTACAAAATTTTCTATGCCTTCCTGTAGACAAAACCCTGGCTTTTTTCTCTCCCCTTTTAAATTTGCCATTGTAGCCTCCCAGCTCATATGAAACTTAACTCTGCAATGGAGTAATGTAGTTGTTCTTACAGCAATCCAGAGTTGCTCTCTGTCATTTTAGTCTTGTTACCATTCATTAAACTGGGGAAGAACTGTGAGTAGAGCGAGAACGATATAGCATCACATCCCCCCTGCTTGGAGAGCTGCCTCTTTCTATGTTTCTTCCTTTCTTCCACAGAGCAAAACTAGAAAAAGCAACATGGTGGTCACACGATAGCCACACAGCAGTGTAAATACTTCTTCTCAGTAAAAAAAAAAAAAAAAAAAAAAAAAAAAAGTTTCTTGAGAAGCTCTCACTCCTCCCCTAAATTCATAAACAACTCCTCCTTCCAACCTAAGGTGGTGATATTTCCAGCCATTGATAGTCCCCCTGCTGCTGTTTCCTGAGTCCTCAGGGCCATAGAGCACAGAGTCCAAGAGACTGTCCAATGGAGACCGGTATCTCAACAAGCTTTATGGCGTTAGCAGGAAGGATGCAAATGTTAAGACACACCACTTGGACCTTATTAGGGAGCCAAATTGAAATCAGGAAAAATACCTTCTAGTTCTCTGTTTGAGGATCACTGCTCTTACAGTAATGGAGAGTGACTTGGCCACGGGCACATGTGAGAGAGCAAATCGTACCACCCTGACCGAGGCCGTCCTCCTCTGTATTCTTGAAACTCCCTGCACATGACTCTGCCATAGCCCTCATGCCACTGCCCTCTAACTGTCTGTTGCTTGCCTTTCTTCTCTACTTGGCCATGAACTTTTGGAGGGCAGGCACCATGTTTACTTCATTTTAACCTAATTCCTATACAGTGCCTGGCCCAAGGCAGGCACTTTATACCTGTTTACAAAATGAAAGTTTCTATGGTTAGAAATAAAAGAGAATGAGAGGATTTGTTTCTTAAAATCTAAATTTTGAGTAGGCAGATCTCTTGCTACATATAGAGCCATTGCTTTTTTTCCCTTTTTTTTCAATTTAGAGTCATCATTTTAAAAGCATTATCTCACTCTTCAAGAGGAGATTCTTCTTTATTTAGAAAGCTTGTTCAAGGAAACTATAAAGACTAACCACGTCATTATTAGTCTCCCACAGTTTAGAGTTTGAAGGATGTATACAAGAAGAAAGCTAACAGGGAGCCAGCCAGGTGAGAAGATTGTTGTACACATAAAATTAAAGCTAGACAGGTGAGGCTCAGACTGACAGTCTGTCCCAGGTTTGCATGCCTTTCTCCCCAGACCGTCATCTTCTTAGGGCAGGGACTGAGTCTTCTCTGCACTTCCAGCACCTGGTGCACTTTAAGCAGAAACAATGGGAGATATTTTACATTTTGCGGCAGGCTGGGTATGGCAAGGTTAGGCAATATGTAGAAATGGTAAGAAGGTGAGGTTCTTTCCCAGACGGCCCCTGGCAATGGGGGGAAGAGGGAGGAACATGAGTTCTGTTGAGCACTAACTGTATGTCAGACACTGTGTATATTTTCACATATAGGACAGAAAGCAGTTGTTTTCAAAATTTCTGAGACTTAATTTGTCTCAGATTAGTAATACCTCTGAAGTTTAACTTCAAAGAGCAAAATGATAGGAAAAGAATTCTCCAGGTCAAAAGAAGTAGCAAAGAAACTCTCTTGAACAAAAGTTGCATTTTTCAAACTTTTATTTTATGTAACTACATCTAATAAATCAGTGGAAGAAGGCAATATGTATCTATCATTAATTTTCATAAATTAAAAATATGTAGGCGTTACAGAGAACAGACTGATTGTTGCCAGAGGGGAGAGGGGTTGGGAGACTGGGTGAAAAGGTGAAGGGATTGAGAAGTGCGGATTGGTAGTTAGAAAATAGTCATGGGAATTTAAAGTACAGCAAAGGAAATATAGTCAATAATATTGTGAAAAGCAGGTATGGTGCCAGGTGGGTACTGAAAATATCAGGGGAAACACCTTGTAAAGTATATGATCGTCTAACCACTATGTTGTATAACTGAAACTAATATGAAATAATATTGAATATAAATTGTAATTGAAAAAATCAAAGTTAAAAGAATCACTAGATGTATCTGAAAAAATAGCATGTAAATATGTATATAAAAATAATGTATTCTATTTAGTATTTCTCATAATGGAAAATAAGAATTTAAAACACCCACTCATCCCCTTAAAACTGGTGATATTTTTACACACGTAACATTTTTATTCCTTAGAAATTCTTATTAATTTGTGGCAAATTCCCTCATTCTTGGGAGTTGATATAATTCCATCTGAAGAAACAAAGAAGATGATGCAATAGCTTTTCTGAGAAGATTTCTTGGGACCATCTGTTTCCTTTAGAAGAGCCTTTCCTTTTCCAACTCCCTTTTCAGCTTGTGTGTCAGGAATGTCTCCATGAAGTCTGTGAGGTCTTCCCAATGTCACCCAGCCTGGGTAGAGTCACTGCGTCCAGTCCATCAGGGTTTCTTTCCCTTTGACCCAGTCCCATGGTGACACCACCTTGTAGCCTGGGAAGTGAGGAGGACCCTCTGGAAGCCTGCTCTGCTCAGTCTCCCCAGTCAACAAATTCTTTCTTGTTTGACTAGTCCTTACATTAACTACCATTTTGCAGGTGAGGCAACTGAGGCTTCAAAGAATTTGAATACTGTTAATTTGCCCATAATCACACCTAGAATAGGGATAGGAATCAGGGGAGTTAAGACTTGAATCAAAGTCTGTCTGATTCTAAAAACCATGCTCCCTTTACTTCACCATTCTGAGAGATTCATTGATGAGAACAACATGGTATTTGGGGGATCACTGGGCAAGGAGTCCAACTTTCACTCTACAAACTTGAGTGTAGGAGAAATGTCCCTCTTTATTGGTCTGTAACTCAACAGAATTTGCATGACAAAACCTCATTCTGCCTGAAGCAAAACTCTTAGTCAATGAAGATTTCCTGTCTCCTGACTTCTCTGGTTTCACCCAAGCTCTGAGAGGACTTTGGAGTGGGAGGAAAGGCATCTACTTCTCAGTTGTCACCTGCTTGCACTGGAGCCCACTAATTCATCCATCCTCTGGTCAGGTCACGCCCAGCATTTCTCGTTCTCATAAGAAAATGCTTGCCATGCTAACCAATTTATCCACTGCTTTTGTGCCTCTCTTGGGCACATGATACTCATCCCACACCACCTCTGGGAATTGCTTGGGACCATTCTTCATTTGTGGACCAACTCTGTGAGGCTCTCTGAAGCTCTATCTGTCTAGACATACCAAACAGGCGTTTCTTATCTGGGGCATTGCTGCCTCCCAGGTTGTCTATTTAGATAAGAGCCACAGGTCTCCTCTGCTCTCAGATCCCACTCCCTGATCAGAGGGTTCCATCACTTATATTAGACTATGAAGTAATCTTCTTACAGGTAGGGATTGTGTCAAATATGTCTTCCTATTCTAAAGCATACCATCAAGACTGGCAGACTAAAAGACCCTCTATAAATACTAGTTAAATTAATAATTGTCACCTTACTAGATGCAATCCCATACCTTCTTTCTCCTGGCGAGTTGTGGTCTGTTTTATAGTTTTTTCAATATTCAGTGGGTATATAATAGGATGGAGAACATGAATTTTAGATCACGAATGTCCTCTTTTAAGAATTGGCTTGTCACAACTTAAAACAACCACCACATTTCAGGATTCAGCTGTATGATCCCTAGTGGTCACCCCATGCCCCCACCCCTACAATTTCAGTGCATGCCAGCAGACTTCCAACTACCAATGCCTGCGTTCTTTTGCTTGAAAGATTTCTTTGGCCATAGAAGCCATGTTGCTCACCTGTGCCACAGGAAGAACCATGGTATTGACACTATCTAGCAAAGGCTTTTAATCAGTGACTAACAGGATCTGGTGAATAAATCCCCCAGGTCCCCGTCCCTAAAGTGGCAGATCACTGAGGCATAGCCTTATACTAGGCTCCAAGTGGTTCTCTCAGAGGATTAAGTTCCAGTTATCCGTATACTAACTGGCTCAGTAGGCACCCTTTATTGTCTTCCTTATCTCACCTTCCTACTCAGACAAACTACTTGCATTTGAATCTTTGTCTCATGGTGCTTCTTGGGGAACACACTCTAAGAAACAGATTTACATTTACTAAGTTCCTGAGCTAACTTTTTCTTCTGCATCTACTGCATTATTTTAGGAAGTTATACAAAATCTGTCCTGAAGGTATCCAGCCATGTGATATGAAAAATAGAGACATTTATTGGAGAGAATACAGATACAAGAAACATTCTACATATAACAATTATGCCTCAGTCCCCTTCAAATTAGGCACCTTGGGACCTCACACAGTTCTCCCAGTTTACCATCAGCTGCCCTTTCATATTTTCCTGAATCTTGTCAATGGTCTGAAATCTCTCCACTTTCAAAGATGATTTTAGTTTTGGGAAAAACTAGAGGTTGCAGGGCACCAACTATGGGCTGTAGTGGGGCTGAGTCAACTGGGTGATTTGATGTTTTGACAAAAAACTACACCGGACATGATGCATGTGGGGGATGCATTGTCGTGATGAAGCTGCCAATCACCAGTTGCCCATAGTTGTGGCCTTCTGAATCATCCGGATAGTTCCTGTGGAGGAATGTTCAAGCTTAATGCAGAATTCAATGTAGATTCATTGTTCTACTGGCTCAGTCATTTTAAATGCAATGGCCACACAGTGCACATGCTCACTCAAAGGCATCTACTGCCCCCACTGACTAGTACAGTGAAGTCATCACTGTTCACACATGCACATTCCAGTCCACTCTCCTTGGCTGCCAGGTTACATTGATGTCGTGGAAACAATTCTCATTATATTAATAATGGCTAGACTTTTTCCAGACAGACCTCATTATATAAAAATAATAGGAGAAGTATTGAGGCAGGAGAGAATGAGTCCAGAAGATCATTGTAGATTGCCTACAAAGAACACTGCCCAGATTTCCTTGTGTAGGGCTTAGAATGGCCTCAGAAGTGTTTCTTATATGTATGTACCCCCTGCTTGCTATGTATAAAAACATGGTTGCTTACAGTTTCGTAGTTCTTTGAGAGTGATGACTTCTGAGAGGGAGGCTCAGAAGAAGGTGGAATTAGAAAGGGGACAGTGTGTAGTCTAGCAATGAGGGCAACACTAATGTAAATGTCACAAAATGAAGAAGCAGAAAGGGAATCAAAAGGATGCCCATTTGATGGGCTCTGCTCCCCACCTCACCTCCTTGGGCTGTGTCTGCACCCCTGCCTCAACAAAGGAGTGATTACAGTGTCTACCATTAACCACATGCTTAAAGGTCACACACCATCCTAGGTGTTTTAGGAACATTATCTACATTATTTCCAACAACCTTTGGGGAATACATCACAGTCTCCACTTTTTGAAATATGGAAAATAAGAATTAGGATGGTATCAGCAACTACCCTATGCTCACTCAACTATTATATAGAATTCAAACTCTAGTGTTTCTGTTGCTTAGGAAATCAGAGCTAGGAACAGAAAAATTACCTTTCTTGCCTCCAGTTTTATTGAGCTATAGTTGACACATAACATTGTATGACATAGAATGTGTTGATTTAATACCTTTGCAAATTGCAAAATGACCACCACTATAGTACAAGCTATCACCTCCATCCCATCACATAGTTGCCATGTCTTTTTGTGTGTGAGAAGAAAAATGATCTTTCTTATATGATGGGGTCATGATTACTGAATTACAAAACAAGACCAGAGAAACTTGTAGCTACAAGAACTTAGGAAGAAAGTCTTTCTAACCCATTCTAGGCTGGCTAGTGTGGCCACCTGCAAGGTGACCTTGTTCTCATCTTGTTTCTTTTAATTATGTATGGAACTGGCAGTAGACTTGCCACTGAATATGGCACAAAAGCCTGGCCTTTCTCTATGGTTGAGCCAGCTCTCAGGGCAGCAAACAATCACCAAACAGGAATTCCAGTTGAGAAGTGTGCATCCAGCCACATGCTGAGGGCAGGTGCCTCTCTGGAAGGATGTTTTCTCTGGCTCTAAAGAGATGCAGCAAGTTGGCCGAGTTGGTTCCTTATGACTAGAGAGAAGGGATTGTGTGCATCTCTCCTCCCAGCTCTGTTCAATGACATCCCAAGGGTAGCTTGAAATCAGCTATGGTATGGGTATTTGTACCACAAAAATTGCAAACACTGAAGATAAGGGTTTTTCTCTTGGAGATCCAGTTGATTATTAAGCAACTCCCTGAAGGACCGGAGGCCACCCATTAGACACTGCCATCTGTCCTGTTGTGTCAAAGACAAGGCAGTAACAGAGTGGGTAATACCAACTATGTCCGCAAACCTATTGGGGATTTAGGGAGCCTGTAAGTGTACCCCTTTTTCCTGACTCAGTTTTGAACTACTTGGGGTGAACAGAACAATCAGGCAGGTGAAGACTAATGTATTAGCTTTTTTCTTCTTCTTCTAAAAGCTACATTGGTGAATGTGGGTTAGGTGCAATAAGAATGAATTTCTTAATGCTACTCTCCAGCATCAGGCAGACTTACCTACCTAATCCAAACTCATCAGGAGAACCACCAGCCTTCCCATAAGGAGCTCTCCTAACTGAAAAACTTACAGCACAGCGACCCAACAGAATGCAGGCTTTCTGTGAGCAACTGACTCCCTAGCAGAGGAGGGAAGAAAGGACTGATCTTTCTTTGCCAGGTCCCTCTCTCAAAGTCCCCAATATGTAGTCACTCCACCCTGGGGATGGAGATTATATATATATGGGGGGGTGTGTGTGGGGGGGGTATCTATCAGAGTAGGGCATAACCATCATCCTATGAAGACCTAAAAACAACCAAGTGGGTAGGTGGTAATAAATTAAAACTGTATTCTTTTTTCCTCCAGGTTCATAATTTATTGTACAAATTGAGTATCACCTGATAGGTTTACTTTAGCTTCTCCAGGCATGGGAACACAACAGATGAGGTACAGACAATTTAGAATTCATATGTTGCTTTCACAGCTGGTTTTTTTTAAAGACCTTAACTTGAAGTATAAAGTATAGGTTCATCAAAGCAATACCCCCATATGTGGCCAGTACACAATTCATTCTACCTGTGAAAGTGTAAGAGTTGAAATATTTTTTTAATACCAGTAAAATGGAACTGGGCATCCATTTCTGGACCTACCATGATTTCAGTCTTGCAAAACACACAAATTCTGCAGCCTGTGTGCTTCAACATACACTGCTACCCCTCAGTTTGGCCAAAAGAATTCCAGTAAATTGGATTCTGTGGGTCTCAATCTGGACGCACTTCTGCCTTCCTGGAATTGATGTTTTAGAAAGTATCAGATTGTCCTTTATCTTGAGGACTATATGGTGGTATTCTTACACACACACACACACACACACACACACACACAGAAATACCCCTGACCATGACATTACAGGTGGCATTATAAAGCAACTGTAGTCTATAAAAGCTACATGAGACCTCAGAATCTTCTTCAAGCCTGAGACATCCTGTGTAATCCAGCCACAGGTGAAAATTCTTGTGGTACTATAACAGGTATTCAGAACTTGGGGTGCCCAGGAATATATGAAAACTCCCACTAACACGGTTGGGGAAAGGGGAAGTGGAGAAGGGCCCTTGAGAGTTGCTTTGTCTGTCTAAGGAAGTTGGCCAGGGTTTTAGTAACACTGATAGTTGCGTCTGCCATACTCGGAACCAGGGAGATGGGTTCTAGTATGCTCTAGTCATACTAGAGTATGACTCTAACTTGCGTTGTAGCCAGAGGGGCTTGCTGCACCTGGGCGAGAGAGTGTTGGAGGTGGCTCCTACATCATGGGGCCACGTCTGTCTGGACTAAGAATGGCAGCTGAGAAAGGCAGAAGAACCAGATTACTGGCAGCTGTAACCCTTTGTGGGAGGAGTTGGGAATGGGATTACAGAGGAAGATCCATGCCAGGATTTAAACCCAAGTGCAATTGAGCTCTGGACCACGTGGCTTGGAAAGACAGTAGTAGAGCCATGACAGGTGCACTCGCGTGGTGTCTCTCTCTCCTCTCTCTCTCTCTCTCTCTCTCTCTCTCTCTCTCTCTCTCTCTCATTTCTGTCAGCCATGTGAGGGGGAGGGTGTCTCTGGACCATGCAGCTTTGGAGCAGAGAAGGCTGTATGGGCCACATAGTTTGAAAGGCTGCAGAAAGACTCTCCCCACCCCGCGCCACTGGCCCTCTATGAGGATGCAGTTTTGAATTAGGAGCAGGAGCCTTCTATAACATGGACAACTGGAAGAAGCCAGAATACAGACGGGAATCTGCCCAGCTAAGCTACGGACTTCTATGTCTTTCCCTGAGAAGCAGTACCCCTGACTGGCCTGGTTTGGCAACAGGAAGGCAGGACTGTGTGATTATGGGTGTTTTTTTGTTTCTAAAGGGAGTGGGATTTAATGGCAGAAGTCCACCATTGTTCTAAATCTGTCTAACTTTTGAATAAATAGTTCCTTTCCTTTTTATAAGACTCTGGCATTGGGAGTTATGCTTTTTGGCGGCTGGCAATAGAATAAAGAGGAATAGAACCCAGAGTGGCTCTGTTTCAGTACCTGCCCAAGAGTAAGCTTTGCTTTCGCTCTGCTCTGTGAGGCTTTACCGAGAAGCCTCTGAATACCCAGACTTCACCCTGATACCATTGACTTTCTCTCTCTCCATTATGTAGCTCACCCTGGCCAGCAGGCTACACCGGGAGTGACACTCTGCACTGTCTCTAGAAAGGTTTTGTTCAGTGCATGTTCCCCCAGTTCTCATTTGGAAACTGTGGGAATGTTTTGCCCTTATCAATCTACTGGTATCCTGCCTACTAGAGCAGTCTAGGCCCGAGAAGCTTTGAACCATGTAGAAGGGGCTGGTTTCCAGACTTAGCTCTTAGCTATGTTTCCATTACAGTGAAACTGCCTAAGAACAGGCTATACCTTTACAATGATGAAAGGGATATAAGTATTTCCACAGATCCTTTGTTTAATGTGAAAGACAATAGTTATTCTTGATGTGATTTTATATCCCCATGTCTCTTATGGTGCAATATTATTTAGGATACTTACTGACATTGATTAGGATGTAAAAGAAGAATTCATATCCTGTGGGATGTCTCCGGGGCAAGCAGGATCATCATCTCTGCCTCCTTCCACCGGCCTCACGAGCCTGCTTCTGTCACAATATGATGTAGAATCTTTTCCGGGGTCTAATTAGGTTTGAACTATAATTTCTAAAGCTTTGGAGTTCAATTAAAATCAAAATGGGAAGGCACTTTAAATTTTATGGGTGGAACCTCCTGACTGATTGCGTTACATTGTTAAGATCGCCAGAGAGTCTCTCATTCCATTCAACATCAGCCTGCACTGTGTACTGAAGCTCCGTGCTTGCCTGTTAATCTATTCAGCAGCTGCTTATTGAGGGCCCATCGTGAACCAGGGTCTATGCTGGGCACCAGGAGTAACATAAACTCAAATAGTGGGATGAGGAGAGTGACATGCTGACAAATCATTACAATTTAATCAGTATTGCAGTGCTACATTGCTAGAAACAGTGGAAGGAGGGAAGAGATACATATGACTCTCTCCCCATCATGACACACTTGAACTATGAGGAATGAAAACTTGAGGAATGAAAAGACGTTTTTCAAGAAGACAGGAGAAGAGCCTTCCAGGCAGAGCAGAAGGCACTGGTACCTTAGAGAACATGGCATTCTGGGGAACTTAGGGAAGTTAGGTATTGTTGGAGTCCAAAGGACAAAGGAACAGTGAGTGAGACTTACAGCATGTCAGGTACTGATCTAACTGCTAATTTCTACAACACTGTGGGTGTGGCGCTATCAGCCCCATTTTACAGATGAGAAAACTGAGGCTCAGAGGGGTTATATAATTTGCTCAGGGTTACCAGCCTAGTAGATGTTAGAGCTGAGGTTTGATCCCTCCCTCAGAAGTGACATTATGTTTTTTTAAAGATTTTATTTATTTTAGAGAGATACGGAGAGAGGGAGGAAGAGAGGAAGAGAAACATCAATGTGTGAGAGACACATCAATTGGTTGCCTCTCACACACCCCCGACTGGGGATCTGGCCTGCAACCCAGGCATGTGCCCTGACCAGGAATTGAACCTGTGACATTTTGGTCCAAAGGCCCACACTCAATCCACTGAGCCAACACCAGCCAGGGACAGAAGTGACATCACTACCAAAAACTGCCTCCCCATGCTTATCTTCACACTCCAGTTCATAGGCAAAATCTTTTGGTTTTCTGTCTCACCAAGTAGCTGCCAAAGTCCCTGTTTTTAATCAAGACATTTTTATCCACATAGTCAGCAAAGATAGCTGGCATATGGAATGTAGCCATTTTACATCATCATCATCATCATTCCTTGGCTAAAATGAATGCAGACCCAACCCCGTTAGTCCAAACACAACACCCAGTGCATGGCACAGGAATTTCAAGTTCAAATCTGAGGCTCAATAATCCTCAGTTATCAAATTGTAGCTCCACCAAAACATGTACCTGCCCTTAAAGCAGCTCTAGGAGGGTGTGAGCTACTGAGGGAGTTTTGGAAAGAGCTGTTCGAAAGTAGAGGAACAAGTATGTTTATTAAAAAGCATGACAAAAATCAGGTGTCTTTGGTGATTTTGCCACACTGCTTCTCACGAGTCTCTTCATTTGCCTAACACCTGACCCTGTGCATGAAGAGCCGCTAATCTGGCGTGATGGAAATCCCAGTGAACCTGCAGTCTGAGATCTTAAGTTCAGTCACTGAAGTCACTGAAATCTTGGGCAAGGAACTTTTCCCTTTTAAGGAAAATGTCCTTGCCGGTGTAGGAGAGTGGTTAAAGCACAGGCTCCGGGGCCAGGCCGCCAGAACTCGAATCTGAGCTTGGCCATCCCCCAACACTGGGTGCCCCTGGACAGGAAACGGAACTGCCTGTGCATCGGTTTTCACATAAATCAGGGACAGTAATAGACCTACTTCACGAGGCTGTTGGGAAGGGTAACTGAGACCATCCATGGGAAGATTTTAGAAAGGTGTCTGACAGAAAGGACACATGGAATGTTCGGTTTCATTACTGTTATTTTCTTCCAGCTCTAGGCTTCCCTGCCCCATTCAGGGCTAAGTGCTCCTTCCCGGAGAAAATTGTTCTTCCCCTGTGAATATTTTTTCTACTTGGGGAAGGCCAATTTAAACTTCTGTGCATTGTAACCCACTTGCTGGCATTGCATTGACGTGCAGATCTGAAAATGCAGACACCCAGCCTTGGCATGACCCATCTGGCACTCAGTGTCCTTGGCTGTAGCATCTCAAGGCCAACAGAGATTCATTTTGTTCCAGACAAACAATGGTGACCTTATTTCCTGTTTTCTCTGTGGTCAGAATTATTGTCTCTTTGCCATAACCAAATCTTACCATCTTTGTATAATGGAAAAACAAATACTGATGAACTTTTAACTTGTTTCTTGTAATGAGGGGAAGCCTATGGTGTTAATTTAACAAATTATGCTGGAAATAAATCCTATTGCTATGGAAACCTGTGCAGTCACCGCTGAGATGGGATTGCTATATATATGGTCTTTGAATGTACATGTTGTAAGCATTATATTTTAGAGTATATTTGACTTGCAATTCTGTTTCCATAGTGTTAGACTAGAGCTCATCTGCTGACTGCTTTCCTGTTCAGTCTTTTAGGGTCCCTTGCTATCTTTGGGATGTTGAATCCTGCGGTGAAAGCACAAAACTCTTGTCATTAATTCCGGCTATGCTACTTCTGTCCATGTGTCCCAGGACAGGCTTTCCAGTCATTCTGATCCAATACAATGATAAATTCTTTAGACTATAAAAATAAAGATAATATCTAAAAGGCTTGAGTGAAGATCAAATAGGGTGATATGCATATAGGTACTTAATACATTCTAAAATACTATTTATTTAAAGGTAAACAGTTTTGCTTTTCAGGAAAGCTACCCACTGCATAAATTACATAGCCAAGTAATTTTTCAAGTTCCTATTTCTCCTCTAGGGTTCAGTTATGACAAGTACCTGAGTAGCAAAACTTTTGTTAGAGTAGCAAAAACTATTTGTTAGAGTAGCAAAAACGTTTGTTAGAGTAGCAAAAACTATACAAGTATGAAGATGCAGGGGATGAATGCAAGCCTATTGGGATAAGAATCCCAACAACACGACTCACAATCTACGTAACCTTGAGCAGGGTACACAGCCTCTCTAAGCTTCACTTTATTCACCTTTAGTATAAAAATAATAACATTTAGGGTCAGGTTTATTGAATAGATTAGAAAAAAATTACATGTCAAATACAGAGGTTCGCAGGTGGTAAGCACTTAACAATGGCACTCACCATTGGAAATAATGGAGCTGTTCTCAAGCTGACAACATTAAACAAATTCCAAACGACTCAGCAATTTGGACCTGGTTTCTGCCAAAGGGAATGCCATTTTCAATACCTCCAAATTCTTACACTTTCTTAAAGGGCATTTGCTTAGGAATAACAACTACTCGTGAATTCCACAACAAGCAGTTATTGAATTATCTACTGTGCATCCAAGTGCATGGAAATGATGAATAGAAAGTGCATCGGAAGATGGATAGAAGGACAAGGCTCTTGTCCCTCACAGTGTCATAACCTAGGGAGTAAAGTAAGCATGCACACAAGTCCTGCAATGTTAATGATGACTCATTGATAACACTAGTATAACAAGAAACTTGGTGAGCTTTATAACAGAATCACCAAGAACACAGAGCTGAATTCATTTAAAGAGAATTGCTTGCATAGGAGTCCATGAAAACTCAGAACAAGAGAAACAGATGCCAAGACATAGATACTAAAACCCAGCAGTGAAACATCTGCCCCTGAAAAGCTTTGGAGAGTATCTGGCTACCCCAAAGTTGAAGACTGAATGGGAAGAGAGTGTGCTAGTTGTTATACAGCATGCCTTTGGATGTTATTCATTTTGGTAGTTACCGTTTGTACTGGTATAGTCAACAAGACATTCAATTTGGATAGAAGTTGAACATATATGATTTAAAAATCCTTGGACCAGAACTCACCTTTATTAGAGAGAAGAAATAGGTCTGAATTGAAACAGACCTGTCAGCAACTCAATCAAGGATGTTAAGTCAGAGCCAAAGAAACATGGGCATCTCATTTTCAGTTTTGGGGGCTAGTAAGCTTGGCTTCTTAATAAATTAAAGGTAGCTGTGCCTTAGTTATAAAGCACATAAACAGCATCCTGGTCATGGATCAAATGTAATACATTTTAATACAACTTCTGAAGCAGTAGCAAAAACTAAACATGTGCCCTTGTACATGAACACACACACACATGGGTAAATGTACACACGTGTACACACACAACTGGACACCAGATTAGGAGACTGACTCTTCATTGTTTGATGAATTTACTCCCCTCAGATCAGTGGGGTAAGATGGCTATTTTCTTTCCATGTTTTCCTTCCCTTCCCTCCTTTTCTTTTGCCCTTTCTTCCTTTTTTTCTGTTCTCCATACTCTTTCCTTCCTTCTTTTCTTATTTCTTTTCTGCCCCCAATTTTAAGGACAAATGGGATACCAATGGGAGAATAAATCATTCATTTTGAATTAAAAAAATTCTCAGACTGCTGTGCCAGAAACCTCCTTTGGAATGTACAACAAATGAAGTAACAACACATACCTCTGAATGGATGGCAGATCCGAGTCTTTCTTCGGACAGTTTTTATGGGAGGCACCTGAGCATTTATTGAGCCTGCCTAAGGAGAAATGTCTTACCAAATGAGAAGATGCAGTAAAGAGCCATTAATGCACTCCAGAGAGGAAATAGGGAGGCGTATTTTGAATAATGTTCTTCTTCATAAGGAAATTGATTGAGAATGGTTTTTTTCTCCTGAGTAAGGTGAGTGCAGAGTCCTAGGAACTCAAATACAATAGAATATCTATTGAGGGAATAAATTGACCAACAAGATAAAAGGAAGGAGGGTTTATGAAAGAGATGAAGAATGAGAGGGAAAGAGTACTTGAAATTCCAAAATACCCCACATCTGCTCACCTTTTCCTCCTTCAATCACAGTGTCTAGTGTTCCTCCCAACACAGTCTTCCTGCACTGTCCCTTCTCCATCAGAATTATACACATCCTCTACACCCGCCCCTCTCTCCCTCTCCCCCTCCCTCTCTCTCTCTCTTCTTTTCCTGGAGGAGGAATCTTCGTTTGGTCACCATCGGTGTGACCAGTTTAGGCCCTGGGCATTCACAGTGTGAGGCAGTGCTGCCTAGCAGACAGAGAGCAGTCTGGGCAGCCATTCGGTCTTTGATTTGAGTCCTAATCCAGTCATTTCCTGGCTGTGTCTACTCTGGCAAACCATCTACCCACCCCTCCAAATCTCAGAAACCTCATTTAAAGTGGCAGTAATAATAGGTGATCACAGGAAGTTTGTGAGGCTTGAATGAAGTAAACTGTGTGAAACATATCAAACAGAGGATGTTCCCAATATGTGGTAGCTACTTCCTGTTGTTGTTGAAATCGATCCCATCTCCCAGAGCTCCCCAGAGACCTCCCTGTGAGTTGATCCTCCTGGGTGTGGAAGGCAGTCCAGGGCAAGGCGAGCAATCTTGAGTCCACACCAACCACTTCCATCCAAAGGCATTTCATGGAACTGGGAATGTGACTGTCTGCCATGGCTTCATAGGAGTGGCAGATGGCCCTGCTCCCCTCAGCTATATGGAGAGCATCTTGGCAAAGATGGGAAGTACAAAGAGAATCTCTTCACACACTCCCATCTCGTGGAGAGCTCTAGCCCCATTTTCTTCTGGCATCTTGCCCTTTACCTTTTCATTTTAGACACTCAGCCCCCTGATTGCACACCAAGAGTTCAGAGAGCAATGTAATCCGTAATGATGAAATCTTATGCCCTGCCATTCCCCTCTTCCCTAGAGTGGAACTTTGAATCTCAGGTACAACACTCTAAAGTGGCTGTGCTCCCATTTCAAGTTCTTTTTATATTACAGATAATATCTTGTCATTAGTCTATCTGTTAAATAAAATGAAAGGAAAAATTCACTTAAGTCATGTCTTTGGGATCTCCTTATAAAATCAAATCCTTTTATTACTTAGGACCAAATAAACAGACCGCCTTCAGAGATAGTTTGCTTTCTCTGAGTCTTAGTTGTCTTTCTTGCCCAATCTTCTAATCTCACTCCATCCTTTATTGACTGGCCTGGTTCAGTACAAGAAAGACCTGGGTTTACATGCTGGCTCAGCCATTTGATGACCTATGATTATCTGAAAGTTATTTAACCTTCTAACCTTAGTTTTATCACCTGTAAAGCAACATGCACTTCAAAGAGTTTTGTGAGCATTAAATGGCATGACTCAAATGAAGTGCCTAGAACACCCACACGATTGATGCTCAGTAACTGTTCATTTCTTCCCACCTCTTCCACAGAGAACCAGGTGAAAATAGCCTTGAGCTCCATCTATAAATTAATAATAACACCTATTTTGTTGATTCTAAGGCATAGGTTTGGCCAAAAAGTCCATATGGTTTTTTTCCATAAAATAAAAGACATGTGTTTCCTTTTCACAAATAACTTTATTGATTGGTACTTTGAATGTGTCAGCTATCTCTCACATGGTATAATGTTGACTGTTCTCAATTAATGTCTCAATGTGATCACTATCAACTTCAACTGGTCTACACAACCATGGAGCATTGTCCAGCAAGAAAGCTCCAGCACGAAACTTCTCGAACCACTTTTGACATGTTCAATCAGTCACAGCACCTTCTCCATACACCGCACAAGTCTTTTTTTGTGTGTTTCAGTTGCATTTTTACCTTTCTTGAAATAATAAAGCATAATACACCAAAAATGTTGTGTATTTTTCCATCTTCAAGGTTAAAATTCACCAATTTTGATAAGTTTTTTTAAAGCACACTGATATGACAGCTGTCACAATACAATCTAAAAAACAATGGTTTCAAATGAAGTTAAAGACAACTAAGTGCTACTAGATCCATCTTATGAAAAAAAAAACACTTTTTGGCCAACCCAGTACCTTTTGCCATTTTAACACTTTGCAACTGGCAGCATCTTACAGTTTAAAGAGGGCAGTTGTGATGCGGCTGTGATTGTTTGTGAACATGTGAACGTATTGTTATTCTTGAAGGCCTGACTGGACAGCTATAGCTCTTCTCACCACTCAAGAACAATTTGAGGAAGGGTTGTGATTCCTGGTTGTGGGTGGATAATTTTATTCAAGTTTTGCTAACATAAAAATCAACGGTCTCATATCAAACCTAGCAAAATGGGTATCAGCCACATGAAAGAAAATATCAGAGACAATAGTGGAGCATTTTTAAAACAAGACCAGAATCACAAGTGTACTTGATGGCTTAGAGGACAATATCAAGTGCAAAATCACAGGCATCCTTGTACAACCCAGTAGAAATGTAATTCAGAAGATCCAGACTCTGAAAGTGAAGAGGTTTTCAGAATATGTAAACTAAATTTTTTTTTATATGTTCCATTCAGTGTACATATAAAAATGATATGTAGTAAAAAGCTATTCCTGAATAAGTCTAAGAGAGATTTTTTGATAGGTACACAATAAAAAGCTGAGTGATAAGAGAATAGTGTATCAAAATTTAATTGGCAATATTCTTTCAGTCTTAATGGTATGTAAAATAATGGCTCAGCTCGTAACTAATGGCATACTAGATTCAGGAACTATGGTAAAAACAGCGACGACGACAACAAACCTCTCCGGTTTGGTACAAGAATAAATGAGACATTTGTGCTTTCTCATATATATATACTGTCTAACACATGTTCATTTAATCTCATTCTGAATTGACAGTCTTGGACTCTTAGACTTGGAAGTGACCTCAAAAGTCATTTTCCTTTAATGGTTATATTCTTCTGCCAGTTGCACTCGTGTGTCTATAGACCGATTTGAGGAGTTTCTCAGATGTAGCCGCCATCCCCTGGCTACGTTTGTTTGGAGTAGAGTCTAGAACAGTCATCTCTGTACTGATGCTGACCTGGCACTAGAGCCCTGCCCAGCAGACATGCTCTGTAGATACCTACTGATCTGCAAGAAGATGCCCTGGCTTGCAACATTTGATACAGACTCAGCCAACGGTAGAGTGGAGAGAAGAGACAGAAAACAGAAGCCACCAGGCAGAAGCCAAGACCAAAACAGACCACAAGGAAGCAGAGACCAAGAAACAAAGTAGCAGAGGAATAAGAAAAGCAAGGAGAGAAGGAATCAGAGACGGGGCTGTCTGAAAAAGCCCAATTCACCCAGACTCAGCCTAGAGTTGGCACTCAGTGTGAGGCATTCCTCAGTTTCTCACACTTCTGAGATTTTTGCAAGGAAATAAAGATTTTTAGCTGATTCTTTATAACTGTCTTTTCCTGCCAAATGATTCAGTGGTCTTTCTTCTAAAAGCATTTTTTTAAAAACCTGTAGAGATTAAGTTTATAGCCCATCATAATGCCTAAGGAAACTAAATAAACCAATCAAAATATTTCCATATCTGTACTTCACAATAGCCACAAAAACACTCTGCAGATCACATTTAATTTTCAGCAAATTGTCTTAGGCAGCAATTCTCATGCTTATGAATTTGGGGAAATGGTAACTTCCCTTAATGTATAACATATTTACTATAATTAAAAGCATATACAAGACTATGGGGGGTGGAAATGGGAGGAAGGTGGGGAGGGCTGGGGTGGTGGGCTGGGGCGGGGTAAAAGACAGAAAACTGTACAATATCAACAATTAAAAAATACGGAAAAAATAAAAATAAAAAATAAATTTTAAAAAAAGCATATACAAGAGTATTTTGTTCTCAGTTTTGTTTCCAAAAGCACAATGTGTGTTAGGTTGATGGTACATTGAACTTACATAACACATCTATAAATGAACTTGTGTCCACTCTGTATTCATCTCTACATGTCAGGTGTGACGATATGTATTATGCACATCTGAACGTCATGGGGGACAAAGCTCCCCACTGAACAGCACCACATGCCATGCACTGGGCTAGGTGTTTTATATTTGTGGTTTTCGTCTTCACAACAGTCATGGGCGGTAGAGTTACCCTTTGTAAAAACTTTGATGGTCTCCTTCATTTCTGAAAAATTGTTTTCCGGGTCTTTTAGAAGCCATTTCTAAGGGACAAAAGTGTGTTGTCAGATTAACATCAGTACCATCCTTTGTAGCTGCTCCCCACTGGCCAGGACGTAAGGAAACAGAGGCCAGAGGAGTTGTCTTTGAGTTTGTAATGATTTGCTTAATTCTGAGCTGGACTAAATAGGAACCAATTACCTGGAGAAGGAGAGTGCAATATATCATTTTCAACTCCTGGCGTCATTCAATTACCTATTCCCATTATAATCAGATACTTTCAAGTGTGTGTTTGTTAAGGCTTTAAATAGGTTAACTTTTTTTTTAAACTAACTTAGGTGTTCTTTACACAGGAATACATAGTGAAAGATGTGCTAGACTTTGTTGGGATAGAAGGTAGTTGGAGGATATTCAAGCACACATAGGAACATAACACATATTTCTTGCCTTCGTAGTCAGGCTAGGACTATTTAATCACAGAGAAAAATAGCTATTAATTCAAGGTAGCCATTGATATGCTATATGAAGGCTTAAATCAATAAATAAGGCCTGTAATAAACAAAGAATACAGAGGGTTGGAAAAGTACCAGAGCAGAAAGCAGACGTCAGATTCGAATTGGGAATTTCAGGAGGCTTTAAATTTTTCAAAAGGCTACTTACAAATGTGAGTGTGGCTGGGAGGGTGAAAACCATAGACAGACTTGAGGACTGGGGAGGAAAGGGGCCAGTCCCTGACACTCGCTCCCTGGGGCGGAGAGCAGGCTGGGGAGGGCGGGAATCGGATCTGGAGGGGCGAACCGAAGACAGTGTAGTCTGAAAGAATCACCGAGTGCAGCAGAGCTTTGATGAAGGCTGTGGAGAGGTGAAAATGGACCTGAGCTTCGAAGAAGTAGGGGCAGACTACAAGCCGAGAGCTGAGGGCACCAGCTGCAGAGTGAACACGGGTCATAAAGGTTCACTCCAGGGTGATGGGAATGGCGTAATGAGACATAAGATTACAAAACAGTTTGGGGCCCAATTGTGAAGGCCTTGAATGCCAACCCAAGGAGTTTGTACTTGTCCTGAGAACATCAGCCAGAGAATGTTTTTAAATCAATAGCGATGCTGGGGTCTTAGGAAAATTAACGCACGCCAATCAGAAAACAGGTTTAGAGGAAAGAGGCACAGTGGAAGAGTGCTCAGCTCAAATAAAATCACTCAGTGTGAGGTCAAGGAGGCAGTGGGACTGAAAGGAGAAGAAACAGGTGTGGGACATGAGGGAAGACACAATCCGCATAAAGACAAGACTGGCCTGCTTCTGGGATGTTCTTTCTTCCCAAATGGTAATCTTGTTTGAAATGTACCACCAATAAGCTTAGACAAATGCCCCATTGAGCTGACAAGATGCCCTCCAGCTGGACTCATAACTACAGGGCTGGTTGCAATGTGAAAAAGGCTGACTTGGATCCAGAATATTGATTTGAATCACCGCTCTGCTACATCTCAGCTGGACATCCTTGAGCAGATCACCTGGACCCTCCAGCTCACATCCTCCAAGTGAGATACCGACACGTACTGCATAAGGTGGTTGTGGGAATTCAGTCCGTGAGATCTGCAGATCATGGAGAACCACAAGGGTGTGAGGACCACACAGGAGGTGGGGGATGAAGGTGGGGATAATGTCCGGCCTGATCCCTAGGGAGACCTTGTCACGTTTGGCAGGGCAAGTGCAGACGGATTAGACTGTTGCCAAATGCCAAAACAACATTAACTTAAGTCTCTGATCTCTTCCTTGGCAAAGCTGCTATGTGATCAGACTTGATTGATTACTATAAGCCTCAGCCTCCCAATTATCCCTCTACTGCTGGGTAAGGCAGTATATTTTATCTGACAAGATGTTTTTGTTTTTTTTAATCTTGGTTTGTTTGTATTTTCCCAGCCCATGACCCCAAAGGGGTTTTTTTTTTTTTTTTCCTGTTGTTTCCCTAAGCTTATCACTAATGCTAATTTGGGCTGAAAATCATTTCCTTCAATGCTTGGTACTTTTTGGCCTGAGTATTTAGCAACATGCTGAAATGCAGATTAAAGTGGTGAGCCCATTTAAATAAAATGGGTGTAAAATTTGGGATTTATTTTTTACATTTTTGAGGTTTGTGTGCTGACACCTCTGTGGATTCCCCGATGAAAGTACTGCTTTCATTCTGGGGTAATTTTTACACATACTTTGTTTTCCTTCCTTCATAGAATGCCTAGAGACCTGATGTAGCTATAAAACAACATGGTCACACTGAGATGTGGTCACACTGAGAGGTGGACTTACATAGCTGGCCAGTCTCACTCAGCAGCTAAGGCTCAAAATTATTAAGTCCAAATTTATTATTATGCCCTCCTGCCCTGGAATTCTATGGTTGGCTTTGAATAATTGAAATGATCACTTTAATCCCTCTAAGGCCAAGTATTCCCTTTAGTTGAACTTAATGGCTTGGCAATAGATAGAAGGGAGGGGATTGCAGGAAGTAGTAGTTTATAGGTAGAAAATCGGAGTCTCATTGCCCTGGTTTTTCTGGAGTCCTCAATGGTTGAACTTTTCATTTACCATTTACTCATGAACATTAATGAAGCCCCTGCTAAACCCACAGCACCGTGCTAAATGGTTGGGGAGAAAGGCAAAGACTTACTGGATATGGCCCCTCTCCTCTACATGCTTAATGGGGACAGAAGACCCAGGTAATGCTGATTTTCCTTTGTCTTGCCTCTGGCACATACTCCTTAGTCACACACTAGACCTGGCCTTTCTGTGCATCCCTCACTCTCAGACCTCCTGACCCTGTCTTTCCGGCCGCTTCCTCCAACACGCCAACTGCAGTAATTCTTCACCCTCACCAGGGCCTGCAATCCATCCCTTCCACTGTCCCTGGCCTCTCTGGAGTCTTTACTCCCCCTACTCAATTTACATTTCATGGCTGGTCGCTAACAATTACTGTCTTTAAGTGCCTTTCACATTCCCTTAAGTCCCTTTTCCTTTATCACCTCTCCCTGGTAAAACCCTGCTGAAATCCAGCTCCCCTCCCATCCTTCGCCTGCAGCATAGCGGCTGGCTGTGGCTGCAGAGCATATCCACACAACACTGACAACTCGCGCCTTAAACTCATGACTCCCAACCTCTGTGGGCTCTTGGAGCTGCTAGCTACCTTTCTACATTGTCAAGATCCCATTCAGTTCTCTGCTTCTGAAGATCACCATTTTACATGTCCTCTTCTCCTTCCTTTTACCTCTTTCTATTTTACTAGATAGAAAAAAAAAATAAAAGCTCTCATAAGAGAACTTGCCTATTCTGCCAACTCCTACTCCTCCCAACTAACACTACCTGTACATAAATGCCCTGCTCACCCTCTTGTTGCTCTGGGTGACCTAGTTGGGCACCAGCCTAAAGCCAAACCTTCCACTTTACAATGATCTCACCCCTTGTTGTTTATCACAAACGTCCTTCCAGCAATTATCTCATCTCTTTTCTGATCAATTTTTCTTTTTCCTTTGGGTCATTCCCAACAATATGCAAACATGTTGAATTACCACCATCTTATAAAACTGAACTTCTCTGGATCCCACTTTCCCCTGTGGCTCCTACCCTCTGTAGGAGACCGTTTTGAATGGCATGGGCCCAGCTCCCATAGGAGATGCACAGGACTCACACCCCATGGATAGGTTCTTCCGTGAGGAATCAGGCCTGCACTGTGCCTGGACTGCTGTGAGACTTGCTTTTGCTAAAACTCCCTCACCCTGAATTGAGACAGCAAGTGCTTACTGTAACTTCCTAAAATCCATGCCAAACCTTGCAAGGACCAGTGTAATGGGTCCAACCACTTTTCCCTTTTCATTTGCAAATATCCTTCTTCTGTGATGTGATTAGCGGTATCATCTCCTTTGTTGTCTGTAAAAGGTAACCACCTAAAGCAAACCTTTGCATAGTAAATGAGGACCATCATGTAATGTGTGGAGAAACCCAGTAAAGGCCGGTCACGGCAAGGGCCAAGGCTTTTGCTCCCCTTGCGAGAAAAGTCATGCTGTCCCTTTTCCTCCATAGGACTCAGTAGTCCATGTGAATGTCTCATTTCATCCACAATGGCAGACCCCACGAGCCAGGGTCCGCTTCAACCCTCCTTTACAGCAAATCTTCTTCATTGGGCCTTCTTGACTCAGCACCTCCAATTTCTCAGGCTTTTGTTGTCAAAATTGCTCCCCTCAAGCTGCTTTTATCCAGATCTTCAGCGATCTCCATATTACCAAATCCAATGGCCAATTCTCAGTCTTCACCGTATTCAACTTATTGGTAGCATTTTACACGGTGGATCGCTTCCTCTTTTTTCAAATACTTTCATCACTTGGCTTCTAGAACACCACTCTTAGTTCTCCTTCTCATCTCCTTCCTTGTTCTTCCTCATCTTCACACGCTCTGACTGCTCTTTTGGTGACCTCCAGTCTCACAGCTTTAAATGTCAAGCCTGGATTTCTCCCTTGATATCTAACTGCCTAAGAGATATCTCAAACTCACTATGTGCCCAAAGGAACACAATCCTCCCTCTATCCCAAATCTACTCCTTCCAGTCCTCCCAATCCCCCCAGTGTCCAGACCAAACACCTTGGGGTTGTCCTTGACTCCTTTCTCTCACAAATGTTCTCAGACTATCAGAAAATCTTTTCTGTCCCTTTTTCAAAGTCTATTCAGACTCCAAACCCTTTTTACCACCTCCATCACTACCATCTTGTCTAAGCTACAATAGCACTGACTCTCACCTCTTACTGCAAAAGCTTCTTAACTGTCTCTCCTTCTGTCCTTATTCCTCTGAAATCCATTTTTAACACAGCATATGGAGTGAGCAGTTTAAAATACCTAAGTAAAATAATGTAATTTCTCTGCTCAAACCCTTCAATGGATTCCCAGCTCATTCAGAGTAAAAAATCAAAGTCCTTTCCATCATCTACCAGATCCTACTTTTCTGGCCTCACTTCCTACAGCTTTCTCTCTGGCTCACTCTGTTCAGCCACACTAGTGTCCTTCCTAGAACATACCAGGCTTTCCCTTGCCTCAGGGCCTTTGCTCCGGCTCAGCCCTTTACCTTAGAATTTCCTCGACAGGTTCCTCATGGTTTGCTCCCGCTGCTCTGGGACCACCTTGGTAAGGCCTTTCTTGACTGTGTGATATAAAATAGTATGCCTCCACTCTAGTACTCTCCTCTTGCCCTATTGCATTATATTTTCATAGCATTTATTACTTGATTTACTACGTATTATTTATTTGTTTATTATCTCTCTCCTCATACTAGAAGGTAAGCTCAGGGAGAGCAGAGACTTTATTCGCACCTGTATTTTTAACACATACGACAGTGCCTGGTACAGAGCAGGCACTCCAGAAATATTTGTTGAATAAATAAATAGATTAATTAAAAAATGTACACCGTGGCCTTTCCTGATGTGGCAGAGAAAGTAGAGTATCACACACTGAAGTCAAACTGAGATTATAAATCCAGACTGGGGGCTGATAGAATTTTGGTGTGGCTAGGAAATTGCATGCAGGTAAGGAAGCAGATTGAAAACCAAAAGCTGAAGAAAACAGCAACAACATTTACGGAGCACCTGCTACATGCTGAGTACTTAGCATTCACTATTTTATATAACCCTCGTGATCCCTGTAGCAGAGAGTTTTATTACATCCATTTCATAAACGGGAAACTTTGTTGGAGGGTCTCCACTGCTGCGGGCATTCAGGGTGATAAGCAGTGCATAGTCAACTCTGAGTATAGTGGTAAGACTTCATTCATTTATTCAGCCACAAATACTAACTAAGCACCTATTACAGTCCAGGCACCTTTTCTATGCATAGGTAATGAAGAAGTGAGCAAAAATAAATGAAGTCTTCGCACAATGACAGCCCAGTACCTACTCAAAGTATTAAATGCACAAATAAATAAAAATGTACAATAAAGTACAAATAAATTGCCACTGCGGTGAGCACTGTGGAGCAGGAGCAGAGGTCAGTGGTGTTGGGAGTGTAGCCAAGGAAAAAACCTGATCAGGGAGGATGTAGCACATGCTGTGGTGCCTCCCAGTGGCACCCGCACCCCCCTCCCCCCCTGCCACAGGACACACCACTGTTCCTCAGCTCCTGATGGGGCTGCAGGCTTGCTGCTGAGTCCTTCTGCAGGAATGGCCCTTACTCAGAGAAAGTCTCCTTGCCCAAGGAGCCCCCTCTCACATTTAATGTCTGATCCATGTTGGGAAGAGAGGGTTTGGGGTAAAAATATATGGCCTCCCCTCCTTAACAGCTTATGCTCAAGATAGGACAACTCCAAAGGGCCATTCCAGCTCCAGGGTGTCCTCGGAACCGCTGGCTGAGCTCTCCATGCAAATGCATCACAGTTCAACTCCTCTTGCTCTTCGTCTCCTTCCCTCACTCCCCCACCAGTGTTGATTTTGAGGACAGTGCCCAGTGAACTTGCTTAAAACAAATCTTCACTTCAGAATCAGTTTGCAAAGGCTGTCATAGCAAATTATCATGGACTGGCTGGCTCAAACAACAGAAATGTACTGCTTCACAGTTCTGGAGGCTGGAAGTCTGAGATCACGGTGGCGGCAGGGCTGGGTTCTTCTGAGGGCTGCAAGGGCTTCTGTCCTTGACTTGAAGATGGCATCTTCTCCTTATGTCTCTTCACATCGTCTTTCACTGAGTGTCTCAAACTTTCCCTTTTTGTAAAGACATCAGCTGTATGGGACTGGAGTCCAACGTAAACACCTCATTTTTACTCCATGACCTTTGTAAAGAACTTAAGTCTAAATAGTCTGAGGTCACAGTCTGAGGTACGGTGGTTAGGGCTTCAACATGCAAGTTTTGGGGCCCCCGTTGAACCCAAATACTACCTAAGTCAAAGCACTTTTCTGGGACACAGCATTTGAGGAAGGGCATTGCCTAGGTGAGAAACAGGAGCAGTGGGCAGGGGTGGTGAGAGAAGAGTCCCAGGGAGCAGAAACAGTATACACAAAGGTGGGAAATAAGGCAGGAGCTGCACCCAGTTTGTGGGAGGAGCTTGAGGTGGTGAGGGTGGTCCTGACCATCCATTAGCGAGCCATTCACAGAGCAGCCCAGGAGGGGCTGATTGCCAGGCCAGTACCCGCCAGTGTCCCGGCTTGCCGAAAGGAGAGGATGTTGCCTGAAGATGGCAGCGTTGCTTCTGTGCGAATCCTGACTGCAGGGTAGCTGAGTTTGGCTTGAGGGGAAGAAGTGAGCCTTAGGTTAGAGCCAAAATACACCAATGGGATCTTGGTTCTCTGAGGATAAGTAGAGCCAGGCAAGCGGTGAGGTTGTCGTGAAGAAAGCGGTACTTAGAGGACAAGCTGGACGAAGCGGAATAGTTGACAACTGAAGCTGAGAAGGCCAGCGTGCCCCGCACACCGCAGGCCTGAAAGGAGGAGAAGGTGGGAGAGGGCTGCCGCTGTACTTCCCGGCTCCGCAGCACGGCCTTCCCCTGGTACCCACGGAAAGACGAACTGACTACAAAACAGAGGCTTGTAATCACTAGCTAATGCGGAATAAACTGTCAGAAGGGGCCGGACTGAAAGAATCAAAATAAGGGCATCCCTAAGCGAGGGATTGGGTCTTAGTTTCATTTAATTTGGAGCCTTTGGCACACAACACAGAGTGTGGCACAAGGGGGACGGTGAGGAACACTTGGGTATTTGTCCCTTTGGTTACCCGAGAGAACATCCTGAGGATGCCAAGAGTCGCCAGGTGCATCCTATGAGTCTATCCCCAGCCTGGGAGACCTTCCTCTGCAAAGGGACAGATTATTGCAGTTTACTCCAGTTTCAAATATTTTCAATGTCGATTTTGGTTTTGATGTATTACCACTGCCTGAGGCTTTTTAATAAGGAGACTGAAATCACACAACACACAGGTCTTAAAATTTAATCATTCTTTTCCAAGAATGAAATAAGATTCTTTCTAAAAAATAATTCTAAAAGACAAGGAGAATAGCTACATGGGAAGATATGGCTATTTTTAGAGCATATGTTTTGAATTTTATATTTTTGGTCCTATTTACCTGGCTAAGTCACATTTTTAACATTCCCCATTTTTTTGCCTTTAGCCTTAAGTTTCCTGTGTGTTTGAGGAGGTTTGTTTAAAAGGGTACCCAGAAGGCAAATCTTCCCATCATTAAACTGCTACGCTATTTATCAAACCTACTACTGTTTTCTCCTTTTTGTATTGGAGGACATCATAATATCAAGAAATTGTCGGACAAGCTATATTATTTACCTACAAAGGAGCAGCTCTGAGGAAGTGTATTATAAATAAATAGCTGGGGGGAGGGGTTGTAGACAACTTTGTCCCACTCCTCTCTAAAAGGTAGCTCTAGACAGCTTTAGTAGCAGAGCAGGGAGAGAGGTGGGGCCAGGAGGGTCCCAGGGAGCAGAAGTCTGGTGGAGGTAGGAGCTTCTGAGAGCTCAGAGAATGTGGCTGAGATGAATGCGAGACGCATTTCACACACACCCCCACCCCCCACCCCCCGTCTAAGGTGCACGAGAAACAACGGACCCTGAGGAAGAGGAGAGCTGGATGATTTCTGACTGGATGGTAGACATTGCCAGTTTGACCTGGTTGCGCACTGGATATTTTTGTATTCCTGTACCCATTTGTGAGATTTGCTCCGTTATCCTGCTAAGCTACCTAGAAACAGTTTGGTCCTTGGGGGTCTTGATTTTTAGGTGTTTTAGATGGAACCAGAGCAGCATTTATTCTAGAGCTAACTTTGCTTCTCTCCTGGGGCAAAGACCTTTCAGTTCTGACGTCCTGTGAATTGTGAGGTTTTTCACCCTAGCTGGTGGGATCAGAAACTAGTCCTTGCTCTGACTGCATTATGCATAATCCTTTTAGCTGGTTCCTTTACTGAGCCAGATGGTTTTCTCTCCTACGTGTGCCAACCGAATGAAGCTGAAGACTCAAGGGGGACCTTCTGCAGCGCTTCGGATTTCTCTCTGCGTGCGGCTCTCCTCTCTGCCGTTCTGTCCTGAGAACTCTAGCTGACTTTGCCACACTGGACTCCCCACTTCATCTCCCCTGCTCAGGCCCCCCTGGGGCCACGGGCATTCTACCCGCCAGTGCCACAGCCTGGACATTCTCTCCAGGTAGGAAGCTGGGGCAGTCACAGCACTTGCGGTCCTTCATTGCTGATGTCCGTTGTCTTGGTTGCTTCCTATATTTTGTCCAGGTTTCTTTTTTTAAGGTTGTTTTTTTCTTTTTCAGGTGGGAAAGGAGGTCCTATCCTTACTACTCCATCTCTGGCTGGAGTGGAAGTCATTCTCCTGCTTTTATGCGCAAATCCAGAACCATACTCAGAGCCAGCTTAGGTCATCCTGTGCTGATAAAATTTCCTTTGTCACAGCAGATTTTATTTTCTTGACATTGCCTTATCTTTCTCTTTAGTTAATAATGAACAAAAAAATGCTCTACCGGATCTCTGCTGATTATCTTCTCTGTGTGATATTCTTCCTGAAAAGACCTGTGCTAGGCAGCAGCGTTTAAGTGATAAAGCAGAGATTATTCAGTTAGAGAAACCAGGCTTTCATTACCACCTCTACCACTGTCTCTATCAGCAAAGCAGACAAGGTTGTGAGGGATGAAATGTGTAAGAAAGAGACTTTCAGTTTATACTATGCATACCCCTGTACACTGTTACACAGAGGATGCATTTTTTTTGTAATTTAAAATAGCAAAATGCACAGTAAATGGTGGTGGTTTCTGATCCACAGGGCTATCATGAGTATTAATTGAAATAATATACATGCTTAGTAAAGTGGAACTATGATTTAGCCCATCTCTCCACTGTTTCAAGTAAAGAGCAATCATACTCTAAATAGCCAGTTAAATTTTATAAATAATAAAAGTATGTCTTCTATAAAAGGTCCAATGTTGCTTTCTTTATCTTCTACAAAACCCTGGAAGCATTTTCAAGGGCCCAGGGGGGCTCTTTGAGAACAGTCTGGAAATCCTTAAATGAGTATGGACATTGCTGTACGGATTTCCACAGAAAGACCTTTGATTAGACGAACCTCAAATATACTGGTGGAAGACCACCTTTAAAATAGATGGGGGCTTGGATTCATGATGGTAACTAGTAGAGGAAAGATGAAGGAAGCCTAGTTAGGAAGCTGGTGATTAATATTTATTATGCAATTAATCTTGAACTAGTCCTTCCCACCTTTCATTCTTTGAGTTCTTGGGCTGTACTTTACTCACTTTCTTCTATATCTTAACTCCTGCCATAATCTTTGAACAGGTATCACAAATATATGGCACATTTATTACCTCCCCCCTCCTATGGGCAAATATCGCTCATCTATCATGGCACTCTTTCTATCTGGCCTTTAAAGTGGCCTTCTCAACACAACAGTCCAGGAAGCCAGAACATTCAGTCATGGTTGCCATAAAATCTAAAACCTCTTTATCACCATATGAAGGTTTCAATGTTCATTTAAGAGACTCATTCAATAACCTAGCCTTGCAATTCCTAGACCTCCTCCACTGAACGACCTCTTCACTTCAGTCATCACTCCCACCCTCGAAACTGTCATCAGTTGTCTGATGTCCTTCTGATATCCTTCTAGCTGAAAATAATCTTCAATCTTCCAATGCTCTCTAGACTCCTGTTCTTCTGCCTTTGTTCTTTGGCCATGGCACCCCCATTTTAACCGGAAGCTCCTCTCCTGGCTTTTTTCCTCAACCCTGGATCCTATGGAGAAAGCATAGACCACTCTTTGCCAACATCTTGAAATTCCTCGCCACCACCCACTCCCCCTGTCCATTGCTATACTTACCCAGAAAAAAAGGGTACTGGATCAGTGCTGCCGGTTTTTTTCTTCTCCAAGAAGCTGGGTGTGGATGGAAAAATTCTGCAGCCACACAGATTCATGCTACAGCAGACTCAGGGCCTCGACCCTCAGCCAAGTTGTCAATGTTGCCAGTTACTTCTTGTACTTGACTTTGACCAGCTACTTCCTCCCCTTCCCTCAGTGACACTCACATTTTCTCCATTTCCTCTAAGACTCTTTCTCAACAACTCCACTCTCAACAAATAATCTTGCCTGTTGTTTACTGAGGAAAACAAGGAAACACTTTTTACCACTTCAGTTTCTAAATTTTCCCTTAAAAAAATACATCTCTAGCAACACCTGCCCGTACCATCAATATGCAGGCCATCATAAACGGGACTTCTCCAGTTACTGTTATTATGCTCAAGCTATTGTGCTTGCTCACGGAGTCCACCTGTACTCCTGCGACTGCTTTCAGCTGAACCTGGATGGCTGCCGCTAAAGCCTGGGATCGCCTAGGATGTGCTTACCTCTTTCAGGTCCCCGAGGCTATTTTTGCACCTCTCGTCTTCTGTGTCAGGTCCCCAAAGAGAAGCCACTTTAGCACATCTGACCTTCTGAGCGGAAAGGCGGCCCTCTGATGCTCAGCTGTCCTCTTTGATTCTCTCCTTTCAGTTCCCCTAGAGCTTTTCCTTTATGCCCATCACTGCGGAGTACCCCTTCCCCGAAACAGCCCATCCTGCCACCTGGGGTTTACAGCCCTGGACCTTATCCATCAGTTATGTTCTCTATCATATGCATTTTAAATTGCTCCATATAGCTTTTTTTATTGAAGCTTCTCACAGTTTTAAAAATAAGGTAGAATAGCCCTGGCTGGTCAGGCTCAGTGGACTGAGCACTGGACTGCGAAACAAAGCGCTGCCGGTTCGGTTCCCAGTCAGGGCACACGCCTGGGTTGTGGGTCAGGTCCCCCGTAGGGGGTGTGTGAGAGGCAACCACGCATTGATGTTTCTCTCCCTCTCTCCCTCCCTTCCTTTTTCTCTAAAATAAATAAATAAATAAATAAAATCTTTAAAAAAATAATAAAAGTTTATTAGATAGAATAAAAGTTTAAACTTCCTACACAATTAATCTAATTCTTCATTGTTACCCTTTTTTTTCATCAGGAAAGTCTTTGAAATCTTTACTGCTAGCCTCCGTTTTCTTAAAACCTATTTCTTTCTTCCCTAATCCGTTACAATGTGGCTACTGCCCTCACAGTCTAACTGGAGCTTCATTCTTTAAGACTAACAGTGAATAACCCACAAAGCCAAGCGTCTGTCTATGCTATTATTCGCCTAAACCTTACACTGAAATATCTGTATTTTTATCTTCCTCTTTTAAAAAAACTTTTCTACTCTAAAATAAGATATTCATACAAAATGTGCATACCACATAAATATGCAGCTTGCCAGGTCATCACTTCCCAGGACAAGAAATTGAAGAGCACCAGCATCCCAGGAGCGGGCTGTGACCCTTCCAGCCCCCATTCCCTCTCCTGAGACAACCACCACCCTGACTTTACATCAATTACTTACTCGCTTTCTCTTATTCTCTTACCACTAGTGTACAACTCCAAATATTTAGTTTCACCTGTTTTAAAACTTTATATGAATGGAACCACATGGTATATGCATTTCTAGACCTGGATTCTTTCACTCAACTTATATTTTCGAATTTATCTGTTTTCTTGTATTCAGCTGCAGTTTATTTATTTTCATTGCTCTTATAGTGTCCCACACTATGTGCCACAATTTATTTATCCTTTCTACTGCCAATGGCCATTTGGGCTGTTTTCAGATAGAGACACATATGGATAGTGCCGCTGTGAATAGTCTTGCGTGTCTTCAGATGTGTGGGCACACATTTCCTCTGGGGCTATGCCTCAGAGTGAAACCACTGAGATACAGATTGCATGGATGCTAGTTTTTCTGAATCTTTCCCTTGCATTCACAAAGCCAGATGGGAAGACAAAAATCTGATTAAAAGACTCATTCACTTTAGATTTTCCCATCCTATGGGACTGAAAACAGGGTGTTAAGGGCCTAATACCTAAGCATTCTAGGGGCCCCAAGGGTTCAGCAGACTTGGTCCATTAGGACAGGGACAGTGTGTCTGGGTCCTCGTCAACTTGCTCAGTGTGTGACATATAGCAGTCACCTAATAAATGTTGGTGAATGAAAAAAATGCTTGATAATGGAGGGACTTCCAAGCTGAGTGACAGTAGTGTGGTGGTCAGGTGATGGGTGGGAGAATGGGGAAAACTTGGGGCGAACACTTGCCAGGAGCTTCTGGTGCCCGGCACAATGTCTGAGGAATACAGATTCAAATCAGAAAGACTGGGCTCCGAGGGACACCTCATGCTGCTCCCCCTCTTTGAACAGGTGCTCCCGTTTTCTGGTGTCCTCAGGACAGCAGCAGCAAAAAGGATTTTGTGCCTGAGGCCATTTCTGGAAGATGAGAATGGAGTCATTCTTGCCTGTCACTGCGGCTGCTTCAGTTTGAACAGGCAAAGATTCAGGGGGGAGCCAACCATTCACGTACAAACTGAAAAAAATCAGTGTGTGAAATGCTCTGACCGAGAACTCCTGAGTGATGTTTTGAAAATGTCGTTTGGATGAAACTCAAAGCTACTTTACATTATTGTTACTGGTTTAGAATATTTTGTCATCCATTTTAGCTCACTTAAGTTATTTTTTTTTTACCTCAAGAAAGTACTAAGAAATCTGCTACTAGCCAAAGATTTAGAAAGTAAATATCTTACCTTCACTGAAAAGGAATTTAAAATAAGATATGACAACATATCGTATCTCCTTTTGATGCACACACAAATTTGCTTTGGTTTTTATACAGTTCATACCCTGTGATTCCTGTTCACAGAGCCAGCAGCCACCCACCAGAGACGTGCTCCCATGAGAGTGCACTTAGTACATTAACTCAATTAGATCGCATCAGGGTCTGTTCTCCGCGTGGGAGACACAGAACAATCGTGCATAAAACCACCGCAGCGTGAAGTCCGAGCAGCATCCTGGGTTTCACAGTGACTCACAGAAAATTAACGAACAACCTAAAGCTCACAAATGAGGACAAAAATAGATCTCCATAATTCTTTCAGTATGGTTTTGTAACAAGATGTTAGTAGTAGCCATAGAAATACTGACTAATTTACGATGTTTGTGATGTGGAGAACAAGTGGGGGAAATCATCTACGATTTTGGATTCGGTTGGCAAGAACCAGCCACACATTGCCAAGTAAAAGTGGGGAATTCAAATCATTATCAGATGCTGTTGAACTATTTTTCTTATTTACTCATTGCCTTTGGAATTTATTTGCAACATTTTATCTACCTACATTGACACTATCAATGGCAAATAAATTAATTTGGAGAGGAATCATAATGGTTCATCCTGGGCATACAGGGGTGGACAAAAGTAGGTTTACAGTTGTGAGTACATAAAGTTTATTTTTCTGTTGTTATTCATTAATTAATTCATGTATTTATTTCTGATGTTTATTACAACTGTAAAGCTCCTGTTGCTCACCCTATACATAAGCAATGCATACACATATGCCTATATTTATGTATTGTGCATATACTTACATACGCACACATGTATACTGCGTTCATATGCACACACATGCACACGTGCGTTTCCTCGCTGTCCTTTCTTCTAAATGCATGACGAGGAAACCTGTGCTGGCAAGGCTTAGTCCTGGGTAAGGTGTGCGTGGTGTGCCACGTCATCATTTATTACAGTTTTGTTGTCTTTTCTCCCCCTGAGAGATTTCTGGAAGAATTAAATATGCAAACTCAGAACACTAAGAAATTGCTGGTCAGAAATAAATGGCCACAATAAAACCACTCTACTGATGAACTCTGACTTCCTAAAATGAAACAAGAGGGTTGCATTAATGTGTTGGCTTTGCAATTTCTTCACAGATTGAAAATGCTCCGTCTCACTAGCAGATGTGAAACTTCTGCATGCCTGGTACCTAAATCAGTTTTCTGGTTAAAATGGGACAGGCAAGCTCTGAAGCAGTTCTGTCCAGGGCTATGGCCAGAAGGAAATGATCACCTTCCACCCTAAGTAACAATACCCATTCAAAAGTTTGCTGATTTGATAACAATAATGATCACTTTGGGTTGAACTATTTTTCTCAATAGGTATACTGAAGTTCTAACTCCTCATACCTGTGAATGTGACCTTATTTGGAAATAGGGTCTTTGCATATGTAATTAGGTGAGATTGTCCTGGAGTAGGGTGGGTCTTTCATCCCATATGACTGATGTCCTTATGACACAAGGAGAAGAAACACAGACGCAAAGGGAAGATGGCCATGAGCAGACATTGGAGTTATGTGGCCGCAAGCCAAGGAACGTGTGGGAGAGGCAAGGAAGGATTTTCCACTAGAGACTTTGAATGGGACATGACCCTGCTAACACCTTGATTTTAGACTTCTAGGCTCCAGAACTATGAGAAAGCAATTTTTTTTTGTTAAGCCACTTAGCTTGTGGCACTTTGTTATGGCAGTCCTAGGAAACTAATACAATGCAAACAATAATAACAGTAGCAGTGTTCCATGTATTGAGGGTTTTATCTGTGTGCCAGTAAGAATTCCAAGTGTTCACATGTGTTAACTCATTGGTCTTATAGTAGTTACTATTTATCATCCCTTGTTCTGCAGAGGAGGAGGCAGGCATGGAAAGCAAAGGAAAGCCTGACTGAAATGTGCAACGGGGAAATTGTTTTTATGTAAACAGAACAAGCCATCTAAGCAGACCTTCACCAGTAGGCATCTTCCCAGCACAGACATCCTGGACAGGATGTGGGGTGGGGAGTCAGGAGACATTGCCTCTGGCTTTGATTTTGCTACAAACTACCCAGCAGTGCCTCTTGGGTATTCATCTGCTTACCGGTAAAACCAGGGAAGCTGGATGATCTTGAAGGTGCCAGCTCTGAAACTCTAAGCCTCCACTAGAAACTTGTGATTCCAGTGATAGAATAGTGGAGACTTGCTACGGGCTGAGATTTGTCCTGAAATCAGGGTTTGACATTCCATGAGACTGGCTATAGAAATTCTCAAGACACAAGGCTCTGGTTTTCCACTCAGGCCTGCAGGCAAGTGCTCAGATCACCCGGCCCTGGTCCTCTGGCCCCAGGACTTGAAGGATCAACAGGCCCAGTGATACCATTTACCCCGCCTCAGCCGGTGTCCCTTTACCATGTGGCCTTGCCTAAGCAGCTTCTCTCTTAGCTGGCTGGGGGAGAGCCTGTTTGACCTCAGGAGGCAGGGATATTCCCCGGGGGCAGGGGGGAGCAAGCACAGAAGACCCAGTGTGGGCATGTCTGCAAAGCCTGGTGATTGGTAAAACTATTTGAAAACAACGACTATTCAACCTCCTTACTTATTTCTAACCTATGCCGCAGCATCCTCCAGGTCCACTGAACCCTAACAGATGAAGCTCTGATAACTTCATGAACTTCTGATAACTGTCATGAACTCTGCTTCCGGTAAAGCCCATTTGATCTCCCAGTCAAACTACAGTACCAGACAAATAATCTTCCAGTGTAGATGACATACCTCAAATTCCTCGCCACAGGCTGTGCTGCAGCTCTGGGCCTTCGGTCTGGGATACGCTGTTGTGAATGCCTCCTTCCATTCACTGTAGCCTCAGAAGCTCTGGTTAGAGCACACAGAACCAGTGTTTAAACTGGGGTGAAACACATCAGGTAAGAGGCATCTTGGGGTATAAACTAGACATAGACAAGCAGATACTGGGGCAAAATCTGCTTATTGAATCCAGCGTTATCTGGTTTAGAAGGTAATTCGGGGGAGGTGGCTTAAACAACAGAAATTGATTGTCTCACAGTTCTGGAGACCAGAAGTCCAAAATCAAAGTGGCTCCTTCTGAGGGCCGTGAGGGAAGGCTCTGCTCCGGGCCTCTCTCCTTCGCTTGTGCACGGCCGGCTCCTTCCTGAGCGGCTTCCCGTTGTTGTCGTCTCTCAGTGAGTGTCCGTGCATTGAAATTTCCCTTTTTGTAAGGACATCAATCCTATTGAATTAGGGACCCGCTCTGCTCCAGTGTGACCTCATCTTAATTTAACTAATGACATCTGCAATGTCCCTATTTCTAAATACGATCACATTTAAAGGCACTGGGCATTAAGACTTCAACATAAGAATTTTTGGTGGACGTAGTTCCATCTGGAATACTCTCCAGCTTCTTAGAACCTTCCATGCTATTAGATGTCAGCAGAAGGTGATTTTTCAGACTCTCCATAGGAGTGAAGTCCTGGGCTCAGCTCTCTCAGCCCACATGGATCTCTAGCCTGGCTACATAAGGAAACTGGAATCTGCTTCTGCAGTATTCTCCTCTACCTTTCCAGAGAGGCTGTAGGACATTATCATGTGGGTCCTAAGCTCAGACTGCCAGCCTTAGAATCCCAGTTCTACCACTTGCTAGTTCTGGGGCCTTGGAAAGTTACCCAGCTCCTGTGGGCCTTGTTTCTACACCTATAAAATGGAGCGCAAAAGCACTTTATTAGTCATGGGGGTTAAAGACTGAGTTATGTCCCTCCAAAATTCCTATGTTGAAGACTTAACCCCCTAGTTCCCTAGGATGTTACCTCATTTGGAAATAGGGTCATTGCCAATGATGTAATTAATTACATTAAGGTCATATTAGAGTAGAGTAGGGTAGGCCCCTAACCCAATATGACTAATGTCCTTATAAAAAGAACACCATGTGAAGAGAAAGACACAGAGGGATAATACAGCCGTCTGCAAGCCAAGGCGAGGTGCCTGGAACAGATCCTTCCCTCATGGCCCTCAGAAGGAGCCATGCTGCCAACATCAAGATTTAGGACCTTTAGCCTCCAGAACTGTGAGACAAAAATTGTTGCCAAAGCGATGGGTTTGTGGTGCTTTGTTACGGCTGCTCTAAAGCTGCTCCTTATGCAATGGAATATTCGTGAAGATTCAGTGAGCTATTCCATATAAAGTGCTTAACATGGTTCCTGGTACTACCTAAGCAGTGTACAATTGAAAGCTGTTGTTATTACTGTCATTGTTGTTGTTGTTGACACAGTACACTCTACTGCCAGTAAGTGGAGGGACCAGGCACTCATGCTGGATCTTTCAGGCCCCAGTCCAACCCTGAGGCCCAGAGAAGCTTCAAGGTATTTCCTGATGCTCTCCAGCTGACACGACTCCTTGATCAGCTCTTCTCACTCCTTTCACTGTGAATTTACTTTATTGCTTTTTTTAAAAAAAAAAAAAAACTTTATTTATTTTAAGAGAGGGGAAGAAAGGGACAAAGAGAGGGAGAGAAACATCAATGTGTGGTTGACTCTTGAGTGCCCCCTCCTGGGGACCTGACATACAACCCAGGCACGTGCCCTGACTGGGAATTGAACCAGCAACCCTTTGGTTTGCAGGCTGGCATTCAACCCACTGAGCCACACCAGCCAGGGCTACTTTAGTTTAGTTTTTAATTAAAAATTGATTTATGTCCCTGAGAGAAAACAATTTTCAGAAAGAATAAAAACATAAAAACAAACTCCTTTAATTGCTTATGCCTCAGAGGCAACCAATTTTGCTATATTTCTTTCGGATTTTTTTGACGCTTTTCTTGTACAATTGGCTTCCTTCTCTGCACATGTACAAGGCGGTGCCCTGTTTTTTAGCATTATATCTTAAGTATTTTCCATGCCATTTGGACATTTCATAAGCATAACTTTTAATACCCACGTAACAGTCCAGCTATGCATATACATGGTTTATTTTTAGCTTCCTTCTGTTGTTCATTTACTATGTATCTTTTAACTTCCAAGCTGCTTTCTTCTGTGCCTGAAGTTAATGTCTTGAAAATTGATTTTGTATTCTTACGTCTCAGTCTCCTTCTCCCTATTGATGTCTTTCTCTCTCTCTCCCTCTGAGTCTCATCCTGCTTCTCCCAATCTCAGCTTTATACATTATATTCAGAGCGTCTTTTGTTAATACCATCTTTGCATTTGAAGAGTTTCCTCATACTCCCCATTTTATTAGGTGTTAACAACAATCCTCTGGTAGAAGCAGGGAATAGAGAAACTAAAATGCAGAGAAGTCATCTGCCCAAGGTCATTGAAACCCTTCATTAAGCACCTACACAAGACCGCTTTGTATGAAGATTCTTTTGGACAAATATTTTAAAAAGCAACACTAAAAACACATAGGTTTATGAAATCAGCTTTTCATTGTTTTTATTTATTATGTGTCTCTCACATAACAATGGTTATAGGTTCTTCCAAGAGTTTTAAAAATTAAAAAAAAAAAAACAATAATTGCCACAGATATGTGTGTGGTCTTTCAAACCTTTGCAGCAAGCATTGCCCTGACCTGGACACAGAACCCCCCACTGTGCTTCGGACTGACCCCCACCCCTTTTCAAATAAGCAAAATACTAATTTGTTAATGTGCATTGAGGATTGTCTCCGGTCACCTCCAGCTATGTTAAGTTCTCTCCCAAAGGAAATATCCCTCATAATCACCCCTTTAGCTCTGTCTGTCCAAATTTAAAAAGCAGCTTTGTTCAGTTATGAGGTCAGATTTCCCTTTGAACAGGTCTTCCGGGGCCAATGGGCTTCCTGAGCAAAGTGAACATAACCAGATTACCTGGTGCCTCTTCCTTCCCCAGATGGTGCCCCCGGACAACAAACAGCATCTCTGAGTTTTCTATTTCCTTGCCAAAGAAGAAAAAAGTGAAACATCTTAGTCTATGCATAACCAAATTTTAAACCTTTTCTGCTCCGCTTTGATTTTTACCAGTTTTTCAAGACAATGTTTTCAAAACCACAACTTACTTCCACAGCTGGCATAATACTAGTAATTTCTAAAATAATGGCAACACACTTTTCCAGTGCTTGTTTTGTGCCAGGCACTGTTCTGAGCAGTTTATATTAAGTCACCTAATCCTCACAATAACCCCATATGGTAGATTCAACTATGGTCCCATATTACAGGATTGTAAACTGAACTGAAACAGGAAGGTTTTTGCCATGCCCTAAATGACACATACAGCCAGGAGCCTGAGAGAAAATTTGGAGAAGACAGGCCAGCTTCCGTTTGTGTCCTGACTTGCTGCATCATGCAGACCTTTTAGGCATTGTGCTAATGACTCGACACACATCATCGTATGCAGTGTCCCTGTGACATGAGGTGCGTTACTGCCTCCGTTTTACAGATGAGGAAAATGCAGCTCGGTGGGGTTAAGCATATTGCCCAGCTCGTGCACTGGTAAACTCAGAGAAGAAAAACCAATTTGCCTTCCTATTTCTCTGGTTTATGAGCCATTGACCCAGTGATGAGATGTCTCAGAGAAGGATGTGAATGTTGATCATAGGATCTTCCTAGAAATAAAATGGAGCAGTCATTAAACAAAGTCTAAATGAGGCTTCTCAGCCACTCAGCTTTGTGCTGCTGCCTTTCTCCTTAGGAAAACAGCTTTTAGCACCACCACGCAAGGCTGAATGAGTCACCAGGGAGCTGGGAAGCAAGGGGGAATTAATGACCATCTGCAAATAGACACCAGAGAGAGGAACATTTTAGGGATAGGCTATTATTTTGAGATTAGGCAGAAAAACAGAATGGTGAGGCAACATACGGAGAGATGCTTTGACCTTGACCTTAGGCAGGAAGTAAAATTAAGTCCAATCACTCATTTAATAAAAGACATTCTTCAAAGAGACCCAATCTTTCATCATTATTTCAACAGGCATCTTGCCCTTGTGGAAAAACAAGCTCAGCTTCCAAATCATTTTAAGCTTGCTTATTAGTGCAATGGGGAGCTTAATTTAGGAGGTAATGCGACCACTGAAGGAAATGAGAGCCATTGACTGAGGCACAATGAAAGCCCGGAGGTGCTGGTGAAGGAAAATGGTGTTTGTGGAGCCCTGGGGCTGGGGGCAGGCGGTGGAGCAAGAGGGAGGGGTGGCTGCTGAGCTTGGTTTCAGGAAAACAAGCTTCTTGAGCACAGAGGAAAAATTTTTAATACAACTTTACAAAATGAGACTACAGATTATTTTTCAGTGAGTGTCAGGGAGGATTTCATGTGGCAACAACTTTTTGGTCACAGCTGGAAACACATTCCTTCAGAAGCGCCGATCCTTTGGTGGTTTTATTGCACTCTAGGGGGTACTGCTGAAAATAACAAGCTAGATTTCTTTCTGGGCTCATGGGTGCCTGGGCCTGCCCTGTGGCTCTATCCATCTTAACAGGACAAGCAGTTGGCTTGAAATCTAATCCTGTAATTTCCCTTCTGTAAGATTTCCTCCCAAGATATCCCCGTTAGCCCTACTTTCCACTCCAAGGAAGCAGGACCCATCCTTAGCAAGAAATCTTGCCCCTTTAACATTTCATAACTGAATCAGGTCCCATTCCTTGCACAGGGTTATTTGCCCCATCCCAGGGCTCTGTCCCAGGGAACTCAGGCTGCCATAGTATCCACATGGGGCTATTCATTGGACACAGACAGAAGTGAGTGAGTGTGCAATCCCAACCTTTCCGGTGAATGCACATCCTTGGGCTCCTACAGAGGAGCAACGGAGCAACGAGAACCGCATTTTCCAGTTGCATGCAGATTGTGCTCTGAGTCGTCTGGACACTGACAGAAAGTCCACTGACAGGAGAGGGTGGGGTTGCTATCAGCTGACCTCCACTCTTACAGGGTCCAGGGTCTGGTTGGTGCTCGACGAATGTGGTTGAATGATGACCACAGAGTGAGAAAGCCAGATGTCAGATTGGAGTTCTCTGAAGACTGACTGGCTGCTCAAATTGCCAGTTTGAGATTCTGATGTTTAGAAACACACTGTGTGTTCCAGGGCACAAGCCAGGAAGCCAAGTCTGGTGGCATCACAGCACTGCAGGAGGGCGTGTGAAGTCCTTCTGTGTTCATTCTTAACTTGAATGTGGTTTTCACAGCACCCAAGAAGACAGGCCCATCCACTTCACAACCCTGACCCTTTTCTATTGAGAAATCCTCCTTTATGTGGCAGCTGAAATGCCAGCTCTCTCCTCTTCTCTCTTCTCTCTTATTCTCCTTGTCCCTTTTCCTGTGTTTCAAATTTCCTCTTTAATTTTGCTGTTTTTTCTCATCTATATCCAATATCTTTATTCCCCTCAAAGTTTAGAACAACCCCTTCTTAATAATTTGGCATTGCCCTATATATACACCAGGAACGATTAGTATTTATTCATTTGGGGGGCCCTACTCCAGGTCCTGTAAATTTCAAAAACAGCTTCACAATGGTGACCTCTATTCAAATCACATCTGTTTCCTATTATTCTCTCACTTTATAGCTTGAAGTCTGGGGAGCTAGTTGAGTTTACTATCAGGCACTTCTTCTACTTGCAATCATACTTGTTTTTTCTGATTGTTTCGTGGCTACCCATTCCAAATTGTGAGGTGCCTAGTAGATATTTATTGGTGTTGAGAAACTTAGGATGTATGCTTTCAATTCAGTTATTTAAATATTGATTTTTCAGAAGGATGCTAGAACAAGAATATTCTCCAAGAACACTTGCATGCTCCTTGAAGCTTAACATAGATCCCAATGTTATTGTATTTGCATGAAATAGCCTGTAAAGTCTGGCGATAAAGCTAAAATAAAGTTTAAAAAACAGGGTAAGGGGACATAAAGAAAAGAATCGCATCACAGACAAATTAATACACAAATTGTGCTTTATGATCATGTGAAGAAAGGTATGAACCCTGTCTTTGGATTTACTGGGAAATTCAGCTGTATTCCACTACACTCCAATAGCAGATCTCCAAACAGAGCAATCGTACAGAAAGGAAACAGGAAACATGAGAGCATTTTCCTCTCAACTGATTGTGTGTTTCAGCAGGAATAAGAGCTACCAGTACTGTGTTATATATTTGAAAGTTGCTAAGAGAATACACCTTTAAAAGTTCTCATCACACACACACACAAAAAAACACTGTGACTATGTTGGGGGGGGGCTCCGCCCGCCGAGCCCCATCCGTCTGCCACGGAGGAGAATAAAACTACCAAGACATGATCTGCTTGGGGAGGAGAGGTGGCCGATCTCTCAAAGAAGAAGGGCCAAGAGCCCCTTCCTCAATGACTTTGATTTGGTTCCTAACACACAGGAATACAGGTAAAGCTCATCAATCATTGTCAAGTGGCAAGGATCAAACAATAGATACATTTTAAAGAAATCTGAGGGCTTAATCTGAGACATGGTCTGTCAGCTCAGGGGTTACAAAACTTTGGGAGCCAAACTCATTTCCTGGTCGGACCCTTATCATTTAAATGAGAGCACTCTTAGCAAAGCAGGTTTCACAGGACTTTACGAATTCTTTCTTATGCCCGATCACCCAGGGAGCCTGCCCTATCCAGCACAGGCCTGCGCTGTCCGCTGCAATGTTTCAGGCTTAAGTGGAGCAGAGCCAGGAAGCCAAGAGATAAGGAAAACTTCTCCCAGACGGAAATGGGAACTCAGGCTATGTCAGGATAGCCGGGGGCAAGGGCCCATCATCCTCTTTTTGCTGCAGCCCCCCGAGTCCTTCCTTGAGGGCCTTCCAAGTGGCTGTGCCTGTCTTAGGTGACCCCTCCCTTGAGGGAATCTTACCCGTCATTGGCTAACTGACTAAGCACTGGGGGCCAGTTAAGGATGAAGTAGGAGCGGCGCTCCTGCCAGGAAGACAAGCTTTGTCTCCTTAGTGGCTTACAGTCCAAAGGTCACTCACTCAGCCTTAGTCATGGGGGGGTTACAACTCCTGAAACCAGGCAGGGCGGTTCCCAACAAATATGTGAGGTGACAGAAGCTAACTAAATTTATAGAAATCATTCATAATATATACATGTATCAAATCATCGTGTTGTACACCTAAAACTAATACGATATTATATGCCAATTATATATCAGGACAACCGAGAAGAAAAGAATAGCTACCATTTACTGAGAACTTCCTATATGCTTTCATTGTTCTAACTGCTTTATACACATAAACTTAATAACTACGAAAACTTAGGTCCTAAATATCTTTATCCCCTTTTTATGAACAAGAGGATTAGGTTACAAACTTACTCAAGGTCACATAGTTAATAAGAGGTCAGGCCAGGACTGAGCCTCAGGCACGCCCAACACCGACCCCCAGACACGTCATCTCCCAGCGTTTACCTCCTTGCTTCGTAGCCAGTGAAATCTTTCCTTGAGATTAACCAATGTAACATCGACGTGCTCCAAATAGGTCTTCCCATTTGCAGTCAGTCCCTCCCCTGCCCAGCCCTAGGCCTGGGCAAACACCAGTCTGCTTTCTGTCACTGTAGTTTTGTCTTTTCCGGAATTTCATATAAACGGGGTCCGACAGTTGGAAGTCCGTTGAGTCTGGCTTCTGTCATGTTGCATAGCGCTTTTGAAATTCATTGATGCTGTTGCTTGTATATGGTGGGTACTTTCCTCTTTTCTTTTATGCCACTATACCCATCTCTCATCTTAAATGCAAAATGCAATGAAACAAAATAATAGATGAATAAATAAATAAGACTCTTGTGACTCCACAGCCTCCCTCCAGCCTCCTCAGTCTCTCTCTCCTCTTTGTGGCCAAACTTTTTAGAACAATCAGCCCTTCACTTTCTCCCCTCCCTCTCATTCCTCAACCTGCTGCATTCTGGGTTCAGACCCACCACACCTCTGCAACTCCCCTATCACTACATCCATATCTTTCTTATCTTTTTTAGCCTCATTTGATGCCATGGAGCACTCCTCCTGTAAGCTCTCCTGAGCCTCCTCTCTCCTCTCTGGCCCCTCCTTCTCAGCCTCCCTCCCCGATGTGCTTTTAACACAAGCGTTCCCCAGGGTGCAAGTCCTAAGGCCTCTGTTGTGGTCACTTGCATCCCCTTTCTGGATAATCCCCATAGTTTTCTCTAGCTCTGATCTCTTTCCTGAATTCCAGACAAATGTGTGCTTCTGTCTAATAAGCATCTGCATTTGAATGTCCCATAGATACCTCAGAACCCTATACAAAATTAAACTTGTCATTTCAACGTCTCCCCTCCAAACCAAACCAAACCAACAACAAAAAAACCCCTTATTCTTCCACCTGTGTTCCCAGTTTTAGTAAATGGTTTTAATATCAACCATTTGTCCAAACCAAAAACCCAGATTCGTCTTTCTTTCATACTCCCAACCCCCGTTGTTCGATAGTGCCACCTCCCAGACTTCAGAACCTGGGTACCTCTCCCCATTCCCTCTCCCAGCCTCTGTTCTCGCCACCACTACATCTCCCCATGAGCACTTCGCTGCCCCGCCCTCTTTTCATCACTGCGTGGTTTTTCCAAAACACAGATCTGATCGTTCACCTTCTTGTTTAAAACCATTTAGTGTCTCCACTCCAAGCTCTGAAGAAAGAAAAGTCCTCCATGACAGGGACCCTGTGACATTCCCCAGCCCCAGCTCACCACCCCAGTCTTTACAGATAATCAGTATCTGAGGTGTCGGCCACTTCAGAGAAATCATCTGACTTTTTGTCCCTTGGGTCCTAAACAGGAAAAGCTAGGAATGTAACGAAGTGACAGGTTCTTGGCCATTTCCTATGAGGCTGAATCTTGGCAGATGACTGAACTGTCTGCTTCAGAGGAGGTAAGGCCTGCAACCCAAAGGCAGAGGAGCTGTGTTCACGCAGTGACAGAAATTCCAAGGGAGATGAAAGACAAGATAATGGGAAAAAGAAAGGAACTAGGAGGCCCCAACCTGGAAGTGTGGGGCTCAGGCCAATCAACAGAGCTCCCTTGTTCTGTCCGTGTTTGGGAAGGACCTGGTAAAAAAACTTCTAATGAGAACAAAAGCATTACTGATCTCAGAGATCTTCTCATCACCATTAAGACCATCTTTTTTTTTTCCTTTGTTTTTTTTTTCCTTTTTTCTTTTTTTTTAGGAGAGAAACATCAATGTGTGGTTGCTTCTCATGTGCCCCTCACTGGGGACCCGGCCCGCAACCCAGGCATGTGCCCTGACTGGGAATCGAACCGCGACCCTTTGGTTCACTGCCCGCGCTCAATCCACTGAGCTACACCAGCCAGGGCATAATTTTAATTTTTTTGAAATATGAAGGTACAACCAGAGTCCAGCTGGTTCTGCTGTGTGATACCCTCAGAGACCAGCCCACCTCTGACAGGCCCTGGAAGGAAGTCAGAGCAAGAAACGGTGCACCTGAGCCAAGGTGTTTTCCTCTCAATGACTCACAGACACAGCTGGTGCAGTTGAGAGACCATTAGAGGGCACCTGATTCTCCTTACCTCCCATTTTACAATCAGAAGGGTGAGTGTGGGTGAGGTCAGGTGACTTGCCTGAGATCAGGTGACTTTCTCAGGGTCACACAGTTAAGCTAGTATCAAAGCCAAGATTGAAAACCTGGTCTAACTTTGGGATAATATTTTCCCCATAATATCACATGTGGTTCAATTACTGTGCACAGTCCCCTCCATGCCTTTACCCCCAGACAACAGACACACCCCACTTCGGAACTCATAAACTGCTTTTGAATAATCAGAATCAGTGAATCTATCGTCCTCTGAGTACAGAGCTGGTTCACATCATTTCCTTCTCTTTTGGGGGAGGTGGGTTGTGGGGGGCTGATGACTTCACCAGGAATCATGCGGTGAGTCAGAGACTGAGCCAACTCCCCAGATTTGTCTTTCTGTTTCTGAGTCAAGTGAGCTAGTGCAGCCTCCCACACTGTGAACACACCGAGGCAGCAAGGAGGCTGCTTGTTTAGAAAAGCCCTGCTTCCCTGCCGAGTGTCACCGCATGTCTCTTTTCATGCACTTGAACTGCCCATTCTTGCTATTGGCTACTAGGACAACAGGCAAGAGGTCTGACTCTACCTAGAATGGCCCCCTTAAAGGGGCTTGCTCCATGTCCTTGGTGACAAAAATAAACTCACTCATCGGAGTCTGAGGTGGGAGCACAGTGGGCAACAAGCTGAAGTACAGGCTGTTAGGATCCTCCAGCCAGATGTGAGTCTGTTGGATCATGCCGCATAAGACACAAGCCCAGGAAATGAACACTGAGTCCGCCCTAGAGAAAAACTGCCATCTTCCATAGCAACATCAGAACTTCAGCTTGCCCTGGCCAGTGTAGCTCAGTTGGGTGGAGCATCATCCTGTAACCGAAAGGTTGACAGTTCAATTCCCAGTCAGGGCCTAGGTGCATTCAGGGAGGCAATCACTCAGTGCTTCTCTCTTACATTGGTGTATCTCTCCCTTCCTCTCTCTCTAAAAGCAATGAAAAAAATGTCCTTCTTTGGGTGAGGATTTTAAAAAAAAAGAGCTTGCAAAATAGCCACAAAGGAGGGAATGATCCATCAATCTACCACCTCCCCTTAAGAGTTTCTCAAACTGTAGTGAGCTGTTCTTCAAAATGCAGATATTTGGGCCTCACTCCTAGAGTAACAAAGTGGGGGGCAGGGCACCTGGGCATCTGCATGTCTGACAGGCACCCTCAGACCACACTGAGGTGCATTTCCCCATTGCTGCTGCCACCACTGGGTGGCCTCTGTGGGGCGCTGCCTGTTTATCGCTCTTTTCAAACAAGCCTGCGGCATTTCAAGGAGGCTGTGCTAAAGGCCTTGGAATGAACAAATGTAAATAAACAGAGACTAGCTTACAACTAAATATCTGGTTTACAAGACATGGTTTTCTCATTGTCAGTGTGGATTTCCCTACACAGTTATCTCCCAGCTGGACTCCAGCCTGGCCAGGCAAGAAAACATATTTTTTACCACCCAGGTGGGCCTGTCTTCATACATATGGAGATGCCCTGAAGCCCGGACCCGGGAGAGGAAAGCGCAGCAGGAGCCAAGGCTTCCCTCTCCAGTCTATAAAACTACCCACCTCTTCCCTCAGCAACTGGTTGTGGGCAAATCCACATCATGGAGGGAAGAAGATAAAATCCCCTAAGCACTCATGATTTCATCTAAGCCAGTGTTGCATCTGGATAAACATCAATTCTAGAAGATAAAAACGAGAGAGAATTTGGAAGAGGGTGGTGGTAGTAGAAGGGTCAGTTCATCTCAGCTCATTCTTGACATATCTTAGTGATCAGATCTTGGTGACCACAGAGGCAGCCACCTCTGCGGAAGGTAGGATGTTGCTCACAGCTGGAATTCTCAGTGAGAGGTGAGAGACAAAGCCTGAAAAATAGGCAGGGGGAAGTCCTATGAAAAATGTTGGACATTATCCGATGTTACAGAGAGAAAAACATTGAAGGGTTTCAGACAGGGTGATGACCACCCCTCCCCCATCTGATTGTTTTCGGAAGGTGACTTGGACTGTTGCATGGAGAGCAAGCCTGAGGGAGCCAGACTGAGTTGGAATAGGTGTTTTAGGACATCGATAAGCAGTCCTGGAAAGAAGCCGTTCAGGAATGCTAAAGGATTGTGTCTTACTTTTCTTCTTCCTCTGATCATCTGCCCTAAGTGCACGGCAGAGTTCCAGGCACAGAGTAGGTTCTGACTCAAGCCTCTGGTGGAAACCATGACAGAAGTGTTTCAGTCCAGCGGTCACCGGGCTGTGCACAAAGAGGGTGCTCTGTATTGCATAGAAGCAGGACCTTTCTCCTTGACCCTATGGAAGGATACATTTCTTAAAATAATAACAAAAAACGGAGCCATTCTGAAGTCATTGACCTTCTCTGCCAGTTATGCAGCTTGTCTTTGCTTTGGGCGGCCCCTCTGTCTTGGGCATGGCCTTCCTGAGAGGGAGCACAGGAGAGCTGCCAGGTCCCCCTCAGGCGCTCAGCAGGTTCAAGGTGAAGGCATGAAACCGACGAGAAGGAAGAGGTGCAAGTGTTCGAATGAAGTGCACGTGACCCCTGAAGCTAGAAAAACGATGGGTTTTTATATTGGTGGGAGAGGGGCTACTTTCAAGCAAAATTTTTCTTTTTGATCCTGACACAACTGATTGGGCTGAAAGTATGGATCCATTAAAAATCGATTTAGAGAGAGAAGATACTGCTGATTTCAAAAATACAGCTCTCCCACCCAACTCCCTCCTCTTCCAGCACAAACTGTCAAATCCCGGCCTGGGAGAAACCCATTAGAAATCTACTTTATAGTGCTGGCTGTGGCCTGCTTAGATTCCATCTACTGGAATATTTACTTTGGATAAAATGCAAGTTCTCTGAAGTAGATGGGGGAATTATAATAGATGGAACAAGCAAAGTGTTTTATAGATGAACCCGAACCCCGAGTGGTATGTCAACTAAAATTAATTGATTCTTGCACGTCCATAGTCCCCTTTGTCTAGTATTGGGTCATCTGTTCTTCATTCTAGGATCTCCAAGCTCTTTATGAGCAGATATTCGTCCGCTCAAATTATTGCAGAGACTTGAAGTCTGCAACCAGTCGAATCAAGATGTCCATTTGTCTGGCCCTTTCTTCTTTTCTTTCCCTCTCTCTCTCCTCTTTCCTCCTTCCTCCCTGGTCTAAACCTTTGCTTACTGAATAAACCTCTCCCCCCGGTTGGCTCTGGGGTAAATGCACTAATGATAATAACTCTCAAATGCTTTCGTGGTAGGACATTTCCCTCTTCTGGGACCTGGTGAGCCCTGAGGCAAAGGGATAGAAAGGAGGCTTTTGTATCATATCTCAAGGCTGGAAGAGAGGCAGACAACGTTAGCACAATGTATACAGCTTATCCTAGTTTGCCATAGGGACTCTCCCAAGTCAAGATCTGAAGAAGTGGATCCTCACAGAGCAGAGGATGGCTGGTATGTTACAACAACAGCAGATAGGAGGAGAGGCAGGGCCTGGGGAATAGGGAGTAGGTGACAAAATGGCTTTAAAGGGCCAAGGGACCCTGTGTATGTGTGTATGTGTGTATGGTTGTGTGATGATTTAAGGAAGATGATGCAGGAAGGTTGAGTTCTGCTGGCGGAGAGCAGAACACGAGGTGGCCCCCAAAAGTCTAGGGTGAATTCCACGTGTCCGTGGATGGATCTGGAGACAAAATGGATGGCATAGAAAGACTATTTCTAAAGCTCCACCAAGTTCCCCATGAGTACCAACCCCACATTCTTCCCATGTTGGCTCAGCATGGAAAAGATTATCCCCTGAACGCAGAGAGCTGAACTAAGAATTTTCAAATTCTTCATATTTGCTTGTCTCACTGATCATAACCCTTTTTGCCACTGATGGTACCACCTCTTCTTTCAGTGTTAAGGATACACTCTTAAAGCAAAAATACCTAGAAGCTGGCATCCTTGTTTTTGAGAATACAGTGTACTGAGAGTTCTTTATTTTGCTTCTCTCTCAGCTTTTACCTAGCTTTCTCCATCTGCAAAAATCTCATATACACTTATAAAAGCACATCTAACTCCCTTAGCATTTGTTAGGTTAAAATGAGACATCATTGTCCCTCTTTAGTACCAGCCTGAAAAATAATTCTATTCATTCGACTGAGAGGTGTATTAACAGCTGTCAACTGAGCTGCATTCCACATCTTACAACCTCACTGTGGTGTTAGTGAATCTAGCTGCTAAATCTGCATCTTTATTTCATCAAGCCACCTCTTAGCTACCAGCTCACACACACACAAGCCACAGTCAAGCCTCCTTGCACTCATTCAAGGAGTGAGAGTTATCGTGGATTAGTGAGGGACACCCTTGAGGTGTATTCAGCTAAAATCTTGCTTGTAGTGTATAAACTGATAACACTGAGTATTATCAGGCCACACCTTCAGTAACCCGCTGTTAGCCTTAGACAAGTGACCCTTGTATTGTCCGATTACATGAGACAGAATCATTACCTTCTGGTTGTCAGGCTATCTTACCCAAATCTGGCGTATATGGATTGCACATAATTTCTCTTATTTGTTCTCTTTCAGTGGGAGAGATACCCCTTACCTGAGAAAATCCTTATCTGCATGAGCACTGTTAAGTTTTGTCGTCACTAGGTTAAATGCCCCTTTCTGGCTTTCTTGTTTCCCAACCATCTGCCTACTTTAGATGCCTCTTCCCTGGGCCTCCACAGGGCACTCAGCACTGTGTTCCAGAGCCAACTACTATCTTACAATTCTCTGATATAGATGATAGGATGCAGGTCAGTTGATTATATAGCCAACTGGACCACGTACCGAGAACCTCAGGGACAGGTGGGCACATAGGTGTTCTGTGCCTGACCTCTGATGGCCAAGGTAGTTTGGAAGAATTCTTCCATATTTATGTGAAAAGAGGTGACTGCCTCCATAGAAGGAACAATGTCCCTTCCCTGGAAAACATACAAGAACCTCCCAGTGGCTTTCTCTCCAAACTGGGAGGAGAGCCACTGGTAGGGTCTTATATGCTGGACTCCCTGCTACTTCCATCCCAGTTGGAATTGCTTTGTGTAATGACAGAGATTACTGAGGGGAGCCCATTACATATATAAAACTTCTGGGGGCATAAAAGAAGTTGAAATCTCAGATTTATGATATGGGCCAACAACACAGATGAAAGAAACTGAAATGGAGGAGAAATAATACTACAGTTTCACTCTCACTGCCAAGGAGTTCCAATGGATTCTACCAAATGACTCTTTCTTGGAGCTCCACCAAGCTAATAAGAGCCCCATCAAGTCCAAACCAGCCAGCTTCCCAGGGGAACAGCCATATATGAAGTTCAGCTGTCTTTCCAGGACCACTGTAGTTCCAGGATCCATTCTGATCCAATCCAATCATTTCAGGTATAATATTAGGTAATAAAATCAGAGATAGGCTGACCAACCATCCAGCTATACCCAGGACTTATGGGCTTCCTGGGATGCAGGAATTTCAGTACCCAAATTAGGAAAGTTCTGGGCAAATCAGGATGAGTTGGCCACCCTATGAAATGCCATAATTGTGTAAGTAGTAAGGAAGGTGCCATCCTTCCATTTCCAGGGCTGTTACAGCTCCAGGGAGATGCTTTACTAGACTATGGAGAGCCGTGGTGCACTCCTATAAGTTATATACACTCTGAAGCTTATTTAAATAAAAAAAATTTAAGGTCTCTTCTGCAAATACTTGGAACTCAATCAGTGATACTCCAAAATTAGCCTTAAGTGATAACATTTTATGTAATTGGACAACCATCTCTAAAATAAGCAATTAAGTGCTTCAATAAAAAAAAAAAAGTGGTCTGAAAACAAATCTCTCAGGAATTATAAATATTCTTGAAGATATTTGGCCAGTTAGAAGCTCTTTGAGTCTTGTTTTTATATTTCTTGCCAACGAGTGTTGCTTAGCAACACCTAGCAATCTCTTTTCTCCCATTAGTTTCTGCTCCCACCTTTGCAAATGCAGACTAAAGAGAAGGAAAGCGACTGCTCTAGGATGACCTCCTGTTCTCAGCTCATAAATAGAAAAATGAGGGTTATTTAAGTGTGATAGTATCTAATGCTTACATCAAGGTTTTACATCTGAAGGATCTGTTACTAAAAGAAGTGATATTCTAATGGTGTCTTAACTCATTAAAACCCATACAAGAGTGAAAGGAGTTTAAGCACCAATAATACTGAAAGGCCATTGCTTAATTAACCTAATATCTTTGTGCCCCAGAATCTTGACCTAGTTATCAACTGATGGAGGGAGATGGACACTACCATTGTTGAGGGCCAACTTTGTGCCATGCCTTCCCTAGATGCTGGTTTAACTGGGCCCTTAGGAGTGGACTTGGACTGGCTCAGGGGAGTGTGTGTGTGTCTGTGTGTGTGTGTGTCTGTTAGGAAGGCAGGCAGAGACAGAGATCATGTAGGACTCAAAGAGCAGGGGCCATGACAGGACCTAGCCTTATGTAGTCTAGAATGACAGTCTAGTCATCTTTGGAGACCTCAGCAGAAAGATCTCACTCAGCTTTCCTCTACTGCTCTAGCTTCACAGAACACCACTGTTCTCTGTCTGCTCTTCTCCTTCTGTGGCTTATTGAGTCTCCTTATCCTTGTGACAGCTCTCAACTAATTCTGAACTCAGAGCTGCTGCTCCTGTATACCTGGCTTACTCAGGGACCCTGTCTATGTCAGGGACTCTCTCTGTGTGTTTCTTTCAGCTTCAGCTCTTCCTACTAACTTCCCGATGGTCTCTAGACTTCTCAAGCTAAATACCCAAGAATGAACATTCTAGTGCAGACAATATCACAGGTCAATGGTCAAATGTAAATCAGTAACTCATAGATCGAGTGCCCAAACCTGGCTCAATCAGCTGATGCCAGGGTGAAGGCATTATTATGGGTTAAATCATACGTCATCGAAATTCATATATTGAAATCCTATCCCTCATTACCTCGGAATGTGACCTTATTTGGAATTAGGGTCATTGCAGATGTGGTTAGTTAAGTTAGAATGAGGTCACACTGGCATGTGGGGAGTGCCTAACCCAATATGCCTGATGTTTTTATTAGCAGGGCAAACTTGGACACAGACATGCTTACAGGGAGAAACCTGTGCGAAAAGACACAGGAAGACAGCCATCTGTCTGCAAGCCAAGGAAGAACCCTGAAACAGATTCTTCTCTCACAGCCCTCAGAAGAACCAACCCTACCAACACTTTGATTTTGGACTCTGGACTCCCAAACTATGAGAGAATACATTTCTGTTGTTTAGGGTCTCCCAGTTTGGGGTACTTTGTACAGCAGCTTTAGGAAACTAATACAGATTTTGTTACCTTGAAGTGAGGTGCTGCTGTAGCAAATATCTACAAAATTTAGGGTTGGCTTTGGAATTGAGTAATGGTTATGGGCAGAAAGAGTTTTGGGGTACATGATAGAAAAAACGTGGATTGCCCTGAAGAGACTATTGGGAGAAATATGGATGTTAAAGGAGATTCTAATGAGGACTAAGAAAGAAAAGAGCTATTGAGAAAGCTTTCACTGTCTCAGAGAATACCTATATCGTCATGCACAGAATGTTGCCAGAAAGGTGTTTTTGGAGAGGTTGTCTTAGTTAGCTCACCTGCTATAACAAAATATCATAGACCGGGTGAACTAAACAACAGATATTTACCTCTCAGTTCTGGAGCCTAGAGAGTCCACAATTAAGATGCCAACAGATTTGGTTCCTGGTGAGAGCCCTCCTCCTGGCTTGCTGATGGCCACCTTCTCTCTGTGTCCCCACATGGTGGAGAGAGAACTCCAGTCTCTCTTCCTCTTCTTAAAAGGACACTGATCCCATCACACAGGCCCCACCCTCATGACCTCATCTGAACCTAATCACCCCCCAAGATCCCACCTCCAAATAACATCACACCAGGGGGTAGGGTTTCAATATATGAATTTTGAGGGGGACCAAAACATTCAGTCCATAACAGGGGTCTCTGGCAGGAATGAGGAACATGTTATTGGAAACCGCAGGAAAGGTGATCCTTGTTACACAGTGATAGAGGACTTGGCTGAATTGTGTTCTGTTGGATAGAAAGTAGAATTTATAAGCAATGAAGTCTGTAATTAGCTAAAGAAATTTCTAAGCAAAGTATTGAAGATGTAACCTGGTTTCCCCTTGTTGCTTATAGTAAAATGCAGGACAGAAACGACTTGCTAAACAAAAAGAAACCAGAACTTGATGACTTGGGACATGCTCAGCCTGTTCAGATAGCCTGCTCGGGAAACAGAGCCAAGAGTCAGGCTGCACAGCCATTTCCTAAAAGGTTAGCATGTGACTCATGAATTTAACCAGCCATCTCAGCAGGGAGTAGGGACAGAGATGTGGCTGGTTATCCAAGAAAGATCTGTGGAAGACCCTCTTGTCTGATGGCTTCAGTCCCCATGAATTTTATGAGAGGCCAACATACAACCTTATAACAACAAAAACAATGCCAGCCTGGACTGAGAGGAACAGAGATGGGATGAAATAAAAGAAGAATGACTTTGAGGGCAGAGCCATGAATGATGAGGCTGCCAGGACCACCACAGCCAACACAGTCCTAAGGACCAGACCATCTTCTCCTGGGCTTCGAAGGGCAGGCTGCTACCCAGGGCCTAAACCAATACAGAAGATCATGCTGTTCTAAACGTGACAGACTGACCCGTCGGCGGAGATTTGGCAGGAAGATTCCTTCAGGGTTGTGGGCATGGCGAATATCTGGTACGGAAGCTTTGAATGCTTTATTAAATTTAGTCTTCACAGAAGCCTTGGACATCAGCTTTTTTTCTCCTCATTTTACCTACCAGCTTGGAGACTAAGCTGTTTTCTTGAGGTCTCATGTCTGGCAAGTGAAAGAATCCTGATGTAAACCCAGGTCTGATTTCAAGGTCTTTTCAATTCACCAGAAGGGGTATTGAATCTGGAACTTTGTAATGACAACAGAGCTGTTAAATAAAATTAACTAAACTCATTTACCGGAATGAAAACTAAATATACTTACTATTCGGAAAACTTAATGTCTGAGTGTAACTGTATCTTTATCTATGCCCATATTTATGTCCGCATCCATCCGTGTGCATGTGTGTACGCATAAAACAAGTAATAAATAGCATAGTCCTGATAATAACTTCAAACCCTTCAATCTTTCTTCACTAGGGATTGCTGAAACCCTGAGCCATGGATGGTCAAGGGAAATTATTTTTCCATTTGTTGCTATTGTACAGATTCTCTCCCTTTCTAAAGGCATTCACCACCCTCACCAGCTACATTTGAAATGGCCACTTCCTTGTAGAAGAGATTTTAATACTGTTTTGGAGAATTTGCAAATCTCTTGCAGCAGTAATTTTTAAAGTTCAAGCTTTAAGTCCCATTACATGTTAGAATTTAAGAAGATTTACTCTTCTTTAATAATATATTCTGCAAAATGCCAGCTGAAGTTGCTTATTACCCAAGAGATAGATGTCTTGTCTCTATTTAAATGGCATGGCATCTCTCTGCCCTGTCTTTTTGAGCTTCATCCTGTGTGTTCTGTGCTGCTCTGCAGAGTGGTAGACTTGTGCCTTTTAAGCACAGGGACAAATTCTAGGCTAATTCTCCCATTGAAAATGTTTCCCCCGCATAATAGCGCCTGGATTTTATGCTGCTTCTTGATTCAACCCAATTAAATATCCTTCCATGTGCAGAGAAGCAACATTTCACAGTTTATACATTTCCTAACCATCAATATATGGGCTTCATGAAAGAGCCAAAATAAAATTCCAAGAACTAGATATAACAACCATTTTAAGATCCAACTTCAAATAATCACAGCAAGTTCATTTCTCCTCTGAACTGCAGTCTTGCTTTTGTTGTTTTATTTTGTCCTGTTTTGTTCATTCAGATTTACATGGTTCTCTTTTGTTTTTGTCTGTCTGACAGTGCTGGGTTACTGGGCTACTTGTAGGGGTGGTGTTGTTGTTGTTATCGTTTATGTCAATCAAGGTGTGCCATGAAATGGCAACTACACTGTTTTCCCAGAAGTGCACGGAGTCTTCTGGAGGTCCTCTTGTTTGAATGGTGGTGATCTGACAATTTCCTACGCAAAGCTCCGTGAGAGTTTGCTGTGTTTACTTGTATATCCCCAGTGACCAGAGAAGCACTTGGCACCTAGAAAGTTCTAAATAAAGAGAAATTTTTAAAAATTATAAATTCTAAAACTTCCACAAGCATAACCTACAAACCCAGGAGTTCTAAAAAATTCAATTTCAAGTGATTTTCATCAAAAGAAGGAAAAATATATGCTACATTTATCATTGTACATCCTGTATTATCAGGCATATTTTTGATAGGAGAGAACTTCTGGTTTGACTAAGTGTTGATGAAAATGGATTCCTTTACTTGTAATGTTATACATCTGATACTCGGAAGACTCCACAGACTAGTTCTCGACTCCATGTATTTCAAACCATGTGTTTTCTCCACTATTCACCCCCAGTCCTGGGCCCCAGTTGGACGCATTTGTTCACAGTATGATCTCTGACATTGTATCTTCATGTCGAGATGTCAGATAAGTTGGGCCCAAGTCCTATAGGTGTATTTCTGGAGCCATTCCTCCATCACTCTGGTTGAATGGCATATTCCACAAATATCTCAACCACACATGCAAGTCATGCAAATATATCCCACAAAAGTCAAACAGAATGTATGCTCAACTCCCCAGCTGCTAGACAAATGTTGATGGTCACTCCACACTGCGGGACACAAGGAATGTGTGATGGAGGGGAAGTTCAAGTGGAAAAAGATAGGACAAAAATGTTTACCTTGGAAAATTTTACAATTTAACTTATTTATCATAACAACAAACAAACAAATTAAAACAAATGGGACTGCATCAAACTAAAAAGCTGCTGCCCAGCAAAGGAAAACCACAAAATGAAGAGACACTCTACTGAATGGGAGGAGATATTTGCAAATGACATATTTGGTCAGGGGTTAACATCCCAAACAAATTCAGGGATCTCCTATGAAAATGCTTACATATCCATCTCTCTTTGACCTATTACTTCAGTTAATGAATCACATTCTAAAAAACAAAGAATTTCTTCGAAGGAAATGCAAAGGGCTCTTCGTGAGCTGTATCTATACCCTCAAAACTCCCAGGGTAGTATTTAGTAATTTTCTGCACCAGGACACTAAATGAAAGCTTAAAAAAATAGTAAAACTCAAACAAGATGTTCTTCCTCTGTCATTTTCTGAAGGGCATAAATGAAGTCACTAGCACCTTAATAAAAAGTTCAGCCATTGACCCTGAAGCTAGAGATTACTTCAGTCTAGAAGCACGTGAATTTATTTACTGCCATCATTTGTACTTAAAAATAACATGAGTCACACTAGAGAGAATCTTGAACACAAGATGGTGATTAAGTTAGAAATAACTATTTTCAACCACTAGAATGTTTGAAGCTTTTAATAATATAATGAGTTCAGTTCAGTTTAGTTCAACCAGCACTGATTGATCATCACCTATGTGTTAGGTACGAAGCTCCAGGTTGAGGGGATACAATGATAATTAAGACTATTCCCAGCCTTGAGGAGGTCACAGGGTAAGGAAACAGGTACCTAAACAGCTCTTTTTAGGAGTTAGGTAAATGCTGTCCACGGGGCTCTGGAGGGGCACAAGTGTCAGGTTAAGCTGGAGTTGAGTCTTGAATAACGTGCAGGACTTATCTAGGGAAGGAAGGATGTGGGCAGGGCAGGGTGTTCCCAACTGCCTTCTGAAAGAGGAGGCTTTGGCTAACTATAGAAATTTTATTTTGCTGAATGGAGTTTGCAGGCTTAGAGCCAAAAGAATTGCCCCAGACAATAGAGGCTCTGCCAAACACTGTCTCTGAATCCTCTCTCTTCCCCTTCTTTTCTTCCATCAAACACCCAACTCCTTCAAATATTAGAGGGCAAGCTGTGGAATGAATGTTTAAAGACAATCTATCTGGTGACCTGACAAAACAGCACTTTGCCTGGGGTGCCCACCTAGACCGTGCACTTTTAAAGTGGCAGTATACAGAATAAGCAGACAGGAACATTAGCAAAAAGGGATGGTGGCAAAGAACAGGCAGGATTAAAGTGGAGCCACTGTTCCGTGGAGCGGAAAATAGTGCACGGAAAATGCAAGTATAAGGGAAAAAATACCTCAAAGAATTGCTAAGAACCCCAAGGCACAAGTGGATACCCTTGAATAGCCAAAGAGAGAAGGTGAATTTGTCTTCTAAGAATCATGTTTACTGAGGACTTAAGAGTCAAAAACTGTTGTTTAAAGCTGTAAGAACTGGAGAAGCACAGCTTATATTTTTAACCCTGGGATCTAGAACTGTTTAAACCTCATAAAGACTTTATATATTGAGAACCTGGGATCGCCTGTCTTGAGAAGGAATGCTTGAGGTGGGATGGGGTAAAGGATGTCACATGACCCAAAGCCCTCTACATTCACTCCTATTAAATCTTGAATACTCAGTGCAGACACTTCTTCCTCCAGAAGGACGGCTGCAGGGACGTGCGCAGGGACAAAGCAGACTCATGGATACAGAGAACAGACTGGGAGGTGAGGGGGCACGGGTGGGGGTGGAAACGGTGAGGGGATTAAGAAGCACAAATTCATAGTTACAGAACAGTCACAGAGATGTAGATTACGGCATAGGGAATATAATAACACTGTAATAACCGTGTATGGGGCCAGGTGGATACTTAAAATATCAAGGAAACCACTTTGTAAAGTACGTAATTTTCTAACCACTATGCTGTACACCTAAAACTAACATAGAATAATATTGAATGTAAACTGTAATTTTGCATGTAAATTTTACATGTAACTGTAATTTTACAGTTTGCATTCAATATCCCAAAGAGAACATCCCAAAGGAGAAAAACCAGAACCTTTATGGAAAGATTTTTAATACCTCCCTGGTGGAGGGGAACTAGGAGCAAAAGCAAGGTCTCAGTTGACTTTAGTGTTAGGAGTCAGGACAGGATGATAGGCAGGGGAGACCCAAACAAGTACGGCCCCATCTCACACTTTGGCAGCAGGGTTCCCTCGAGGACAGGTGAAAGACCTCGCATTGGCCCTGGACATTGATTCAAGTGGACAACACCATCCAGAAGCAAGGTCTGACTGAATTTGTAAGACCGCACGTACACAAAGGAGGTTAGAAGGTTGTTTCAGCAGCAGCAGCAGCTACCGCCTGGAGCTGACTGCTCAATACAGGGGCCATCAGTCGGGGATTGTTAGAAAATGTATCCAAGCTCAGAGAAAAGGCAGACAGGTAATTGCGTGTCTTTTGAATGACGTATTGGAGCATTGTCTAACAGGTCCACTGAGAACTGTCAAATACTGTCAGGCAGAGGTAAGCAAATTATGGCTCACGGGCTAGCCCCACTTGTTTTTGTAAATAAAGTTTTATTGGAACACAGCCACACCCATTTGTTGTATTTTGTCTATGGCTGCTTTTCTGCTACAACACAGATCCAATGGCCTGCAAGCCTAAAATATTTACTATCTAGCTCTTTAAGGAAAGTTTGCCAACCCCTGCTCTGGGGAAGTGCACTCTGATGATTTAGTATTTGTTATTGATTAGGGGCCAGATTCTGTAAAGTTATGTATTAATGTGGAAGATTAACATGTTGCAGATGGATTTCTGCCCATTTGAAAGGAAAACCCAAAGGGTGACTGTTCATCTTAATTCATTTGGGTTGCTGTAACAAAAATACCATATGCTGGGTGGCTTTATAAACAACTCACCACTTATTTCTCACAGTTCTGGAGGCCGGGACGTGTAAGGTTCAGTGTTGGGTGAAGGTCTGCTTCCAAATGGCCATCTTCCCCGCTGTGTCCCCACATGGTGAAAAGAGGCAGGGAGTCTCCTGGTTCATTTTTTTGGAGAATAGTATTGAAAACCAAGATCTGGGCACAAAATGTGTCTGGTTCTAACTGGGATGTCATTGTTCCAGGCCCTCACAGCTGATAGAGTGAGGAGATTTATATGTGAACATACTTCTATGTATATATATGTTTTCTTGGGTATAAACACATAACTATGAATATTTCTAATGTAGCCATGCCTATTTATGTTAGATAAACATAAGTTCATGCTGATGCCCTTACCTTAATCCATTAGCACAGAATCATTGCAGCCTCTCCCACTGGTAACCTCCTACTCCAACGGTGAGAAAGTTGGCTCCCATCATCTGCCATCCATTTGCTTAACTATTTAATTTCAGTATACATATACAGTGTTTTCAGAATTATTGACTTCTACTTCTGTGGGAAACATTATCAATTAAACCACTGTGTTTACGTACAGTTTGTTTTCCCTTTAGTTTTTACAGACTCCACTCATTGCCAAAGTTAATAGATCAGCACTCTTTTCCCTTACCCCTTCAGGTGAGATGGTTTCAGAGACTTATAATAGAGTTAGATTGCTTTGTCACAGTCTACATTCCATCCTCAGATTCTCTGACCCTGTAAATGATTTTTTAGATTTTTTTACACATTAGGCCTTATTTTTGTGCTTTAAAATTCTATGGGTTTTGTCAAATGCTTAATATCTTGTATTCGGCACAATATCATACAAAATAGTTTCACTGCTCTAAAATATCGTCTGTACTTCACCTATTAAAACCCTAGCTCTCACAACCCCCTGCTAAACCCTTAGCAATCCTTGATCTTTTACCATCATTATAGTTTTGCCTTTTCAAGAATGTCATAAGATTGAAATGATAACAGTATGCAGCCTTTGTGGACTGGCTTCTTTCACTTAGTACTATGCATTGATGAATACGTTTTTGCATAGCTTGACAGATTATTCCTTTTTATCATTAAACAATATTCCACTGAGTATATGTGTCACGGTTTATTTATTCATTCACCTATTGAAAGATAAAGATATTGTCATTGTTTTCCATTTTTAGGGGATGATGAATAAAGCTGTTGTAAACATTCACGTGCAAAGATTTATGTGGACATTTTTTCAAATCAGATGGACTGGATCATGTGAAAAATAATTTTTGGTTTTGTGGGAAAAAGCCAAATTGCCTGTAACGTTTCTGTATCATTTTGCATTCCAGCAAGCAATTAGTGTTGCTCTGTATTTTCACCAACAACCAGAATCGTCAGTTTGGGGGATTTTCACCATTCTAGTAGTTATACAGTGCCTTCTCATTGTTTGTTGTTGTTGTGTTTAATTAAACTTATCAGAGTGACACTGGTTAAAATTGAGTAGGTTTCAAGCGTACAAATCTATGATACATCATCTGTATATTGCTTTGTATGTTGTTTAATTGTTCATTGTTGTTTAATTTAGAATTCCCTAATGACAAATAATGTTGAGTATCTTTTTGTATGCTTGTTTGCCATCTGTGTAATTCTTGGGTGAAGTGTCTGTTCAGATCTTTGGCCAATATTTTAAGGGGGTTGTTCCTTTTCTTATTGTTCAGTTGAGTCCTTTGTACATTTTGGATGAAAGTCTTTTATCAGATATGTGTGTTGCAGGTGTTTTCTCCCAGTCTGTGGTTTTTCATTCTCTGAACAGTGTCTTCTGCAGAGCAGACATTTTTATTTTTAAGGAATTTTACTTCATAATGGTTTTACTTCATTTCTATTGGTGTTATAATTAAAAACTCATTATCAAAACTAAGGCTATGTAAATTTTCTTCTACTTTTTTGGGAAGTTGTATACTTTTGAATGTTACATTTAGGTCTATGATTATTTTTGAGTTCATGCTTATGGACAGCGTAAGATCTATGTTTAAGTTTATTTCATGTGGATGTTCAATTGTGCCAGCACCATTTTTTGGAAAGGCTATCCTTTCTTCATGGAATTTGTTCTTTTGTCAAAGATCTATTTTCCTATGGGTCTATTTCTAGGCTCTCTATTCTGTTCCACTGATCTACATGTCTATTACTTTTCTTATAATATGTAAAAAAATAAAATAAAATAAAATAAAATACTTAGAAATAAATTTAACAAAATGCGTCCACAATCTGAACATTGAAAACTACCAAAAATTCTGGGGATCTAAATAAATGAAGAGATGTGCCATTTTCACAGATCAGAGAACACATTATCATCATGTCATTTTTCCTATATTATTTATATATTTGGTGTATTTCTATTCAAAATCCAGTCTGTTTTTATGTAGGAAGTGATATGTTTATTCTAAAATTTATGCAAAAATATCAAGGTCCTAGAATATCCAAAACAATCTTAAAAAAGAAAAAAATTGGAGTACTCATATTTCATGGTTTCCAAACTTCATACAAAGGTACAATAATCAAGACAGTGATGTAAGTGCATAAATATAGGATTTAGAGTCCTAAAATAAACCCTTGCATTTATAATCACTTAATTTTCATTAAGGATGCAAAGACCATTCAATAAAAAATGGATACTCTTTTCAACAAATAGTGTTGGAACAACTGGATATCCACATGCAAAGCAATAAAGTCAGACTCTTACCTCACACAAATATGAAAACCCCACAAAACAGATGATAGTCCTAAGTGTAAGAGCTACCACAATAAATCTCTTAGACGAAAACACAAGAGTAAGTCATCATGAACTTAGGTAGACAATAGTTTCTTATACAGGATACCAAAAACACATGCAACAACAGCAAAAAGAAAATAGGTAAATTAAATTTTGGCAAAAATAAAAATTTTGTGCTTTGAAGGACATCCAGAGAGTGAAAAGTCAACCTAGGCAAAAATTCAAAAACCATAACAATACCAAATGCTAGCAAGGATGTGGAGCAACAGGCACTTTCAATCATTGTTGGTAGGAATTACAATGGTACAGCGACTTTGGACGGTAGTGTGACAGGTTCTTACAAAACTAAACATACTCTTCCTATAATCCAGTAATCATGCTCCTTGGTATTTACCCAAAGGAGCTAAAACCTAACGTCCACACAAAAACCTGAACATGGGTGTTTATAGAGTCTTCAACATAATCGCCCCCCAAAGCTTGGAAGCAGCCAAGATGCCCCTTGCTAAGCGAAAGAATAAATAACTGTGGTACATCCAGAAAACAGAATATATTTCAGCACTAAAAAGAAATGAGCCATCAAGCCATGAAAAGACAGAGGAAACTTAAATGAGCATTATTAAGTGAAAGAAGGCAATATGGAAAGTCTACATACTGTACGATTCCAGCTACATGACGATCTGGGACAAGCAAACTGGAGGCAGTAAAAAGATCAGTGGTTGCCATAGGAAAGGCAGGGAGAGAGGGGTGCATAGCTGGAGTGCAGAGGACTTTTCAGGCAGTGAAACTATTCTGTATGATACTGTCATGGTGGCTATGTGCCATATATTTGTCAAAATCAATAAAATGTACAACTAAGAGTGAACCCGAATATAAACTATCGACTTTGGGTAACAATGAGGTGCCGATGCAGGTTCATCAGTTGTGACAAATGCACCGCAGTGGTACAGCGGGGTGTTGATAGTGGGCGAGGCTGTGCCACTATCAATACGAGGCAGAGAGTACACAAGAACTCTCTGTACTTTCTGCTCAATTTTGCTGTGAACTTAAAACCTCTAAAAAACAGTCTATTTTTTTTGTCAGCCTGTAGAATGGGAGGAAGTATTTGCAAATCATATACCTGATAAGATGTTTGTTTTTAGAATGCATAAAGAACTCTTACAACTCAATAATAAAAAACAACTCAATTAAAAAATGGGCAAAAGATTGGAATGGACATATTTCTGAAGAAGAACTATAAATTCCAGCAGGTATGTGAAATAATGCTCATCATCATTAGTCATTATGTAAACGCAAATCAGAACTGCAATAAAACACCACTTCACATCCACTAGGATGGCTATACTAAGAAAAACAGGTAATAACAAGTGTTTATGAGAATGTACAGAAATAATTGGAACTCTCATACATTGCTCTGGGAATGTAAAAAGGTGCAGCTGTTTTGGAAAATAGTTTGGCAGCTCCTCAAATGTTAAATAGAATTACCATATGACCTAGAAATTCCATACCTGGGTATGTACCCAATATAATTGAAAACGGGTGTTCAAACAAAAGCCTGTCCACTAAAGTTCAGACGCACAATTCACGATAGCAAAAGATGGAAACAACCCAAGTGCCCATCAACTGATGAATGGAAAAACACAATGTGGTACATTTATACAATAAAATGTTATTCAACAATAAAAAGAAATGAAATATTAATACATGGAGGAACCTTAAAAACATTATACTAAGTGAAAGAAGCCACATATTTTATTATTCTATTCATATGAAATGTCCAGAATAGGCAAACCATAAAGATGAAAGATTAGGATTATAAAGAGGTCGCTGGAGGGAGAACGGGGAATGGCTGCTAATGTGTATGGAGGTTGAAATGTTCTGAAATCAGATACTGTTGAAGGTTGCACAACTGTGCATACACTAAATACCACTGAACTGAGTGCTGTAAAGGAGTACATCTTACAGTACATGAATTATGTCTCAATAAAGCTTTGTAAAAGTAACTTCAACTGGGTTGGCAAAAACTCAACAGCTACAGGGTAGTAATAGTTTATTAAATATCTCACAGATTCCAGAGGATTATAAGTATACCTACCATTTCTAAGAATATGCATAGTTGAGTTAAATAAATTAGGTAAATGCTTGATTTGTATTTTAAAACAACTTGAACGTCTATATAGCCCAGGTCCCTAACTACTCCACAAAGGTTATCATTTGATTTATTGTTTGGCAAAGCTTACTATATTTTGCTTATTGGGGTGGTTCTTTAGACAGATTCTATAGAGCTGAGTGTGTGGAAGAATTAAATTCCCTAAAATCCTATAGAAAATTTAAATGGCCAGTTTTCACATAGCTCATTAAAAAACTCGTTAATCATCCCTGAGTATAAAGCCATAAAATATAGCCAAATTAAGTAAAAATTTTCTTCCCCCTGGATTTTTACTCAAGAACATAATTTAATGCCTGATCAGCCATGTCTACAAGCTAGTCATCTTATCAAGTGCCTTTAGAAAGTCTCAGGTGGAAAGTCTATCTATAGTTTGCATCTACTCACCCCATTGTCTCACTTCTTGTTGCTAGGATACCACTTTTTGGTGATGCGAATCTATTGGAATATTAAAAATTTATTTCTAGTCAAGTTTGTTTTCCATGGGGCCTTAGGAAAAGAGGAAATCAAGTCCATGCACACATAAAACAGGTTCCAGAATGACTTTAAATCTCTGGTAACAATTCTAAAGACATTTTGTATTTAAAAATGGAAAACCTCATTTTGTTATCAAAATTTCAAGTTTTAGCTTTGTGTATTAGTTTGTCCATAAGAGAAAGAAGAGGTCACATCACAGAAACTGCTCCTTCCTTCTAAAATGGCTGACTCATCTTGTCTCTCGAAGACAAAACTTCCAGGGCACAGAAGATTCTTTGAAGATTTATTTTCTCCCTATTTCTTAGAGTGCCCACATTCAAAACTAGAAAGTAAAACAATTCAATTTCCTGATTAGAAGCTTTAAAAATTAGTATTCTTCAGCCTTGGCCAGTGTGGCTCTATTGGTTGGGCATTGTCCTGCAAACTGAAAGGTCATGGGTTTGATTCCTGGTCAGGGCACGTGCCTAGGTTGTGGGTTCCACCGAGGGTTGGGGCACATGCAAGAAGCAACCAATCAATGTTTCTCTCTCACATCGATATTTCTCTCCCTCTCTTTCTCCCTCACTTCCACTCTCTCTAGAATCAATAAAAGAAAAATTAGTATTATTCAATTAATTTTGATTCCAATTAATTCAATTCAGTAATGCATATGGAACACCCACTATGTACAAATCATTGTACTAACCAGTTTGGAGGATGTGGAGATGAATAGGCAACAGTCATATCCTAGGATAGGATAGCCATATCCTCGTGAAGAAATGGACGTGTGCACAATAACCAGTGTTGGTCTCTGGAGGAGGGGAAATTGAATTACTCCAGGCCCAGCAGGTAGAGAGACCCAGCACCTGCTCTGGGGTCTGCAGAAACACAGGTCCAGAGCCTGCACTGGTTGGACGTGAACCAAAGGGGCCATTAAGATACGCAGCACTGTCAGGGTATTAGAGTAGCACCAGCATAACAGCTCAGAGAAAGTTACCAGACAAGGAAAGCCAACTGTGCAAAAGAATTCATAGGTCAGAGCTCAGCTGGGCATTCCTAGGTTGTGCCTATGGTCTCTTCCCCAGACACTGGGGGTGGGGCAGAGGGGTGCTGATAAAGGAGGACATGACCCAACCGTGACCTGGTATAAGATGGTAAATACCATGGGGCAGGGCAAATCTATCTGACAGGAGAATGGATGAGTTTTAAGAAAGCTTTGCAAGCAGCATGACAGTTAAGCTGGGCACTACAGACTTGGTCAGGCTTCATTAAGCAGAAGGAACAAGGAATGGGTGTACAAAGTACAAAGAAAAAGGGAAACAAAACATGAAAGTGGGAGGGTGCTGCTGTGTGAAGGCAAGGGCTAGCAATGGTGGCCCAGAAGCGTGGAATGTATTCAGCTGCAGGGTGAAGAGAAAGTGGCCTGGGAGGTAAAGCTGGGACCTCAGATTTAGAAAACCCTTGAAATACCATGCTAAGAAATTTGAACTTTATTTTGTATGTGCAAGGAGGATCCATCCAGGGTTGCTGAGTAGTGCAATGTTGTGAAATATTACTTTTCAGTAATAAGCTGACTGATCAACTCAGCTCAATAACATTTAAAAATGATTTGCTTTTTAAATGTGTCCTGGTTATTCTCCAAGTGCCCCTCAGACACATTTTTCACCCTCTCTCCTGGGCTGGGCGCAGGAAGGCTGACTTTGCTGGGCTGCCTTGCTCTCTGCCTTTCCATAGGGTGTGGCCAATGGAAGGCGCCAGCAGGATATTGGAGGTCAAGAGGAGAGAGAGGTAGCTACATATGTTTGGTCAAGGGCTGTGTTTCTCCACCAAGACCTTAGTTATTATAAAGTGTCTCCTTTCTGCAGCTATGGTTCTTGCCAAGCTCCCTCCTCCTGCCCCTTCAGGTCTAATGGTGGTGATGGCCTCTCCCTCTGCTGGTCACTGAATGCATCATCCCCCTTCGATGTTTCCCTCTGCCCAGCTTTATGGGGTCGGGGGCTCCTAAGACTACTTCCAGGTTAGGTCACTCACTAAGAGAACACACATGCTAACATATAGTCATACTCATGGCTAAGATTTATTCCAGCAAAAGAATACAAAGCGTGCAACAGAAAGAAAGAAGGAATTCCTACCTTTTGTAACAACATGGATGGAACTGAAGAGCATTATGCTAAGTGAAATAAGCCAGGCAGCGAAAGACAAATACCATATGATCTCACCTATAAGTGGAACTTAATCAACAAAACAAACAAATGAGCAAAATAGGATCAAAGACATGGAAACAAGGAACAGACTGACAGCCACCAGAGGGGAGGGGAAGGAATAAAGGGAGAAAAAAGGGAAGGAACTAGTCAAAGAACGTGTATAAAGGACCCATGGGCATGGACAATAGGTTGGGGATTAACCATGGGAGTGGGGAATAGGCAGAGCAGGGGAGAGCAATGGGAGAAAATTGGACAACTGTAATAGAACAACAATAAAAAAAGAATACAAAGCAAAATCAACAAAGGTACAAGGCACATGGGTGCAGTCTAAAATAAACCAGGCACAAGCCCTACAAGAACTCTCTCAGCAGACTCACACAAAATGTACTTGATTCTTCACCACAATGAGTTGTAGTAGCATGTGTGAAGTGTCTACTGGAGAAGCTCATTAGAACCTCAGTGCCCAAGGTTTTTACATGGGGGCTGGTTACTTAGGCACCTGCTAACTGGCACATGCCAAAGTCCCAGACTCCTGGAAGGAACGCAGCTGTTCAGTATAAGCTGTATTGTTTGCACAAACAGGTTAGGCACAGTGAGCCACCCTTATCAGGGAATAATGGGAAGCCTCCCAAAATCCAGGTTGCCAGGTGCCAGCCAAGTTCGCAAGCAGGCCTTTCTAAGGACAGCAGTTTACTATGTTAACTTTTTCTGCACAGCTACCCACACTTCTGCAAACAATATCTTTGTTGGAGATTTTTTAGTCAAACCCTTTCAAGTGGACCATCTGTTTCCTCCTGGGAGCCTAATAAATACAAAACAATTCTATATTTGTCTGTTATGTGTCTGTTCATACACACATATAAATTGATGAGCACGCATTCTGCAAACTCATTTCCTTTATTTTCAGGTTTACTTCAGAATTTCTCAGGTCTGAGACCTACCAGGACATGGGAGGAGCCAGGGCACCCCCCCAGGCCACCAAGCCACAGCCTTCACAGCCTGTCTCATGCCACACGCATGATTGAGCTTCTCTCTCCATTTGTCCTCTAGGTCCCTTGTGGGGATGGACTGTGTTCCTGACTTCCAGACTGTTCATCAGAGGTGCTGGAATACTCCCCACCACTCAAGACCTCTTCTTCTGCCAAGCCCACCACAAACCAGCCAAAAGGCAAGGAACCCCAAACCCCATCCATGACCTGACTGTGTTTAGCCCCTTTTAGAATCCCTGCCCTGCTACCCTTGACTCTCTCACTGCCTAAATGGACCTTGAGTTTTCAGAACCTCAGTAGATGCACAATTAACTGAAATTTTAGGCATTTGATCTATATCATGATACCCATCTTCCATTTGGGACAGTCCTTTTATGACTCATCTACTACTATATGGCTTTTTTACTGCCTTGCCTTAGGTCCACGCCCTCCTGAGCTTCCTTTCCTGCTACTGTGAATATTATCGTTGCTTTAAAAGCTACCTCAAATTTTAATGGCTGGAATCTGCAACCATTTGAATATATCTCATGCTTTTTTAGGTCAGGAATTTGGAAAGTGCTTGGCTGGATGAGTCTTCAGCTCCACATGATATCAACTTGGGCCACTCAGTGGTATTCAATCAGTAGCTAGACTAGGTTGAAGGGTCCAAGACAAGTGGACGGCTGGCACAGTGGGGCCCCTCTCCACATTCATGTAGTCTCAGGGCATCTGCAGGTGGTTTCTCCAGGAGGTTAGTATATTTCTTATATGATTGACAAGGGCTCCAAGAAACTACATAGAATCTGTCAGTCCTTTAAGGGCCAGGCCTGGAACTGGCATGCATCACTCTGGCCATATTTGATTGCTCAATGAAATCGCAGGCCAGCCTGGATTTAAGGAGAAGTCAGATAGTCCCTCCCTCTCACTGGGAGGAGTGTCAGAGAATTTGTGGCCAGATTTGTGAAACTCATCAGTTAGAAGGGGTCACTGAAAACCGTAGCAGCTAAAGTGAGGTTGGCACACAGCTACGGCCTCCATACGCTCTGCTCCTCCATTTCCTTCCTCTTCCCGACATCACTGTGAGCAGTGTCATCTCAGGCTAGAGAATCATTCTCCCCTCCAGGCATGAAGTCTGAGCTCCCTGTGGCTACTGCCACCCCAGTAGGGTTATAAATCACAAACAGGAGATTGGGTTTTGCAACAGAACTGGTGCTAAAAACACTTTGGCAGTGACTCTTTCTCGCCTTGTCTGGGTTTTTTCTTTCTTTCTTTTTTTTTTTTTCCAGAGGAGCATCTGCCCGGAGAGTGGGGCGTCCTTCTGTGCTTATGGTTTGCTTCCCTCCTGGGTCAGCCCAGGCCACTGCACTGCAGATGTGGGATGTCTGTGATCCTCTGGGAGCCATACCAGGAGGCTGTGTTCAGGCCTGAGCCCAGGGCTGGAAAAAGGTGAAACCACCAAACAGGAATCCTCCTAGAAAAGCCCCACGGACAGACCCAGAAGACCCTCCTACTGAACTGCATTTTCTAGAGAAGACAGTGCTGGTGAGGTTCCAGCACTCCCATGATTTTCCCCTTCAGAAGGGGAAAATTGCCCTAATGAAGCATAAGACAAATCAAGGAAATGAAGGGGGAGGAGATTCTAAAGGACTCTGAACATACTACCGAAGCATGTGTATTATTTCTACACATACTTTTAAAGTGGAAAAATAAGAAGTATTTGCAGCGTGAGCACACCCAAAGCCCTGTCATGGCTGTAACCTCCCGAGACTCGCCTCTGGTGCTGTGTGAGCTGCAGCCTGCTGTGTCGGTGATGAAGTTCAGACACTTAACTCAACGGCCCAAGGTCTTTGGTAATCAAATTATACATAATCACATTAAAGGAGAGAAAAAGGATTTTTCTCCTATTTAACTTAAAAAAACAGAACAACAAATTAAACCTGGGTTTCAGTGCTCTATAAATAGAAATCTCCTACCATCCACACTTTGTCCCTAAGCATTGCTTCCATGCAAGTCGCAAAGCGCCTTTTCTTCCTGTAGCACTCCAGACTGTGAACTGGAGGGTGGTCTGCCAGCAGCAGGCTCACCCCACACTTAGAGAAGTAGGCAGCAGGCACAGGGAGATTTGTCCCCAACAAATGACAGTGACTATCTGGACCAATCTGATTAGTTTTCTTAGCAGTTGGAACCTGAGGCGTGGGAAGGGGTGCAGAAGCAGGAAGTCATGTAGAACGAAAGCAGTAGCACAGGTCATGAGTTGATAGAAGACGTGCACAAGTAAAAGCCATCGAGGAAGGATATTGGAAGGCAGAAGCCATTAAAGAAGGAAGAGGAGGAGAAGGGAAAAGAGGAACAAGAAGAAAGAACAACAACAAAAAAGCCTTGAGTAAACAGCAGCTAAAGGACACGTATCAGAGAGGAAGGTGGTTGGTTGGGATTGGTTGAAGAATAATGGGCAGAGTAAAAGAGCCGAGTCCCGGTAACTGCAGAGCACCTCAACTGGGATTGACAGCTACAGCTGCTAAGGGGACATCCAGGTGACTCAGCCTCTAGAACTTCAGTGGACCCCAAGACAACCTCCAAGTTCACAAACCTGGCTCCCTCCTCTCCCTATGAGGCCTGATTGAGCAGCTACTCCTAGGTTCCCACAGGGTCTGGCCAATCTTATTATTCCCAAAAGTGTTCTTACAATGAATCTTCTATTGTTTGAAGTGAATTGGGTACATGCCTGTTTCTTCCTACCAAAAAGACTAACTAACGCAATGCTTGTAATGAAAAATCACGAGTACATTCTTTATAGACCAGACACAACAAGAAGAAAACACAAATGCTCTTAAAAGTTTGGTTTATCTGTATAGGGCTCCATTGCATTGTGACAATACCGATTTAAGACAACATACATTTAAGAAGTAAGTGTTAGACCTTCTCCTCATCTATCCTACTGATATCACTGATAATACAATATCCCAGATTAAGCCTCTATTCAACCCAGAGCCCAAGAGAGCATTCTATATATAGAAAGTGTTTGATAAATATTAACCATTGCAGATGATAGGAAATATTGATGATACAATCTAATAGAAGTTATGAACCAGAGGCAGTACAACCCCCTCCAGTGGCCATCTCAAAACAAGCTGGGACATTTTTATTTGCCATTGAGGTCTGCTGATGAGTTTAATGGGGAAAGGTCAGGGATGCTAAAATTCCTGCAGTGCTCACGAGAGTCCCATACAATGAAGAATTATTCTGACAAAAATGCAAATGCTGCCATCTTTAAGGGCCACTAGACCACACACGTGTGGTGACCAGACTAAAACTTCTAACTTGTCCCCTGATCCACAGTCAGACCACACAATAGCCCAATCCATGGTCAGACAAGAGAACAGCATATTTTAAATCAGAATTAGCCCAGAAAAATCATAAGGTACTAATTTAGCTGTAGGCCACTCCCAGTGCTTGCGTTCTGGGCTCTGCCTTGAAAAACAACAAACCCCTTCCCAGTAGCAATAAAGAAGACAACAGACAATAAGGAAGAACATAGATTTGTCAAGGTGAGAAGATAGGACATATGTTGTTTGACAGTTTGATGGCTTAACGTATTACCTGTAAATACTGAGACTCTTGGCCTGTGGGCCTGCATAAGTTAGGGGAGAACCTGCTCACACCCCAGTTGGCCAGTCTGGATATACCTTAAAGAAAAAAGACAGGGCATATGGCTCAGAGATATAATCGCTGCTCTTAATTTGTGTGATTTATCTACAATTTTAATTCCGTTCCCTTAGGAAAACTGTGGAGAGTATCTTTTTCCCAGACCACAAATGCCTTCGCATTCACACTGGGGGAACCATCATTTTTAGAAGGCATGCGGGTTTTTACAGGGCCTTCTTGGGAGTCAGCTCTGCCTCTGCCCTTTAAGTGGCTGCCTCACATCACAATTTGAGAAAACCAGCATCTTTTGTTCACAAGCAAACTACATGTTCCCTCATTTTTAATGAAACAGCTGCATACCCATCATCCATACATTAAAGGACATGAGTTGAAAGTCTGATGACTGACTTGCCTTTTAATGGCATTAAGGAAAAATTCTCAAGTGAATAATCCAAAGCTTGCTAACATTTATATTAGAAGATGGGATGGGAGACATTTTTTTCCTTTCTCTGAAGAGCTTGCCTGGTGACCAGAAATGTCCATTTCAATTCAGTTTCAATCTTGAAGTGATTTTCTTTCTTTATGTTTGGTTAAAGCTTCAGTTTCTATTTACTTCTTCTGATCATCCTAAAGATTAATAAATAAATAAAACTGTATTTAATTTTTTTTTGCTCTGAGCCTTAATGTACAAAGTGTTTTTTCTACCTCAGAAAGCACCTAAAATAGCCTCTTTATCAACAATCTGACCATAGCTTTGATGCAGGTAATTATCTTTTTCTGTTCACCATTTTTTTAAAACCATGTGTTGTTATGACAATTGCCCACTTGATTTCAAACAGACTTTGCAATGCAAAAGTGACTATTTCCTAAGCAACAACAAGACTGCAAAAAGGCACTGTGACTGGGGCCTCCAGCTCATAGCCAGGGCGATGAGTCAGGAGTCAGGAGTCAGGAGACAGTCAGACCCCGGGTAGCTGTGGGATCCTCTGAACAGAAGGGAGCCAGACTTGTCAAGGTCACTTCTAAGCCCCAAAGTCTATAATTCCACGGGTTAATCTCTTCATTCTGGAGGAAATCTATGGAAAGTTCCAGAGAGACTCAGTCCAGTGCTTATATCAGGGAAGGGGCTGATTTTTTTTTTCTCCTGCTGCTGTCCAAGAGAGAAGTAAAGTTCAGAATGAGATGTGTAAAAATCAAGGTCATGCCCTGGCCAGTATGGGTCAGTTGGCTGGAGCATCATCCCATAACTGAAAGACTGCAGGTTCGATTCCCAGTCAGGCCCCATACCTGGGTTGTGGGTTGGATCCCCAGTCGAGGTGCATGTGGGAGGCAACCAGTCACTGCTTCTTCCTCGCATTGATGTTTTTCTCTCTCCCTTCCTCTCTCTCTGAAAAACAAACAAAAAAGGAGGTCATCTTACCACAAAGGCTCTTAGGAATAGAGATTTCTTAGTAGTATCAAACGCTCACATAACGTCCCATATGTGCCAGTAGCTGTTCCAAGAGTTTTACGCACATTGACAGGGGTGCGGATGGGGCCCAGTGAGGAGACGATGACAGCAGCCACCCAGGGAAGACAGGACAAGTCCCAGGGCAGGTGTGGCTCCACACCTGTCGCAGTCTGACGCATCTGAGCTGGATGAAGCCCTCGCAATCATCTGAGCTATCCTCCCTGTTGTCCCAGTGAAATAAGAGAAATGACTTGTCTGAGATCTCAAACGGGCTGTGAAGGAAAGTGTTACAGAACACCCCTTGCCACTCGGCTTCAGAACAGGTGTGGTGTGTAATAAAAATGGACCAAGACGGAGCTGAAGGCAGCTCTGAAAGGTGGCTTTCGGGGCCAGTCAGGAACTTGTGATTGTTCCCTAAATGGAAGAAGGTAATAGAAGGAAGGGACATAAAGAAAACTTTAACCTGTGTGTTTAATCTGGGTTGGAGATTGGCGGCCCTGTCCAAACCAGAGCATCTGGCCTTGGAGTCAGGCCACCTGCCTTCAAGTCTGTGGTCTGTTGCTGATCATCTGTGTGGCTTTAGGCAAGTCATTGAACTTCCCCAATCTTTATTTTATAAATAACACATTAGAAATTCTAATAACCTACCTCAACGGAGCTCTTGTGAAATTCTAAGAAAATGTGTGTTTAGAGGAGCCTTGTCGTACTCTGAAATATTGAAGAAACATCAACAGTGTTTCTTATTATTACCTATTAAAATAATGTCAGTAAAATGTGCACTTCCAAAAGAGAATAGTGTGATATCCTCAGAATAATGAATGATAAAATAATCAGATGTCTTTTCCAAGTATTCCAAAGCACCCATATAAGTCAAGATGTCTTCTATAGGCAGTATCTAGTAGAGGGAAGAAGTTGGGTCAGTTGTTTCCAGACTTTTCACATGGGTGACAAACAAAGGAGAGAATAAATTAACAGAAAGCCTTCAATGTCTCCCTCCCAAGCGAACGCTCAGGGTGTTGACAAGACACACGGGAAGTTAGTGGCAGCTCTCAAATGGCACTTATTCCCAGTTCTATTCCTTTCTGGCTCTGCAGGTGCTCCTGTGATTATGTCTTTTTACCAACACCCTCTCAGGAACAGCTCTGGAAGAGGCTCTGTGTAGGAAGCATATAGCATGAGCCTTAAGTCTTAAAACAGCTGAAACGCAGTTTGATTGCTGGAGAAAAACTTTGCTGAATTGCCAAGAATCACTGGGGTAGCGTGCTCCTGGAGGCAGTACCGTGTAAGTAATAAACTCTCATAGTCCTGAGATTAGCCTGTGCCTGTTTCTCTCCTGAGGAACAGAGGTAGATTGTGATGTAAATTCCTCAGGAATAAAAGCCTTTGGCTGCTCAGCAAGTCCTTCCTTTGGGGAAACTGAAGTCAATGGCCAGTGGCCAACTTGGCCCAGAGGTTGGATTTGGAGCACCTCTGAGATGGGTAAATACTGAACAAAATACGCAGAAGCCATATTCCCTGACCGCCGCGGCCCCAGACACACATCACATAAACACCTGTGTCTGCTTCCAGACAAAGGAGACAGGGTGGGGAGGAGAAGCAACCTAACTGGAGTGCCGAGCTATTTTCCTGGTTCTGTAGGGAAAGGGGAGAGGAGAAGGCAGGTCACTGTGGCTGAAAGACCTTGGGGAAGGCAGGGCCTGGGAGAGTGAGGACTACCAGCAAATTTGTGCATGAGCTGCAAATTCGGGTAGGTGGCCAGGGGAGAATAGGGGACGGCTGGGGGCCTGGGGCCTGGTGTTCCCGGTGATCCATGTCCCCAGCTTGGTGACTCACAACCTCCTAACTTTTGGTGGGCTAGACCGATGTACGACTATTTGGTGAAATGTCAAAGCTTCCTGCAGTATAGGTGGCATTTTCTCCCCAGGTGTATTTTCAAAAGACGACATGATTTGGACACAACATGTTTTCCAACCCGAAGCAATATTTGCACAGTGTGTTAGTGTATTTCAGTCAGCAAGCATGTTCGTTAGTGGGTGTGCACATGTGTGTGTGGTTAGAGTACTTTTCCACGTGATGCGCAACACCCTCACCTGTGTAAGTTAATTATCTTAAAGTGGACGGTTATTTGTTTGGGCTGTGACACCCAATAACTATTCATCAGCTAGTCTGTGGGGTTCGCTAGGTTTGCAGAGGTTAAGATCCGATACACACTATATTGCTACTTAAGTAACTAGGTCTTTGGCACAGCCCTTCCCCAAAACAAAACAAGAAACAAAACTATAACAGCTTCTAACCCCCACTCCCAATACCACACTGAATGCTCCACTCCAAAGCCATTTGCTCAGGATGCTGGGCCTTGTGTTTCTTCTCTTTGGAGAGGGGAGCTGAGTGCGCCCCCTCGTGGCTCAAGGACTGTAGCTGCACTCTCAGGCCTTTTGTTCTTTGCCTGTTTACGAACAATGCTGCAAGCGAGGCAAACGTCCAGTTCAAGGACTTTGGGGCTGCAGTGCGGAGGTTTAGTTGCAGCTACTGAAGAACTGAAAGGCCTGAAAGGCCTATGGGCCTATGAAACATACGGCTTCCTGTGTTTGGCGTATCTTCTTTGGCATTTCTTCCACACTGGTGATGTGTGAAGGGCTGGTAGCTTCCTCCTCTTGCCACAATCCCAACCCAAATTTTCTCACTCCAGACCTTGCTTCATCCTCTCTGCCAAGCGTCCACTCTACTCTAACCTGCAGCTACGGTCAAGGAAATGGTGTAGTGCAGTGACAAAGGTTATCATCCCAGAAGGTCAGACCCTTGGGAACTCAGGGAAATTCTGTGTTTAAGTTTTGGTTCAATTGCCAAAGTTCATTTTCAGCTCTTTGAATTTTCCAGAAACTCATCTCATTGATATATTTCAGGGCCAATGTACAACTTTGCCACACCAAAAATAGCCGCACCACCACTCATCTGGAATATTTGTGATACTTGCTTGCTTAAGATACAGCCATCGGAATTACCACCTAGGGTGAGATCTGTTTCCAGTGGTCCCCCACAGCTCACTGTCTGTCTTGCTGCTCTAATGGCTACGGAGTCAATCCCTAAATGAAGAGCTCCGTAAGGCAGGACTGAAATTTCTGGATAAACTATTTTTCCTGGCACCTAGCACGGGGCTCAACACGTTATGGACTGAATTGTGTCCCTCTCCATATCCATATATTGAAGCCCCAACCCCTGAAGTGAGTACATTTGGAGACAGGCCCTTTAAGGAGATAATTAAAGTTAAATGAGATCATAAGGGTGGGACTATAATCCAGCAGAACTGGTTTCTTACGGGAAGAGGAAGAGACACCAGAGATCTCTCTCTGCTCAGGGGCACAGGTGAATGACCCTGTGAGGACACAGAGTAAAGGTGGCCTCCCGCAAGCTGGGAAGAAAGGCCTCCCTAGAAACCAACCCTGCACGCACCTTCATCTTGGACGTGCAACCTCCAGAACTGTGAGAAAATGAATTTCTGTTCTTTAAGCCATGCAGTCCATGGTATTTTGCTATGGCAGCCTGAGTAAACTAACACAGAAAGGAAAGTTCTTTAATGAAATTTCTACAACCAGACCATAACATGGCTGTAAATTCCAAAGGAGGAAGGACAGAAACCAGCCTGCATTGAGAGCTGATGACCGAGGCAGCTCTGTGCCAACTGCTCCTCAAAGACATCCAGCGATTGTCTTCTTATCTAATAAGCACTCCTGGGGAAACTTGTGCTCACCCATCCAAGCACCCGGGAGGACACAACTCCCCCTGGACTGTTTTCCACTAGCACTTACCCCAGCTGCTGGCTGCCAGTGATTTCACGGGTATGTGAGCTTAAAATCAACTTTCACTGGGTGAGATGAAACTCAGCAACACATAGCTCCCTTCCGCCAACCCCCACCAGGAGTTGTGTCTTCTAAATGTCCCCATGAGCGTCTGCGAGCGCCCAGGAGTGACTGCTGTGTCCCTCACACTGTGTTGGATTTTAATGGCCTTTGTTTCATTTTGATCAACAAAATTTAGTGAGAAAACCCGGCTTCCTGTGAGGAATGAGCTAAAACCAGTGTCAAGTTTTCAGCATGAACCTTGTCTTTCCCTTTAACAACAGACATCAGACCACCTGCAAAAACATATCCACGATTACCAAGAACTTTTTAAAAAATAAATATGCACTACAGATTTCGTAAAGAAAGACAGGCTGCTGCTTCTGGACTTCAAGTGAGCCAATGAGAATCTTTTCATCTTTGATCCTGGAAGAAAGGCACGTGGGTGAGGGCAGGGGGCAGGGAGCAGGGAGGCCTCACGGCCCACGCAAGGCTCTTCCGGAACCGCCAGCGGCCTTGAATCCGGAGCTGCTGGCCTTGAATCCGGAGCTGCTGGCCTTGAATCCTGAGTGGGCTTCACCCGTTGCTGCTTGTGAGGCATAGTGTGAGTTACTTAACCTCTTCATGTCTCAGTTTTCTCATCACAGAACTGGTGAGAGTCATGTCATAGTGAGGATGAAAAGAGGTAATAGATGCAAAGCACTTGCAATAGTAAATACCAAAGAATTAGTGTTCAATAAATTATTGGGTTGGCCAGAAAAGCTCATTTGGTTTTTTTTCCCGTAAGATGGCTTTAGTAGCTCTTAGTTGTCTTTAACTTCATTTGAAACAATTTTGTTACATTGTATTTTGACAGCTCACATATCAGCATGCATTTTTTTAATTATTAAAATTGGTGAATTTTCATGTAGCCATTTTAATATTGGTGATAGCAGAAAAATATGCAACTTTTTCAACATAATATGCTTTATTATTTCAAGAAGGTAAAATTGCAACTGAAACACAAAGATTTCTGCCATGTATGGAGAAGGTGCTGCAGCTGATCGAATGTGTCAAAAGTGGTTTTCGAAGTTTCATGCTGGAGATCTCTCGCTGAACGATGCTCCATGGTTGGGTAGAACAGTTGAAGTTGATAGTGATCAAATCGAGACATTAATTGAGAACGATCAACATTATATCATGCAGGAGCTAGCCAACCTACTCAAAATATCCTAATCAATAAAGTTATTGGTGAAAATGAAAAATGTGTCTTTTATTTTACAGAAAAAACTAAATGGACTTTTTGGCCAACCCAGTGGTAGCTATCTTTCCATCAGAAAGAGAATAAGAGGAAGGAAAGTGATTATTCAAAAAGTGTAGCCATCTCTATGTAAAAAAGTCATAATTCTTATGAGATCTTTTCCTACCGCTTTTTAATGTTGGTTTATTGTAAAAAATAAGGAAAGAACATGTGCCAAGATAGTATTTTAAGATGCTAAACCACATTTTTTCCCATGTTTTCTTAAAAGAACCTCTCCCATTGTGTTGGAGGCTCTCCCTGAGCCAGGTAAGGGCAAAAGTGGAGAAAAGGAGAAGAAACCGTCTGGTGGGTAAAGTCCAAGTTTTGACTTGTAAATGCTAGATTAAGACAGGAAGTCCATGAATAAACATTAGATTTGAGAGAATGCAAGGTGTTATAAGAGGCAGCCTGCCTGTCCCAGAGGAGCAAAAGATACAAATAAAAAACACTGGGGGATAGAAACTCAAAGAACAGCACAGAGAAGGGCTCTGCGCTCTGCCCACTCCTGCCCCAACCCCCACCCCCGCCAGTCCCAGGACGCGGGAGATGCCAGAGCTCACAGGAGGCTGGGGCATCTGGCGGAGCTCAGGAGGGCAGCAAGTGTTCCGCACCAAGCTCGAATGCAGGGCGGGGGGGGGGGGGGGGGGGGAGGAGTTAGCTGCCGGAATGTCCGGGCAGCTAGGGCTGAGGTGGCCTCATGGAATTCCCCGTTTCCCATGGAGCAACTGGATATTTCCCAGAAGAGCTTAGAAGTCCTCAGAGAGAACCTGGCCTGGAGAAGCTGTGAACCAGTGAGGAGGATCCAACACTGGTCTGATCAATCAACTGCCTTGGGAATCAGGGAGGTTTAGCAAGGACAGTGTCGGTGATGAAGACTATGGAGACTCCACGCCTTCCTTGGTCCCCCATTAATCCAGGTCCACCATGAAAGCTTCCTGGAATTTACATCAAACTTTGGACAAAAAAATGGTGTCCTAAATTAGCTCAGCCCAGGACCACCGTACATAGGGCCGCTGGTCGTTCTTTGCACGCAGCCTAGAACACAGGTGGAGAATCCAATCTAGGTTGTGGTTCACCATCACACCACATGTGCTGGTGCGTGGCGGTGCTGGCCTGGAGGGGCACCTTTCCCAGTTTGCACAGTGATGCCCCCAACTTTTAAAGGAGCAGCTACTAGAGGAAAATGATGAACGGGAGGAAGCAGGCCCAGTGTCGCACAGCCACCGGAGGCACGGAGTTCCCCTGCACTGTGGCCGGTGTTTCTGTGTGTCCTCAGGCAAGCTGAGCCATGTTTTGTCTGCCTCAGCTGTCTCTTTCAGAAAATGGGCTTTTTCTTTTCTCACATCCTCAGTATAAAAGGGGTTCCTAAAGTGATTTGCAACTCAGTACTTCCTTCTGTGGAGCCACAATGTTACGAAAGACTTGTTACAGCTCAGGGACAATGACCGGCTGTGCCAATTGCAATCCCTGGGGTCGCCCTACCCCAAGGCCTACCAGGTACAGAACCACTGGTGCGTAATAACGAACAAACACTGGCATTTGGCCCACGCTTGGTTGTTTGAATTTCAGTGCCAGGGGTAGGAGGTCTGAAAAACATGAAAAGAAAGAGCTGAATTCCAAGACACTCCTTCAGATAAAGTTTCCTTTCAAACATTTGTACCATTCTTCATCAATATTTATAAAGCGATGACTAGATACAGCTGCATTCCTCTTGGGCTATGTCTAGAACACACCCGTGACGCCTGATCAAAACGCAATTGTTTGTTTATAAGCAAGCTTCTTCAAAAATGAGGAACCGAGTCAACCCCACACAGCAAAAAAGATAAAACATGAAAAATAAAATAAAATAAAATTAGTTGCATGAACACAACAAGATCAATGCAGCTTTTAAAGGGCATCATGATGTGATGGAGAAACTGGGGGATTCAGAGTCCTGGCTTTGTTTGGGGCCCGGGTTCTTGTGGCAGAGACTCCGAGCGAGGTAACCAACAATGCTGAGCCCTAGTTTCTTCCCCTGAGGTACTATGGAAGTTGCAATAAACGCAGAGAAAAATAGAACTTTCCTAGAAGTAGTTAGTTGATGTATCTGGCTTTTCAAGCAGGCTGAATGTCAGAAATGCCTGCCAGCATGTTGAAGATTGAGGCCCGTTAGGGTTTCATCTTGTGTTTTTGGTCTAATCTTTGAGAAACACCAGAAGTGTGTCCCTTGGTAGGTGCCACACGGAGCATGGAATTCCCACACGACTCACCGTTGGGGCCAGGACTCCCATCCCTTGCTTGTGTTAGAACAGCTTGAGAAGGATTTTTTAACGCCAACCTCCATGCCCCCACACCCCCGCCTCGACCAAGGAAGGCCATGCTCTGGAGTTGTTTACAGAGCTCCAAAATGAGTCTGTTGCCCAGCCTGTGCTCAGAGCCACTGAGTTAACAATCTTAAGACGCCTATTGAAAATCCAGGGCAGGTAAAACTCAAAGTTTCATTTCTTGCAACAATCCCAGTTTCAAACAATTGATCACATTAGCTAGCCAGTCCCTCAGCAGGGCAGCGCAGGAGGGGACATAAACAGGTGATTCCGAATGCTGGATGATGTACTGTAGAAGCACCTTCACCTCTCCAAAGAGTCAGGGGAGGAGGGAAGAGGCAACGAGATAACGAATTTGTTCATCCTCTACATCATCAGTTACCACTTGCTGAGTCACTACAAAGTGCCAAGTACCATGCACCAGGCATTTCACACTTGACTCTTACAGCACTGGTGTGGCGGCTGGAGGCAGGGTAGGGGTAGAGCACATGGAGTAGTAACATCGTGGGGTTTTTCTGGAAAACAGTCTGGCAACCTGTGCCTAGAGCCCTCAAGGTGTTCACATTCTTTGGCCAAAGAATTGCCCTTGATGGTGACTATCCCATGGAAAGGGTCACAAATGCAAAAGGTGCTTTTGTTCCCAAAGGTGTTCATTGCAAAGTGGTTTATATTAGTAAGAAACTGGGAATCACCTAAGTATCCAATAAATGATGGTGATTACATAAATGTTGCCTCATTATACACTGGAATATATATAACTCGACCATTACAGATGTTTTCCTCTCCGAATAATTTTTTGGTAAGGTATGTTTTCCGCTATAAAAATTTTTTTAAAGATTTTATTTATTTAGTTTTAGAGATAGAGGAAGGGGGAGAACAGGAGGGAAACATCGATGTGTGAGAGAAACATCAACCACTGGTCTCTCTCATGCACCCCCACCGGGGTCCGGCCCACAATCCAGACATGTGCCCTGACTGGGAATCAAACCAGAGACCTTTCACTTTTCAGGACAATGCTCTACTGTAAAGTATTAATTAAAACAAAGGAAGACTTAAAATAGTAGCTCCAGTCTGATTCGAAGTTCCACGAGTGGCAAATGCCTATGAAACGTGTTGCACTACAAAGTTGGCTGCGGTTGGCAGGCTCTGTTTGTCCCCACGGCTCCTTCAGAGAGCAAGCTTCGAACAGTTCGGAAGTGCATGGCTGAGACGAAAGCCCTGTCGGGGCGAACCCTGCAGTCGAGCGGGTTATGTGCCACTCGCGCCTCCCTGTTTTGGTCCCCGTGCGTGTCCCCTCTGCGAGTACAGCCAGGCAGGGAGGCGGGTGTCAATCGCCAGGAAATGGAAAACGAACAGCAACTGAGTCGTAATGCAACCAAAATATTTGTTTCACAAGTTTTTCAGCACTACTGGAATCAGGTTCTCTGTGGGTGTGAATAAAAGGGGAACTGAGAAAGAAGGGAAGATTTCAGAGGAGAAAACAAGAGGAAGTGGGGTGGAGGAGTGGGGGCTTGCTGAAGGAATCTCTAATCTCCCAAACTATTATAGAAACCGGTTTTTCCTCCCACAGCCGGGTGCGCTTTGAGGATGTTGCCATTTTCTGACACTTTGCATCCATTCTGGGGACAGCCTGAGCAAAACTGACCGCACCGCACTTTTCAGGGCCACACTTCTGCTGCAAGCTTCCTTCTCCCTCACCAACCCCAAGTCCCAGGTGCCTGCAGCCACTGAGCTACCCACACCTTCCTGCCTCCCCAGCTCAGGACAAGACTCCACTCCCAGATGGGACAGTCCCAGCCTGTTCCCATAAGACTGCTGTTTAATTTTTATTTTTTAAAAAGGACGGGGGTTAGTGGAGAGGAAGGCCCACCCTCTGTTAAAGTGGTTGTGCTTGTATCACCCATTGATTGAGGACATCTAGAATGACCAAAGCTACCAGAAATTCAAAACTGATGAATAATGAAATTGCATTTTTAAGAATCATAACAGCATCCACGTTTTGTTTTGTTTTTTAATGGAATGTGTAGGCCATTTGGCTTATGCAGTCAGCAGACAGTGTTGGACATTTAGAAAGTTTCAGAGACAGATGAGGACTCTATTACTCGCTTAGTATTTTTGCCTCCGTCTGTCCTCTTCTCTCGAGGCCTGAAGAGGAGATGAATAGTTGTGCCTCTATCCTGCCCCTCTCAGGCGAGGATCAGGAACCCTCCCAGGTAATTGCCCTTTTCACCACAGGGAGGGGGACACTAACATGTATTCAGCCTGTGCTAAGTTCCACACACTGTGTGAGAAAGTTACTCTTATTACCTCCATTTTACAGAGAGGAAAACTGAGGGTGGAGAGATTAAGCTAGTAAACTGTAAAACTGGGATTTTGTGACTCCGGAACTCTTTCGCCCTGCAACCTATTTGAATTATCTAATGTAGTACCCTCTTGTACTGTGTACTGAAGGGGGATTTGGGTACCTGAGCAGAACTGTTCTGCAAATCACACCACAGATTCGGGCATCTGTCTTTGGGTCTGGTCATTTTCGGCATCTTGGACTGCTGATTCAGGGTAGTTTTATGATGCATATATCATCATAATAATATAGATGATAATTATGTAATAAAGATGTAATTATGCTATATCATAAAAATAGAATAGCTCTTTCAGTTCTACAGTCTGGATTCAATAAGGGCAGCAAAACTTGAATTATAGAAAGCTGAGACTCGAAAAGAAAATACAGGAATCTGATCTTCCGTAGGGGTGCTGTGCCTTTGAATGTAAAATTGCTCTCTGAGTATTTCAGGGCCAGGCAGATGATTTTTGACTCTAAAACTAACTGGTTAAATTAAACGAGGCTTTGAGGGCCTTTGAGAATAACAGTGTTCTTTAAAAATTTCTTGTAATCCAGATGTTTAATTCCTTGTCCAAATCTCTTTGGTCAGGGTGAATCCACCTGGGAATTTATCAAAATGCTGCTTTCCTATGAGGTTGTTCTCTTTCTCCATCACCTCCTGGTTCCTATTAAGTGAGAGCCCTCCCAGTCAGCATAATGGTCCTCTTGTTTCAGGCAGGTCATATGTCCATTGAAATTAGAAGAGTTTATGAAAATTGCACAAAGGATTCAATTCTCTTCTCCAATGTAAAGAAGCAGCACTCTCTCCAGCTTTGGGGATTATCTTTGCTTTTAATGGCCAAATGAAATAATTATAAGTTTAGAAACTCCAGTGTTCTCCACAGTTTTCTGGAGAACTCACATCACCCTGGGGCTCACCCGTCACCTCCCACTCCGAACTGCCACTCCTGGTCTCATTCTCAGCTCTTCTGCTTTCCTTGTCGCTGCCCTTATCAGCTGCTGTCCTTTTCATTATCACTTTGTCCCCAGTGTGGACACACTACCCTTTTCCTCATTCTCCAAGGCAATGCTGTTTCAGGTACCAGACTCTACTAAATGTTTGGAGGTAACAAAAAAGAATCACGGTGCAGATTGAGAACAACTCCAAGTGAGATAAGCAACATCAGTGTTTTTGAACTTCCTTGGGCATTCTGATATTGCTTTCCCCGCTTGCTTTCTTGCCATCTGTTAGTAACAAGAATGGAACATGAGGTGTGGAAGGGTCAGAATAAAGCCATTATCACTTCTGCAAGACCAATTCCATGTTCTAAGTAAATCCCAGGACCCACAGAACCCAGACTCACACGTTACATTCAAAGAAACAGTTCAGGAGCAAAAAGATGCGTCAGTCTCTAACTGCACCTGCTGAAGAAGATGAAAGACATCTGGTCGAGCCCACTGAACCCTTCTCTCCTCTCCTCCCTTGCTCCCTCGCCTTCTGTAGTCATGCTGGAGCCGCTCCTTATTCCCATTTCTCCTCTGTGGCTCTTCCCAATGCCTAGCCACAGAGGATTTTCATTCTATCTCCTCTTCTTTTAGCACTTTACTGCGTACATCAATTTAGCCTCTCAGGCTTCCTCTAGTTTCTCTGTATGCCTAGTTCCAGAATTCAGTACTTTAGGAAAGGCCCTGGGAGTTGACTGTGAAGCAAGAATTTCCCTTCACTGAGAAGCTGGGAAGGGGAGGAGGAGCAGGGGTGGTAGTAGGGAGGAGAAGTCTGAACAGCGTATGCATTGACCATTCCTGTCTCTATCCCACTTCTGTGGTTCCTTTGCTGTAGTTCAGTGGACAGGCCCACCTCGGGGAGCTAGGAATGTGGTAACGACCTGTTAGGAAAGTGATGTCAGGACTGTCTGTCTAGTAGTGCTGCTCTGTTGGCTCCGCCATTGCTCGACAGTGGTCCCTGACCCGCGGCATCGGTGCTGCCTGAGAACTTGTTAGAAATGCAGTGCCTCAGGCCCCACTCCAGACCTACAGAACTGGACACTCTGGGGTGGGTCCCAGAACTCTGTGCTTCAACAAGCCCGACAGAGGATTCTGAAGCCCCTAAAGTTTCAGAAGCAAACTCCGTTTCCTAGTCTGGACTTCTCCGGGCAAAGGAGCCCATTGAACTTGATTCTGGTTTTGGTTCTGCCTCTTTCCAGCTCTATGACCTCCCAAATCACTGGGAGGAGACCATATGGAACTTTCTGCTACAGAGTCCCAGTGCTCCTTCTCCTGCCAAAGTCTGGCCCTGAAAGGATTATTTTTTTGCCTTCCACCCAAAGGGTCTTGATGTGCTTTGGTCCTCCCTCTCTCATTAGGGAACTGCCATCACCTGCTCTGTCCCTTGGGGTGCCTTTTCCCAAGTTCGGAGACCATTTTAATAATAATAATAATAATTCCCAACCCCTTTGTCATAGTGGACATTGAAACAACAGCCCCAGAATCTACACAGTCAGCTTGTTCTTGGCCAACAATGGATCAAATTTGCTTTCCCAATGCAAGGATGCTCTTCTGACAAGCAGCACCCTTGGAACTGGGTAAAACAAAGCACTTTGAACAAACACAGACATCCTGAAGGTAAATAGCTCACCTATAACTAGAACAGGACCCCAGCAAGGGGTTAAAGCAAGGAATTGAAATGTTTCAACTTTAAAAACACATCTCTCTGCTTATGACTTTCTAACCTCTCCTTTTCTCCAGCAAGTTCCTCGTTATTACTCTGGGTTAGAGTCTTCAGTAGCCACTTCTTTCACTTTACATCATTTCAAACTTGCTCTAGGAGTTCTGGGGAGCGCAGTCTTAACACTGTCTTTTGGTGACCAGTGAGGAGATTTCGGTGAAATGGAGGGTTGCTTCTGATTTTGGATTCTCTGGGTTTTTGCAGGAGAAAGTGGTGACTAACCCTGGTCGAATAGAGACCAGTCCTCAGATGCACAATGTGCCGGAAGCCACGAAGGGAAAAGCAGGGTGCTGTTCAGAGTACCCAGAGGTACACTGGTACTGACTAGCACGTGGGCTGGAGGGAAGAAAGGCAGGAAACAGGAAGTGAGCTCTGCACCCTGGAAATGTGCTCACACTCTCCAGAAGAAATTTTTTGGCTACCAAAACAAATGCTTCTCCATTGTTAATGTGCCTATCATCACCTGAGAATCTTATGAAAGTACATTTTGATTCAGCAGCCCCGAGGTGGGCCTGAGAGTCTGCATTTCTAACAAGCTGATCCTGCTGGTACACAGACCATATCACGAGGAGCGAGAGCCTAATTCCTCCATTTGTGAGGTCCTTGGCTGAGAGAAGGAACTGTAAAAACATGAGAGATTTGTTATCTGGGAGTAACAGTAAGCACTTCTGCTGAGTGTTACCTTTTTTCAGAAAAAAATATTTTAAGTAGTATGTATGTACTGTCGTTTTGTGTGTGTTGGTATGTATTATATTTCCATCTCTTTAGCTAAGTTCTTGCTTAAAACTGACAGCAGGGAGCATGATATAGAGGACCAGTGTTACTCCTCACCAGGGCAGTGGCTTGATCGTAAAGCACACCGTTCAAAACCAGATGGGGCTCCCAGCCTCTCCCAAGCTATTTCCCAAAACACCACTGTAGCCAGTGCTTCTCAGACTTGCCTGAGAGGTTGAGTGCTTGGAAATCATGGTGCTCCCTACCTGGTACAATAAATGAAATATTTCTATAGTTTATGTTATATGATACAATTTACTGGCAGAAAATATGGCTCTAATAAATAAATGCGACATAAAACAACAACTTGCTTTAAGTTATTTTGGAAATCAGCTCAGTTTTATTATCAGTAAAATGAAGGTAATAACCCTACCTCACAGAGGGAGAACTCTGGTCCTTCTCTTGGAATCAAAGACATGCCCAAGATCTTTGCTTTTGGAGCTTACACAGCAATCACTGCGAGGTGTGACTGGGCACGTAGCAACCACGCCCCCCACTGCTACTGGCTACCATTAAATTAGCATCCACCATGTACCGGATACTATGTTAAGGGCCTTGCAAACATCTCATTAAACTTGACAACAACTCAACTAGGTAAATATTTTTATTTTCTCTATGTTATAGATAAGAGAACTAAAGATGTGATAGCCTGAACCAGCGGACCTCTGATAGAGTTCATTGGTAGAGTTCACTCCTCAGTCATCTTCCAATGGGCCATTGACCAGCCCATGTTCCCAGCTCTTTCTCCGATACTAGGAATTTGTTTTCCTTGTCAAGAAATTAACATGTGGCTTTTGACCAAGTAAGTCTCCCTGGCAGTATTAATCCTTTCTGAGTCACAATCGCTTTGATTATCCAATGAAGGCCACAGACCCTCTTCCCAGAAAAATGCACATAAGCAAACATACCATCTTGCATTCAACTTCAGGGGTTTGTAGGTCCCAATGTGGAAATTCTATCCTACAGAGCTTAGGAGCACAAAGAGGGCTTGTTACAGCTTCAAGCTGAATAGGACCTGCTATTCCAAGCACTGTTCTAAAATGTTTTCCTTAGCCATTTTCCTGACCATTTTATTTTTCAAATATTTATATTGATAAAAGATTAAACAAACCCTAAATGTCAAAAATATTCCCTGGCACCAGGGTGCCTGTAGAGTTTCCAATTCTTTTTTCTTTTTCTTTTTTTTTTTTTTTAGGTATCAGTCATCAAAGAGACTAGCTTTTTTTTTTTTTATTAGTAGGATAATATCAGTTCAGATTAGTGGACATCCAGAGAATGCTTGTTTCTCTTTCTCTTGGTATCTGAATGAAATGAGATACTTAAAACAAAACAATGTTATTGCTCCCTCCTCATTTTTTGATATAAGAAGAGACTTGAATTGTTGACAAAAAATACAGAGGTAAGAAATACAAATTTTGGTGGTTTCTATTATATATATATATATATATATATATATATATATATATATATATATATATATTAATGGGGAGGGAGGGAAAGAGGGAAGGAGAAAAGACAATTAGATATTCATACTTAGAATAATTAAAAATTAAACCTTTGTGCATCTTTTTATTAAAAAAATGTTTACTGATTTTAGACAGGGAGGAAGGGAGTGAGAGAGAAACATCAACTGGTTGCCTCCCATACACATCCCAACCGGGGACCACAGCCTAGGTATGTACCCTCACTGGGAATCGAACCCCTAACCTTTCGGTATGGGACAATGCTCCAACCAACTGAGCCACAGCAGCCAGGGCCCTTTGTGTATCTTGTGCTGCCTGGAAGCAGCAGCAGCAGCAGCAGCATTGGGAACTTGTTAAAGATGAAAATTCTCAGACCCCACCGCAGGCCCACTGAATCAGAAGCTTTAGAGCTGAGATCCAGCAAGCCCTCACGGTGATTGTGATGCACACTAAAATTTGAGAGGCACTGTTAAGGACAGATCTCAGACAGGAGCAGCCCTCCCTGCTGTCCTAAATCAAACCACTGACCCTGATGAAAAGGGAGCACAAAGAAGAGCCCAGTGGTGAGGAAGCGGGTGTTCGCTAAGCAACAACTACAAGTCTGCCACTGCAGGTTTATGATCTCATTTCAACTTCTGTGAGCTCTAAGAAGGCTTCCTCCTGCCTCCATTTTAAAGGTTTTTGTTTTGCTTTTTTTAGAGAGAAATTCCAAGAGGTAATGTAGCTATTTGAGCTTACAGACCTACTAAGTAGTGGGCTCCCAGTAGGAAAGTGGAGAAGTACAACAAGTTATAAAGAAGAATATAGGAATTACCCACAATCCCACCAAAAAAATCAGTATTAGCATTTAATATACCATAGTATTTTCCCCCCTGTGTATACCTCCTCTGGACTTAAAAGCTGCTCTGTGCCCTCTAACAGAGTTTAGAGAACTTTCCTGTCTCTGGGATCTGAAGACCCAGGAACTAATGCCTCAGCCCCCCATTTTGTCCTGATCTTGTTCTAAAAGCTGAGGTCCAGATCCTCAGGTTCTTCCTCCATTCCTGCATGTGATCCTAAACAGAGGTAAGAGTTTAGTGAATTAAACAAGTGAGCAAAAGCAAATTCTGAAAGCTGCCCTAAAACGAAACGGGAGCTAAGAGCCTACCCTAAGACTGAACAGAAGTAGACTTTGAGAGCAAGCTACTTTTGCTCAGCTTCCTAGAAAATGGATGGAGCCTCCTTCTGAGACGTGTGCATCTTGTGCTGGGGGCTGAAGAGACTGCTGTTTCTGGCACACACTGTAAGTATCTTTCCCAGGCTGGCCAACTTGGTCTCCGCACCGGGAGCCAGGCACTGCACACCAGACTCAGGGAATGGAAACCATCAACATTCTGGATGGTGTTTGTGATGTTTGGATGGTTCTCTCTTTAACCCCCTGTGGAGGCTGGTGTGTGTCTGTTTCGTGCCAGACTCAGAGAAAATAGTAAAGATAAAAGACAGAAGGCTTTGGCTTATAGATGTTGTTTTCATAAAGCATTTGTTTTCCTTGTTGTTAAGACAACTTGTCCAAGTGAATCATTTTAAAGTGCATTTTATTAAAGTATCTCCAAAACAAAAACAAAAACAACAAAAAACAAAATGTTTTTAGAATATATAGCTATTAGACCCCAAACATAATGAGTTTCCTCTTTTGGAAAAAAAAATAAAGAAAAGAATGCTTAGCCTTTCCCCCCAAACTTGCCAAATTCTATGAAACCTCAAAGCCATTGCTGTCCCCTGAACCCCCCAACCCTAATACGAAATCAAAATGAAGATAACCTGCAAGGATTTTATATGACAGAGATGTGTCATATTTAGTCTGTGAATAATTGAAATGTACAATTAACAATTTTGTCAGAAGAATGCCTGTTAGTCTCAGGGGTTCTTTATTATGTATGCTAATAGGACAATTTAAGATAAAGGCAGGAAATGGATTTGAAAAGGAAAAGCACCATTATGTAAGTTAAAGACTGATACAAGGTACTGATTTATGAGACAAAAGTTTTAACATATTTTACTTACCTGACTTTCGAATGGACAGTGTATTCTGTAGTTCAAAATTCAGACAAAAGGATGGAGCGTGAAAGGAATCCTTCCCTTCACATCCCTGCTCTCCATGCCCGTTTTCCTCTCCAGGGGTAACCAGAGTCACCAGTCCTCCATGTTCCACCAGGTGTCTATTACACATCAACAAGCGATACACCTATATGCTTAGACCTTATTTTCTAATGCAAATAGGAATGCACTGTTCAATGCACACTGTGCTATACCTTGTTTTACACTTAACGATGTCTTTTGAATATGTTTTCATTTCAGTATTATAATGGGCATGGTCCCTACCTTAAAATTATGCTCCATAATAAAGGTTTTTTCCAATTGTCCTTGTTTGTGTCTATTTTGCCCCCTTATTTTATGCTTTTGTTTGTCTCTGCTTTTACTGTAAGTCATCTTTTCTAGTCCTCTTACATTTTATCTGGCTGAAAGGAAGCTCAGTTCATTGCACCACAATGACCCTAAGTTTCTAACAACTCTGGTGAATACAGGTTTGAAAAAATTCCTGAGGATGGTAGCTGGTGCCTTTCTGGAGAGACAGATATACAACTGGATGTAAGGAACAAGGAGTAAGGACAATGGGAAATGCAACTGACATTACTAACCATTGGGGAAATGCAAATTAAAGCCACACTATCACTTTGCACCTGTCAGAATGACTATTATCAAAATGTTAACAAGTAGCCTTGGCTGGTGTGGCTTAGTGGTTGGAGTGTCGTCACGTAACCAAAGGTTTGTGGGTTCGATTCCCAGTCAGTGTACAAACCTAGGTTGTGTGTTCTTCTCTGATCTGGGCATGTCACATTTGACCCCGCCCAGAACTGTACAATCCCTGCCCTGACCAGATCCCAGGTCTGGTGGGTCCGAAGGCAACTAATTGATGCTTCTAGAACATTGATGTTTCTTTCTCTTTCTTCCTCTCTCCTTTCTTCTCTTTCTCTCTAAAAAAAGCAAATCAAAATGTCCTCAGGTGAGGATTAAAAAAAAGAAAAAACTCAACAAATGACAAGTGTTGGTAAGAATGTGGTGAAAAGGGAACCCTGGTGAACTATTGGCAGAGGTATAAATTAGTTTGGATACTATAGAAAACAGTATGGATATTCCTCAAAAACTGAAAATAGAGAACTACCATACAACCCAGTTGATGGCACTCCTCCATATTTATTTTTTAAAAAAAGAAAGAAAACACTAATTTGAAAAGATATGTGCACCCCTATATTCATTGCAGCATTATTTATAATAGCCAAGATATGGAAGCAACTTATGTATCCATCGATAGATGAATGGATAAAGAAAATGTGGTAAATATATCCCATGAAATATTACTCAGCAATAAAAAGAATGAAATCTTGCCATTTGCATCAACATGGATGAACCTGGAGGGTATTGTGCTGAGTGAAATAAGTCAAAGAGAGAAAGACGAATACCATATGATCTCATTTATATGTGAAATCTAAAACAAAACAAAACAAACAAATAAATAAATAAAACAAATTGAAAACAGACTCATAGGAACAGATCAAAGTGATGGTTGCCAGAGGGGAGGGGGCTGGGAAAATTGGTAAACAAAGGTAAAGGAGAATATAGTCAATAATATTGTGATACTTTGCACAGCAACAGATGATTACTAGACCCAATGTGGTGATCACATCATGAGGCATATGAATGTCAAATCAGTATATTGTACACTAAAACTAATATTGTATACTCACTGTACTTAAAACAAAATAAAGGCAGTTTGAAAGAACCAAACATTGGAGATAGTATATCCCAAATATACCAATCACTGATAATGATTTAGGTGACCAAACTAGAAGAGCTGATTCTGTATGTGAGGAGTCTAGTTAATGTGAAGAAGTGGTTGCTATTTTAAAGTAGTAGAAAAGGTTTTTTGCTGGATGGACAGACTGAACTGTACGTGGTAAGATATGGAAATCAACATAATCTCTATAAAAGTGATTGTAAATCAATAATTCCAGTGACCAATTTAGAAAAATATATACATCAGAAGAACCAAAAATGCACATACCCTATGGATTTGTTCAGAAACTCTTATTACTTTAAGGACATAAGAATGAACAAACTTATCACATTATTTAAAACAAGAAAAAACAGAAATCATCTAAACATCAAACATAAGGGATTAATGTCTTAAGTTTGGTTCATCCATAAGCTGAAATACTATCAGCTATAAAACAGGTATGAGAAAATGTTTCCATCAATTTCTAAATTACAAAAAAATCATTGCAGCAAAAAGGCCCCCATGTGTATTTGTTTTAACATAATAATAGCAAATGTTTATTATGACTCACCATGTACCAGATGCTCTTTGCAGCATTTTAAACATCTTAACTCATTTAAAACATACACCAACACCATAAATTAAGAACTATGATTATTTCCAATTTGCCCATGAGAAAACTGAGGCACAGAACAGATAAGTAACTTGGATGAGATTGTCGTTGGCAAGTGGGCGGTTGGGACTTGGATCCAGATATTCTGGCTATACCCACACACTCAGCCATGTGTGATAATGCCTATTTATGTATCAAGAAACCTAGGAGGCTGTTTTAGTGGCGACCACAGCAGGAGAAAGGCATCTCTGCACAGAGAGAAGTCGTCCTGGGAAAGCAGCTCTGAGGGCGTTGAGGAAGGTGAGTCCAGGGTGGGTCAGCTTGTGCTGCAAGAGTTTAGATACGGCTGATGTGAAAAACTGAAACGTCAAACATAAACAAATGAATCCAAGGAGACCTGGAAGGGACCAAAATCCATCAACTCCGTATCTTAAAGATAATTTACTTTACAAAATGTGTCACGAGAGCATCAGGATTAAAAAGCAAACAAACTATACAAGCAGATATAAATCTGACTTTGCAAAGTGATCACTCTCATTCATTTATTTATTTATTCATTCACATAATAACTTATTTAGTCTATAATGACTACTTAGGATGCCCTTTAAAAGTGAGCTCTCATGGTGCACTTAATTTAAAATATTCAAAATAAAGGTAAAATGAAGCCCTTTGTTATAAGACAAAACAAAGTCCGAAAAATCCCAATATTTAGCTTACATATTAAAAAACTATATGGGGGGAGATGGGTCATATTTTGTAACTTTTCCTTGGCAATGTTTTCGAGACCACTTATGTTTTTAGTCCATTATTCTATGTTGTTTTTAACAACAACAAAAAAGTCATTTCATCTACATCATTTGCCACATTTGTCACCAAATGTCTGTGTTTCGAAACATTCAAACCCACTGACAGACGATGGTAACCTGCCCCCACGGAGGCTATTTTAGGAAATGGACTGCAGCTTTCCAAGACTCAAAGAGACATTGTCCCAACATATTTCATAATATCGACAGTGTTGGGATAAGTGTATCTTCCTAAGAAGTCTCCTGAGAAATTCTGACCTTTTGTTTTAGTCTTCTTACAATGCATGCAACTTTGAGTTTAAAAATCTATTGTATAAATTAAGTTATACTTGTTTACATGTCTCTACAATTTATTTCAAGGCACATGAGCACTGTACTCTTTAAAGTACAATAAACAGTATTTTCCTCTCCAGTGCATAATGGCCTGGGGCCTTGAGCAAACTAAAATAAACTACACTAATTTCTCAGTTGTATGTTAAACCCTTAAATCCGCCACATAAATATTCCAAAACCAACTCAGAGCGGTAAGCTGATGGCTGGGTGGAAAGCGCAGGGGATTATGCTAAGGCTTTGAGGGAGACGGGTTTCTTGACCTTCTGTCCTGAAAGTCTCCTTTTCATCTGGTTTCAATTCTCTTGTTTGTGCACCTTGCCGTATTTATTATTGAATTCCTGATTTCTTCTTCTTGTTTCATGTTGCATGTTCCAATGATTTATGAGAAATCGCTGATCTAGATGTTATCTTTGGCACCTGGCGGGTGCACAGAGCCCTGTAAGAATGCTGAGGGATGAATGCGTGGTGAGCTGCACCCTGCCCAGGCTGCGCAGATGTCCATCAATGCATGAAAAATGCCAGCTGAGGATGCTCTCAGAAGACACGTTTTTCTTCTTAAATACAGCAGCAACAGGAATGTTTTCAAAATCACAGATTTTCCCCCCTTCTTTGATGATGACTATTGTTAGAAATGGTAAAAGACTTGGTCCTAAAATGGTGATTTGAGCAGAAATCTGGTCAAAGACAGATTTTGGTTTTTTTCGTTTAGCACAAGATAAAGTGGCATGTTTTCTATATCAGGGATCTGTTGTTTGGTTTGAATAGGAAATGAAATAGGCTAATGACATTTCACTTCAATCTGAACACCTCCATAAAGATGCTCCAGTTTGTAAGTGTGTAGGAATAATATGTTTTTTTTTTAATGGTGACCAGTTTTTCTCATCCAAGTGAAAACAAATGAACAAGCCTAATGTGCTCAGAGAGAATCATCTAATTAGATAAATTTGTAGTCTAATCAAAATATTTGGGGAATTTTCTCTACACTGTCCACTGCAGGAAGATAAACACAGCCCTAGAAAACATTGCTTTCACTGAACCTTATCTTTCTAGGAAAGGGTTCTACATTATCAAATTGTTCAATCAAACACCCTAAAGTCAACATGTATACAGATCCCTTGTAGGCTTAGTACTTTGTGAGTTTACCCATAGAATTCAATCATTCTCAGTGTCTGCAGTGTGAGATGGCTCCATGTATCAAGTCCAAATCATTAAAAGTCGGTTCTTTATTCATTTCCATTCTATTTCTCAGAGTGAAATCAGAAAAACAACGCACAGAACGAGAAAACACATAAAGAGATAAAGGAATACTCTCATAAACTGTGCACTTGCATTAAAAGGTATATAATAGCAAAAGGAGAGAGGAAGCCCCCCTTTTCATGAAAATAAGGGAGAGAAAGGATAGTTTTCCCCACTTCTTCACACATCAGCAGTGGGAGTTAAACAAATTAAGCAAGAAAGTAATTAGCTAAAGATTATTTTAATAAATCAAATGTTCTTTCCTGAAGTTCCGAATTCTTTAATTCCAGGGTACTTACAGAATAATTGACCAAATCTAAAGACTTCTATAAGTTTGAAGAATTTGTAAAGGCCATACAGTGTACATCAGTCTTGGCTAAGGGCAAATCTTTGATTTCCAGGGTTGCTCATTACAGAGCTCCTCACCTTAATTTCCAAACCTCAAAGTTTGTTTAAACACCGTAGGCAACAAAGTGTCTATATCTGAGTGGCGGGATTAAGTATGATTCTCATTTCCTTCTTTATACTTTCCTATTTTATATTATTTTTCTAGTGATTATTTTTTTTATTTGTCTTTAGAGGGGTAGGGGAGAGGGAGAGGGAGAGAAATATCAATGTATGGTTGCCTCTTGTGTGTCCCCTGCTGGGAACTGGCCTGCAACCCAGGCATGTGCCCTGACTGGGAATCGAACCGCGATCCTCTGGTTCGCAGGCCCGAGCTCAATCCACTGAGCTACACCAGCCAGAGCTCTAGTGATTATTTTTATAATGTTTATTACTTTCATAATTTGGGGAAAGGATATTGAAAAAAGCCCGGGTTGCTGAGCACACACACAGAGTGCAGTTCCCAAGTCTGTGGCTCAGTGATGAAGAAGCGAGTTCTGTCGAGGCAGGTTTCACAAGGATGGCTGCTTCCCTACTCTACATCCTGAGATCCGGAAACATAGCCGTAAATGCAATCTTGTATTCGTCTAGGTTAGGTTCCCAAGTGCCTTTTCTAAGAAGTTTATTAAAAGTTTAATTAAGAAGAACCAATCCCACACTCAGAAACGATGTATGATAAAGTTAATATACATTTAAGCAAAGCCCAAAAGCAAAACAAAAACAATAGCATGTAAATAGTATACAAATAAAACTGTATTATCCACAGACCGTTCTCTTTTGCATATAGAAGACACGGTGACTGGTTGCATCTAGATTCTTGTACTGTCAGCCTCGTCTGTGATCATCCACTGCTACCTCTGCCCCTCTCACTGCACCGTGTCACATGCTGGTCTGAATCCTCAAACATTTTGGTTCTTCATTCTGTGCTTGAATTCTTAGTCTTTCTGTCTCCAATTGTTCACGTCTCAGGCTTTAGGAAACAGTGTCTTCTTTAATTATATTGCTGATTGCCAGCTACTTCAGTCTCTAATTGCTGGATCACAAATCTCTGCACACAAAACTCTGTTCAAGTGCCATAAATGCCCACTGTTGGTCTCTTTCACAAACCACCTTCTCTCTCAGACAACGGGTGCAGAGGAGTTTTGAGACCCTTGGACCTGCCAGGCAGTGCACTGTTTTTCTCTATAACGAAGTTATAGACTGTTCCTCATCCTTACAAGCCGACTCTGTCCTCACCCAACACCAGTAATTAGGCCTCTGCCCTGTTTTACACAAGAAATATAGTCATTCCCAGCATTTTGAGACTTGTCTAAAATGGACTTGCCTACAGATTTCACAGGGGAAAGAGCAAGAAGTCTTGCATTACATGTCTTCATCAAACTGCCACAAACACCCAACTCAGAGCTGACTCTTCCCCACTCTCCAGCTTTGTCACCCATCAACCCCCAGAGAGGCCCCCGGCTCCCTGTCCCTCCTCCAACCTCTCATCCACAACCCGCATACTTACATGCCCAGCTGTCAGCACATTTAAAACCTTCTTTACAAGCTGAAGGGGGGTTGTGAATAACAATTCTATTTTGTCCTGTTATACCCACACTGTATGCTCACAACAGGCCTTCGTGGTTTCATCATCCCCAGTTTACATCAAAGGAAGTTCAGGGTACAAACTCAGGGTCTCTCCCTTTCTCTCTCCAGAGTTTCATTCTAAACTACTACGCCCTGTCTATTTCCTTGTCTGATCATGAGACATCCGTATAACCCTCACATAAATGAGGGTGACATACCCAAACATCAAAATCCAGGCCACTACAGATAAAAGGGGTGGCTTTTGTCATGCAAGTTGACAGGAAATAGCCACAGAATTAAGTTTTAGTTTGTTTGCCTCTTCGTTTTAACAGAGAAGGAGAACCTCTCAAGTCCAACTTTGAAGTTGTCTCCCTTCAAAAATTGCTAGGACAGCCTATATTCCGTACCTGTCAGTCACACAAAAAGAAAAAAAAAATTATTTTAAGGCATGATATATGCGTGCAGAATAACATTAAGCTATACATTCTTAACCTGCAGCATTCATAAAGATTCATGTTTAGTACGTAAATTATGTGGTGGGGCCCTAGAAGTAGAAATATAATCAGCAAAGATCCTACACTTTAATATCCGGACTTGAGAACTGCAGAAAGAGAGACTAAGAGAAATCTGCACCTTTACTCTCAGTTCTTATGAAGTGAGGGAACCATGACTTGCCTGAGATGTGAGCAACCATAAGATGTAGGAGGATAACAATGAATGAATGAACCTGGATGAAGGCAAAAAAGAGGATCAGGCCTAGTTATGGGGAAACACGAGTAAAAACTAGTCCTGATGCAAACTCTCAGCGTCTTTCCCCACGCCACACTCCCTGCTGTGTTCCTCTTCCTTGCACAGAACCAAGAAGAGCGTCCATTTTCTTGCCTTTGAACAGAGGAAACACAGTTGATAAAGCAAAGCTAGCTTTGGCGCGGGAAGGGAACAGATGGCTTGAGCAGTTTGGAGGAGATAGGGGCTGCACAGGAATGAGGCTCACCGCCGATGGGAAAGAAAGCAAGCTCCCATAGGCAGCCGGGCCGTAAGGGCTGTACGGGCCAGAATGGGCGAGAGTTTGCTGCAGAAATGGGCTTCAGACATCTCTGGGGCTTAACACAGCGACGTTTACTTCTCGCTCACATTTATGTGTCCATAGCAGGTTGGCTCACCGGATGTTCTGCTCGCTGAGCGATCAGGGACCCAGCCTTACGGAGATGCCAGGCCAACACATGCTCCCGCAGTCACCGAGGCCCGGAAAGGGGAAGCGGCGAAACACACCCCGACTCATAAGGCTTCCACCCAGACGGACATCCTCACATTTCTCTCACATTTCATTGACCTGAGCAAGTCATGCAATAAGATTATAGGTTGATGTTTGAAAGTTGGAAGATAGAGGCAAACATATACTTATTTATTTTATATAGTATATACAGGGCCTGGCACACATAACACCCCTTTTTTATTGCAGATCATAAGTATGTAATTCTGTAACATAACAGTGTCATAGATGATCACACCTCATGGCATTTTAGATGAAATGTTCAAATTAAAACTATAAATTGTGACACTCATATGTATTATTACCCTACCAGCCACACTCAAGCAGGCATTACTTTTCCGCTGGGCCTTGTATATGACAAAGGGCACACTAGCTAGTTTTCAAAGTTATTAAGACACTGATTCGATATAAAAGGAGTTAGCAGGAAAAGACCTTATAGACATATTGTAAACACTAATACTGTTCTGGGGCATAATTCTTGTATGTGCATACATACTATAAATGCCTATAGAAAAGTAATCCTTCTATATATTATGCCTTTCCTATACCAATGCATACAAGATTAAGGTTAACTATTTTATAATAATAATAATAAAGCTTGGTAAATGGTTACAATGGAAAACTTTTGAAGGGCATTGATACTGTTTAAGCTGGAAAGAGAAATCCGAGAAGAGCAATCAATAGGTATTTAACAAAGTAAAGGCATATTTGCAAAAGTGTAGACAAGCAGTTTTTTTCAGGGTCTTTAACACTGACTCTCTTAAATCTCTGTTGAAAGCAGACAGATAAGACAAATTAGAGAGCATTTTCCCAAGCAGCAAAGTAACAACATTGTGAAATACAATGCCAGGGAAGCTAGGCAGTCCTCGTCCATGCGACCCGTTTTGTTTGAAGGACAGTGAGGGTGCTGCCTCCCTTTCATAGGCGGGGGTGGTTTGGTTCGGTTTGGCTGGAGGTGACCGAATGACTCGCCCATTGTTTTTTCAGTGTGAATTCTTGGTGCCCTGTCCTGCACCAAGGATTATCTTTCTGACCTTTTTGAAAATGGCAGAAAATCAAGACCCTCTTTGCAAAAGGAAATTAGGGCTCTTACCGCGGCTCAGCTGGTTCAGCACTGTCCCGCAAAGGGTCGCCAGTGTGGTTCCCGTGTGTGAGAGGCAACTGGTCCATGCTTCTCCCTCATATCGATGTTTCTCTCTCTCTTTCTCCCTCCTTTCCCCTCTCTCTAAAAGTAAATAAATAAATCTTTTTTTAAAAAAAGAGGATATTAGGTTTCTTTTCAGGCTTATTACCTATAATGAACTAATTTTGTATCTTAAAAAAATTCTTACACACCCTGGCTGGTGTGGCTCAGTGGATTGAGTGCGGGCTGTGAACCAAAGGGTCACGGTTTGATTCCCAGTCAGGGCACATGCCTGGGTTGCCGGCCAGGTCCCCAGTAGGGGGTGTGCTAGAGGCAACCACACATTGATGTTTCTCTCCCTCTCTTTCTCCTTCCCTTCCCCTCTCTCTAAAAATAAAGAAATAAAATATTTTTTAAAAAATTCTTATGATACCTTCGGATTAACATTTGTATACTTATTTTTCTCGCTTACTAAAGAAACTTACCACAGGTTCATATGTTCGTCTCTAAAAGTCTTGGAGACAACTAACTGTATTTTGGAATTTAGTATTTTTTTATTTTAAAAAGATGATACGGTACAAGTATCAGGTACTATGTAACAGCCCCGGTGGAGTCAGGGCACCACCTGTAATCAAATACACTAATATTTTGGCAGTGATACACACAAATATTCGCCCTCAGTGGGATAAAGACTGTAAATAGCATCACATCAATTTAGGTTACATTTTTCCTATCAAACAAGTTGCAAAAATCTGTGGTTTTCATAATGGGTTTCTAGATAAAATACAGAATGCCCAATTAAATGAAACTTGAATTTCAGATAAACAAATAATGTTTAGTATTTGTCTCAAATATTGCATAAAACACATTTATACTAGTAAAGTTATTCAGCATTTAGCTAGCATTCAATTTTAACTGACTTACTTGGTTTTTTTACTTGCAAAATCTGGCTTTTTGGATTTCAGAATTGCAAATAAGTGATTGAGAACATGTATCTAGAAATATGCTAATTGAAATACTCTTACTAGATATTATTCTAGGAGTACAGTTTGATTTGGGTCTTTTTAAAAAGAGTCATCAAAAAAAAACCCCACAAAGTTTTATTAACTATGCTTTATGTCAACAATATATAAATTCTGTGAAAAGTTCACAATATTTCAAAAGTTGGAAATAACATAGCTATTCTAAAAACATTTTTAATTTGCAGTTCTTCCCTGTTCCACCTTAAAATTTATCATCTGTAAAACATTCCTTTTATAAAATTCATAATACTCTCCTGTAACAAAGATATAGCTCCATCTAATGGAAAGAGTATCTAATTACAGTCCCTCATGGAGCTAGGAATATGTCCACGATTATTAGTAAAACTGTAAAATGTGGGTAGAACCCCCTACACACACAATGACACACACCCATACACACACACCAGATACTTTTTTTCTGTGCCATCCTTTATTTGAAGGCAGATAGGACCCAAAGGCACTTGGCCATAATTTTCGTAAGATCTACTCTTTTCCTTAGATTTGGACTGTGAAATATAAATATGTTTATATATTTCACCAGCATCCTAAGCTCATTCCTCCCCTATCCCCTACTCACTTATAACATGTAACTTTTAAAGTGTTTCATTATCTGCCCTTGAGAATCATGGCCTCCTCAGAGGTGGAAAGGGCATTAGAGATGATCTAAACCAGTGGTTTCCTACCCTGGCTGAAACTTAGAATCGTTTAGGCAAATTCAAAAACACACCTCTCTGGGCCCACCTACAGAAATTCTTACTTAAACAGTCTTGGGTGAGGCCCAGGCTTGGGTGCTGCGTAGAAGCCCCCCAGAGGGATTCTATTGGGCAGCCAGGGGTAGGCCCAGTGAATTGTTAACAGCCAGCCCACGCAGTTAACATTTGAGGAAACGAGCCTCATTGAAGGGAAGTGATGCTCTAACCTGTCATGTTAGAGTCACTGACATATAAGATCACAATTCTTCCCTTTGCAGCACAGTGTTCTAACCCACCCTTTCTTTTAGGTTAAATTTTCATCTATGAAGATACAGCAGGGAAAAAAACCTCAAACTCAATGACATGAAATCAGAAATAAGAATTGTCTTCACTTCTGAGAAGCTGACCTCCAGGTTCAAATTGTTTTCCTTCATCCCTCTCCCCATTCCATCGTCAAGTCCACTGGGGCTTCTGTAAGCTCTGCGCAGGCTGCGACTATGTATGGCTCTTGGAAACCCCTCAGTCAGGGGGCCTTGAATCCACTCACTCCTTCCTCTCAGACCAAACCCTCAATTCCACCTGCCTGGCAAGCTCTCAGTCTCTTCACTAATTTTTTTTTTTCTAATTTCTCAGCCTTCATTCTTTCCCAACCACTACACTCTGCATTTTACTTTCAGACTAAGTTTCCTAAACCATGGCCTTCATCATTTCATTTCCCTGCCCCCAACCACACATTTTCATTTCAGTTTCCTCCTTACTCTCACCCCACCCTCACCTTCCAACCCTTCTCCTCGCCGGCCCCCATTCGCTTCCATTGGTGCCCCATCCGCAGCTCCGTTTCCCTCTGCCCGCACAGACTGTGGTGCCGCCCAGTGGGGGAACACCCAGAGTCCATGCAGTCAGACCTGTTGCGGTGGTCCAGAGTCCACCTTGGCTACCTTTCCCCTCTGAACCTCAGTCATCTCATCCATAAAAGTGTAACACGTATAATATAAAGAGACTGGAGCCCTGGATTTACCTTTTGCTTAAGTCAGTCTGGTTTGGGTTTTCTGTAAGGAGCAACCTTGTGAGTCTTACCTCTTGAAAAAGGGAAAAGCAGCCAGGAGCTGGCTTGGCATACACAGGTAGACCAAGGTACTCTGTTAAACACAAAAAATAAATTCACAAAACCCTAACGTCAGTCTAGGTCGCTCTGCGACCATGAGAGAGCAAGACAAAAACAAGGCAATTTAGGAATTATGTCTGAGTACAGACTAAACCAAGAACACTGTTCAAACCACAAAAGTGATCAAATATCTCCCTTTTCTAGCTAACATAAGGGACTATTGTTGCTTTATCATTTCAACTTTAACCCTAACTTGTTCTTCCCACCTTCTAGGTAAGGTTCATAAAGAAACCCAATCACAGAATCACTCCTACTTCCTGGTAGCACCCAACCTTGTGCAAATTCCTGCTGTGTCAAACCCTCCCCATTTCACCTAACAGCAGCCAGGCGTCCCTTTCAACAACATCCTTCCCGTGAGATGTTCCCGCAGCCCCTCATGCTGTGCTGACTCTCTCACTGCAATGCGCATGCCAGAGAATCCAGATTGGTTGTACTACAAAGTGTTTCTAGAAGTCTTTGCACTGATGGGCATCAACATTCTATAAAGTGTTTATTGAAGTGATTATCAATTCAGGCTCTGGAGCCAAATGGCCTGATTTTGTATTCTGGCTTCTCCACTTCCTGATAAGTTACTTTAAATCTCTGTGGCCCTGTTTGTCTACTCATCAATGAGATAATAAAAGTCCCCAAAAATGTTATTATAGGTAAAGCTTTGGTAAATATTAACTATTCTATATCTGAGCTCTGGCCAGAGAGTCTTGCATATCCCAGGCAAAGGTCTTTAGAGGCCTTTAAAGCCTCATGAATTTGGAGGAGCACAGAATATGCCACCCCCAAATATGCCACTTCGGCAGATTATTTAGAATTAAAGTTACTTGAGAAACAGCCTGTTCAAGACGGACACTCTGATGGTCTTTGTTCCCCTGAGGGCAGGAAATAAATCTCCACTGTGAAAGGGGCCCTCCCTGCACCAGGAGTGGGAAAGGCATCTTATCACCAGGGATAGGGAACCGAGGGCCGAGAAAGCTGTGTACGCAAACCTTGCTACTTCTTCACTAATGTATGACCCTCAGCCCAAACCCCTTTGCCTTGTTGATTCTTCACAAATTTATTGTTTCATTTTCTAAAAAATAATCCTTCCCAAATTTATTATTTCCTTTTCTAAAAAAATATAAAAACTTTCTGTCTTGATCACTTCTTTGAATCTCATATTTTTACGGGGCCCCCATACATGCAAAATTAACTTTGTTTTTACTCCTGTTAATCTATCTTATGTCAATTTAATTATTAGATCAGCCAAAGAATCTAGAAGGGAAATTTTTCCTCCACTCTAAATTATATGAGAAATACTGTGTGCACTCTTCTGGGGAAGAATCTAGAGTCCTCATTCAAGGACTCCATGAGCAACTAAAGGTTATAAAGCTTTTGCTGTTCTGCCACCTGTTTCCCCCAGAAGGGTTAAGTCACCTTTGCTCTAATGCCTTCCCAGAATGACCCAAAGTAGCCCTGTATTGGAAGCGCCCTCTCAGCTGCTGGCTCTGCTCAGTAGTGAAATAGTGAGCATGAACCAAACATAGGTTTCACTGTCAACAAGAAAAAGCCGACCCATATGGTTTACATTCATTTTTTTTTTTTTTTTTTAACAAACAGCAAGATCTAACAGAGGAGAAATCAGGGGCTGAGGATAGGGTCTCAGAGAAAAGGACATCAAAATTAAAAACCCATTCCTTCAAAATCTTGAGTTTATCTCATTAGCCTTCTGCTTAAATAAGGATGATTCCGTTTTCTTACTGATTTTATTTTTCCAAAATTTGTGTATTTGTCACATTATTTAGAAAAAAACCCATTTTCATTCTGGAAGTACTTCTGGATGGCACTTCTCAGTACTAACATTACATACAAACAAGCATGTTTTCTTTATTTGAGCACTTGAACAAGAACTGTTATAATCAAAGGTCAATTTATTTTGAAAATATATCCCTCTTGCGGACATTACTATTTATGCATCAGTATATTGTAAACTTGAGCACTCAGATACATACTGGTGGGTGGACACAGAGGTAAATCAGCACAAACATCTTGGAGGACAATTTGGCAACATTTACTAACACTTCAAAACCCATGAGTACTGACTTATAGGCAAAAATAGTCACAGAAGTGCTATGTGAAGTCACAAATACTGTGTGCCACCTAAATGTCCAGCACTTGGTGACTAGTAAAATAAAATGTGATATTGCAGACAGTTAAATAACATGTAACTATTAAAAGTTAGAAAATCTATATTTATTAACATGGAATTATCTCCCAGACATGCTTGCACACACAGATTTGCACATGTATAAAAATAGCTACAGATGAATGTGAGTAATTGTTTTTGCCTTTGAGAGAAGAAATGGATCAAGAGGAGTCAGGGAGAGGAGACATATTTTTCACTGCATAGCCTTTTACATGTAAGCTGAATTTTTAAACGATCTATACCTATTATCTGTAAACCAAAAGTCCAATAAATTGTTTTACAAAATTCAGAACTTATATACAAAAGTACAAAAATCTTAAGAGTAAAGGACAACAATTTTTTTCAAAGTTAACATACCCATGTAACAAAAACTCATATCAAGGAAAAAAGCACTCCTAGTATATATTTAAAAGATAATCCCAGACATTTGATTGTTTTACCTGTACATACAGTAGTTCACCCCCCTTATCAGCAGGAGATATTTTCCAAGACCCCCAGTAGATGCCTGAGACCACAGACAGTACTGAGCTCTAGATACACTGTTTTTTTTTTATACATATATACCCTATAATAAAGTTTAATTTAGAAATTAGGCACAACTAGAGATTAACAAAAATAATAAAACAGAACAATTGTAATAATACACTGTTGAAGGGGACTTGTTTGTTTTGGTCTGGCAAATGTGACTCAGCTCTGTATGGAAAACCTACAGAAGCAAAGTGATGAGCAGGAGCCAGACCTTCAACCCGGGTTTTCCCATGGGAATCAGGCCCAGAAAATGCATACAGACTGTTACGGCTTGCTCTTGCTAAAACTCCATCACCCTGGTCTAAAACAACAAATGTGTATTATCTATCTTCAGGGTAATTTCCAAAGCCTGTGTGAATCTTCCCAAGGACAGAGCTAATCAGCTCACCACCTTTCCCTTCTGCATGTTATTTTCATTTCCTTGACTGTACCTAAAATGTAGACAATAATATTCAATGTAATAGCTAACAAATCCTTCTCCGATGTAAGACCCGAGAAAAACAATAAAAGCCTGTCTAGGCAAGGGTCGCACCACGGGTGCTCTCCTCTGGAGAGAGTGGCCGTGCCGTCACCCTCTTTTTCTCCACAGGATTGCTGTCACCTGTGCATTTGTTCTCATCTTCAGTCACAACAGGCGGACTCTGCTGGCCAGAGTCTGCTGGTAGAGTCTGCCACATACTATAATAAAAGTTATGTAAATGTGGTCTCAAAATATTGTACTGTACTCCCCTTTCTTCTTCTTGTGGTGATGTGAGATGACAAAATGCCTGTGTGATGAGATGAAGTGAGGTGGATGCATAGGGATTGTGACATGATGTCAGATTCCCAGTGACCTTCTGTAGATGCCGGAGAAGCACTTACGGCTTCTCTTTGGCATATTCAAATTGCCAGCTGCACTACCCTTGAGCTTTGGGACCACTGTTAAGTAAAATTAGACTTTCCTGAATAGCAGCACTACAGTACCTTGGCAGCCAATTGATAACCTAGTTGGATGGCTACTAAGTGACTAAAGGGTGGGAAACTTATATGGTGTGGATAGGATAGACAAAGGGATGGTTCAGGTCCCCGGCCTGATGGAGCAAGATGGTGAGAGACTTCACATACTACTAAGACTGTGCAATTTAAAACTTATGAACTGTTTATTCCTGAAATTTACCAGTTATCCATGGGTAACTAAAACTATGGAGAATGAAGACTATGGATAAGAGGGGAACAGCTGTATTTCATCATGTATCTCTTGTAAAAGAAATTGGATCTAAAATGGAACTAGACGATATAAAATGGAGAATCTCCCACATGTGCCCTCAGGAAAATAAAACTTAGGAATGGAGAGACTGATTTCCCATAAATGCCTAATTCACAGAAGAGAGAAATGTATCTCTTGTCCAGTGAACATCCACCAAGAATCTGCCCCCATCCTCAAGCCAATGAACCTGCTGTGGATTCTGCCTGGATTTCCCCCTTTACACTCCTTGCCCGTAAATGCAGCCAGCTCGCCCCACGCCCTCAGTGGACGTAGCTTGCTAAAGCATGGGTTTTTCACACTGTAATTCCTCTGCTATTTCTGAATAAAGTCAACTTGTAGTCATCTGAACTTACCTCAGTTTACCTCTCTATTTCGGTTGGCACTCTTAACAGATAAAAACATAACCAAAATACCATTATCATACCCAATAAAATTAACAATAATTGCATTTTAAAATATTAAATGCTTATATTTTTTAATAACCAGTTCATGTTCAACTTTCTTTATCTTAAAAATGCCTATTTATGCACCCCAATGTTCATAGCAGCACAATTTACAATAGCCAAGTGCTGGAAGCAACCTAGGTGCCCATCAGTAAATGAATGGATCAAAAAACTGTGGTACATTTACACAATGGAATTCTATGCAGCAGAGAGAAAGAAGGAGCTCCTACCCTTCTCAACAGCATAGATGGAACTGGAGAGCATTATGCTAAGTGAAATAAGCCAGACAATGAAAGACAAATACCATATGATCTCGCCTTTAACAGGAACCTAATCAACAAAACAAACAAAATATAACCAAAGACACTGAAATTGAGAACAGGCTGACAGTCATCAGAGGGGAGAGGGGAGGGAATTTCAGGGGAAAAGGGGTTTAGAGCAACAAGTATAAAAGACATGTGGACAAAAACTAGAGGGGGTTAGAAATGGGAAGGAGGTGGGACAGTGGGCTGGGATGGGAGTAAAGGACAGAAAACCCTACAAGAACAACAATTAAAATTTAAAAATTAAAAAAAAATTTTTTAAATGCCTATTTACATTTGAATTGTTTTAATCATGATCCAAAAAGGTCCACAAATTACATGAGGTTGATTTTTCTCTTAAATCTCTTCTGTAACAGTCTCATCCCCTTTGGTTAATGCTATATCTTTGCTATTGAAGACATTGGTCATTTATCTTGTAGAATTTCTCATATTCTGAGTATGGGTAATTGATTGAAATCTCCTGGTGCCATTCAACATGGTTTTTTTTTTTCTGCTGCATTTTTTTTGTAAGCCAGTGGATAAACCTAGACTCAATATGCTTTCTTGACTTGGTAAATAAAAGTGCTGTATGATAAACTATGTTTGGGAAATGCTGCCTATTTTTTGTAAATCAACACATTGAGATTCACAAGTAAAGATCTGAAAAGTCCCAAAGTGGAAAAATGTTTAATTTGCTTAACTGTGCATTTCCCATGTGTTTTGTTGTTGTTGTTGTACACCCATTACATTCACATGAACTAGAGTCCTGTTTGACACTCTGATAAACACTGGAGTAGATGTGAATGGTCTTCTCAGAATTCTGTATTTATATGGTGCAAGACACACTGCAGCTGCTCATAAAAGTTTGCTGATAGATTGATCCAGCGGATATTTATTGTGTACTTTCTATTTACAAAGTACTTTGCTTGAAAACACTATTCCTGTCCTCAAGAAGTAAGATTGAATGAATGAATCAGCATGTATCCAGGAAGTGGGTGCACGTGCTCACTTAAAGCATAAAGCAGTAACACATTAGCTGTGTATGTGGCAGAGTCATGAAGTGAAGGGGCTAGTGGGGTTCATCAGGTAAGCTCCAAGGTTGAGGTCAGCTTTGGAGATTAGCAACATAAACTGGCAAGAGATCAGAGCCGAGAAGACCCCAGAGATCCTCCAGTCTGGTCTCATTTACAGAGGACATGAAGCCCAGGAACAGAACAGGACTCCACGATTGATAAGTGACACAGGTTAGGATTAAAACCCAGATATTCCTGCTGCTAAACTTATGAGACTCCTGGGTAGGTCTTGTCGAGCTAAAAAAAAAGTCCAAACCTGGCCCTGGCTAGTGTGGCCCAGTGGATTGCACGCCAGCCTATGAACCAAAGGGTTGCCAGTTTGATCCCCCAGTCAGGGCATATGCCTGGGTTGTGGGCCAGGTCCCCAGCAGGAGCCTCCTGAGAGGCAGCCACACATTGATGTTTCTTTCCCTCTCTTTCTCCCTCCCTTCCCCTCTGTCTAAAAATAAATAAATAAAATCTTAAAAAGAAGTTTAATTAAAAAATTTTTTTTACATTTGAGATTATAGAGGGAATGTTAAGATTACATTAAGGTGGGAGGAAGCGATTTGGGAATGGGATTATAGGATAGTTAAAATTATGTGCTCTCTTGGGGGTTCTGTAAGGGAGCATTTTAAAGGTGTGTTAACCAAGATGCATAGAAACAATGCACCAGACTTACTTAAGGCAAAGATAAACCCTTTAGCAAAGAAGTTATATGCCTGGGGCGTGACTACTCACCATGACCTGCTGAGTTAAGGATCTATCATCAGATCACCCTAAGAGGTTACTTTCCATAGAATCCCCGCCTTTTTTGGTCCAGTCTCATTCAAGTTTCTTTCTTTGTAGGTGAACTACTTCTGGAAGCTTTTTGGATTTTCTCTTTATGCTTCGGAGTGCTGAAATTTCTTTAGGATGTATCTAAACATGAGCTTTTGTCATCATCTTGCCTAATGTACAGTCAGCCTTTTTAATAGGAGGACTAAGTTTCCTTAGGCTGAGGGAAACTTTCTTCTGTTCCTTGTATTTCTGTTTCTCGGTCCATTGTTTGAATTTGTTCATCTCAGCCATTTTCTTTGATGTTGTTTTCTTCATTTTGGGTACTCCTTGGTTGATCCTTTCACATTTACAAATGAAAAGCGATATTATTACCAGGTTTGGGATTCTTTTGTAGTTGTAAGGGTTTGTTTACCCAGAAATGAACACAGAGATAAATGTGACCTTGAGGTATTATTCACAGTCTAACGAGGGAGGAAAATGTGTAAACTGAAAATTCTGCCGATGTGTCAGAATGCCTGGGGTGCAGCTTAAGCTAAAAGAAAAGGTGGTGGTAGCAGCTAGTGTGCCAGGGGATTTCAAGTGTGCCCTCCCCTCTCTCCCAACTTCAAGTGGCTGCCTTTGGCTCCTCTGAGGTTGGGCTGGGAAAAGGAAGGGGCAGAACAGTTCTTACTTAAGAGCTGCAATTTGTCACACCTGTCAGAATGGCTGTCATAAAAAAATCAACAAATAACTAATTCAGGAAAGGATGTAGAAAAAAGGAAACTGTCATGCATTGTTGGTGGAACTATAAATTGGTGCAGCCTCTCCTCAAACAATTTTTAAAAATAGAACTACCATAGGATCCAGCAATTCCATTTCTGGGTATCTATCCAAAGAAAACCAAAACACTAACTTGAAAAGATATATTCACCCCTGTGTTTATTACAACATTAGTTACAACAGCCAAGACATATAGAAGCAACCTAGGTCCATCAATAGATGCATGGATAAAGAAGATGCGATACAGTATATATAACGTTCTATTATGTGTAATTATATATATATAAATATATATATAATGGAATATCACTTGGCCATAAAAATAATGAGATTTTGCCATCTGTGACATCATGGATGGACCTAGAAGGTATTATGTTGGGTGAAATAAGTAAGCCAGAGAAAGTCAAATGCAGTATGATTTCATTTATATGTTGAATCTAAAAAACAAGCAAACAAATAAAACAGAAAAAGGCATAGACACTGAGAACAAACTTGCCAGAGGGGAAGGAACAGAAGGAGGGGCAAAAAAGGTGAAGGGGATGAAGAGGCAGCCTGCAGTTATGAAATGAGTGTCACGGGGATGTAATGTCACTGCAGGGCGAGTACAGTTCAGTCAATAGTGTAGTAAATGCATGGTGACCGATACCAAACTTACTGCGGTAACTACTTTGAAAGGTACAGAAACGTTGAAACAATGTGTTGTACAGCTGAATCCAATATAATAATACTGTATGTCAAACATATTTAATTTAAAAAAAAGAGCTACAGTTTCATGGTGTGGCTCTCGGGACAAGAAGAAAGTTTCTTTTTTTTTTTTCTCCCCAAATCATACATTTCTGAATTTCCTGAAGATTATCACTGAGAATCTTAACTGTAACATCTGTGACACAGCCAATGCCTTTCCTTAGACTACTCAACTACCTCTAGCCCCTGGGTATTTGGTAGTCTATCCTACACAGATTCTTTGTTTGGCGCCCCATCTCTCTTCCAAGTAGTCCTCCTAGGGGAAAAGAAACTTGACCTAGGCCTGGTCCTTCCCCATAGACCACATCTGGTCCAGAGGGAACACGCAGATGTGTCTAACCCACAGCTTGCAGGGCGCATGCAGCCCAGGATAGCTACGAATGCAGCCCAACACAAAATTGTAAATTTACTTAAAACACTATGAGATTTTTTTCGCGTGTGTGATTATGTCACAATGTATTTAATGTGTGGCCCAAGACAAACTTCTACTGTGGCACAGAGATGCCAAGTGGTTGGACACCCCTGCTGACTAGAGCATCCTGGCATCAGCGAAACACACCTCTCATTGCTTTGCTGTAGGTAAAATGCTCCAGCCTCTGCCTTTGGCCTTAGTTTCTCAATCAAGGATGAGCCAAACACTCAGGAATCTTCAATTCCTCCGTCCTACAAGTAGGAGCCGACTTAAGGCTTACAAACGGAGCCTGACCACCCCCATTGAAAGCTCTGCAGATTGTAAACACCTCACTTTGGAAAGTGGGACTATTTGGCACCTTTAGTTTTGTTCTGTTTTTAGGACCTCAACTGAAAAGGGAGAGAAAAAGTCCTATTGTAAAAGCTTGTTTCACACATATAAATATAGGAGTGATGAAATAAGGACCCTTCCATGCTGTTTCCAGAAAGCAAAGTGTCAGCTCCCACGATTGACTTAATCACAACAAAGATGCGTGCCAACCCCTGTTAAGCTAGTTCATGGGTCTCTGGGAGGGGGGAAAAAAGCTTAAAGCCAATTGAATGTGCATCACTGTAAGAAAGGATTGCCTGGCAGGGAGGTTTGGAAACATTTACCCTAAGGCACTTACAAAGGATGAGCACTGGTCAGACAGACCCTGGGTTTAAATCCTAATTTGGAGCTCAGAGCTGTGTGACTCTTGGCAGACTTCAGCACTCTAAGCCCTTGGTTTTCTGATGTGTAAAAGGAAAACAATAGCTACCTTGAAGGATGGCTGCAGAGCTGACATAAGATGTAAGATTCTGAACAGAAGGCCCTCACTGAGTAGTGACTGTCACCATTCCTCCTTCTTTGGCCCACTAATTCCCGCTCTGCCTTAAAGACAGCTTGCGGTCAGCCACCTCTTCAGAAGGCTTCCCTGGGTGCTCTTTCCCACTCGTTATGGTAGAAGTGCTTCCCAAGCATTTTGTGGTGTCTCTATCATGGCACAAACTCAAGTTGTTTGTCCTTATGTTTGCTTCCCCTGTTAGAACTGTGGAATACTTGGGTACAAGAGACCACATCTGTCATTAAGTTTTTAGGACAGAGCCTAGCAGAACAGAAATCAACAACCATATCTCTGTAACATCTGGAATCTTTGTAATTTACACCCTCTGGACTCACAGGGACAGGGAAAGAGCAGTTATATATTAATGGTTCCCTCCCTTGGGAGAAAACATATTCAGATCATAATCGAGATCCCTGATCCTTACTCTGGTTCTTCGAATCAGACTTAGGACAGAAAAACGTTTTAGAGAATGCCTCCTCATGGGGAGGGACAGGCTTCTGTCTTAAAAGCATTCAGCATTATAAATTCATATTCAGAAAACTGAAAGAATCTTAATTTGTTGTTTGAGAATAGAAAGCCTCCCAAACCTTGGCTGGTGGGGGATATATGTGCATCAGTCACATCATGGAGATGGAAATCAGGACTGGGACAGGAAAGTGTAAGGTATCTGTGTTTATCAAAAGGAGGAAAGGGAGTTACTCAAGTCTGACCAGCACCAATCTATTTCCACTCTTCTTTACACACAGATGAGGAAAGTGAGGCCCAGAAGGGTGAAGAGGTGTGTCCATGGTCATATAGCTGGTAGGTGGCAGCAGCAGGACCCACGATGCCCAACTGGGCTCCTCCATTACTTCACGGCCTGACCATGGCCTGGTGTGGTGAGGAAGTGGCACAGCCCTAGGGTGGAGGAGCACTGGATGAGGACTGACAGGTGATGATGGTATGGTGTGATCCTGGGGAGCCGGTTTGCTTGAGACCCGGTTTCTGCTTGTGCAAAATGGGGAAGATAATATTTTGCCACATTGATCAAAAAAGAGAAAGCCCTTTATAAACTGTAAGGTATTATTTAAAAGTGGCCCTTCTGGATTTTAAGTCATCCAGCCTGTAAAGAGCAGCACACTAAAGTTGTAAATGTAGACTCTCCAACTGCATCAGCATAATCACAAACAAGCGTTTGCAGGTAAGTAGGAAAAACAGAGTTAATCAAAACCTTCTCAGTATTTTAGAATCAGGGTTAATGGTATATAAGTGGGTAGCAACATGGGAAAAAGAAAGGTAAAATTAGACCTACTTCTTAAATTGTGAACCACAATTCCAAATAGAACAGAGACCTAGATTTAAAAACTAAAACATAAGCACTAGAAGAAAACATGAATGAATTCTTCAATAACCTGGAAATGAGGAAAATTTTTCTAACAGCTCGAAATCCTGAAGCAGTAAGGAAAAGTAATAGATTTAATTGCATAAAAGTAAAAAAAATTCTGCTGGAGCAAGACAAAACAAAAAACACCATAAATATGGAGAAAATACAAATGACAAACTGAAAAGAAAACCTTCAACTTAATCATAAGGGTTTAACAGCCTTAATATAGGTTTACAAAATGAATAAAAACAGGAATCTCATATACATCCTAGAGATGTGAACAGGTAACCTACCAAAAAAGAAATACAGATGGCTCTTAAGTGACACTCAACCTCACTCACAACAGAAATTACAATTAAAATGATCCTGAAAACCATGTCTCACCTATCAGATCAAAAAGCTCAAACTGGATAATCTGTTGGCGAGTCTGTGGGAAAATGGGCATTTTCAGTTACTGCTGGTGGGAAGGTAAAATGCTATTACCCCTCCCCCACCAGAGGGAAATGGCCATGTATATTTAAATTGCACATTCCTACCCTGGCCAGCGTGGTTCAGTTGACTGGAGTGTTGTCCCACAAAACCACAAGGTTGAGAGTTTGGTCCCAGATCGACATTTCTCTCCCTCTGTTCTCCTCTCAATGAGCATGTCCTTGGGTGAGGATTAAAAAAATAGTAAATTACACATTCCTTTCTCTTCTGTTCTGTAAGTCTCACTTCTAGGGATCCACTCCACAAATTTAATGGCAGATAGAAGGTATGTGCCTAAGGCTTTTAATTCAGCACTATTTATAGCAGCTTGGAAACAACTCAAATGCCCATCAATTGAATAAATGATGAATTGGTTGAATGAACTATGGTACACCCACATAGGAGTGATCATTGACTGCAGGATGTGAAGTGAAAAAAATGGGGAGAATTGAGCACAGTAAGCTATCACTTAATGGTGTATATAAAGGTACAGATAAGCCATAATTTTCTTTTTAAATGGCTACCTGGAGGGAGAGGAAGGAAGCAGAATGGCGGGGACTAATAAGAGGAATTAGACTCTTTAAACGTGTATTTCTTTTTTTTTTTTTTTAAACGTGTATTTCTTAATAAATGGATTTACCTGTCTCAACTAACCTGTTAACTTTTTAAAGGTATATCTTATTTGCCACAATATACCCAAGCACTATTACATAATAAGAGATGTTAATTTTGAAGAATTTTAAACACGTGAATAACACAACCAGATGTTTCTGAAAGATTATCCTAGAGAAGTACTGAAGGAAGCAGTTGGTGTTTGCAGTATGTGATCCTCTCTCCACACACTCCATAGGCAATTTTACCCACACCCGCTGTTACTACCACCTACATGCGTAAGGCCAGCAGACATGTCACCTAAATCCTTCCTCTTACCTGTAGACCAATATATTCAACTTCATGCCTGACGTCTTCTGGACCTCAAACTCAGCATGGCTTAAACTGAACCTTTCCCTTATTGCTGCCTTCTTCCACTGTGACCAAACTGAGCAAACGCCACCATCTAGCAAGTGAACCACCCTCCACACTTCTCCCTTACCACCAACATCCAGATTTTATCCTATAAAATCTCTATAATCTACCCACTTCTCTCCAAAACTCCTGTGGAGGATGATCTGCCACTACCATTAACATCCTCCCTGCTCCCATGCAATATAACATGAACTATTCCAAGAACGGGACAGATGTAATTTAGAAAGTTATTACAATCATCTGGGAAAGAACCAAGGAGATGCCACACTAGGACAGTGAGTACATTCATGTTGGGGAGCTCGTAAAATACCAAGAAAGTTAAAACTTATTTCAAACACTCCCAAAACTGATTGTGTAAATCTGTGTATTAGAATAGTCAAGACCTATCCGGCAACAAATTGTACTGGTACCAGGGCCCATGGTCCATCTATGTACCTTAAGTACCAACACTACCACTTTTGGGTTAAAAGTAGAGAAAGATGCCACATTACTTGGGACCACTGGAAAACCAAGAAATGTGTAAGGTGGCTAGCACCTTCCTATTGTTTTTTCTCACCTCTCCTGCAATCTGGACTTTGCCAAACCATTCTGCTTAAAAGAATTCTCAAAGGCCTCTTAATTTAGGGGAGAAGGTCCATCCACTGAGTTCTAAATAATTAATGGTTAACCTACATTTTTACAATGATTGTGGGGTGTGTGTGTGGGGGGGGGGGTGCAGAAAGGAGTTAAGGAGAAAAAATGCAGCGGGCTGAGTAAATTTAATTTTCCAGACAAGAAACACAGATTTAATGGCTAAGACAGTAAGAGTTAAGATCTGGTTTTCTGTTTCTAATGCCTAAAAGGCTTCTGGTTAGCAATTAAATATTGGTTTAGAGCAATACCAATTCATCCAGACTTTATGCTAATTAAGAAGTCAACATCCTCTGAAGCAGAGGGCAGGAAGGAGTCAATACTGAGCACCTACATACAAGAACTGCTCTAGGCACTCAGGATTGCATTTACACACTGTACACTACAGTCACACCCAAACTGCGATTTATTATTTCCCATACAACGCTACATATTTTAACCTGAGGACATGTGTAAAAGAACAAAAACTTCAGAAGTCCTTGGATAAATTCTGCTAGTTGTAAGCTATTTAAATACCACTAAAAAGAAACTATCAGAGGACAGCCAGTATCACATAAACAACATACACTTAAATAAGAGACAAAAGCTTAACATACAGAGTGCTGTGTTTTTTTATTCACAGAAAACTAGAAGTCCAGTTCTAGATGTTTCTCTTGAATACTTCATTTGTCTTGCTGGTGAGCAGAGCCCTATAAAAAAGGTGGGCCCACCTAGTCCTCAGACTCAGATCCATCCTCATCTTGACTAATCTGGAAGTATCGAAGTTCGTAAGTCTCCTTGTCAGACGCAACCACACGAAGCCAATCGCGAAGACTGTTCTTCTTAAGGTATTTCTTGGTAAGATATTTCAAATACCTTTAAAACAAAAACATGAGTTTCATTAAGAAATAATACCTACTATGTAGAGGCCACCTATTACATGTAAGATGTGCACTGTAATATTCATCTTTTGGATCCCCAATTCCCTCCAAAATACACTGTATTAACTACTGTGCGACATCGCTAGGGATACAAATAAGGTAGCCTCTCAACCCCAGTTAGAATCAGTTTATATTCTACAGAACCCTTCTCCCATCTCGTTAAACCTAATATTTTTTTTTTTGACCCTTAACAGAAACAATATATTTCATTTTATTTTTTTAAATATATTTTATTGATTATGCTATTACAGTTGTCCCGTTTCTCCCCCATCATTCCCCCCACCCTGCACACCCTCTCCCACCCACATTCCCCCCTTTAGTTCATGTCCATGTGTCATAAGTTCTTTAGCTTCTACATTTCCCATACTATTCTTCCCCTGCCCCTGTCTATTTTCTACCCACTATCTATGCTACTCATTCTCTGTACCTTCCCCCCCTCCCTCTCCTCCTCCCACGCCCCTGTTGCTAATCCTCCATATGATCTCCATTTCTGTGGTTCTGTTCCTGTTCTAGCTGTTTGCTTAGTTTGCTTTTGTTTTAGGTGTGGTTCTTAATAGCTGTGATTTTGCTGTCTTTTCATTGTCATATTTTTTATCTTCTTTTTCTTAGATAAGTCCCTTTAACATTTCATATAATAAGAGCTTGGTGATGATGAACTCCTTGAACTTGACCTTATCTGAGAAGCACTTTATCTGTCCTTCCATTCTAAATGACAGCTAATATTCTTATGTTAGAAGACAGTACGCAGGAGAGCAGTATAGCAGCTTTTTCTTCCACCTTACTGCCACAATGAGATTTTTAAACTAAATATACAGTTTAATCCTTCAAATGTATCATGTACTTAACTCCAGCACCACCAACCTTCCAAACCTCAATCCCATGTTGGATCAACGAGGGGCAACCTGTCAACAGGTTCCACCTACAAGTTTAAGATCATCCACAGCCTTGCAATTGACACATGGCTGCCCTTATTAAAAGCTGTAAGTATGGTTTATTTTCATCACACCAGCCATTCCCTTCTACTTCCACTTCATAAGCATTTCTAACTACCAAATCATCTCCAGCCTCCCTGCCCTTTGCTAATGCTGCTCCCTCTACACTCCACTGGCAACACTATGTTCATTTTCAGGTTTTCTGCTAATTCTTGGGCCCTTCCTATCTCATTTTATAATATTTATCTGTATGTCCATAAGACCCTCGAGGACAGACACTTCCTTTCTTCTCCAAATCCCTAGTGATTAGTTTACATACAAGTTGGATCACAGGGCCTATGATTCATTGGACAAGAGGCCTGGATGTAACTTGTCTGCCTATTATTTTCACACTAAGTTACACTTACTGACAATTGGCCTAAATAACTGGAACCGTTAACCAAATATATTTTCCACTCATATAGGCCTCATTAAACTTCAAAGCACTTTTGATGTATCTCACAGACATCAACATATCCCTTCTCACATATAGAGAATATTAGGATTACATATTCTACAAATATTCCAGTTACCAAAATTTCAGTAAAATATTACGAAAAACAAAAACTGACCTTTTAGAGAACTGTTTCTCGGAAACAACTGTGATTTTATTCTTGAAGCGTTCAATGTGAACCACATTCCCAAGATTTCCAGTTTTTCCATTGACTTTAACCTTTTCCCGCAGAAACTGCTCCTATTTTAAAACAAAAAAAATGCAAAACTAGGGAAGGAAACCCTAGATATTCACTAGGGAAGGTACCCTAGGAATAGAGTTTAGGTTAAAATCAAATATTACATACTTAATCCTTATTAAGAACCCTACAAAGATAAAAATAAACTGAGTGGAGTGATACTTACAAAATTTGCGGAATCAAAAATTCCATCTTCTACTGGGTGAGTAAGGTCCAAACCAAACTTCCAGGTTGTCTTCTTAGGCTTCTTGACTTTCTGTTACAGAAAATTATCCTAATTATGACTTTATTGAAAAATCCATTCATTTTATATACGAACTTTAAAATCAGTGCAATGATGTACATTACCGAGATTATTATATGAAATGGTATAAAACTCTAAAAAAATTTACCATCTTTCAGACACTCAACTTCATTTAAACCAAGTTTTTTGTAAAATGCAATGGAGACTTCCCATTCGTCATCCGAATGTCTCACAAATACAAAACTCAAAGCACAAAGTATATGGTGAGCTTTCTTCATTAAAAGATTAAAAAAAAAAAAATCACATTGTTTACAACAGTAGAAGGGGCTCAATCCACCTTCTACTGCCAAGTTAAAACCAGAAACACCCAGATGTTTGAGCCTTTAATCACACTCCCTTTGTTATGTTATCGAGAGAAGTTTTATGGCCTTTATTATTTTCCATGTCCAGTTTTAAATTACCAGGTGCTTTGTTTCTACAGGACAGGCGCTGTTTTATTACTGCCATCCCAGTGCAGACGAGAACAGTACGCACACACCGCACGCTCAATTACAACCACTTAAATCCAGAGAACTCAATCCTTATGCTGTTATAGGTGAGAAAAGGGGAGGGGGACCTTTAATCTGGTAAAGGTTTTCTAGTTTAAAAATATAGGTAACTTAAGTTTTCCAGGCCCAGAACTTTTAGACCAATTACCACGTAATAAGGCTACACAAATGAAATGGCGCTGTGCCTACTAACTACCCACACACACACAATGTAGTCGAACAGACAAATCAGTACTTATCGGAGGCTGTCACCTCCAAGTTAAATCTACCCAGACAGATACCAAATACTAAGACCAGCTTGCTTTCTTAGGTAGTTGAGGAACTTGTGCCAAAAAATATTATCCAAAACTTGATACTGGTTAAAAAAAAAAAATTACTAGGAGCTGGGCTTGACTGGGTAACGTATAGCTCTGCTGGGGCATTATTTAATTTAGGAGACGCTGTCCGGTGGTACAGATAACCCAGGGGGCCCATGCCCCCCCTTGGACATCACCCAATTTTGTATATAATCCAGCAGTATTACCCTCCCTAATATTTTTTTTAAATTTTCCGACACACCCCCAATTTTCCAAACGCTCTCTGGACCCATTTTAACGTCTTACTGGTCCTCTTATTAATCAGTAACGTAAATAAAATCTTTAAAGCACATTCCTTTTACATTTACCTAAGAGTCGTAACTTGTACCTTTAAAGTAATTCCTTCCTGAAATAAACTTCTTCCCCAACTCAGTTCTATAGTTCTCTTTAGTAACAGGAGTATCGCGGCCGCCCTCACGAGGCCGTCAGGCCCGCCGGATACCAACGTTTCCTTCCTGCTCCAAATCACCCAGGACGAGAAAGCAACGAAATGGCCCAAATGCTGTCTGTGCCACTAGGCCCGCTCACCGTCGTGCCTCCTTCCCTGCGCGCGCACGGCCACCCATCCTAAGCCAAGGCCGGGCCCAGCCCGAACGCCACAAGACGGCGCGGAAAAATCACCTTGAGGTTTAACGTCCTGGCTGCTTTCCTGACCCGGTCTCCATTTCTACCCTCCCTTTATCTCTAATGAGACAACCTCGACCCTCCACACGCATATCGCGCACTTTCCGGTAAGAGTAGCTCAGCTGGACGACGCTCACTCACCGGCGCCATCTTTCTCGTTGTCCGAGAGACCAGAGAGAAATCGGCTGCCGCCGGCACGTATTTATAGTTAAGCGTGCTGCGTCACGCGCCAAGAACGTAGGACCTTCGTCCGCCGGAAGAGAATTTGGGGAGGAGCGTGCGGCCGGTAACCCAGAAAACGAGGGCGTGGCCCGGGGCGCGTAGGATCCGTTGGCAGTTAAGTTTCTTGGGAGCGCCCTCCAGCGGTGGCATTTGAAATGACTCACGGTTTTCCCAGTCGACGACACACGATTCTAGGAATCTTCTTTCACTAATCGCCTGGATCTTTTCAGTCAGGGCAAAACACTGTGTAAGGTTGCTTTGGGATCTCCTGTCGTATACTGCAATTATAATCCTCCAGCGAAAAAGTTATTTGCATGTCTACGATTTGTTTTCTAAATGACCGTTGAGGGAAATCAGTGTTTCTGGAGTCCAGATAAACTAGGTTTAAACCCCGGGCGGGGGCGCGTTGTGAGGGTTGGTGGGTGGAAGGCCTTTAAATGAAGGTTACTAGTGCTCGCTTGTTCACGCGTTGGGTATAATTTATTCTGTGTTATCATGGGTTTACAGTTAACCCTAAGAATTTTCACTTCCATCCAAAATGCCTCCCCGTTAAAATTCACCGAATATTTTCCAAGACCTAACTACGAAAATGTATAATGCTCACGAGAGTGGGTGGGGGTGGGGGTGGTGACCATCTTGACGATAAAAGGAAAAAAATAGCTTTTGAACTTTGAAGAGTTCTAGTTGACGTCGGATTGTGAAAGTGGGTTGCCTCGCAGAGTTTTGCTTTGGACAGTGACCCTAGAAAGTAACAAGGATGTACACATCCTTTTTGACAGCAATTAGTAATAGTGCGAACTGTGCTCTAATGAAATACACAACGTGTAGGGGCCTGAATAGAGGTACTGAATTCCCAGATACCCATTTTAAGAAGAGTCTTTCCTTCTTTGCCTTGAGAGCCACAATAATTTAATTTCTTTTCCAAACATTGAGCGGGGAGGGGAGGGGAAGAACAGTTAGTATTTCCTTTTCAAGGGTTGCTCAGGCTGCAGAGAAAAGTAATCTTTGTAGTATTGGATATTTGGGGGAAAGCCATTAATTGAGGCATTTATTATTTTATTCTGCTTGTTTTTGGCAGCCTTCCATGTTCTGACAAAAAGAAAAACACTTAACTATTAAAGTCATTTGTACAAATGGGATGTCAAAAACACACATCTCAAAATAACTAGTAGTCCCAAAATAACTGGTTAGAAACTATAATGGAAAATATTTTTCTCTTACTTAGGGAAAAAACTTAAAACTATTAACCAGAAGTGTGCAGATGGTAAGATTAAATATTATAAATAACTCAATTCTTCCCAAACTTTACACACAGAAACAATATATATTAATACAATGCCTATCAGTGCCCCACAGATATACGTTTTGACAACAATTCTAAAACATATGGAATAATAAGCATCTGAAAAGAGCCAAGACAATTTAGAATGATGAGTGGAAGTTGTGTTTCCAGCTATTCAAATGTAAGATATTGTAATATATGGCAGGCACATTTCTAATATAAACTTCAGTCACTGGATCTACATGATGCTGCAGCCTGAATAAATCAGTAAAATAAAATATAGAACGATATGGCAGATTAAATTCACGGAGAAATCCCTTCCATATATAGCCACCTCTTAAAAACTGGTTAAAATATAGTTTTATAGATAATCACTATGGTTAAGCTGGTGGAAAACTAAAACAATTTTCTTTTTGAGCCAAGAATGACAAGCCCCTACGTTCATAGGAGTTTGGGGCTAGAATGAGTTCTGCTCAAATAGCATAAAAACCTGCAAGCTAAAAATGTAGTTCAATGTGTGCTTGGATTGATAGTGCCAGGCAGAAGAAGCAAATGCAAATGACCTCTGGAGAAATGAACTTTAAGTGCTAGCATAAAGGATTCCCTGAGATAAACTCGGAGCAATAGAGTTGACAAAAAAATGTTTAAGCGCTAAATAACATGGGGTCTAAAATCATGAATTTAATCCATGAATGAAAATAAACTTAAAAAAAAACATACAAAATCAAACTCAAATATGAGATTGTATATATGGGATAGAGCAAATGGGGGAAAGGCAAAATTTAGAGGAAAAATGGCTGAATTCTTAGATTCAGAAATCCCAATAAATGCCAGCCGGGCATGGTAATTTCAAAAAAGAAAAAAAATGCATACCTAAACACGTTGTAGTGAAACCTCAAAACACAAACACAGAATTATTTCAAAAGCATTCATAGAGAAAAGACAACATATTTACTAGTAGGAGTTATATGAACAGCTGACTGCACATGAGCAACAATACAAGCCTGAGGATCATTATCTTCAAAGTGCTGAGAGACAATGACTGTCTACCTAGAGCTACAAAGAACAATATAAAACTATCTTTCAAGAGATTAGATGCATTTAAGATATTTTTAGATAACAAAACTGGAAGTTTGCTACCAACAAGACTCCCAGGAAAGGAATTCTGAAAGATATATATACCTCAGGAGGAAGACAATGATCCTAGAAAAAAAGGCCTATATGGCAAAAGAAATAGTGAGCCAAGAAAATGTCTAACTTTTGTGAGTAAATCTAAACAAACACTAAAACAAATACTAAAAAAGTAACAATCATATGCCAAAATACCACGAATCGGATGAAATGAATGCCTAGAACAATACAATTTAGAATTTACACGAGAAGAAACAGAACATCTGAATACTTACATCTTTTAAATAAATTGAATTTTTAAATAAAACCTTCCCACAAGAAAGGCACACAGACAGCTGCACCAGTGAATTCTACCAAACATTTGAGAAAGAAATAATGCCAATTGTAACAAACACCTTTGATGCTCAAATTCACATTCTGTCAACTTACCTTTTAATCCAGAAGAGGGAAGCAGGTATCCACAGGTTCCTATCCCCATTGGTGGATGGGTGTCTGTAGGATGTCAACTCGCTCCCACTTCCAGGCTGCACATGGGTGAGTGTTGGTGGGGAGGTTCCCACAAGTCTCCCAGGCATCCTGTCAGAGAAGCCGCAAGGAAAAACCAAACCTGCCCCAAACTGGTTGCTGTTACCTTCTTTCTCTTGAGTGGGCAGCTCAAAAGTACATTCTGCATCAGTGCCTGGAAGATCCCAGCAGGATGAAGCCTCATTTGTCCCCAGCGCATTCATTTTTGCGTTGGCTCCTTCCCAGTTTCACCCTTTCCAGGTCCTTCCATCTCTTACCTGGGATTGTTTCCTGAAACAAACCAAATGCATGTGGCTACTAGGCTAAGACACCAATCTTACATACTTTCAGTCATCACCTTTCTTTAAAAATGAGGCCAGCAGAACTTTGATACTAAAACCGGTGTGTAAAGGACATTGTGAGGAAGAAAAAAAAAGATCTCTTTCATGAAAAAAAAAATATTAAATGTATAGGATACTTTATATATATATTTTTATATTCACAAATACATTATTAGCAAACATATCCAGCAATAGGCCATGCAGCAAGTTGGGTAATAATGTCATTATTTGTAGTTTATATGTATTTGTACATGTACAATTTAAAAGCATCTACAGATAAATGGTCAGAATTAGTATGTGAATTTATCAAGATTGCTGGATACAAAGTTCATGTACAGAGATCAAGTGTATATTTAAAAACTAGCAATAAATTAAAAGATAAAAATTAAAGATATTTTTAATAACAAATATATCAAATGTCTAAGGAAAAATAATAGGTGTACAAGACCTTTATGCAGAACTATAGACGATAATTGAGAGAACTTAAAGAATACCAAATAAATAGGGGGACATTGGATTGGAAAAACCAATGTAATAAAGATGCCAAACTGGATTATAGAGTCAACATGATCGCAAACAGTAGCTTGATTTCTTCCCTCTCACCCTTCCTCCCATCTGCCCTCCCTTCCTTTTTCTTTTTTTGAACCAGTCTGAAAATTCGTATGATAACAGAGATACCAGAATAGACAAGACCAGAAGGAAAAATGAAGTGGAAGGACTTGTTCTACAGATTAAGATTTACTTTAAAGGTACCATGATTAAAACAGTTGAACATTGTTTCAAGGTTAAACATAGAGACCAATAGAATAGAACAGAGAACCCAGGAATGGACACACACAAATGGGTGTTGTCACTCAGGGCAAAAGGATACTTCAGAACAGTGGAGAAAAGATGGTTCTCACAGCTCTTATTATTTTTCTGATTGAACACATGTAAATCAGTGTACACTTGCAAAAACATAAACCATATGGTTAACATTAAATTTTAAAATTTATCTACACTTGCATTTTGTACTGGATAGATTATAGATATTTTAATGAATGTTTGTAATATTCTAGTAAACATTCACCCATGTAAGAACCAATATGAATTTTGAACCGTGAAAGACTGTGATGACATGTAGCCAAACTGACCAGTGTTCTTGGTCACACTGCTTTTGTATTTCACACAGCGGTCCCTGCAGCTGTCTCGGGTACGTAGATCACAAAGTTTCTTACCGGGGATCAGATGGCGTACTTTATTCCAGTATTCTCTTTCGAAGACTGCAGCTCGGTTAACATCACAAAGAATCACACTGTAACACAGAAAGTAGAGAGTGTCTGCACCCCTGATATTTACTTATTATTAAAACCCATCTTATCTGCCAGTAGCTAATTTATAAAACAGGAATCTGCAAGTATCCCTTTACTCAAACTTTCCGGTCATCAATGCTATCACTTCATAAGGGTTGTTAAAAAAAGTTATGTTGGGTAAAAATATCATCTCACAGTATTTTTTTGTGGTATTTTCTCTTTCTCTAGCACATGCTACCAAGTGGAGCATGTTGAGTGTCACGAGGCGCTGCGCCACCCATGTCCAGAAATATATACCCGAATGACAGCACCCGCAGTCCTATGAAGGCAAACTTAACAACTTTGACCATGGATGTGCTACAGCCTTCTGTGCAAACAATGTTGTGGCTCTGAAGAGAGACTTATTACTACTGAAGAACCTTGCTTTTAACACTTCTGACCTATGAACATTTTGTTAGATACTCCTAGGTGAAAGCCAAGGGCACCAGGCAGGAATAATAAGACCTGGAGTCACTGCTGATCGCCCTTCCTTTACTAATTTGTTCAGAGAGCATTAAAAACTTTGATTACAAAACTTACTTTTGCTTCAATGTATCTTCTCTCTCAGTGTGTATTTAGGTAAGCCTAACTTACTGCTTTTATTACTTTAAACAAATGCAATTTCAGAAGTAAGATTTTCTTGTTATACAATGCCACAGGAATTTTGAATAATTGATCAGTCTTTAAAATGAGAACTAGTATCTCTGTCCACTGCTTACTTGCATTACTTGTCATTTATAGCTTCACCTATAATTTTGTAGTTCACCTATTGGTGGCCATTTAGATTATTTCCAGTTTTCCTATTATAAACATTGCTTTGAAGATCTTTTTAAATTAATGAAATTAGCTTCTTATGCCAAAAGCAATGCTCATGAAAGGAAATGAGAAGAAAAAAAGAAATTGCATAAAGATATCTAAAATCCCACTTAATTAGAAATTGCTATTTAACATTTTGGGGGCATGTGTGTTTGTGTGTATATCCTTTAGCTTATGCAAGCTATTACATACATCCACAGAATTGAATGGTTCTAAACCTACTTCTTTGAATCTTAAAAAAGTTTTATTTAGAAATTATTTTAAACTTACTGAAAATTACAAAAAATTGAAGGAACACACACACCTACATATGAATATATAAAAACCTGAATGAAAAATATATACATATATTTATATATTCTTTATCTAGATTATTACCTATTAACCAACATTTTGCTCCATTTATTTACAGTTGTTTTCTCTGTCTCTCTTTCTTTCCATATATACCCTATTAGTCATTCTAGTCATTGGCCAGTACCTCCCTCTTTTGCTTGTGGAGGCTTTGTAGTGTGTTTGAATTTCTGGTAGTGCTAGCCCCGCTCACAGCTCTTCTTGTCAGTGTTTTCCTAGCTATTCTCTCATGTTTATATTTTCATATAAACTTTTTAGCAACAGGGTTTCTGCGATACAGTGAAGCTGCAATAAGTGAACCATGGTATAGCGAGGCACGACTGTATTAATACTTCCAGAACAATGTATAGTGGTCTTGTCTAGTTCTTGATCTTAGAGAGAATGACTTTAGTGTTTTTCCGTTCAGTAAAAGACTAGCTTTAGGGATTTTCCACATACACACACATATATACATATACATATACATATACATATACGCATATAATAGGGGACACCCCCAAAACCCAGAATTTATTTATAAAAAAATTGCATATTTATTCTTACATGTTTAAACTTCAGTCACTTTCAAAGTACTCTCTCTTTGATACAGTACGCCCATTGAGAAATTTTTTCCACTGCTCAAAACAGTTTTTGAACTCATCGATTTTGGTACCTTTTAGTGCTTCTGCTGCTTTGGTTTCACCTCTTCCACATCAGCAAAACATTTCCCTTTGAGGACTGTTTTCATCCAGGGAAACAAAAAAAAGTCATTTGGAGTGAGATCAGGTGAATAGGGAGGGTGGGGCACAACCATCATGCCATTTCTGGTCAAAAACTGCTGAATACCCACTATGGTATAGGCAGATGCATTGAAAGAGTCTTAAAAAAAATTCACTGAAGCCAAATGCAGCCTCTCACAACAATGCCAGCTGATACACTGATACAGATGGGTTCCTAGAACACTCACTTACTGGGGTAAACCTGTACTGCAAGGGGCCTGCCTTCCAGAAGATAATTCCAGTTTTTATTGGGTCTCTGTTCATCTGTACACATACATGCATACATATGCACCCATACGTGTTACATATACCATGTTAACATATATAGACATAGATATATTTATGTTTTCATACACCTCTATAGGACACTCTTCTGCGTGGTGTGGGCCTAGCTCCCACTGGGAGATGCACAGGACCCATGCCCACGGATAGGTTCTCCCGTGGGGAATCAGGCCTGCAGTGTACATAGACTGCTACGAGACTTGCTTTTGCTAAAACTCCCTCACCCTGAATTGAGGCAGCAAACATTTACTGCAAAGTAACTTCTTAAAATCCATGCTAAACCTTCCAGGGATGAGTGTAACCAGTTCAACCACTTTTGCCTTTTCATTTGGAAATATCCTTTTTCTGTGATGTGATTAGTGGCATTCTCTCTTTTGTTTTCTGTAAAAGGTAACCACCTAAAGCAAACCTGTACATAGTTAATGAGGACCATCATGTAATGTGCCCAGAAAAGCAATAAAAGTTCATCGAAGCAAGGGCCAAGGCTTTTCCTCCTCTTGAGAGAGAAGCCGCCTGCCTTTTTTCTCCACAGGATTCAGTAGTCCGTGTGAATTTCTTGTTTCAGCTGCAATACCATGGATCCCACGAGCCAGGGTCCACGACAGCTGGCACCCGAACAGGGACCCAGAGGCTGTGAGCCATCATTGTGGACAGCACACCAACTTGGTTGGAGTGCATGCATTAGCCCAGGTAAGGGCCTACGACCCTGAGTGCTTTTGGGGAATGTCGTAGGGTGTGTTGAATTTCAGAGGAAAAAGGTTTTCTTCCTAGGTTGTCCTCTCTTGCGACCGCTTTGCAATTGTACCTTCTTTAATAAGTTAGGAGCCTTGCTCTCTCCCCCAATTATTTGCTGCAACCTCGTGGGTATGGGTTGAGCAGTTAAAAGCCACAAGGGCATGTGTGTCTGGAAGCCACCGGTGACAGGATTAGCTAGTACGTGGACTGGATTAGAACACTAGGTTTCTGCCAGCCGCAAGTAAAAGTCCACACAACGAGAGGCACACTGTAAAAACACTCACAAGCCCATCCCTGAGGCACAACCCCCAACTAGGTCTAGGCTTGGGAGAAAGGGCAAAGACTTTCCCTTTAATTGGCTTTAAAAACATCAACTAGTTACAGGACAATTTACAAGCATCTCAGCAAATTTTTTCTTTTAAGCAGCCTCTTGCAGTCCTTTCGATTTTGCATTTTCCCTCCATCTGCCTGCATAAGGAAAAGCAGATAGTGAATGAGTGTTTCAGTTTCGACTGCACTCTGAAGATCGATTTTCAGAAGAATTTAGTGTTAGTCACAGGCTTTGTATGAGAACTTTTGACATTCGCCAAGCTCTGAAGACAAAAGGCACTTCCTCCCCTCGATCTGAGAAATCGGGTGTTCCCACGTGAGTCGGAACCTTGAGAGGGTGTCTGGGATCAATTCCCGAGACGTGCAGGGGCCTTATAGGGACCTCCAACACTGCTGAATATAATAACTTCTGGCTTGTCTGGGAAGCGCCATATAAAGGTTGGTCATCTAGTGCTACAAGTCCCCCGCCCTCGCAGTCCTAAACGCTTGGAGGAGAACCCGAAGCCCATAAGTGGGGTGAGGGTACTCGGAAAGTCCGGTACCCCCCTCCCTGACTGTCTTTCACCAACAGTACATCTAGACCCACCACACTATATCCCTTAATAGCTAACTAGTTAGGGTTCAGCATAGGCAGCAGAATCTGAAAAGGCAGCAACTGAAAGTAAAAAAGAGCCTTTTAATAGCAAGAATGGGCTCTGATTCATCTAGAGAGCAGGAAGTTTATCCGAGGGTGTTACGGCAGCTCCTTAGGGGAGTGGGTTACAAGGTGAAGGAACAGCATCTCATTCAACTTTTAGAAACTATACAGGAATACTACCCTGCTTTTCCTGATGAGGGAACCTTAGATATAAAGACTTGGGAAGAAGTAGACAATAAGTTAAGAACTTTACAGGATGTCAGTGTTTCTATCTGAACTCAAACCTTAGTGACTTGTGGGCTAGTGAGGACTGCTCTCACGCACATATGGGCTGGGAGATCGGAACTAGGCAAAAAGGAGGATAAAGAGTCTAGTTCAGAGGAGGAAGCTGTATGTGACATAGTACAAAAACCAGCTATGAAAGTTCTGCCTACAGCACCACCCAAGGACCTGCTTCGTAGCCGTCACTCCTTACGTCAACCCTGGGAGAGTTCCTCCTTGCAGGATTACTCACCACCAAGAGAGCCAGAAAATTTAGACAGACATCCTGTTAGGGCCACGTGACACTGCCTTCAGCAGGCAGCAGAGGCTGGGGATTTAGATGCCGTTTCAGCCTTCCCCATTATAGTCAGGGGTCAAAGAAATGTCCATGAACCCCTTCTTTTTTCCCTTTACAGGGATCTAAAAAAGAGCATTAAAGAAAATGGGCTTCAGTCTCCTTTTACTAATGGGCTATTTCAAGCCATCACTGACAGCTATAGAATGGTCTCTTGTGACTGGATTTCTCTGGCCTCAAAAGTCTTAACCCCAGCTCAGTTCAGTCTGGCATTTGGAGTACTCTCAGCGAGCCGGCCACCAAGAGGCTGAGAATGCACAAATGAATAATATTCCTGTCACCCTCCCTATGCTGCTTGGGTCTGGTGATTTTGCCACCACTATGGCTCAAGCCAGGCTTGATCCTCATGCTTACAGTCAAAGTTCTCAAATTGCTCTTAGGGCCATGAAAGCTGTGCCTGATTCTCAGGCTGGGGAAACTTCTTCCTTTACCAATATCCGTCAGGGTGCTTCGAAGGCATATATTGACTTTATTGATCGCCTCCAAGAAGCTATTGAAAGGCAAATAGATAATGACAGAGCAGCCAAAGCTCTTTTGTGGCAGCTAGCTTATGAAAATGCTTACAAAGACTGCAGGACCATTATAGGACCCCTGTGAACTACCACCAAAGACATTAGTGAGTTTATCAAAGCTTGCCAAGATGTTGGCACAGAGTGGCATAAGGCCTCTCTCTTGGCTGCTGCAATTAAGGGTGATCCTAGATGTCACAATTGTGGAAAGCCTGGTCACCTGCGCAAGGACTGTCCACACCGGGAAGAGGAAAGGGTAATTACAAGCTTCCCTTAAAGGACTGTCGGTGCTGTCACAAGGGCAGACATTGGGCAAAGGAATGCCGCTCTAAGTTTGACAAAAACTGCCAACCTATTCAGGGACACTTCCGAAGGGGCGCCTGCTCCAGCGCCCCCAACCCCAATCAGAACTTTCAGAACAGCAATCAGTATCAGGGAATGCAGGGGAATGCACAGTTTCCGACCTTCATGCAGCCACGCATGGAAGCACAGGGCTGGACTTGGTCACCACCAACGAGCTCATCTTAAAGGAATAGGATCAAGTAATTGTCCCTCCCACTGATGTCTGGGGACCTCTACCCTTGGAAACAGTCCGTTTAATCTTAGGGAGATCCAGTATTACCACCGAAGGCATTTTTGTTCAGCCAGGGGTCATTGACTCAGACTATCAAGGGGAAATTAAAATCATGCTTAACGCTTCCGATTATCATGTTATTCCTGACCATACTCATTGCCCAGCCGCTCCTACTCCCCTACGTAATCTCAAAGACTCAGAATCCAGTGAGGGGAGAGGGAGACTTCGGTGGTACAATCAATCAGTTTTTTGGATGGAATCAATTAAATTAAATAAACCAATCTTACAAATAAAGATAAAGGATAAGACCTTTGTTGGCCTCATAGATACAGGAGCCAACATCTCTGTTATCTCAAATCCGTTTTGGCCCATGGAATGGCCTCTAACAGACAGCAGAACGCCTGTAACAGATGTTGGAGGAGTTTCTCAACCACAAGTCAGTGTATGGTCTCTTAAATGTTACAGACCAGACCGGTAGGGAGAATTCGACCACATATCCTGCCTATGCCCCTTAATATTTGGGGCCGTGATCTTCTCAGTCAATGGGGGATGCAAATCTCTGCCACGTTTTCCCTAGTGGCTACTGCTCTTATAACTCCCCTACTGCTTACCTGGCTCTCCAGTACTCTGGTATGGGTTGATCAGTGGTCACTTAAAGGAGAGTGACTTGCACAGACCTGCCTTTTAGTTAAACAGCAATTAGAAGCAGGTCACATTGAACCCTCTAACAGCCCATGGAATACACCTATTTTTTGTTGTACCAAAGAAATCTGGCAAATGGAGGCTTATTCATGATCTAAGAAAAATCAATGAATCCCTCCAACCTATGGGCCTCCTGCAGCTGGGAGTCCCCAATCCAGCTGGCATTCCAAAGGACTGGCCACTTTTAATTACTGACCTAAAGGATTGTTTCTTTACAATCCCTTTAGCAGAAAACGACCAGGAGCGTTTGCATTTTCCCTCCCAGTCATTAACAATTCTCAGCCTTTACAGTGGTTTCAGTGGAGAGTTTTGCCTCAGGGAATGCTTAATAGCCCAACTATCTGCCAGCATTTTGTTCAGACAGCCATTCAGCCAGTAAGAGATCAGTTTCCTAATTCAATTATCTATCATTATATGGATGACATCCTGACCACAGCTCCTTCACAAGATATTTTAGCAAAAGCAAGTCTCCCAGCAGTCTATGTACTGTGCAGGCCTGATTCCCCACGGGAGAACCTATCCGTGGGCATGGATCCTGTGCATCTCCGAGTGGGAGCTGGGCCCACGCCACACAGAACAGTCTCCTATACACCTCAATGTTCTCAAGAGATTTTGAGAATGGACATTGTTTTAAAATTCTTTCAGTATCTATGGAGAAAATAATCTTTCCCTTTAAACATATGCCTATTGTAACTACTAAGGTTTCCTAAGATATTAATCTATTTTCCATGGCAGTGAATTATATTAATAGACTTCCTAATGTTGAACTATTCCTGCATCTCTGATATAAACTCCATATAGGCATGCGTATTCTTTTCTTCATGTGGATTTGAGTTTAATTGCTAATAGTGTATTAGGATATTTGCATGAATGTTTATATTTTTGTTTTTTTTAAAAAATCAACTTTAGGATAAAAATATTATACTTTCATCATAAAAAGAATTTAGAAGTTCTCATTTTCTATGCTTTGAACCAATCTATTTAACTTTGGGAAACCATTTGGTCCTGAGGTTTTGGTAAAATTCCCCTGTGAAAATATGTGGGCCTGGTTTCGGTTTTTGGCTGGTTTGTTTGGATTTCTTGTGGAAGTTTTTTGATAACTTTCTCTATTTTATTAAAATTGTTCTCTTTAAGCTTTATATATCTGCTTCTACCAAGGTTGATTCTAATATTTCCCTAAGAAATTCTATCATCTAACTTTTCAGATGATAGAATTCCTTGTTTTATTATTTCCTCTGCATTAGCCATTCTTCCTTGTCATTTTCTCATTTTTTGTATTTGTTTTCTTCCTGTATTTACCTTAAAAATGAATTAGCTAGTGGTTTATTTTGTTAATTTTTCAAAGAAACAGAATTTTTTTGAATTGGCTACTTTTCTACTTACCTCACTGTCTGCTTTCATCTTTCCTTCCCTTGTATTCTTCCCGTTTATTTTGCTGTTATTTTTCTAGTTGTCTGGTTTAGGAATTTAATTCACTTATGTTCTGTCATTTTTATTGATGGAGATGTTAAGCCTTTGAAATTTCCCTCTATATTGCTTTACATAGATTTTGATGTATAATGTTTTCATTATCAGTATTTTTCAGGAATTCTTTGATTGTAGTTCCCATTTTAGAATTATGTAATAGGTTTTTAAATTTTCAGGTAGAAGAGTCTTTTTATTTTTACTTTTGTTTTCAATTTTACTTAGGATTGGTATTACAGTGTTAACAGTTCTAATTTATAGAAACCACTGCTCTCTTTGTGCCCAAATCTTTTTTCCTGAAATTTCCATTTGCCTTTGAAGGTATGTATTTTAATATGAGGGTGATTGTTTATATATACATATATAAGTATATATTTTCTAAATAATTCATTATATATCTATATTCCAAAATACCTGTCTCATTATTGACTGCACAGCAATTAAAATGAACAGAGTGAAATTTAATTGAAACACACACATAATTGTGAACAAACAAGGCAGACACACTGTCAGTGCTGGACAGATGAACCTCCCTTCTCCCAACTAGAATCTGTGTTGGGGATCTGGTGGCAACTGAAGTTGCCAAGCCTTTTTGGCCCTTAAACACTGGGACACAATCACTGTGATGCTAGGAAGTGCCCACCACGTGGCCCAAAATTATTTGACTGGATTTAGAAACAACTCTCAAATTGGACAATGGATTGATAATAATTTTGTAGGTGGGTCCTTTGAACCTGTACACATCCAGCAGTTTTAGCCGATACTTCTGAATGTTCTGTGGGAAAGATGTTTTCAGTTTCCAGTGGAACACAAGCAGAACACACATGTTAGGCAGCATGGATTTAATGTGGCAATTCTACAGGGCACCCTCTATTTGGACAGAATGTTTAATTATGAGGTTGGGGCCAGGGAAGTATAGACTGACAGGTTGATATGTAACACACAATTAGCCCCTTTTCACTGTCCCTCCACCCCTTCCCATTCCTACCTTTGGAAAACAGAGCTACTGGTATTTGCAAGTGGCAATAGAGAGTGGGGTTGGGGGGTGGAAGACTCTGGTGCTTCTTTCACTGCCCAATTATGCTTGCTGGACCTGTAAGGTTAAAATATCAGTACTACCAATCATGGATATAAAGTGACAACTGCCGTAACAGTTTTGGCATGCCTCACAGATCAGGGAGCCAGATGTCCTAGAATAGTATAGTGCAGAAAAGGAGGAAACTACTGAGCCATGTAGGGATGAATCTGTCTAAATGGTGTTGATGAGACATGGTGAGGATGGAGAAAGGGTGAAGTCTGCTTCAGAGACTCATCATTCCATCCGTATCATTGTAGAGAGGAGCAACCCTGGTGGGGCAGAACTCCTCAGACTCTAGGAGGTCAGGGGTAGGGCAGGGCCATGAACCTTTCTTGCATTAATATGTCTAGGATACACAGGGAGAGGGTGAAGATGAGATGTTTTCACTCTTGCACCTACAGAATTTTGAACCATGTGACTATTTACATATTTAAAAAGCTACTAAAACTTTAAAAATAAAAACAACATTGTACCTAAATCTGGAACTAAAATTTAGAAATTAATATTCCAGGCCATAAAGCTGGGGCACTCTCTAGAAAGAACCTAGAATATAAAGACGCATTAAATACAAAAGTTAGACTTCCTTTTAACAATGGTATACATATTAATTCATACAATTTTCTAGTATGAAATTTTTTAGAAATGTATATATACCAGAATAGTGCAAGCTGTTAAATTTATTTTTATTTAATATAACCAATGAAGTTAACAAATATATTTTAATGTAACAAAAAGTTATAATTGATAAGTTTACCATCTACATTTCAAAGAATTTCAACAATTATTTTAGTATAGCCAAAGACTTAACATTTAAATTTTACCCATTTTTTTGAAATGTAAAATGCACAATTGTAATACCCATACTACATTTCTTATAATTTTAAAGTTTCAGCTAAAACATGAGTTCCTGCAGATAAAAGCAAAACTTCCCCTACACCTAACACAAATAAAATGTATTGCTAATAAAGTGCCATTGGATTAGATAATACTATTTCAACTATTTTATTTTGGAGAGGATGACAAAAGCACATAATAGTACAGAATTAGTCATTTTCATTATACTAGTGTAGAACTAGTAATTCGCATTACACTTTGTAACAAGCATGAGTGCTTATAGTAGATATGAACCATAACATAGAATTCTTCTCAAGAAAGATCACAACTATGACTTATGACAAACTGTATCATCATCACTGAACATATTTAGTGTCTAGAGTTTTTAAAAGTGCAATCTTGAACTACGATCAACCAAAGTCTACCAATACAAAGAAATAGTTTTAGGGACTTCATATAAATAAAAGAACCTCTCTTTCAATCCTAAAATAGGTTTCAACCTGTTCTCAGGAGGGAGGAACAGTGGTGGATGGCCAAGTCTGGCAAGAAGGATGCTTCTAGCGAGTGCAAGCCTGATATGCATTGCTATTAGATGCATCTTTCACATAAGGAAATGTGCTAACTAGACATGACGTATACAGCACTTTTTAGGCACTTGACTTTCTTGGTAGTTAAACTGATGTTCAGGTATTTATTAATGGAAAAACATTAAATTATATAGTGACTCCAAGCCATGCTCCTTCCCACAGAACATCTGTGTTCCGTAAGCTGAACCCGAATGTTCCCTGCTAAAATTAAATAATAATGCCATATACCCAATTCAGAGAAAAAAATTTAATAAAGTTAACAAATTGAATTTTCTCAATTTTAAGATTTTCCACAATTTTTCCTTAAGTTTTTCTTTTCTACTACCTGTCTGAATGGTAGGAGAAAAAAGGCTTGAAAACTGTGAACGAGTATGCTTAAACGATATTAAAAAATTTTAAACCACTGATCAGTTTAATATACTATTTATGGAAATATGCCTATAGTTTGCTCTTACCCTTCTTAAGGGTCAAATTTACTCGTTGTAAGTCTGTTCCTAGTTCATATTATAGAACTCAATATGTAAACATTTTAATGTACCTAAAAGAGCTTTATGAATCTCGATCTGTTGTCCCTAAATATGTTTGAGAACCAGTACATCAATGTCTGGATCTGACATTATCCTTGGGGTCCAGGCTAAAGAAATGCTTTCAGATATATCATTAAGAATAAGGTTCTAAGATAAGACTACCAAATTCTATTCTAAAATGAAAAAAATATGGCAAGTTTCCAGTGTAGATGTCACTAATGTTCCCATTTTTTTTGAATACTCAGTATATAGTTTAAGCATGTTGATATTAAGGATTTTTTATTTGTATGTATTACAGTTTGGGAAAATTCTGCAATATACTTTTAGGCAGTTAGCTTTAAAATAATAAAACTTCATCTCTTAGCACAAACAGCCCTGAGAACAATGCATTCAAATTACAGCTCAACTAGAAATAATCTAATTGAGAAACTTTAAAGTACAAAAACAAATTCTGGAAAAGTTATTAAATTAAAAAAAATTTACCAACATTTGAGGCACTACCAGACTACAGTACTTTTAAGAGTTGGAAGGACTGTGTAAAAAGAACAAACACACAGAGCTGTGTGTGCACGTGCACACACATTGTGCTATAATGAAGAACTGTGTCCCAAAATTTTATAGACTAAACATTTTCTTGTAGCAACTCCTATTAAAGATATCATGTTCTGGCTGCAAGAGAGTTTTGGTAATTGTTATAAAGCATCGGTACAGAATTTTATATCATCAATGGAAGTGGATTCAAGAGCTTGGTTCACATCAATTTCAAGTGACTGACAGCCCTTGGAAGGGAGCATAAAAGAAACATCACAATTATGCTTATGATACAAATGCTAAATCAAAGTAACAATGATGTGATCTATTTCTGAGGGTACAAAACTTTGTAGCAAATAAGGTATAACAAAAGTCTTCACAGTAGAAATAAAATGTTCCACTTGTTATGTAATATTCTGTATCAGTGATTTTCAACTGGTGTGCTGCAATAGACATACAGGTGTGCCGCAAGAACTTTTAAAACATGCAATACTTGACTATTTAGTCAGGGGAACTGACCTCTTTTCCCTTAGATTGCCAAATAAAAAGGAGGACAATAGCCAACACAACAACAGCCGTCTGGTATGAATAATCAAAATTTTGCCTATTTTTTTGTCGACTGGCAAAAAAAAATTTTTTGGTGTGCCACAGAATTTTAGTAATTAGCTTACATGTGCCATGAAATGATGAAAGGCTGAAAATCGCTGTTGTATATAAATGGGTGAAATGCCTGCAGACAAAAATGGTGTATTGCTGTGTGATCTACCAACACGACAGTCTCTACACTCTACACATTTGGGAAGTTGTGATATTTACCATTTGCTACAAAAATGTATAACAAACACTAGGAATCAACTTTTAACATTTCTGATGTCAAAAAAGAATGAAGTCACTTCTGTTTTATGTTAAAAAATGTTTCCCTGCTTCTTTTTAATACAGTTTATAAAGCTTTACTAAATGAAATATTTTGTTCTAGAGAAGTGCATTGACTTATGCAAAAATACACAAACAGTCCCATATCTTTAAAATCTATACTTATATGTCAGAAGAGTATTTATACTTTTTATAGTACTTAAAATGAAATATTTATGCATAAATAGCTTTTGCCATTCAAGGTATGAAGATAGAGATGCATTATTATAATTTACATACACTTAATTTGCAATTGAAAATATATTTATGTAAAGTTTGATGAGTTAGGAATAACAAGGGCATGCTGATCCAGATTTAATAATAAATCAGAACACTAATATGGTTAACTGGGGTCGTACATATGACCAGCAAGCAGCACAGAAAGTGATAACTTTCTAGAATTCCTGTGGATAATTATGCCAACCAGTAGCAAGTGAGATGCACATTATAAAGTATTAAAAAACTAGAACATTAATGGAATACTGGAAAGAATTTAGCCTAATTCCTAATTGTGCTTTAGATGGGCAAAAGCTAAATGTTACACTAAAATGATTTAACTACAACCTCAATATTCCTTGTGCTTTAGAATTCTCTTTGTATTTTCTTAAAGATACTTTCTTCTTCAAATAGGTTTGCTGAGGCTAACACAAGATTTACAAGTATGAGCAAATTAAGTAACTAAAACTTTGGGATTGTCTGTCTCTAATGCTGTTTCTAGTCACTGATTAGATTAGTTGCAACATCAAGTATAGTTTCTTCTAGAGGAGAGGAATAAAGGCTTCGTACAAGTCAAGGCATGATGGGAGAGGTCTCATAATCAGTCTTAGAGAATGAAGGTATTGCTCAACTTTTTTCTAAGTTTCTAAGTAACTTTTTTCTAAGTTTCACTCCAATATAATCATTGTTATTGAGTCAAAGGTCCTCACAAACCCTATGACAATGTTTAGAATTCTGGAAATAAGGTCTATATGACCCAAACAACTAAACAGAAATGTAGCAAAGTCACCTAAAACACTTTTAAAAATAATTCAGATTTATAGAAATCTTTCCTAGTTATATTTCATATGAGTAACTGAATTACACATGACAATCAGAAAAAAATACATACATGTACTTCTTAAATTAGTGATTATCACATAAAGTACCTTTTCTTCCATAATTCACTTTCATTTCACTTCAGAAAAAAATGTACATAAGTTTAACAAATGTTCCAAATCAATCTGAAGAATTCCAGTTTTTGTCTGACAAATAAATATTTTGATGTCAAAAAAGTCTACTTACAAGTGGTTGAAAAGGAATGACTACTATAAGTAACATTTTTCAACATAATTTATAAACATAATTGATAAAAAGCACTGCATAGTATCCTATAAAGCAGGTCACTCCTTTAAATATACAGAGAGACAAAGAGAAGGGGGAGAGAGGGAGAGAGAAAGGGAGAATAATATAAAAGTTATAAGTAAAAGTACATCTCGAAACTTTTCTATTTTTATGCTGATTACAAAGGCCTCAAATAACAATCTATAGCTTTAACCAACTCATTTTGCCACTGTCCCTTGTACCTTCCTCACAATATGACTTGCTAACAGTTACCCAACAGTTTCATGCCTGTCAACCACAAGCAGGTATGAAAATCACTATGTAAGGTTATATTAAGTTGGCCACAATTTGGCAAAGAACAGTAAGACTGAGGTAATACAGGGTGCTGCACATGGCTACTAAGATAACTGACACTTTTTGATAACATGATTTTTGTTTAAGAATTTGTGCTTGCCACACGTAGGCTGAAACTGTGAGACTTCCAATCCATAATCTACTTATTCTGTGATACTACATCTGAAATTAATGCAGAGCAATCCAACTTAAGTGTGGTACTTTAATACCACTAGATGCTACATTGTTTGATTGAAAACCCTGGTTTATCATTTAACTAAAATTCAGGAATGATTGCTTAGACAAATCACAGCTGTTGAAACTACCTTGTCTGTTTCTTGGACTCACATACTGAAAAACCACAGGAATGTTACAGGAAAAATACCTACAAACTAATTTAAAAAAAGAATTATACACCTTCATTTTTTTTTTAAATTACCAATTGTCAGCAAAACTAACTCAGCACAATTTCAAACAATGAAAAGATAAATGAGGTTGCTTATGAAGGCCATAGCTTTGGTGACGACTTAGAACCACACTTGAGATCTGCAGTTGACCCAGACCTAAGCAGTTTGCTGACACCCGATGTTCCCATCTATTTGCACGGCTTTATGGCTACAGCATATTCTTCACTCATTGCACACATGACAGACACCTACCAGGGGAAAAATGCGGGCACAAGTTATTCAGAAGGCAATACATTTAATTCATAATATACTGTATATTTGTGGATATTTTATACGTATTAACTTTGGAAAGAGGTATTCCAAGACCAAATAATTTACTTTCTTAACAGTTCCCTAAAGCAAAATATCTGACATTGTGGTTTTTAAGACAACTTCCAGGGAATGGGGAGAATAAGAGCTATGCATGTTTCAGTGCTTATCAGATGCTCTGTATTTCCACCGCATTCTTTCTCACACTTAAAAAACAGCTTAAGTGCTGATCTTCAGGACGAATTTGAGGCTGACAAGTATCTATGCAGTAAAAAACTTTGATACTTTGATAATGGGTCAACATTTCAGCAGTATTTAAAAGTTACCTTTCATGTAAATATTTCACGCAAACTAGTCGAGACCAAATTTTTATAAAATGATTTAAAAAAATACTCTCCCCATAGGTATTTACCTGTACATCTTCACCTGCATTGTATTTTCCTTCTATTTCTTTGCCTAGTTCACCTTCTGGCAGCTTAAGATCCTCACGAACTTCACCGGTTTCTGTCAGCAGGGAAAGGTAACCATCCTGAATGCATATCAGCTATTTAAAGGAATTATATCATTTGCACTGATTAGATTATATCCATTCCTTTGTAATATTTACATAGTTAAGTTGCAATCCACATTAATTAGTGTAAGTACACAGTAATACACTTATATATATTTTGGTGCTTTAAAAATGGTAGACATACAAAACTATACAATATGTATAGAGGGACGAGTTCATTTCTCCCTGCTCTCTCTCTGCCCCCAAATCTCTACATTATTAAACAGTTTAGGGTTTTTATCATGTATCCTGAGCACTTACATTTATGTACCCAACATAAATATATGTATTTAAAAAATCATAATTAAGTATTTTTCAGCAAGTTGTTTTCATGTGAAAACATGTCTTAGAACTCTTTCCAAACTGGAAAATATGGACCTATCTCAGTCTCTTCAGTCACCTCACATTTGCATATATGTACTGTAAACGATTTAACCATTCCCCTATTAATGGGCATAAAGGTTAGTTTTAGTTTTTCATGATTACAGACAATGTGTTTTTTTAGTTTAATTCTGAACAAAGTGAAGTGGAAAAATTTTAGTCTCCACCTCACTGCTACCACCACCAGATTTTTTTTAAAAAAAGTCAAACACGAGGGGGTCGATGACAAAATGGAACATACCTAGTCATCAACCTAACTTGCAAGAAGACACCGTTTTAATATAACTGAATTTCTTTTATCACAGGCGGGGGGAACAGCCAGGCTGTGCTGATTATTCCAAGCGCATGTATCCTGTCAGGGTCCTAGAACTCTAACAGGTTTTATAGAAGGCAACCAACCACCTTGCACACCAGAGGTTAGCACTGCCATATACAAAAGGAGTCAAAGACACGGCCCTGGACCCTGTAACTGCCGTAATATAACCCAGGCACACTGTTGGGGTAGCATTTCAAGCTTCTCCTTTTTGGCACTAGCAAATCTGGCTATGGCTTTCCACACTAACTCCAACTGCCACAGGAGATTTCAGTTTTGCACATGTCAAAAATCTCAAAAACAAACAAACATAAAACACCTTACAAAGCAACCACAAATACTCTCTTAATCAATCTCTACATCCTCAAACATTTGTGAGGTGGTTGATAGAGCAGTGGGGAGCAATGAGGTTAATCTAGAAATATAATTTTTAAGCAATTAACTACAGGCTTACATTACAAGGCAGATCTTTTTGATTTCAGCTCTTTCTGTAATTCCCTGAAGTGAAACTTGTCTATTTCAAGAGTTAAAGGTTCTTACTGTCATTAGTGACTAAAACATAGAAGCCTGATAATAATATTGGTATTTTGATATTTATTTATATAATGGTGGTACTTTATTTTTTTGAGTCAAAAATTCATAAAATAAACTGTGGAATAAAATAAAAAGTGTTTCTAGTATGAAAATATTAAACATTGTAAAACATCTTGTAAATCGCATATATAATTAAATATCTTATTAAAATAACTTAATTTATGAAATACAATTAAAATTTTAAAAAATAAAACTAAGCTATAGAATAAAATTAAATAATGAAAATAAATTATTTTATTTTTCTTAAAGAAATTATTTAAAAACTTTAGATACACAGAAAAGTTACAAAAATAATGCAAGAAAACCACGTCTTTTACCTAGATTCATCCATCCATTCATTGTTCATTTTTCTCTCTTTCTGTATATACAGAATATAAAAAACAAATACCATACATTGTCTAGTGACTCTCTAGCAATAAATACTTCACTGTATTTTTCCTAAGAACAAGGACATACTCTTATATAACCAGTTTAGTTTTCAAAATTGGGAAATTCAACATTGCTAAATTATTATTCAATATTAAGTCCATATTCAAATTTTCCAATTGTCCCAATATTGTCTTTGGTAGCAACCTCATCCTCCCAACTCCAGGATCCTACCTGGTATTTATTTGGCTGTCGTATCAGTTCAGTCTCTTTTATAGTGAACAGCTCCTCACCCTTGTCTTTTCTGACATTGACATTTTTGAAGACCACAGGTTCACTGTATTACAGAATGTTCCTCATTTTGGGTTTGACTAATTGTTTCCTCATGATTCAGGTAATACATTTTTGGTAGTAATACTACATAAGTGACGTAGAGAGTATCATATCAAAAGGCAAATGATGTTGATTTGTCCTATTATTAATGAAATTAACTTTGATCACTTGGCTAAGGGAACATCTGCCAGATTTTTCCACTCTAAAGGTACAATTTTCCTTTTGTAATTTGTAATCTAAAAAAAAAAAAGTTATTACTGGCATTGTTGAGTTTTAAGCATTTTTGTGCGATTTTTTTTCCATCTTCTCACAAAGCCCTCTCTGATTCTACAGAGCTGGAAGGAAGGGTGGTGAGAAGGCAGTTATAAGTCAATTCTAAATATTTCCTTCTGATCCTTCACCTTTACTGAAATGTACTCATTTGACAAATTTAAGATGTTTTGAACAATTCGGGGTGGGGGTAAAGAGAGTATATAATCATTAGTTATTAGCAAGCAGAGACGTGGGAGAGGGCAGGGTCAGAAAAGCTGTAAGACAGGTGCTAGGCATACAGCAGTGTATCAAGCTGCTGACTAAGAAATGAAACGATAGTATATACCCAAAATATTGGTACCAAAATACTAGTATTATTATTTCTTACTAAAAGAATCCAATGTATGGTGCTATTTCTCCCACAAGTGCTATTTCTCTCCATAGGGTTCTCTGAAAAATGAATACTTTCAAGTCCAGAGGAGGAATTATACAAGATGAACCTGGACCCAGCTTTTACACTAGAAAGCATGGTGCTATTGAAGACCACTAGGCCCATATTAAAGGGCCTCACCCTGGCCAAAGACAGGCTAATTTGAGTACTGATAGGGATACCAACTACAATGAACTGAAATATAAATATGTTTAAAGTTTATAGTGAAAAAAACACTTGATGGGTCATTGTCAGTAAATCCTAGGGAACCAACTCCTTTTGAAAACTGGTAATTAAAGAAAAAGAACCAAGTATTTATACTGCTTTTCCTATTGTATACTGTACCATAGGGTAAACAAACAAAAAATTTGATGAAGGGAAGTTTTTCTTTATAGAAGTGTTGTGGCAAAAAAAAAAAAAGAAGAAGAAGAAATGACAATTTTTTTCTCCTCTAATAAATTAATGGGTTGAGACAATTATCATTTACCTAATGACATTACAAAAAGAGAAACAGACTTATTTACCTGATGGTTGCATACAACATCATCTATGGAGTAATTTGTATTAAAGAAAGAAGAGGAAGAAAACAAAGATCTAAGATGAATCTGATTAAGCCTCTACATCTAATTATCAATTTTCAGGAAATACATAGAACACAGAAATATGTTAAATAACAAGGAAATACAATTAGCAAGATACAGAGTGTGGGAAAATCTACAGAACAAATTATATAGTTTCTTTATAAAAAAATTGAAGGGGAAAAAGGGAAGGAAGAGAGAGAACTCCAGTGCATGAGAGAACCTATACATTAAAATAGATTTCAGAGATACACCAGCCAATTTCAGTACATGGACCTTATTTAGAACCTGATTTAGACAAACTGTAATGCAAAAACAGTAACCATGACATCCATAAAAGGAAAAAAATACAATTAGACACTGATTGGATATTTGAAGATATTAAGGAATTATTAATTTTTAAGTGCCATAGTGTTTTTTTTTTCCAGTTCTTAAACCTTAGAAATGCATAACAAAATATTTTCGGATGAAATCATAAATGATATAGTATCCTGTATTAGCTTTAAAAATAATCAAGAGGTACAGGAAGACACAATAGTTGGTGGGGTACAACAAAACAGACTGGCTACATGTTGATAATGGTTGAAGCTGGATAATGGGTAGATGGAGGTCATCTTATTTTGAAAATTTCCACAATAAAAGGTAAAAAAGAAAAGTGCTATGGTATATTAGAATTTTAGAAAGAACACTTTAACCACTAAATGGATGGAGGCACAAGGAGCTGAAGAAGCCAAGTGTGAACCAAAAGAAAGACTGTGGGAAGAATGACTAGATTCTTTCCATGATATGGTCAGAATAAGAACACTGAAAGGGGGAATTAACAGAGAAACTTTTTTTGCCTGTATTTGTATTATTGGCATACAACAGAAGGCTGGAGAAGGCATGTCATCACTACAGGTGCCTTCTTAGCCCTTATTTCTGAATTTAATTATGTTCCTCAATCTATTTCTAACAACCCGACTTGTAAGGCCTCTTTCTATTGATTCCTCTTCCTCCTTCCCCTAGCCTCTCAAGCTACTTCCTTAGAGCTGCTGTTCCCTGGTAAAGACTTAATGCTTGATCAATGTTATTAAAAACTTAATTGACTTCTATCTCTGCTCCCCTGTGCTCAGTTGTACCAGGGGAGTCTGGCAGGATACACAACAATCTCCCTCTCAGTTTAGGAGGGCCGTCCTGAGTATAGGGCTGGCTCTTAAAGGCACGAGAGGACAATAAGGAAAAAGAAAAAAAGAAAGAAAAAATACAAACAAACAAACAAACAAAAACTTAAGTGACTTCTGGTCAAGATGGCAGTATACGCAGACATGGCTCACCTCTTTGCACAACCACATCAAAAGTACAACTAAAATATAGAACCACCATCACTCAGAACTGTCGGAAATCAAGTTGAATGGAAGTCTGACAACTACAGAACTAAAGAAACCACATCCAGCCAGACTGGAAAGAGGAATAGTCTGGTCCCTTATCCATGTATGGTGGATAAAAATTTGGGATATCTCGGGAGCAAGGAGTTCCAGCCCTACACCAGGCCTCCAACCCAGGGTTCCAGGGCCAAGAAGATAAGTCCTCAGAACTTCTGGTTGCAAAAATCAACCAGGATTGAGTGTGGAAGAAACTGCTAACCCTCCATATGATCTCCATTTCTGTGGTTCTGTTCCTGTTCTAGCTGTTTGCTTAGTTTGCTTTTGTTTTAGGTGTGGTTCTATCTTGATAGCGATGAGTTTGTTGTCTTTTCACTGTCATAGTTTTATCTTCTTTTTCTTAGATAAGTTAGCAACAGGGGAGTGGGAGGAGGAGAGAGGGGGAAAAGGTACAGAGAATGAGTAGCATAGATAATGGGAAAAAAATAGACAGGGGGAGGGCAAGAATAGTATGGGAAATGTAGAAGCTAGAAAACTTATGGCCCATGGACATGAACTAAAGGGGGGAATGTGGGTGGGAGAGGGTGGGTAGCGTGGAGGGGAATGATGGGGGAGAAATGGGACAACTGTAATAGCATAATCAATAAAATATATTAAAAAAAAAAAAAGAAACTGCTAGAGCCTCAAGCAGTTCCTCTTAAAGAACCCACACATGGACTCACGTGTACAGACTCATTCCTTCTGAGGTCCAGTACCAGGGTAGCAGCATGAAAGGTACCAGTGGTTTAACTGGAATGTTTGACATCAGAGGCCATTGTCTTTTTTCTAAAACCTACTCCCTCAGAGCCAGCAAGCTAGTGCCATATCTGAGACTCTTAGCTAACACTGTTTGGCCCTCCTTGGAGATCCCTAGAGACTTTGCTTCACCCAACTTATGGGACTACCCAAACTGCTTTTCCATATGAATGGCTGGTCTTGCCTAGTGCTTCACAACTTTCTAAATCCTATCAAACAAGCAACAGTTGGCCTCAGTGAGCCCCAGGACCAGCACTAGGAGCAGCCAGCCTAGATTCACAGCTTGCCTTTGTCTGGGAGTCTCCAAGCCCAGCACATCCCAGCAGTCATTTCAGATTGTTTTATAGCTCAGGCAGGGTGGCCCTAGGCAAAACATAGGTGGGGGCTGACCTTAGCCTGTACCACCCAGGAAACCCCAGGGCCTGCACACTCAGTGGACAGCTACAGAACATGTCAGAGCACCACCACCCTGATCCTGCAAAGCTGATCCTCCATGGAGGGTGGAGTTTGGTGGTAAGTAGTCGCAACCAATCCTTGGAGCTGACCGGCCTGGGTACATCCCTCCCCTTGATCTGCCAAAAGCAATCAAGACTCAACTACAAGAGGGGGATATACTCAGCCCACACAAAGGGTGCACCTTGAGTACCTAGCTTGGGTAATAGGGGAGGCTGTGCTACTGGACCCTACAGGACACCTACTGTATTAGACAACAGTACCAAGACAGTGAGTCAAAGTAGTTCTACCTAATACATAGAAACAAACACAGGGAGGCAGCTAAAATGAGGAGTCAAAGAAACATGGACCAAATGAAAGACTGGATCAAAACTACAGAAAAAGGGCTAAACAAAATGGAAATAAGCAATCTATCAGATGCAGAGTTCAAATCACTAGTTGTCAGGATGTTTGAGGAACTTAGTGAGGACTTCAATAGCATAAAAAAGATCTAGTCAGAAAAAAAGGATACACTAATTGAAATAAAGAACAATTTACAGGGAAACAACAATAGAGTGGATGAAACTGAGAATCAAATCAAGGATATGGAACATAAGGAAGCAAAAATAACCAATCAGATTAAGAAGAAAAAAGAATCCAACAAAATGAGGATAGTATAAGCAGCCTCTGGGACAACTTCAAGAGGTCCAACATTTCCATCATAGGGGTGCCAGAAGGAGAAGAAAAAGAGCAAGAAACTGGAAATCTATTTGAAAAAATAATGAAAGAAAACTTCCCTAATTTGGTGAGGAAAATAGACATTTAAGTCCAGGAATCACCGAAAGTCCCAAACAAGATGGATGCAAAGAGGCCCACTCCAAGACACATAATAATTAAAATGCCAAAGGCTAAGGATAAAGAGAGAATCCTAAAAGCAGCAAGAGAAAAGAAGTTAGTTACCTACAGGGGAGTTCCTATAAGACTGTCAGCTGATTTCTCAAAAGAAATTTTGCAGGCTAGAAGGGAATGGAAATAAATATTCAAAGTCAAGAAAAGCAAGGTCCTACAGCCAAGACTGTCCTACCCAGCAAAGATATTATTGAGAATAGAAGAGCAGATAAAGAGATTCCCAGACAAAAAAAAAACTAAAGGAGTTCATCATCACCAAACCGTTATCATATGAAATGTTAAAGGGACATTTAAGAAAGATCAAAACTATGAACAATAAAATGGCAGAAAATACAAATCTATCAACAACTGAATCTAAAAAACAAGCTAAGCAAAGAAGAACAGAGACAGAATCATGGATACAGAGCATGTTGATGGTTGCCAGCTGGGAGGGGGTGTGGGAGAATGGGTAAAGAGGTGAGGGGATTAAGAAGTACAAATAGGCCCTGGCTGGTGTAGCTCAGTGGTTTGAGTGCGGGTTTGATCCCCAGTCAGGGCACATGCCTGAGTTGCAGGCCAGGTCCCCATTGTGGGGCGTGCAGGAGGCAGCCACACATTGATGTTTCTCTCCCTCTCTTTCTCCTTCCCCTTTCTTTAAAAATAAATAAATAAAAATCTTAAAAGAAGAAGTACAAATAGGTAGTTACAGAGTAGCCGTGGGGATATACAATACAATATACTATAGGATATAGAGTAGCCAAAGAAGGACATGAACAATGGTGGGAAGACTGCCTGAGGGAATGGGGCGTATTGGGTGGAAGGGGGGCAAAGAGGGAAAAAATCAGGACAACTGTAATAGCATAATCAATGAAATATAATTAAAAAAAAAAACCCAAAAACAACGACCTAAGCAAATAACACTGTCATCAACTGAAGCGTTATCTGACCCACCAAGCCATGAAGTTGGGTATGCACAGCAGCACTCCATTATCAGGTAGAAGTAGCATACATGAGATCAACTTGAGCAGGTCCTAAAGGCACAAACAAATTGTAAAAGAAGTAGCTTAGACTGAGAAAGCACTTTCTTCTGCTACAGCAACAAGTTCTCCCTCAATTTATACCAATGGCTTTATGGGGAGTTCTGCTATGACCTGCTGACTGTAAAAGAAATAATTCCGAATGGTCTCCAGATGGTTATGTGTGATCTGATGAAACTATTCAGAGGTGGCCATGGAAGACAGTGGGGACGAGAGCTTCATGCACTGGACATGAAAGAAGAGCGAACCAGAAGTTTGGATTTACGCTGATTACAGGCCATGCCTAAGAGTTTAGATGGAAGGTCGAGGACATTGAAAGAACAAGACAGGAAAATTGGTGACAATAATGTCTGGGAAAGTGATATATGGAAAGATTTCTCCATGTAGAGAATGTGCCAATATGAATGCTTACCAAAGGGGATCTGCTACAGAGAAGGCAGATAATTAGGTGAACAAGATGATTCTTTTTTCCTTTCCCATCTACTTTCCACCCTCTTCTAATCTACAGCAGTCCTAGCCAGTAAGTGAGCAGGATCTTCTCTGCCTCCTATCTTGGGGCCAATGATGTTCTTTGAGAACACAGGGCCCTGGATTTGGGCATTTGCTAATACCCCCTATTGGGTTATTACTGTTCTGTTTGCAAGGTCTTTTTACTTCTGTTACAGGATGGGTCTTCATACCATCCTTGGCTAGGTTCACACCCTATTTTACAGATGGACAATGGCAGTAAAGAAAAAACATGGCTCAGAGCACAGTCCCTGATACCCAAGGTTGGTATCCCTGGTCAGTGCACGTACAAGAATCAACCAATGAATGTATAAATAAACAGGAACAACAAACTGATGTTTCTTCCCTGCCACCCCCTTCACTCTCTTAAAAAAAAAGAAAAAACAGTATTTGATGTGTGCTGGGCACAATTTTAAACATGTATTTACTAAACCATCCTTACACCAATCCTATGAAATCAATATTACTATTTTCATCATCCTGAGGAGAAACGGAGAGATTTCAACTGATGAATGACAGAAGTAGAATGACAAGTAGCTTCTTAACCAATGTCTTCCCCCTGTTTTTATTTTTTAATATTCTGTAAGCACTGCAAACCATTCTCACTGATAAATGAAGTCTCTCCATCTCCTAACTCCCAAACTACTCTCCCTCTACAAAGGAAATGACTATTCAGAGTGTGGGCCTCAATTTGTGATTTTGACCATTTACTACAGTTCCAAATTTTTGTTTTAATATATCAACCTCATTTTTTTAAATTTAAAAAACTGCATTTAGGCATGTACAATAATATATTCAATCTTCAATTATTTCCTTTTGATGGATATTCAAATACTTTCTTAATTTTCACATGTGTGTGCCTGTCTTATTCTGGATATATTTTCTTTTTAAAAAAATCTTTACTACATATTTTCCCATTACCAATTAGTCCCCTTATATTCCCCTCCCCCCAGCAATCACCACACTGTTTTCCATGTCCATGAGTCAAGACAATTCTGTCCATAAATGCCTTTTAGCTTCTTTTTGTGTATCTTCCCAGTACTCGCTCAATTGGCTTATGAACAAAGTGGCCATGGGGGGGTGTGGGCTCAGTGGCACAGGCTTCCTCTCCCCAAAGCTGATCTGACTGCAGCAGCCAGTGAATACCTCACAGCAGAGACCAACACAGAGTCCCCGATATGACACCACTCCCGGGGGGGTGGGGGGGACAGCTAGCCCCCTGGTAACATTGTAGAAGAGGCAGCAGTTTGTGCTCATTGCACCAGACTCTTATTCTACAGATGGATTTGCCTTCCCTGACTTTAGTGCTTCTACTCAAATCTCACCTGCGGGTTTATAGCACACCACCGTCCTGTCAGAACTGCATGTAGTATCATTTTTAACTAAAAACCTTCATTTGACAGGCACAATAAAAAGGCAACAGGGCAATGCTCAGAGACCTCACTGGTCCAAGCACTCCATCGCAGCCTGCCTGTGTGTAATGGCCTATTGAAGACTCATCTTTGCCACCTGCTGGATGATACTTTGTGGGCCTGGGTACTATTTTACAGATTGAAATATATTTCAGTATCTGGTACTATTTTTCCCGTAAGGAGAATATACAGGTCCAGGAGCCAAAGGTTGTGGCTCTTCTCACTATTACCTTTAATGATACTGTAACAAAATTGCTTCTTGTCCCTGCAATACTGGGATCTGCTAGTTAAGAAAATTTTTACTCCCAAAGAAAGACTTCTACCAGGGAACACAAAGAATTCCACAGAAGGTAAAAATTATAAAGACGTTAACTTTAAGAACTAATAGCACAATTATTTTCTTTATTGGTGTCCTTTTTTAAGTTGCAACAACAAAACTCCACTCACATATCCCAATTTCCAAAAGGTATACTACTTATTTGAAGAATATACTCAGATTTATTTATTTTTAAAGATTTCATTTATTTACTTTCAGAGAGAGGAGATGGGAGGGGAAAAAGAAAGGGAGAGAAACATCAATGTGTGAGAGATACACTGATTGGCTGCCTCTTGCACACTCCTAGCTGGGGACCTAGCCTGCAACCCAGGCATGTGCCCCAACCAGGAATCAAACCAGCGACCTTTCATTTCTCAGGCTGGTGCTCAATCCACTGCCCCACACTTGCCAGGGCTGAAGAATATACTAAGGTTTAATATTCATGGTTTTGGCAATTCACCAATAATTCTAAAGGTCCACAATAATTACTTTTACTTCTGAAATATAGACTTCACATGACATAAAACTTTAGTGAATGCAGGAAAGGCATTTAATTTGTGGTGCGGTACACAGGAACAGAGCACTTTCTAAAGAAACATGATTTAAGTGAGTATCAGAGTCTGAACAAGCATTTCTATATTTAAAAACTTGGGTATTCCAAAAGATGTCTGGATGTATTTGCATTTTACACCATCACTGAGCCGCAGACAACCATAACTACTTTTGGGAGGACTAATGGAAATTAGCAATTCTAACCTTAACTACATCTTGCAATGGAAGTCAGGAGACAATTTTTCTTTCATTCTGAACTTATTTTAAAATATATAAAGTTAAAATTGTAAATATTAATGCATTTCTTTTCCTAAACAAAGATTTACTTTTTAATTTTCACTGACTGCCAAACTGGCACTTGAAATACCAAATAAAGCAAATACAAAGGACTACATGTAGCCAAACAATAAGAGGAGGAATTTAATCAAGGCACTTGGGTAGGTGAGTGAAGACCACCACAGCGCAATAACTATACCTGGAAAGGCTCACACAGCTGGTTTTTTAACAAATGAACATAAGTTAGCATTCTACAGTGACTAGACAATAAAGGGATGTGATCACTGAGTACTTATTCTGCATGGCACTGTTCTAAGTATTAACTTATTAAACCTCACAAGGATACCACAAGGAATTATTCTTATCCTCAGTTTATGATTAAAGAAAAGAAGGCAAGAGGCTAAGTAACTTGCCAACTGAGGTCACACAGTAAGTGCCAAAGCAAGGATTTGTCTAGCTTGAGTCATTCACTTATCCAGTCTGCAGTCAGTCTCTCCTCTACGCTACATACCAAAGACTGGGACTAGAGTGAGGCGAGTGCAGCATTTGTCTTGGGTGCAAAATTTAAGGTGGTGACAAAAGAAACATTGGTGACCAGATAAATTTTTTAATGCAGTATTTTTAAAAATTAGAATTAATGCAAAAACTCCATGATGAACAAAATATCAAAAGTTTTTTTAAAAAGAACCAGTATTATTGATTTTTCCTTTTGCTTTAGGCTCCTATGTGGCTTGGCATTATTACTGTATTTTGCCATGTATGATACGTATTCTTTTGCCCAAATTTTTGAGGGAAAAATAAGGATGCTCACTAAACATGAGAATAATGATTACATACCATGGATATAATAATGAATATAATAATCCCATGTATAGTATGCACAAAAACGTGATATGCATTATACACGGCAAAACATGGTACCTGTTTTGCCTCACTCTCCTCATTCCCCTCACCTGAGCCTGGGCCCTGTTACAGCTCCAAATAAATACCCAAACCAAATTTTTCCTTTACATTAAATATTGAGTTCCAATCAATGATTGACTAAATTGGTCACAGTAGTAACTATTTGAACTACTGATGCCATCATTCTGAAATACTCAAAGGCAAAAGCCTTCTATGTTGAATGCACATTAATGAATATAATGCCTACTGAATGATCAAAGCATTCACATATTAAGGATGAAAACAGAGCCCTGGCAGGCGTGGCCCAAGGGGCTGAGCACCAGCCTGCGAACCAAAGGGTCACCATTTGGATCCCCCCTCAGGAGACATGACTGGGTTGCGGGCCACATCCCCAGTTGGGGGAGTCCGAGAGCCAAAGGATCGATGCTTCTCTCACATATTGATGTTTCCTTTTTCTTTCTCCCTTCCCCTCTCTCTAAAATTAAATAAATAAAATCTTTTTTTTTAAAGGATGAAAATATAAATCTCTTTTGGCAAAAGAAAATTCTATGCTTAGCCTTAGTTGGCTGCACTAGCCTTACCTCAGTGAATAATTAGGTACGCATTTAACAGACATTTATAGAGTGCCTACTATAGGCCATGTCTCAATTAGGTGCTTCAAGAATAATGGAAAGAGTAAGTGGAATTTCCAGAATATTAAGGAAAAGGGGGAGCGGAAAATAACTACTTTTTGGTGTATATCTATGTAGAAGGTAATTATAGGGCATATTTTTAAATTTAATCCTCACATCATCCCTTTTGTAGATAGAAAGACCAAGGCTCAGAGAGATTTCATAATTTATGCAAGGTCATCCCCCTAGAAAGTAGACTCCACTGACTAAACAAACAAATAAGCAAACAATACTTGCTCTTATTATATTAAGACCATTCAAAATTCTACAAAGACTTTGAAGCAACCTAGAAAAAACACTTATGATAGTGGGAAAGTGAAAATATAAAACTGCTTACTAGATTAAAACCATGTAAAAACATGTTTACATGTGGACAAAGAGTAAAAGGAAATCATTGGGTAATTGCGATTGATGGTTAACAGTTTTTAAAAACTATACAATAAAAGGTATAGAAGGAAATCAGTTTAAACTGGATAAAACAAGTCTAAGTGTCACACTTGTATTTCTCACTATGTAAAATGAACAGAAATTGAGTTCTATATATGGTATGCTTAACACAGAAATTAAAGACTTTCAAAAAAGACTTTAGTTGTGATTAATCTGAGCTCCTACATTCTATGATGTCAATGGTTTGGTTACTATCAATACCCCAAACAACAAAATGCTATAATTAAACATGCACTATCCAAATGTATAATTGGAACTAAAACTTGAAGTTTATACCTATAATTTAACAAAAGGTCACAACATGGTCACTGAATATAAATAAAACAACTACATAGTTTTTGTATTTTCTTCACCATATTCAGTAATGATGTATTGGGTAGGCCAAAACGTCTGTTTAGTTTTTTTCCATAAAAGACATTTTGAGTATGTCGGCTCTTTCCCACTATTGGCTTCTACTGGGACGACGCTAGGGATGCTGCTAATCATCTTCCAATGCATAAGACAGCCCCACAGCAAAGAATTATTTGGCCAAAATATCAATAGTACCAAGAAACTTTGCAAATCACTTTTGACACGTTCAATCTGTCACAGCATCTTCTCCATATGCACAAATCTCTTTGCATTTCAGTTGTGTTTTTACCTTTCTTGAAATAATAAAGCATTAAAAGTGAAAATGTTGTGTATCTTCTTCCATTTTCAATATTAAAATGGTTGCACAGAAATTCACCAATTTTGATAAATTTTTTTAAATGCATGCTCATATGACAGCTGTCACAATACAATCTAACAAAACTGTTTTGAATCAAGTTAAAAGACAGCTAAGCACTACTACAGCCATCACACAAAAAAACATAATGGACTTACTGGCCAACCCAATGTGTTACCCTTTACATTTAAGGATTTCAACTGATTTCTCTATGTAAGAATACCAAATTCTAAGTCTCATTCATTAATACACAAACTTGGTTAGTGGAACATGAATTCCAGTAATTTCTTCAAAATCTTAGTTCTGATAAGTGGGAAAAAAAAAAAAACATCTGGGAGGGAGTTCTCTAATCTGGAATATTTTACAACACAGAGAATAGTAATTTTACTCAAAATTATACTTATTCAGACACAATATGCAGTCACTTAGTCTGAGAACAGTAAGTCTCAACTTTTAAAAAATTCAACAATGTTAAAATAGTAAACTAGCAACAATCCTAGATAAGATACAACTGTTAACTGTCACTATTTCCTTATTTTCTAAGATAAGTGGTGCCTAATAATTGCTTAGAAAAACCTACAAAACTACTCCTGGTTTTTGTTAAATTACAATTGATAACAGAATGTATTTACACCTTTAAGAAATAACCAGCACTCTAAAAGAAATTAGAACTTACTTGATAATCATTTCTCTTAATATTTGGAACATCCATGTTGTGAGTAGAAGGACAAATATCTTCATATTTTTTGCCCGTGAAAATATCAATTCCAACAAGGTGAACCTAACAAGAGAAGGGAGAACAGGAAACCTGTTTAAACTTTGCCAAGTATATCAATCATTACATACACAAGAGCATAATACCAAGGTTGATTATGACAGATTCTTTTTCCTTCCAAGGTCATCTAATTTCACTTTCCTTAAAAAAAAGGTAGTGATCACAGAACTGATAAGCAATGAAAAACTAAATGTATCATGACATATCAATACCAAATCATACATAGTCTAGTAATTATAAGAGGGCACATGAAGTTAGATTTTAGAATTATGTTAGAACAGGTTTTCTCATCTGTAAGCTGAACAGATCTTCTTAAATCACTAGGATTCAGGAAAATTAATAAAACATTACAAGGGTCCAAGAAGAAAATTCCACCTTTCAGTATTCAAAGTAACAGCTGATCTCCCAGTAACAGTGGGAAGAAAAAGAAGTGCTTATTACACGGTTATAAGTATAGAAATCTCACGTGCTGTAATGAAACACAAATGATCAAAATCCCAACGCAAAGGCAGACTTGGAAGGGCACTTACCTTGGCATGGCCGTGCTTTCCAGTTTTGGAAGTTGACATCTCTACTATTTTGCACGGTCGTCCTTTGAGCACCACAAAGCCGTTTTTGCGCAGGGCCGAGCACTGCATAGGGTATGTGCTTGAAGCCCCAGCGTCTCCGGTAGTGAAATCAATTTCATCTGCCATGGTGGGCTGGGGAGATGGTAGCTTTCCCGAGGGAACTACGCAAAAAGTTTGTGTTCGCTTTTTAACAGGCACACAGGTAAGGAAACATCTCATTTTGGGCAGTTTACATGCCAAGCATCACGGATCAATTATTTTTGCATTTATAGAATAACCACACAAGAACAGTGGACACTTTCTAACTCTGGCCTCTACAAACTTTTCCATCCACTGATGGGGAGGTGGGTGCGAAGTCCCAGAGGAGCTCGCTGGAGTGTGGGATACCCGCCCTGGGTGCTCACCCTTACTAAGAGCAGCAAATTCCCTGCCCCCGTCGTCCCACCGCAAGAGAAGCCGGCGACCTTCCCGCACCGCACCGCACCGCACCGCACCACCCGGCCCTCCGCCACCGCCCTGATCTCCACTGCGGGGCCCCAGCCCAGGCCGCACGCCCCCGCACATGGTGGGGATAACAGCACCTGGCCCTCGAGCTTCTGGCGCGCATTTCGGCCCGGGCTGCGGCGCCGTAGTCCCGGCCTCTCGGGCGCCTCGCTGTCCAGCGGCATCCCCGGCCCGGCACGGCCCCACACGGGCCTTAGCTCTGGCGGGTCCCGCGCTCGCCTCATCCCCCCATCTATCCTTCCTCTTTCCTTCGTTACTCCTCGGCTCCGGCCGCCTTTCCCTGACCTGTCTTCCTCCAGTCTCAGCCCTATCAGTTTTCCAGTTTTCCCCTATCTTCTCACCTTTCAGCAAAGAAAAAGAGCCTTTCGTCTGCGCACCGCCGCGGGTTCCACACTGCTGCGGCGACGGCGGTAGCGGTGGCGGCCCAGGCTGTTCCAAGAGACTGGGCGGGGCAGCCACTTTCCACACCCCGGCCTCCCCGCCCTTTCCCGCCCCCATCTCATCCCCACTTCCGGGATAGGCCCAGCGCGTCACAGGCACCGCCCTCTCGTGCTACCATTGGTTACAAGGTCCCCCAGGCCCCGCCCAGTCACGTGAAGAGCACCCTGGCAACCCCACGTGCTGCGGATAAGTGCACTTCCGGCGTGAAGAGCACTTTCTGGAGGGCAGTTGCTGAGGGCAGAGTTGCTGGCAAGAAAACTTGGTCCCTCAAACTTTTAGGTTGGTTGCATTAGGGTCTCAGTCAAAGTTAACAAGAACCAAAGCACTTGCTATGGGGACCCAGTCCTCAGGTGCGTGCCTGTTGTCACGTGATGGATGTCAGCCTTGGAGAGGCCGCGAATATGATAGTGTTCCACGTGACTAGAGAGGGAATTTCGGAATTGAACATCAGCTGTCTTTGGGCTTGCTCGTCGAGGAAGAGCCTGAATGCAGTTTTCAGCTCTGTGCTCACTCAGCTCTGCGGGCTCCTCCTGGAACCTCAGCCACCTATGATCAGTTTATGGCAGCGATTGCCAATGGGTGTCCCGCTGGAGTCAGCAGCACTCTCCGGAGTGGGAACTCATAAAACATCCTAAAACGCAACAGTGGAATGGCTTAACTCACTCCTGTCTCCAGAGGCTGTTACGAAGCTCTAGAGGTGAAGGTGTCTGACTCCTACCACATTGTCTAGTTCAGAAAGGTGTTCTGCCAGACTCAGCTCTTCTTTCCTCCTGATGTTGGCATTACTTTGAATTGGAGGTATGTCTATACCTCATTAGAGCAGATGGGTTGTCTTCAAAATCGACCTGGAACCAATAGACTTGTATAGGATTAAGGACCAAGGCTCTTAAACGGTATGTGCTCCCCTTTTCACAATGCAGCACGTTTTGGCCTCCACACCCCAGTTTATGTGGCCCTGTGATATTGTATTGCTCTCTCATGAATAGTCCTATTTCTCACATTCCCGTGTGGCTGTAGAGTTTACATACATATTTCACACGTTTTCTAACATAACCTTTAAAATAAAGTGAACTCCCATTAACAGCTCGACTTCTGGTATATATTGACAGAAAGAGCCAAATTAGAATCCTGATTTATGAGACTACTCTTCTTTTCCTTACACCACCTAACCTTTCTCTGTCTATTGTTAGTAGAATGATTGCTAATGTTTAAAGAGTACTTATGTAAGCAGGAGATGCATTAAATGTTTTGTGTGTATTATTCCTTTAATCTTGACCTTGACTGTTATTCTTTTTTATAACATCAAGTTTATTAAGTTTGATTTATACAAAGTAAAATTTACCTTTTTTAGTTACGACTTCTGAAGAACATAGGCAGATGTGTAACTAGCACTATCAAGATACAGAGTATTTCCCTCATTCTAAAAGTTTCCTCCTGCCTTTTTGTGGTTAGTCCCCTCCCCCCACAGCCAGCTCCTGGTAATCATTAGCAACTGTTCTTTTATATACATTTTTAGTTGTGGAAAATAGCAGAGAAAAATTAATTTCCCCACATCACACAGCTAGCATGTCAGAAGGCCAAGATTGGCAGTTTAGGTCCACAATCACTGCTTTAACTACCACCATATACTGCAGTCACATAAGATTTGGATTTGGAATAAAATGATCCAGTTTTACTCATTTAACAAATACAGTGGATTCTGGAACACAAAATCAATAAATATGGAACCATTGCTTAGTGAGCCCCTGGTCACAATATCTTCATCAACTGACCAATATGTAATCTTGTTTTATGTGTGTTTCTGTTTAAAGACCTTATTTAATATGTATTAATTCATTGACATTTAACTCACTATAGCCAACAGCACTATAATTCATGCCCAAAGGTGGCTTATCTAACACATGTATTTTCTCTGTAAAATACACCACAGCCTTCTTGTGCTTAAAAAAACCAGACAGCACTTCAGCTCTATATTTGGGGACCACTTTAAACAGCCAGTTCACCAACAAAAGTCATAAAAATGTGAAAAAGTAGCAATAATAGACTGAAAAAGACTGTACTCTTTTGACAACTGACGCAAGCGAGCATTGCCTCATTTGACCTACGCCAGGGAAATGTGTGTGGTAGGTCCCAAATCTTTCACTCCTCTGTGCATAACCACAAAAGATCATGGAAGCATCTGAAGTATTGGTTTGGTGGTTAAAAGTAAATTTAGCAAGTAGGGAAATTCACAAATATGGAATCTATGAATAATGAGGATTGATTGTTTTTATTTTAGCACTCTTAGTACTAAAATTGTCATGTTGACCAAGACAGCCTCTTGTTCATTAGGTATTTTCAATCTAGCAGTTTTAACACTGTAATAAATGCTAGTAAAGAAATTAGGGTACTGAGAAAAGGGGCCCCATTTCATCTAACCTAAGTGTTGTCTGATTGAAATCCAATGTAAGTCATGTGTAATTTTGAGTTTTAATATAGTCACATTAAAAAAGTTAAAAAACATGAAATTAATTTCAATAAGACATTTTATTTAACCCAACACATCCAAAATATTATTTCACATGTAACCAGTATAAAAATTATTAACACATAATTCTATATTTTTTAATACAAAGCCTTAAAGTTTGATGTTGAGTATATCACTATTCATATTGGCCCCATTTCAATGTTCAATAGCTAGGTATGACTGGTAGCTATCATACTGGACATCAGAAGTCTAGAATATTTCAAGATTTCCCTGGTAGTGATATCTTATTTTTAATCTGAAAAATGAGTAGAAGTTAACAATAAAGAGGAGTTTGGAAAAGGCATTTTAGGCAAAATGATTGGGGGTATAGATGCCTATCTGTGGCAGAATTGTGGCATCCTAGACTGCAACTTGTTTGTGATTGGTATGTACTGTAAAAACAGATGGATAAATTTGGATTTTCTCCCAAAGGCAATAGAAGAAACATTGAAACAGTATATAGAAGAAAATGAAAAGGATGTATATTTTATTTAGAAAGATCATTCCAGTTATGATATGGGTACTGTTTCATAAAGGGGGGGAGATGTTGGATATAGGAAACCAACTAGGAAGAAATAGTTAAGGATGGTGAACAAAGGTGGTGACTATGAGAACATAGAGAAAACAGATTCAAGAGAATTAAAAAGGAAAATAGAAAGAATGTGATAATTTAATGTTAAGGGTCAAAATGTGAAGGCTGACACAGGATATGAAGAAGAGGAAATCTTCAAATTAAAAACTACGAGGATGGTGGTATCATTTGCTGAGATAGGAAATAAAAGAGAAAAAACAAGTTTCCAGAGCAAGTTGAGTTAATTTTTGGCCATTTTGAGTTTAAGCTTACTGTGGGAGAGAGATATGTCTTAAACAGACATTTGGGAATCATCAGTGCATAGATGATGGCTAATGCTAAAGCAAGAGACTCTCTTCAGCTGTAAGGACACACACAATCTGAAAGTAATAGGATGGAAAAAGATATTCCATGCAAGTAGAAACTACATATATTAGTCAAAATAGACTATAAGACAAAGATTGGAATACGGAACAAAGAAGGTCATGTAATGACGTAGAGGTCAATACAACAACAGAATGTAACAGTTGTAAATATTTATATGCACCCAACATAGGAGCACCTAAATATACAAAACGAACATTAACAGGTCAGTTGATACCACAGAAATACAAAGGATCAGAAGAAACGATAAATGTTTATATGCCACACGATTGGAAAACCTAGAAGAAGTGGACAAATTCATGGAAACATTCAGTCCACCAAGACAGAATCATGAAGAATAGGAAATCTGAGCATACCAATGACTACCAAGGAGGCTGAATTAGTAATCAACCCTCCCATGCCTCCCCCACAAAATGTCCAGGACCAGATGGCTTCACTGGTGAATTCTACCAAACATTTAATGTGAAGAATTAATTGCAATTCTTTTGAAACTTAAAAAAAAAAAATTGAAGAGGAAGAACGACTTGTAAACTTATTTCACAAGGTCAGCATTATCCTGATGCCAAATACCAGAAAAGAAAATTATAGGTTAATATCCCTGATGAACATAGATTCGAAAGTCTTCAAGAAAAGATTAGCAAACCAAATTCAATAGTACAGAAAAAGGATCAAACGCCGTGATGCAGTGGAATTTATTCCAGGAATGCAAGAATGGTTCAATATTTGCAAATCAATGTGATACACCACATTAATACAATAATATGAAGGATAAAAATTATATGATCATCTCAATAGATGCAGACAGAGCATTTGACAAAATTCAACATCCATCCATGATAAAGACTCTTAACAAACTGCGTATAAAGAGACTATATTTCTATATGGCCAAATAAAGGCCATATGTGACAAACCCTTGGTTAACATCATACTCAATGGTGAAAAGACACGAGTTTCCCCTCTAAGATGAGGAATAAGACGAGGATGCCCACTCTTACCACTTTTTTTCAACATAGTCCCGAAAGAAATAAAAAGAAATAAAAGTCATCCAAATTGGAAAAGAAAGTAAAATTATCTGTTTTTCAGATGACATTTCTATATTACATATAGAAAACCCTAAAGATTCCACCAAAAAATGTTAAAATAAATGAATTTAGTAAAGTTTCAGGGTAAAAAAATCAATATACAAAAAGCAGTTGTGTTTCTATACACTAGCAATGATCTGTCAGAAAGAAATTTTAAAAAATTCCACTTATAATTGCATCAAAAAGAATAAAATACTTAGGAATAAATTTAACCAAGGAGGTGAAAGACCCATACACTGACAACTATAAAACTTTGATGAGAGAAATTGTAGAAGGCACAAATGAAAAGATATTTTATGCTCATGGATTAGAATAATTAATATTGTTAAAATGTTCATACTTTCCAATTTACACATTCAGTGTAATCCCTATCAAAATTCCAGTGGTGTTTTTCACATAAACAGAAAATTCTAAAATTTTTATGGAACTACAAAAAGACTGAATAGCCAAGTAATCTTGAGAAAGAAGGCATCGTACTTCCTGACTTCGTACTATGTTAAAAAGCTATCGTAATCATAACAGTACACTATTGACATAAAAACAGACACGGAGATCAATGGACCAGAAAAGGAACCCAAATATAAACCCATACCTACATTGCCAGTTATTTTACAAGAAAGAAGCCAAGAATTTAGACTAGGGAAGAGATAAATGGTGTTGGGAAAACCAGATAGCCACATGCATCAGCTTGAAATGGATTAAAGACCTGAACACAAACTGTAAAACTCCTAGAAGAAAACACAAGAGTTAAGCTCCTTAACACTGATCCTGGCAGTGATATATATTTTTTTACTAAAAAAGGCAACAAAAGCAAAAATAAGCAAGTGGGATTACATCACACTAAAAATCTTCTTTACAACAAAGTAAACAACAAAATGAAAAGGCAACTGATGGAATGGGAGAAAATAGTTGCAAGTCATACACTTAATATCCCAAATATATAAAGAACTCACAATTCAATAGCAAAAACAAAAACAACAAAAAATACCAATCTGATTTAAAAATGGGTAAAGTACTGAATAGACTTTTTTCCAAAGAAGACATACAAATGGCCAACAGGTAAATGAAAAGGTGCTCAACATCACTATCATCAGGGAAATGCAAATTAAAATTACAGTGATATATCACGTCAGACCTGTTAGAATGATTATCATCCAAAAGATGAGAGATAACAAGTATTGGCAAGAATTCAGAGAAAAGGAAACCCATGCTGCCCTGTTTTGGGGAACATAAAATAGTGCAGCTGCTATGGAAATAGTGTGGAGGTTCCTCGAAAAATTAAAAGTAGAACTACTATATGATCCAGCAATACTAGGGTATATGTCCAGAGGAAATGAAGGTTATCTGAGAGGTTATGGGTATATGTCCAGAGGTTATCTGAGATATCTGTACCTCTGTGTTCATTGCAGTATTATTTACATAGTCAAGATATGGAAATAACCTAAATGTCCATCAGTGAGTTAATGGATAAAGAAGATGTGGTATGTACTTACAATGGAATATTATTTAGCTATGGGAAAGAAGAAAGTCCTGCCTTTTGTGACACATAGATGGCTTGATGACATCATGTCCAGTGAAATAATCCAGGCAAAGACAAATGATGCAGTTATATTCCATTATATGTGAAATCTAAAAGTAGACCAAACTTATAGAAACAGAGAATAAGAAATTGTTGGCAGGGCCAGGAGGATGGGAAAAATAGAAAGAGGTTGGTAAAAGGGTACAAAATCCCAGCTATAAAATGAATAAGATCTAAGGATCTAATGTATAACATCTAATTATAACACTGTAATGTATAACAGAGTATAACTTCAATTTTTTTTCACCAAAAAGATAATTATGCAGCATAATGAATGTGTTAATTAACTACATGGGAGGAATTTTTCATATTGTATACATATATCAAATCATTGCAATATACACTTTAATTTTCTTACAATTTTACTTACCAATTATATCTAATGGAGTTGAAAAATATAAAACATCTCATTAATATTTTCTTATATTGATTACATATAAAGATGATATTTTGCATATGTTAGATTAAAAAGATTTATTAGTTTCAAAGGAATCAGATGAGGCAAATAGAAAACAAATAGCAAAAAGATAGACATAAGTTTAACCATACCAATAATTACATTACATGTAAATGGATTAAACATTTCAATTAAAAGGCAGAGATTGTTGGACTGGAGACTCTCACAATACCCAACTACATGCCATTGACAAAAAACACTTGAAAAATAAAGACAGACGTAGGTTGAAAACAGGGGGATAAAAAATGGGTGCCATTCAAACAGTAAGCCTTGAAATGTTGGAATGGCTATAGTGATATCAGATAAAGTAGACAAGACAGAGTATCACCAAAAGGAAAGAGACATTTCAAAATGATAAAAGGATCAAATTATTAGGAAAATCTAATTTGTGTGTATATGCCTAAAAACAGAGTTTAAAAATACATGAAACAAAAACTGACAGAACTTAAGATATAGAGAAGTCCATAAGAATAGCTAAATACTTTTAAATACCTCTGCCAGTGATTTATGAAAAAAAAATAGACACAGTGTCATTAACAATGAGTATATGTTAATAAGATCATAAAACACCTTGATTTAATGAATATTTTCAGAGTGCTTTGAACCCAAAATCTACAGAATACACATTGATTTCAAGTACATATTGATCATAATCCAAAATATGCTACATCAATTTTCAGAAAAGATTTGTAGTTGACATTTGTAATCAATGTAATTAAATTGGAAATCAAGAAGATATATTTAAAAACTTCAAATATTTAGAAATTAGAATACATTAGTAAATAAGCTGTAGGTCAAAATAGAAAAATGAGAAAATGTATTAAATTGAATGACAAAAATATAATACATCAAAATTTGTGAACTATAGCTAAAACAGTTTTAGAGGGAAAAAACGATAGCTTTAAATGTTTATTTTAGAAAAGGAGAAAAGTCTTAAATCAATGGCATAGGTTTCCACCATAAGAAACTAGTGAAAGAAGAGCAAAGTAAACCTATAGCAGAGGTCTGCAAACTTTTCCTCTAAAGAGCCAGGTAATAAATATTTTAGGCTTTGTGGGTCATATACTCTTTGTTGTAACTATTCAATTCTATCTTTACAACCTGAAAGCAGACATAGGCATTATGTAAATATATAAGCACAACTGTGCTTCAATAATTTTTATTTATAAAAACAATAGGTGGACTTGATTTGTCTTATAGGATGTAGTTTGCAAACCCATGATACTCACAAAATGGATGTTCCAAATATAAAAGAAATAAGTACAAAGTACTAATTTTCTACTCCTAGGTAAATACCCCAAGGAATTAAACACAGGTACTCAGAAAACTAGTTGTATACAAATGCTTATGGAAACACTATCTACAATAGCCAAAAGGTGAGAACCACCAAAGATCTCACTAACCAGTGAATGGATAAACAAAACGTGGTACACACATGCAATGGGATGTTACTCAACCAGAGAAAGAAATAAAGTAGTGACACATACTATAACATAGGTGAATCTCAAAGATATTATGTTATCTAAAAGAAGCCAGACACAAAGGTCACATATTCTATGATTTCAGGTAAAGTAAATCCATGGAGATAAAAAGCAGATTAATGGTTGCAAGTGCTGGAAAGAGGGAGGATTGGGGAGGGACTGCCTAATGGGTATAGAATTGTCTTTTAGGGTGATGAAAATGTTAGAAATAAATAGAGCTAATTGTTGCATACATTGTGAAATGTACAAGATACCACTGACTTGTCCACTTTAAAATGGTAAATTTCGTATTATATGAATTTCACAGCAATAAAAAATGAACTTCAATCTTCACCTCATATGCTACATAAAATTAATTGAAAATAGATCATGGACATAAATGTAAAATAAAGCTAATAGAAGCAAGCATGGTAAAATATTTTTGTGCCCTGGGAGTAGGCAGAGAATTTTTAGACAAGATATCAAAAGCAAAAATCATAAAGAAAATGATATGTTAAACTTTGTTAAATATAAAACTTCTTATCAAAATAGTCAAGCTTCAGACTGAGATAAAATAAGAAGAAAAAAATAGATATGTAGCCAAAATACATTTTAATAAGTTAATGAATAAACTAACTTTTATATTTATACAATGGAATGTTATTCAACAATAAAAAGAAATGAGTTACAAAGCCATTAAAAAAGGATAAACTTTAGATACATATTGCTAAATGAAAGAATCCAGTTTGAAAATGATTCCACTTATATAACCTTCTGGAATAGGCAAAACTATAGTCAGAGAAAGATCAATTGTTGCCAGGGGTTTGTGGGGAAGTAGGGGCTAAGTGATTTAGATCAGTATCAACAATGATAAACCATATTGCCAGTGACTTTGATGTGATATGAAGAAAATGGCACTTTACCTCTGTGATCTTCATCCCCAAAATCCATATCCCCAGTCTAATCAAGAGGAAAACATCAGACAAATTTTGCTAGAGGGACATCCTACAAAATACTTACCCACTACTCTTCAAAAACAACTGCATATATGAGGGAAAATAGAAAGTCACTGTGCATGTCCAGGGAAAAGGCTCAGGCTCAGGTTTAGATAAAACCTGTGATCTTCAGCACAGACACTACCTAAAACAATAAGAAAATAAACAAAAACCAAAAAAAGTAGCAAAACCCAGGATAAGGGGAGAGAATCTGATCTACTATTTTTTAGATTTAAATGTCCAATTTTTAACAAAAAATTGGAAGATGTAAAAGACACAGGAAAATAAGGCCTATTCTAAGGTGAAAAAATAAAGCAACAGAATTTGTTTCTCAAGAAGTCCTGATGACAGAACTACTAGACAAAGTCTTAAAGAAACTGTTTTAAAGATCCTTAAAGAACTAAAGGGACTTCTGGTCAAGATGGAGGCATTGATAAACACACTTCGCCTCTTTTCACAACTATGGGAAAAATATTACAAGTAGACCTCACTTCACCTCCTCATACAACTACAGGAAAAAAGTTACAACTAGACCTCAAAACAAATAACACCCAGAGCTGTCAGAAAATCAAGCTACGTGGAAGTCTGACAGCCAAGGATTTAAAGAAGCCACATTCATCCAGATGGGTAGGAGGGGTGGAGATTCAGAGATGGGTGGAAAGGTGCAGAGACAGGCAGAGAGGTGTGGAAACACAGTGTGGCATGGAGAGGTGGCAGAATGGGCAATCTCACATTCATGTGTGGTGGACAAAATTTGGGAAGCATACTTTGAGAGCGAAGGATCCCAGCCCCAGGCCATACCACACAGTCCAGGGTTCCAGCACCAGGAAGAAAATCCCTGTAACTTATGGCTGTAAAAACAGGTGGGTGTTGCAGCAGTGGAAGAAACTGTTGGATTTTCAGGGGATGCTGCTTAAAGGGTCCACACAGGCTTAGAACTTATGCAAACCAATCTCATCTGGGACTCAGCACCAGCGCAAGGGCTGGAAGGACACCAGTCACATATGGGAAGTGAGTGAAGTGACTGGGAACAGGGCATGTGCTGGGCAAACCTCCAGAAGCCAGGCAGCAGTACTGTCCTCTCTCTGAGGCCTCCCCTAATACAGAACCATAAACTGATGAAGCGGGTGGACCCACCCTGGCGATTACCTAAGGCTCCCTCACCATACAACTTACAGGTATGTTTTTCTACAATAGGCCATGCTATAATGATAAGGAGTCAAAGCAGCTCTACCTAATATACAGAAACAAACACAGGGAGGCTGCCAAAATGAGGAAACAAATAAATATGGCCAAAATGAAAGAATAGAACAAAATGCTAGAAAAAGAACTAAACGAAATGGAGATAATCAACCTATAAGATGCAGAGGTCAAAATACTTGTTAGGATGTTCAAAGAAATCATTGAGTAGGGCAATAGCATAAAAAAGACCCAGGAAGAAACGAAGGTTACATTAAGTGAAATAAAGAGAAACCTACAGGGAACCAGCAGTGGAGGGGATGAAGCTGAGATTCAAATCAATGATTTGGAACATAAGGAAGAAACAATCATTCAACCATAACAGCAAGAAGAAAAAAGAATTTTAAAAAATGAGGATAGTTTAAGGAGCCTCTGGGACATTTCTAAATGTACCAACATCTGAATCATACACATGCCAGAAGGAGAAGAGGAAGAACAAGAAATTTAAAACTTACTTGAAAAAGTAATGAAAGAAAACATTCCTAGTTTGATGAAGGAAATATACATACAAGTGCAGGAAGAACAGAGAGTCCCACGCAAGATAGACCCAAAGATGACCACACCAAGACACATCATAATTAAAATGCCAAAGGTTAAAGATAAAGAGAATCTTAAAAGCATCAAGAGAAAAGCAGATAGTTACCTACAAAGGAGTTCCCATAAGACTGTCAGCTGATTTCTCAAAAGAAAACTTGGCAAGAAGGAATTAGCAAGAAGTATTCAAAGTGATGAAAAGTGATGATCTAATGAAAAGTGAGGACCTACAACCTAGATTACTCTATCCAGTGAAGCTATATTTTGGAATGGAAGGACAGATAAAGTGCTTCCCAGCCAAGGTAAAGCTAAAGGAGTTCATCATCACCAAACCACTAGTATACGAAATGTTAAAGGGCCATATTTAAGAAAAATAAAATTATGAACATTAAAAAGAAAACAAAATCACAACTATCAACAACTGAATCTAAAAACCAAACTAAGCAAACAACCAGAACAGGAACAGAGTCATGGACATGGAGATCATTTGGAGGGTTATCATCTGGGAGGGGAAGAGGAAAATGGGGGGAAAGGTGCAGAGATTAAGACACATAATTGGTAGGTACAAAATAGATAAGGGGATGTTAAAATACTATAGGAAATGGAGAAGCCCAAAAATTTATGTGTCAGGAAATATGTAAGAAATATAAGGATTATGTAAGGCCAGGTCCCCAGTAGAGGGTGTGCGAGAGGCAACCACACAGTGATATTTCTCTTCCTTTCTTTCTCTCTCCCTTACCCTCTCAAAAAATAGATAAATAAAATGTAAAAAAAAAAGAAAAGAAAAGAAAAAAAGAAACCAGAAAGAAATCCTGGAGCTAAAACGTACGATATAACTGAAATGGAAAATTATTTAGAGATTCAAGGATAGATTTGAGCAGGCAGAAGGAAAATAGAAAACTTGAAGATATGACAATGGAAATTATCAAGTTTGAGGAACAAAGTCAAAACAGATTTTTTAAAAAGTGATCAGAGCCTAAGGGACCTATGGGCACCATCAAGTGGACCAACATACGTGTTGTGAGAGTCCCAGAATGAGGAGAGAGAACGGGGCAGAAAGAATATTTAAAGATATAGTGGCCAAAACCTTTCCAAATTTGATAAAGAGCATGAATATAAGTATTTAGAAGATCAACTATCTCCAAGTAAAATGAACTCAAAGATACCCACACCGAGACAAATTATAATCAAACTTTTAAAAGACAAATACAGAATTTTGAAAGCAGCCAGACAGAAGCATTATAAGCAGTCAAAAAGAAGCGACATGTCACATCTAAGGAATCTACAATCAGATTACTTGTAGATTTATCATCAGATATTTTGGAGGCCGAGCCAGAAGGCAATGGGATGACACATTCGATTTCGATGTGCTAAGAGAAAAAAAACTATCAATCAATACACTATATTGTTTTTATGCCTTTGTCAAACATCAGTTGTCTATTTATGTTGGTTTTATTTCTGGACTCTCTATTCTGCTCCATTATAACCTATATGTCTATCTTTATGTTAATACTATGCTGCTTTGATTCGTATAGTTTTATAGTAATTCTTGAAGTCAGCTAATATTAGCCTTCCGACTTTGCACTTCTTTTTCATGGCTGTTTTGGCATTCTAGTCCTTTGCATTTCCATAATGAACTATATACACGTATTTCATATTCTATCAATACAGTGACAATCATTCCACAGTTAAGTTTTTCAATGTCTGCAGTCTGCTGGGATTTTGACCGGGATTAAATTAATCCAAAGAATCAATTTAGAGAGAAGTAACACCTCAACAATATTGACTCTTCCAGTCCATGAACAAGTTGTAGCTCTTGATTTACTTGGATCCTCTTAATTTCATTCCTGAATTTCATTTCAGAAATATTCTGCAGTTTTCAGGCTTTTCATGTTTTTGTCAGATATTCCTAAGCATTTAATATTTTTGGTGCTATTGTAAGTGGTGCACTTGCTAGAATCTCTAGTTCAATGTTGAATAGAAATGGCAAGAGTGTATTCCTTGTCTTTTTCCTGATACGAGGGGGAAGGCTTTCAGTGTTTCATTATTAAGTAAAATGTTAACTGCTGGTATTTTGTAGATGCCATTTATCAAGTTGAGGATATTCTTTTCTGTCCCTAATTTGCCAAGAGTTTTTAATTAGAAATGAATGTTTAATTTTGTCATGCCTTTTCTACATTTATTGCCACATCTATTTCTGTACATGATTATATTTTTTAGTCTGTTAATATAGTGAATTACATTGATTTATTTTCAAATGTTAAACAAACACTATATTCCTAAGATAAATACTACTTGGTCATTATGTATTTCTAAAAATATATCGTTGAATTCAATTTGCTAAAATTTTGTTTAGAAATTTTGCATCATGTTTATGAAGAATATTTGTCTATAATTATCTTGTAATATTTTGATTTTAGTGTCATGCTAGCTTCCTACATGAACTGGAAAGTGGTACATTCTCTTTAATTTTTTGGAAGAGTTTGTATAAAATTCATATTTTTTCTTCCTTAAATATTTGGTAGAATTTACCAGTGCAGTCGCGTGAGCTTTGAATTTTCTTTTGGGGAAGGTTTTTAACTACGATATTGGTTTATTCCTAGATAACAGGATTATGCAGGTTATATATTTCTTTGTGCATGAGATTTGGTAACTTGTCTTGAAAATAATTTGTTCATTTCATCTAAATTGTTGGATTTTTTTGGCATAATGTTCATTCATAATCTTTCCTTATTATCCTTTTAATATTTCTGATGTTGGTACTTTTCCCCCTTATCAATCTGGCTAAAGGCTTTCGTGATCTCAAAGAACTATCTTTTGGTTATATTGATTTTTCTGTTTTCTATTTCTTTTATTTCCACTTTGATGTTTCTTATATCTTTTTTTCCTACTTACTTTGTTTTAAGTTGTCCTTTTGTTAGCTTCTTAGGGTGAAAACTGAGATTCATGGATTTAAAGGCAAGAAACAATGAGGAAATTGAAACAACCCAATTTAAAAACAGGCAGAGAGAGAAATTGAACAGAGATTTCTCCAAAGAAGAATACCGCCAATAAGCACATGAAAAGATGTTCAACGTTACTAATCACTGGGGAGATACGTATCAAAACCACAATTAGTACCACTTTACACCCATGAGGATGGCAGAGATGGGGAGGATAATAAGTGTTCAAAGTGGTGAGGATGTAGGGAAATTGGAACACTCATGAACTACTTGTGGCATTGTAGACACTGGTATGGCCATTGTGCAAAGCAGTACAGTAATTTCTCAAAATATTATTCATAGGATTACCATATGATCCAGCAACTTCACTACTTGGTATATACCCAAAATATGGGACAGGAAGAATCTAAACAGATAGTTGAGGACCCATGTTCCTTGCACCATAATTCATAATAGCCAAACATAGGTGGAGGAAACTCAAATGTCCACTGGTGAATGAACAGATACAAAATGTGAAAAATGCAAAGGACCTAGAGTATCTGAAGCATCTTGAAAAAGAATGAAGTTGGAGGACTTAATCACTTAACTTCAAACTGGTATAAAGCTACAGTAGTGAAAACATTGTGGTACTGGCAATGTTTTCTTTACATCCTCACCACTCAATTCTGAATTGACAAGTAAATCCGAGGACAGAATGAAGGGAATTAGCCCCAGACTTACATAGTTACCTGATTTTCAATAAAGATGCCAGGTCATTGGATAGGTAAAGGAAAATCTTTTCAACAAGTGATTCTGGAATAATGGATATCCGTACAGAAAAAACTAACCTTAGTGCCTACCTCATGTCATACACAAAAATTTATATTAGATAGATCATAGACTTATACACAAAAGGTAAAACTATAAAGGTTTTAGAAGAATATCTGTGATTTGTGGGTAGACTTTACTGGGCAAGACATAGAATAGCAATAACCATAAAAGAAAATGGATAAATTGGACTTCATCATAAAAAACTGCTCATCAAAAGACACTATTAAGAAAATAAATAACGTAGCCATGGAATGGAAGAAAATATTCACAGAACATATATTTGATAATGAACTTGTACCCAGTATACAGAAAGAAATTTAACATCATTATAAAAAACATGAACAATGTAATAAACATAGGCAAAAGATTTGAGCAAACACTTCACAAAGGAAGATATGTAAATGGCTAATAAACATGAAAAAACAGGATCTGGGAGCTAGACATGCTTATGCTACCAGAATATCATTGTTTAAATGATTAGCAGACATAACTAAGAGGTAATTTTTCTTAAATCCTAAGTTAATATTGATACTTCTAATTCAAATGTAACATGATAGCATTTACCTAATTTTATTTATATGTGTATCTCTTTTCTCTTACAGTGAAACCTTGGTTCCTAATATCATTAATATATTTGCTTATTTGCTTTATTCTATAATTACATTAAAAAGTTTCAGAGTTACAGTATGTATATGGTTACTTATAATATACCAACCAAACAAAGTTTAAAATTTCTTTTAGGTCTTTTGGTCTCTAGATTACCTCTCACTAAGCCTAAGACATATGGTCAAAATCTACTTGAATTGCAATTATTTCCTCTTTCATTATTTTGTTAGTTTGATTTATAGTTAGGTAAATTCATTTTTGTTTCCATTTACTAATGAATATCAGAAGAAGAACAGAGATAGAAAATAATCAGTTTGCAATTCCTGGGGTAACTGATTCAAGGATTGTCAATGTATGTTAAAACCTTTGGGTAAAAATTGTTGGGGTCAAGATATCCACATGGCCTCAAAGTTACACCCCATTCTTGACGTTAATTACGTAGGGTAGGTTTTGCAATCACCACCTTACCCATGTGATCAAATTTAGCAACACTAACAGTAGAACAACCTGACATTATGTAACCCCAAATGATGCAATAAAAAAATCTACAAACTCACCTATGAAGTATTTTTGCTAAAGTGTTTAATATCAATCCACTTACGGGGGTAATAACCATATAAACACAGCATGTGAGGCTGTGATGCTGAAACAATGGCAATGTCACAAGAAGAAAAAAAAAGGGAGTGAAAACTGTTCTAGATTAAAAGAGACCTTGAAAACACAACAAACAAGTGCAAAGCATAAGTCTTGATTAGATCTTGGATAAAAAGCTACCAACACAAAAACATTTTTGTGGTAATTTGGGAAATTCAAATATATAGAGCATATTTCATGATGATGTAAAAGCATTGTTGATTTCTCAGCTAAGGCAATGGCACTGTGTTCATGTAAAGATTATCTTTTTCTTAGGAAGTTCAGGCAGAACATGTTGGAGTGTCATAGTGTCTACAATTTACTTTTGAGTGGTTTAGCATATAGACACATATAGAAGGCACTAAAGCCATTTTGGCAAAACATTAATAATTGAGAAGTATTAGATTATAGCACAGGGGTATTTATTTTAGTATTCTTTCAACTTTTATGTATGTGGGCATTTTTTTTTTTTTAATTTTGGGAAAAAAAGATGGAACACAGGACTAGTGGAGAGGCAATGTGAGTTTTTGTCACCAGGTGGTGCTAGTGATTTTCAAATAAAGCTAAATAAACAGACGAACAGTCCATATGGACGATTTAATGTTTACTTAGGAAAAGACTGAATATGTGGGGAGAGGAACACAGTATAAATCCAGCTCTTCAATTTTGCCAGTTTTTACTTGCTTGCTTTGTGATATTCTATGTAACTTGAAGAGTTTCAGCTATACATTTTCTGGGTCTCTGAGTTAGCCTCTGCCCCCGCCCCTTCCCCCTCTAGGCCCTTCCTTACTTCTCACAGGGCTACTGCAGTAATTTTTTACTCCAGATGCTGCTTTCATCTGCACTGCTGGCACAGTAAGCTTTCCGTAGCACTTCTTTCCTCCTCATCAGCTATCCATTTCCCTCCAAATTGTTTCCACTCCTCAGCAAAGTTTTAAAGTTTGATACCAGCCTGCTTCCCCCAGGTATTTCCCATTACTGCCTTGTATTAATCCTACCCAGTAGACACCTTGATTGCTGTCCTTTTTTAAAATGAATGTCATTTTCTTTCTTGACCTTGAGTATTTCGCTTCATAATTTCTCCTCACCCAACATGGCCTTCTGCCCACTGTCAAAGTCTAACCTTATGCTCATCAAAGCCCCGATTAAATGTAACTTCCTTTATGTAACCTTCCCAAACACCCTATTCAGTAATATTCTTCCCACAGCACTTTGCAATTTTCTTAATTGAACTTACCATATTTTGTGTTCTGTAATAATTATGTGCAAACCCTAAATTATAAAAACTTTCAAGGTAAGCAGTTTATCTTTATACTCTCACATTGTGTTTAGTACTATGTGGCATTAACTAAAGCTCGGTGGAATTGAAATTCAGGATTATTCAAAACTAGTTTACAGTAATGGTTAAAGTGCTGACCAGTCGCCTGCAATTTCCAGCCTTACTCAGGCTCTTTGTTACATGATGATGGGCCACTATAGTGAGACACCAGCATGGATAAAGATGTCCATGGCTTATCAACACCCACTAGGAGTTCCCATCAGACTGTCAGCTGATTTCTCAAAAGAGACCTTATAGGCAAGAAGGGGCTAGAAAGAAGTATTTGAAGTCTTGAAAGGCAGAGACCTACATCCAAAATTGCTCTACCCAGCAAAGCTGTCATTTAGAATGGAAGGACAGATAAAGTGCTCCTCAGATAAGGTCAAGTTAAAGGAGTTCATCATCACCAAGCCCTTATTATATGAAATGTTAAAGGGACTTACCTAAGAAAAAGAAGATAAAAAATAGGACAGTAAAAAGACAGCAAACTCACAGATATTAACAACCACACCTAAAACAAAAGCGAACTAAGCAAACAGCTAGAACAGGAACAGAAACACAGAAATGGAGATCATATGGAGGGTTTGCAACAGGGGCGTGGGCGGAGGAGAGAGGGGGGAAAAGGTACAGAGAATAAGTAGCATAGATGGTGGGTAGAGAATAGATGGGGGAGGGCAAGAATAGTGTGGGAAATGTAGAAGCTAAAGAACTTATGACACATGGACATGAACTAAAGGGGGGGAATATGGGTGGGAGAGGGTGTGCAGGGTGGAGGGGAATGATGGGGGAGAAATGGGACAACTGTGATAGCATAATCAATAAAATATATTAAAAAATATAAAAAATACCCACTAACTAAAAAATTAATCAACATGAGGTAAAATTACCATTCAATTAAAAACTTAAACTTTTGCATGTCATTTGATTCATATATTCCATGTCTAGGTAAGAATGTAATAAGAACGCTCAAAGATTTGCTTTAAGGTTATTTGGAAGCACATGATACAAAAGATAAAAATTAGAAGCAACCTAATTACCCAACAGTACAGGGTTGGTTAAATAAATTCTAATACACCCATACAATGGATTACTATAGAGCCATTAAAGATAGAAAAAGGTCCCCAATGTACATTGTTAAGCACAAAAAATTTTTACAGGATAGTATTGACTTTATAATGCTTTTTAATGCAAGAAAAAAATATATATGCATAGAAAAAAAGACAAAGTGATAGCAGAGATATCCTAGGTTTGGAGACTGTTTTCAATTTTCTCTGATGCTATCTTTTCAAAACTTTTAGCAATGAGCATCTATATTAAATAAACAATAAGAAAAATTATTTTTAAGAAAAAATATAGCCCCAAAGTTCTTCTGTTGGATAGGTAAAGTCCATTGATGTAGAAAGAAATATCAGGCTCTAGCTCTAGTCCGTGGGCCTCTCCTGTAGAACCAGGGGACAGGAAAGGCCGAACGACAACACAGAGAAGACAGTGTCAGAGGTCAGAAAAGGTGAGGAACCCAAAAGCATAAAAACATGAGGGTTAAGGAGTGTGGTTGCCATGCTCAAAAACAGAGGACAATCAGGAGAACCATAGGAATCAAGCAGGTTCCAAGATTGTAATACAGATGAGGAGAACTATACTTAGACATCTAGGTCCAATATTCAGTAAGTGGATTCCCACTAGGTAGGCAGTCTTCAGTAAATCATTTATATTTTCAAGGGTCAGGAAATACTTTGAACATATTTTTATTCCCATTTTTACAAATGAGTACAGTAGCTAGCACTCAGAAAATATGAATCAAGTTATGTATACACTAGCACACCTGGCATTTTGGACCACATGCATCTTTGTTGTGGAGAGCGGTCCTATGTGAACAGGTGCATTAGTATGGGATAATAAGTGATGAGGTCAATTTCAACAAAGAGACAGACAGTTGCCCAGTAAAAAAGAAAGCAGATAAGAGGCGTTTGTGGCCAATCGAGAAACTGGAACAATAGGTAATTTTACATAAAATCTCCCTAAGTAACTCAGTATGTATCTCACCATGAAGTGCTCTCCCTGGGTCAGGGACTGGAGAACTTCAGTATCTGCAGTTGACAAGCATATGCCCTAAAGCTATACAAGTCAAGCCAAGGTAAGCCACCAGCATATAGAGCACCTTCTCTGAGTGATTTTAAGCCAAGTCTACCAGAAAGGGGTCTCATCTCTTTTCCGCCTATGCAGAGGTGGGTGGGTCTGAGGGTGTCCAGATGTGTGCAAAAGGGTGAGTTATTGTCCCAGACTTGGAAACGGAGCAAAAGGTTAAGTGAAGAGGTTCCAACCTTGTGGGGCTGTTTGGCGGAGGACTCTAAAATAGCTCTTCAAATCATTTTACCATGTTAAGGTCCTCCAGATTTGGAAGACTTCCGGCCAAGATGGAGGCGTAGGCGGACACACTGTGCCTCCTCTCACAACCAAAATTAAGGACAACAAATATTTAGAAACAAGAAAACAACCAGAACTTATAGAAAATTGAACTGTACGGAAGTCCAACAACCATTCATCCAGACCGGTAAGAGGGGCAGAGTCGCAGTAGGAAAAAGTGGAGGTGCGGACCCAGGAACGCAAGTAGCAGCGGCTCGCAGTTCCCCGGTGCACGGGCGGTGGCTGGCGGTCCTGGGGCACACAGGTGGCAGCTGGTGGACCCCGGGCACAGGCGGGCAACTGTGCAGATCCAGTGAGGACGCACAAGGCGGCTGGCTGACCAGGGGGTCCCACATTCGCGCACGCAGACGGTCCAGGCAGAGGGGAAGTGGCGGAAGGGACTGAATCCAGGAGAGAGCGGAGCAAGCGCCATTGTTCCCTCTCAGACCCCGCCCCCACATACAGCGTCACAACCCAGCGACTGGGCTGCCCCACACTGGGGAGTGCCTGAGGCTCCACCCCTCACTACGTAACAGCACGCACGCCTGCGCAGATAATCCAGGTGAAGGGGAAGCAGCGGAAGTGACCGGAGTCCAGAAGAGAGCGGAACAGGCGCCATTCTTCCCTCTCGGACCCCGCCCCCACCTATAGCGTCACAACCCAGCGACTGGGCTGCTAAGGCTCCACCCCTCATACGTAATAGCTGTGACCAGACTAAAACCAAAACAAAACAAAACAAAAAACCCCACCCAAAATGGCTCAAACCGGAGAAAAAATGAAAACGCCGGAGTCAATTCCTCTAAGCAGTGAAGAGATAGCCAACCTATCAGATGCACAGTTCAAAGCACTGGTCATCAAAATGCTCACAGAATTGGTTGATTTTGCTCACAAACTAGATGAAAAAATGCAGGCTACAATACGTGAAATGAAGGAAGATGCATGGGGAACCGATAGAGATGGAAGGAAAACTGGGACTCAAATCAATGGAGTGGACCAGAAGGAAGAAATTAACAACCAAACAGAAAACGAGGAAGAAACAAGAATTCAAAAAAATGAGGAGAGGCTTAGGAACCTCCAGGACATCGTTAAACGTCCCAACATCCGAATTATAGGGGTCCCAGAAGGGGAAGAAGAGCAACAAGTAGAAAACTTATTTCAACAAATAATAAAGGAGAACTTCCCCAATATAGCAAAGGAAATAGACTACCAGGACGTCCAGGAAGCTCAGAGAGTCCCAAAGAAGTTGGACCCAAGGAGGAACACATCAAGGCACATCGTAATTACATTAGCCAAGATTAAAATGAAGGAGAGAATTCTAGAAGCAGCAAAAGATAAGGGGACAGTCACCTACAAAGGAGTTCCCATCAGACTGTCAGCTGATTTCTCAAAAGAGACCTTGCAGGCAAGAAGGGGCTGGAAAGAAATATTTGAAATCTTGAAAAGCAGGAACCTACGTCCAAAATTGCTCTTTCCAGCAAAGCTGTCATTTAGAATGGAAGGACAGATAAAGCGCTTCTCAGATAAGGTCAAGTTCAAGGAGTTCATCATCACCAAGCTCTTATTATATGAAATGTTAAAGGGACTTATCTAAGAAAAAGAAGATCAAAAATATGACAGTGAAAAGACAGCAAACTCACAGCTATTAACAACCACACCTAAAACAAAAGCAAACTAAGCCAACCGCTAGAACAGGAACAGAACCATAGAAATGGAGATCATATGGAGGGTTAGCAATAGGGGCGTGGGAGGAGGAGGGGGGGAAGGTACAGAGAATGAGTAGCATAGATAGTGGGTAGAAAATAGACAGGGGGAGGGCAAGAATAGTATGGGAAATGTAGAAGCTAAAGAACTTATGACACAAGGACATGAACTAAAGGGGTGAATGTGGGTGGGAGAGGGTGTGTAGGGTGGGGGGAATGATGGGGGAGAAATGGGACAACTGTAATAGCATAATCAATAAAATATATTTAAAAAAAAAAAAAAAAAAAAAAAAAAAAAAAAAAAAAAAAAAGGTCCTCCAGATTTGGAGTGTTGTTTGTTTTAATCTCATTTATTTTTTAAGAGAACAGTCATTGAGTATTACTTCCACAATACACTTCAAATTTATTCCAAAGTAGTGATATGAATTTAATTAAAATGGGAATAAAAATTTAACTTCATGTTTAACCTAATTATGGATTTCGTTTTCGAAAAAAAGTTTTTAATATGCAGTTTAAACATTTCCCTATTTTAAAGATTAGAAAATATGGTAAACAAAAACAACGATAAAGAAAATAAATATTTATACTTGACGTCATCACCCAGATAGACTCAATATTCATATTTTGGCATATGTTTTTCTTCTTTTAAAAAAGATTTTATTTATTCTTAGAGAGAGAGGAAGGAAGGGAGAAAGAGAGGGAGAGAAACATTGAAGAATGAGAGAAACATTGTTTGCCTTGTGCATGCCCCTAACCAGGGACCAAGCCCGCAACACAGGCATGTGCCCTGACTGGGAACTTTTTGCTTTGGCAACATTTCGCTTTGCGGGATGATGTCCAAGCAACTGAGGCATACCCATCAGGGACAGTGTATATTTTTTCAGATTTCTTAAATCAGTAGCTCTGAACCCAGCCTACCTATTAGCTTCACCTGCATAAACTTTAAAAATGTAACCATGACCAGTCTTATCTGAGAACAAGTAAAGCAGAACCTGGAGGTGGAGGGGGTGGAGCCAAGTATAGGTAATTGTTTTTTAAGCTTCACCAGTGACTCTTACATGCAGACAGGGTTGAGAACCACTGTCTTAAATGAATGGCATAATAGTAATGTTTCCAGCTGAAGCATCTAGGCCACATTAGGCCAAAGTAAAATATGCTGGTGCCTACAGCTAAGTGGTGCTCTGGCTGTAGTTGACATTGGCAGTGAGGAAATGAGAATGGCAGGGAGGCCACCTGGCATGCAGCAATCCTCAGGGGCCTGGCACCATCCAAGCCACACCACCACTGTCCACAGTGAACAGCAGTCAGTAGTCTGGGCAGAAGTAGCTGTAGATATTGTGCAAACAGCAAGCTGTCAACCATATGTGCAGTTACTGCCAGTTACTGTATTCTTATTTCAATTACAAAAAAGTCAGAATTTGTCATCAGAATGTCATCTTCAAATACACAAATTCAAATGGCCTGATGAACTTTATGAAGGGCTCCCAGGTAAGCTAAGTGGTGAGAATGTGTGGAGGGTACAGATTGCTTTGCCCTGGCTCCAGTGTAGCAAGCTCATAGTGGGTTCTGGGGAACTGTTTGCATAAAGGGTCAGGGAGGTGGTATGGGAGAAACACACCATAAGATCCAACTGAAAGAAGCATCAGTCATTCAAAAATGTATATCTATCAAACTCTTGCCAATAGAAGGGAGGTAGGCAGGTTGCTCTGTGGGGGCCGCACACGCTGCCTTTTTCACAGTGGGGTCTGGCCTCAACTTTGTACATCCCAGAGATGGGACAATCCCAATCTTTCCAGTGGACGGTCAGCTCTCAGGATAGCCACACACAGTAACACTGCAGCGTTAGTCAGAGGAGGAAAGTATTTACTAGCCACCAGAATAATTTGTGCTTATTACCCAAAAGACTTTCCCTTCCTTGGAAGGGAAACTGGAGCTAATGAGTGAACATTTACTAAAATGTCAATGTGTCAGGTATCTTACATTTTAGTATTTCATTTACAGGTAAGAAACAGGCTTGGAAAACATGCCCAAGTTCCCAAAGCTGATCAGTGTGATGAAAGCAAGGTCTAAACCCTGGTCTCCCTGGCTCCAGAGTAGGGCCAGCCTTCCCAGGAGATGAAGTGAGTATTTGGAAGGCTGCTCAGGAGACTGAGAAAAGGGAAAGGAATGATCCTGACTCAAATGTTCATGAAAGGTGTCCTGAGGGGGTGGCCTTCTCTGGTGATCAGAAGGATTTAGGTTGCCAAATACAGTGTATCTCTTTTGGAAAGTGTTGTATAATACTTTCTCTCATCCCTTAACTTACTACTCTCACATACAGAAAAGTGAACAAATTTTAGATTTCAGAGCTTATCTGTCCTACAAGTGGACTCTGGAATGCATTTAGAAAGCATATCAACAGAGACACATTAACTTTGATTTTGTGCGATATTGACGCCCATTGACAAACCCAATTTGAAATTAGAGATTTGAGTCAGAATACGAACACATTTTCCCTCAGTGAATTCCATAAGGAAATTAATATTTCCACAACACTCAGATTAAACTTGGCTCTATAACAGAGAATTGGGGACCATTCTCTTTTGTTGCTCATAAATCAATCAATACTAGTGATAAAATTTAGATTATGATTTTGGCAATCAAAAGCAACCTTCTACCAGAGACCCCTCAATCTATTTTTCCTGCAGTGAAGTTATCTTAAAAACAAGACAAAAAGAACTGTGCCATATTTTATTAAGCTAGTTTCTAAGGCTTAAGGGAAATAAATATGCTTACTATCGAGAGGTTGTCACCATAGGTTTTCTAGTGGGAAATGTTCATGACTGATTTTGGACCAATGGAAACAACTAATCTTTGGAACAGAGTTTAAGTAGGAATTGCTGTGCACTTACTAGTTTTAAATTGATTTATAGTTCATGCAGCCCTTAGATGGCAGAAAAGAATGAGTACTGCATGAGGCACCTTGGTGAAGGCCACAGGGATGATCAATAAAGGTCAACAGTCAATGAGGTCTATGACTTGGGTCTCACAGGAGCTCAATATTACTGCTGATGTGGCCATTTGGTAACATGGGGCGGGGGCTGACCCCTCCCTTCCTCTGGTATTTTTGAGTGTGTTAAGATAATCTGAATTACATAACTAAACATTTTATTCTTATTACTCAAGTTGGATCATTTTTAGGGTCAAATGACTACAATTCCTAAGAACTATGTAGAGATTTACAATTGATAAACAGAAGTGGTGTAGCACAGGATAATATTATATTCTGGTTTGTTTTTTTTTTCCCTCTAAAAAATGTTTGGGTTCTCCACTTTTAGATGGGTTAATCACCTTTGAAGGGGCAATTTCTTTGGCTCATTTAACTCAGAACTGACTTCCTTCTCTTCCTTTTGCAACTCTTTCTCATTTCTCAGTGAGGTTCAGCATTGTCTATTTAAGCCAGCCAGGCTCACATCTGCATCTCAGAACTGTAGTGTCTCATGATTGGACTTTACAGGGTCCTTCATTCAATCACCCACTTGATACTTAAAGCCTTTTCTATCATCTAATTTGTTACTTCTAAAGTATTTGAGCACCTACTCAATACCAGGCACTATATTCATTCTACTGAATAATTATTTCTGCCAGATACTGTGCAACTCTGGAAACGAGGAACATATAGTCATAACAAGACACAGTCTACCCTGATAAAAGAGACAGCTAAGAAGATTTTAATATGATGTATCGAGTGCTTTGCAGAGGTTTATGTGGAGAACTGGGAAAGAGAGGAAGGGATCCTAGCCGAGAGGAGGCTCCAGGAAGGGGAGCTGGGCCTGCCATAGGGAAGTTCTGGAGTAGGGAATACTAGAAGCTAGTCTTGAAGAATGAATAGGAGTAATCCAAGTGGCTGGCAAACAAGGAAGCTTCAAAGGCAATATTTCAGAAAGACAGTTGGAGATCACTCTGTGGTTTCCAAGATTGCAGCCCCACAAGAGAAAGCCCTAAAAAGGGCTAGTAAGTCTCCCTGGAAAACCAGGTAAAAATGAAGGTGGCGGACATGACCCGACTCTAACACTGAGGGTTCCCATGGGAATCAGGCCTGAAATGTACATTGTATCCTTTGGAGCTTGCTCTGCCCAGCATAGCCCTGTCAATATAAACCGGATGTTTAAGTTCAAGGTATAAGGATTAAAGTCCTTATCTCATGAAACAGGTCTTAAAGGCCCTCTGGTGTCAGCATGACTCACAGACCCTGACCTATGACAAATCTCTGCGTTGTTTCAATCGTTATCTGTAGATAATACCTGTTTACGTATGACTATAGTGCTTTGACATTGATTGATGAGCTATGCACATATGTTGTATACACCTACACATACCATTCATAATAAAAGCCATTTCAGAGAAGGGCTCAGGGCATTCTCCACTAGAGGGAATCACACCCCCTTTCTCACCAGAACAGCAAGATTGTGTCTGGGACGACTTATTTACCATCTGCGGCAGACAGGAGGATTCTGGGGGCTAGAGTTCCTCCTACAAAAGACCATGTATCTCTCTCTAAATCTTGGTTTCTTTATCTATAATAGTATTTACTTTACAGGAATGTTTCAGGGAATAAATGAGAGAATTTATAATGGACATAGTAAGTGCTCACCATATTATTATTGTAATATCATCATTGTCATTGTATTATTATTCACACAAATGCCTCAATAGATCAGTTTAGAGAAAAGCAAAATAACCATATAATGACTAGATGACCCTCAAGGCCCACAATTCTTGCCTGATAAATATACTAACATATCTATAGTAGAAACGTTCTAACCTTCAACAGTCTCAGAGCCTAATGCTACTGGACACTTAAGTCATCACAACCCTCCTTGCTTGTTAACATTCCATGTTCTTTAAGAATGGTGTTGCTTTGGCTTTCCCTGGGGCCAGGTCAAGTAAACATGAGTCTCCAGATTGTTCCAACACTCTGACTCCTCACTATAAAATAATTTACTACTCTGGTATCACAACCAGTCTCTAGTTTTGTAATAAAACTCACGTAGTACTATGCTCCAGAACTGATCCTAACACCATTCAAACAATAGTTGAAGTTAATAGTTTAATAGTTTAATCATCCTAACTCATTTAATTTTTGTAATAGTCCTACAAGGTAGCTGCTATTATTATAGCAATTTTTAAGTCTAGAATCTGAAGCACAGGGAGTTTAAGTAAGTGGCAGCTAGTAAAGCGTGGAGTCCAGATTCCAGCTGAGGGAGTTCAGCTCCAAGGCCCCTGTTCTTTATCTCTGTGTGCACTGCACTCCTGAAGCCAGGCAGCTCTACAGGAGACCCTACAGGACTGACTTTCTGAGCCCGCAAGGGCCAAGGTTGGTCCCTGACATGGTAACTGCAGGGAGATAAACACTGCTTTGTGGGGTTTGTCTGGGTGCCTTTGAGAGTTGGTCTTCTGAAGTGCCTGAATATCAGCCTTTTCCTTGGTGTTTAGACCTGACAGTCCTTCCTGAACTGACTAAACAGAGTGATGGGTCACCTTACTTTCAAGATGCCAAATGCCCTGGCCTTCAGTGAGATTTCAGCTTGCCCTGCATTGGATCTAAAATTTGCCCTACTTTAAACCAGAAGGGCCCTTAGCTTTGAGAAAGAAAATCTTTGAACACTTTATCAGCCATATCCTCAATAGGAATTAACATTTCTTAGGTTTAGAAGTTGTTATTCCATTGCCATGGTAAATCTTACAGTTTGAGTCTTTTGTTCTGATGAAAACAGAGGTGGCCAGCGGCCCACCCTGACAGTCTCCGTAAAAGATCTATGCGCAGAAGCAACAGCCCAGAATACACATTGCCCGTTCCTATATAACTTTGGCCCCACTCCTGAGAGACATCCTGGTCTTGCTAAACCAGGTAAACTGTGGGTGAACCAGGAAGACTCCTTCTTGCCTTTTTAGCACAAGGCCAAATCTGAAAACAGGTCTTTATTGTTCCTTCCCCAAAGCCCACACTCTTTACTTGACCTTTGAGGTCTTACCACACTGGTGACAAAAGGAAGTAAGGATGGGTGAATTGCTAAGAGCAGCCCTGGCTTTACCTCCTTGCCTCCAGGCCTCTCCAAGGCATGGGCCCCTCTCAAGGCAGGGTTCAGACCTGTCCACCAAGCTAAGGACAGAGGGATGCTGGGAAGAAAGAAAGAAAGGACCCTTCCTGTGAAAGCAGATTTTACTTTCTTCTGACCCACTAAAAGCTCCAACTCCTAACAACATGCCCTCAGAGAGTCTCCTCCAATGTTCCTTGAGGGGAGGATGAGATTGCAGTTGAGTTGGGGTGGAGGTGGGAGAGGGTGAGGTGCCGATTAGGCCCTTGATGTTCCCTAGACATTGGCTTGTGTTGCAAACACCTTATAAAAGGAAATAAAGTTGTGGCCTCATCTTCTCTGCTCTTGAAATTCACAGATAACACAGGATACAGTGTATAATGCAGGTGGAGGATAGGGACTCTGCCCACCCTACCATTTACCAGTTGTGTGGCCGTGTGCAAGTTACTTAACCTCCCCATGTTTCTGTTTCCTCATTTTTAAGTAGTAATTATCATAATAGAGTTTAAAGTGGCATAAATTTTGGGGAGGGGTATGTAGGATGGTCACACAGGTTAACAATGAGGCAAATGCAGTTACATTTGGAGGCTTTGATACTTCTCTCTCAGTAATCAGAAAACAACGAAAGGGAAATATCTTTAGTAAGGAAACAGAAGACCTGAACGACATTATCAACTTAATTTGATACCCATAGGCAACCTGTCTGGAACACTGGGAACAGGCTGAGGGCGAGGAAAAGGAGGGGCCACCGGGGGAGATAGAGCTAGGCCATGGGAAGGGGACCTGGGAGCCACTTGTGTACTGAGCCTCGCTCCTCTGGGATGGAGGTGGGAGATTCGAGCTCTGAGGATGCGTTTGCGAACCGCCTGGGGCCACCGCGAGGACACTAAGCTTCGCACCGCAGTGCTAGGTGCATTTCTGTGTTGCCGAGTACCCAGTGCTGCCTTGCAGACACCCGCTCCCTGCCCTGGCTGTGGACAATCTGCCACTGGCTGCAGATAGCTTGCCCCTCCTGCTGAGGCCACTCTTGGCACTGCCTGCAAAGCTGTTGTGGAGTTTTCAGAGTTCCTTTCTTTGCTGGTTGGGTCCAGAGGGCAGGCAACTTGCTGTGCAGGAGGAGTAGGGCATCCAAAGCATGGAGTTGATAGAGCACAATGGGAATCTCCCCGCCGCTGGTCAGGATGGTGGAAGGGGAAGGTTCTTAACATTGAGCATGTGAAAGGCTAGCAAGATAATCAGACAAGGGGAAAAGGCTTTGCCCCACCTTTCTGGGACCAGTTTTGGAGTAGGACCGACCAGGCAAAGGCAGGCACATGTGCAATTGAAGTTAAAATGGTGGCAGGGGGAAATGCAGGACCAAAGAGGACTGTTAGTCTAGCCTGGGGAAAAAGGGATTGGTTGCAGGGGTGGACCCACCCAAAGGCTGAGAAAGCACCTTATTAGTTCCATACCCTAGTGGACAGAGTCCCAGGGGAACAAAGAAACTCTCCCTTGCTTGTTGCTCACTGCTCGGACCTGCATTTGGATGATGCACTGGCCTGTCTTCTCCATGGGCCATGTGTTCTTAGTAGCTGTGTGGTCCATGGCCTCCAGGAGGGAGTCTCTCCCTCTCCTCTCCTCTCCTCTCCTCTTCTTCTCTCTCTCTCTCTCTCTCTCTCTCTCTCTCTCTCTCTCTCTCTCTCTCTCTCTGATCTGGTGAAGCATTCTCAAGTGTGTTGGCATGACCTTCTGTCCTTAGCAACTGCATGGTCTGTGCAAACCCCACACGTAGCCTCCAGGAGGAATCCCGAAGCTGGATAGCAGCTCGGAACAAGCTAAGCTACCTGCAAGGCTGCTTTAACAGCTGCCTGCAGGCTCCGAAGGATGGTACCTTAAAATAGAGTAGGACCTGTGGACACTGCCTTTTGCTTTGGTCTCACTGAGGACGGCTGGGCTTTGTCTGGGTTTTGTGGAGGAGATGAGCTATGAGACAGGAAGTCCCCTTCTCTCCCAGATTGTGTAGCATCAAAATAAAATCTCTTTCCTTTTGCATCAGCACCTGCCTCACAAATTTGGCTTTTGTGAAAGCAGGTAGACAAACTCTTCTTTTTTTGTTCAGTAACAAACTGACCTGATTGACATGCATAGAACACTATCCCACAACACATACTACAGAAGTAGACTGTCCACCATGTGATCCAAACCAAAATTATTAGGGGTTTTCTTTGTATATAATTTCTAACTCGATAAAAATATAATTATATAGTTGCAGAACCAGTGAAACAATAATTCTTGCTTCACAGTATGCGTGTGTGTATATATATATATACACACACATATAAATATAAACATCACACTTTTTTTCATTCTGATAATTCTATCACATGTATATGATTTAGTCACCTTTTACTTTTGGAAAGTGTGGTGTGAGGGACAGGTACCTCACTCATCCCTCTTCTGTCACTGCCCCAGGAATGTGGCTGGTCAGTGGAGGATGGCAGAGATGGAAAGGGGAACCTGAGGATGAGCATGAATTTCCAAAAAATATTTCTCTGTATGTTCTTAGTTGACAATAATTGTTGGGAACCATCCTGCCTGGTTTCAGGAGCTGTAACCACCCCCATGGCTAAGACTGAGTGAGCAACCTTCGGACCATAAGCCACTAAGGAGACAAAGCTTATCTCCTTGTCAGGGGTGCCGCTTCTGCTCCTTTTACTTCACCCATAACTGGCCCCCCAATGCTTGATCGGTTAGCCAATGACGGGTAAGAGTCCCCAAGGGGGAACAACCTAAGACAGGCACGATCACATGGAGGCCCCAAGGAAGGACTGGGGGGGAGCTACAGCAAAAGGGGGTAATGGACCCTCAGCTTTGACGTAGCCTGAGTCCTTGTTCTGTCTGCAAGAAGCCTCATAATCTCTTGGCTGCCTTGCTTACCCTGTCTGATTTAAGCCTGAGACAATGCCTTAAGCCTGAAACAATGCAGGTGGTGGGTGTAGCCCTGTGCTGGAAAGGGCAGGTTCCCTAGGGTGATCAGGCCTAAGAAAGAATATGTAAAATCCTGTGAAACCTGCTTTGTTTAGAATGCTCTCAATTAAATAAGTGTCCCAGGAAGAAGTGAGTTAGTTCCTCAAAGTCTTATTGCTCTTTAGCTATCTGACCCTGACTCAAAATAGGCCCTCAGAATTCTTTGTGTGTTATCTATTGTTTGATCCTTACTTGCCTGACAATGATTAATGAGCCTGTATTCCTATGCAAAATGAACCCAATAAAAGCCCATTGAGGAAAAGGCTCTTGGCCCTTCTCCTTTGAGAGATCCGCTACCTTTCCTCCCCAAGCAGATCATGCCTTGGTAGACGTATTCTCATCCGTGGTAGCCAGAAGTGGGGGGCCCTGTGGGTGGAGCCTCCCTGCAAATAATAATGATGTATGTGAGAGATGAGGATGGGTCCTTGGCCATGTTGTCACACTATTGTTTGCTGTTATTTTGCTTGGCTTTCACTTAAATACTGTGGTTTTGTAAAACCATCATCATCTATTTCTTAGTCCACTGAACTCGTATTAAGTGATAGAATAGTTAATTGTATAGGATATCCAAGATTGCTTGCCCTACATACAAAATATGCATCTCAGCACCAATTAAGAATAATGGGACAAAGCAGATTCTATATAGCTGGAAATAAAATTGTAAAAACAAAACAATGACCAGCGAGAAGAGCATGAGAGAGAGCAAGCATGTGAAGAAATCTTTACTGGGGGGACGAATCATTGCCCTATTTCCCCTGGGTTTGCTTGCCTAAGCCCTCCTGCTGAGATGTTCCTTTGCCAGGCAGAATTAGAGCTGAGTAAATAGGGAGGTGGTTATTCACTCATATCATCCTAACACCCTACATGTCAGTTGAAGAAAATACTAATGAAAATTCTGTGACTTTTTGGAATCAGAACCCAAATTACTTTTAGAATTAGAACAATCAGAGTAGAGACAGCCCCAATAACTTATCTGATGAAACAGAAGAGGCCTGATGGAGATCACCTTGGCACATTAGGAAAACAACCTCAGGGCTGCTGCTGACAGGACACTTTTCCCAAGAGCTATTCATTATAAAGCATTATTAGCCAACTGCAGGCAGTGGATACCCTTTGCATCTTAACTAAAGTGCAGCAGCCATTTAGCTAGTGGGGCTTGCTCAGTCTTTACAATCGTCTTAATCATTAGTGAATTAGTTAAACTATAACATTAGATGATAAAAATAATCACCAGTGTCACCTGTGAACGAGTGGAAACCTGGAACTGGTTGTCCGAAGCTCTGAGTGCAGACATTCCTGACGGTGCAGACTGATGACTAACAGCACAGCTCCGGACCGAGCCAGTCTCATCCCTGCCTTCTTGGGCATATAGAGTATCATGATATTGTTGTCTGGGTGTTGATTTCTGCTTCAGAGTGTGGTAGGTGTTTGGCAGGGAAGGCGGTTCCATCGCCTTTATGTTCAGTTCTCAATCATTCTGAAATTGATGATGCAGTTAGCAGATATTTGAAACTCATGTTCCTTTCAGTGCTTTCTTTTTGGGCCATTTCACTGATTATTAATGGCTCCACCTGGACAGCTCTGGCAATGATGCTGAACTTCAATCCAACCTTTTTGGTAGCTCTGGAAAGAGGTCTTGAGTGTTGGTTAGCTCAGAGACTGTGAAGAGAATTTCAAATTGTGCTTTACAGTTACCTCTAGATTTTAATGATTGGTATATTCATTTTCTGCTGCAAATCACCCAGAGTTAACAGAAGAAACAAAGCTTAATTGGTTTGGTTTCATTTGTGGTTTGATGACAGACCATAGGCAGAAAACCTGGGCCGGGGGGTGGGGGGGAATCTCTTAAGAGACCTGAGAAGATAAGATGTTCTTTGCCTTTTATTTCATCCAAAATTTTAAAAACATTAAAGTTACTTTTAAAATTTTGCAAACTTCACACTTTTTGTTTGTGTGTGTATATGTGTGTGTGTGTGTGTGTGTGTGTGTATTCCAGTGTATATTCCGGTAAATGACCCTACAATCAAGATAAGAGTTTATATAGATCCTCTATAAATCAACTCCAAACCTTGCAAACACTACTCTACTTTCTGGTCCTTATACTTTTGCCTTCTAGATATATCAGTGGAATCCTAGATTCCATGTAGCCTTTTTGTGGTCTAATACATTTGAGATTTATCTGAAGTAGGCAGTTAGACAGGCCTGAAGAGAACAAGGACAATAGGCCAGGTACAGAAGGTCACCAGAATGGAAAGCCCTGGGTGCCTAGCAACGGGTAAAACTGGGAAAACAAGTAACCTTTCCTCCCCTAGCATATCGCTGGTCATTAGGTTTAGACCCCCTGACCTCTCCTAGAATCTCCACCTTTGAAATCCCTCAGGACCAAGGACCCCACGCCAGCCCTCTCTCTCCTCTTACCCCCACATTCTCTCCCAGGCATGTAACCTGTACCCTTCTCTCTCCAAGCGCTAAGGGCTCCCTTCTTTTGCCTCTGTGATATGTTTCCTGAACCCACTTCTTCTACCATTCTCTTCTTCCTCTGTGACTTTCTAAATAAACTTTTTCTTATAGTTTGAGTCTTGGCTCTGAAGTCTTTCCCAGCCAGAACTCAGGTACGAAGGTCGCTGAACTGAGGTCCGGTCTGACCCCACCAGTTTAACACCTGGTGCTGTTCTCACCACCACCAACGTATTCATGTTACTTTATTACATTGTTATATTAATTAAACAAGAAGGCTATTAGACTGAGGTGGGGAGGGCAGCCTATGTAAGCAAACCAAAACCTAAGCCTATAGATGCCTCAAGGGTAATGGAAACCTAAGGACGGCTGATTACAAACAGCCAACCAGGCCGTCCCAAATAAGGCGATGCTAACCAATCAAAGAGTCTCTATAAAAGTCTTGCCCATAGCTCCTGTTGGTGGAGCACAACCACTTTTGGTTTGGCACTCCCTGATTTGAATTGATTTTTCCTCAGATACACTCAAAATGTTTATGCCTAAATTTATCTTTCAATATATATGGCAGTTATTCACTATTTTGTGTTGCTGAGTAGTTTTCTAAAGTTCGGTTATCCGCTCATTAGCAGACCTAATTCTCCTCTTTTTTTCACCATCTATTTCTGAAAGTTAATTTTCCCCACGTTTATTTGCACTCTATTATAAACATAATATACATGCACAATGAAGAAAACTTGGACCACACCCTCACACACTCACACACTCTCTCACACACACACACACACACACACACACCCCTGCTGAAGTCCCACTGCCTACGGATGACCACTAACCACTGTAACACTGTCCCCTCTCCAGCTCTCCCCTCTTCACCCCATTTTACTCTCTCAGTCTCCTTCATGTATCGAAAATGTATTGTACATACATAATGTCATCCACTTTTGTGCTATGTAGCACTTTTTCAGTTGATTTAATATTTTAAATTAAACTTTTTATTGTTATTTAATAATTTCTTGCTTTGATAACACATGTCTATAATTTAAAGGTCAAATAATAGTACAAGTCTTATATTAAATATATTTAAAAGAATTCACAATAGTTTTCTGCCCCATCCCTCCCCACCCGTGAGTCTTCTTATGCATGAACACTTGCAAAATTTTTAATGATTTCTTAAAGCTTCGATTCTGATGTTCTAATTCATATGCTCTGTTGCTCAGGCTCTCAGCAGAAGCAGATGGTCTGCTGAACGGGGTGACTGAAGAAGAAGCAATTTACATAGAAGTAGGCCAGGTTAAGGAACCAGCAAGGGCTAGTAAAGCAGCTGGGACCAGCAGTAGTGAAACTAACACTATTAGGATACCACGACCAACTCTAGGATTAAAAGGGGCAAGTTTTGGGGGATCAATCGCTAGAACCCAGTAAGATCGGGAGCTACAGCCTTAGGTGGGTGAATGCAGTCACTACCCTGCCTGAGTGGGAAGGTGAAAGCTGAAGGAACCAATAGCCCACTTTCTGCCTTTTCTTATCCTCCCATTTCCCTCCAAGGTATTAAGCAAACCCAACTAGAGCCCAATGATAAGGAGCCCACATGGCAGTGGATACTGAAGTCTGAGGAGATGAGCTTTCTGAGCCAGAGCACAGCATGGAAAAGGTAAAAATAGGTCTGCAGGGCTCAGGGGAAATTACCAGCACATGGATTTAGACTTACATTTTTGCTTTATAGATTGTGGTGGTTTTGTGTCGACCATTTATTATGATAAATAATACTTGAACTCTTCTCCTCACACTAACTTACCTTTCCTTTTCACATGACTCATAATATAGTACTGTGATAAATTCAATTTGAAAACAAGAATTGTAACAATATCTAGTGTGTTACATAATTATGTAAATAATTATGCTCTGCCGAGCCAGATAATATACAACACCAACCTTCCCTTTCATGCCGCTCCCTACCTCGCTATCTCCCAGGAATTCATAAGTGCTTCGTATTTGCATTTGTTTAGTTTTTTATGTGTTTAGCACTAATTTTTTTCAAAATGTTCCAAATAATTCTTTATGTGGCCACACACATCAAAAATATTTGAGCTCCATTTTTCTCTGGAACCTTCTTTTTCTTGCTTCAGTCTGAACTGATTGTTTGCTAGGCCCTGATGCTAGCTACCCATCTATGACTTTTGTCCCGAAACTTACCTTTCTGCCTCCCCTTTTGCTGAATATCATGTTTTCCTCTCTCACTTCTCTCCTGTGCTTTAGCAGGGTCCACCATCCTCTTATTCCATGAGATAATGTGCAGAAGAGGTAAGACTTTGTTTGCATGTCTGGAAATATAGCTAATGCTACTTAAATATTCAATTGGTCATATGTCTAGGGACACAATTCTAGGCTGAAAAACATTTTCCTTTTTTGTAGACATTGCTCCATGGCCTTGGAGTTTCTCCTGTTGCTTTCAGATACTGCATGTGGCTGTGAATCTTGTGCCTTCCTAGGTGGCTTGCCTTTCCTTTCTGTGTGCCTTTCTACGTGTTCTGAAGCTTCATGATGCAGTGTTGGGCTTTGTTTATGTTTGGCACATGGTGGACTTTCAATCTCAAGTCTTGTTCATCAGTCCAACAAAATTCCAATATAGTATATCTTTGATCATTTCTTTCCCCCTGTTTTGATTTTCTTCTTCTGAAGTCCTGCTGTTTAGGTGCTGGATCTTCTGGGTTGATCCTCTAAGTTTCATTTCTTCCCCCCTCCCTGAGCCACCCAGCATTTACTTTGTGAGTAACTTATAATAACTGTTTTCAAAGTTAAGCATGTTCTCTCTTGGTCATGGACAAAAATGTGGGTTTTCATGCCTGCAGTTGAGCAGTAGGCCGATTAGCTCCCATATCTCATTCACCATCTTACTTCTCCTGCTTTACAAAAGGCGGGTACAGTCCTCACTGGATCCTGACTCTCAGCGTGGTGCCTTGACTTGGGAGTGTTAAATCTTAGAAGTACCAAACAAATAGGTATTTGAAAATACTTTTACCCATGAAGCTCATAGGTGACTTATAAGAAAAAGCAAATTTTGGCCTGATATTTTGAATTCAGACATTGTAAGACAGGATAATGACCACTTTCGTTTAGCAGACCATACCTAATTGTTTTGAAAGTGCATTCCTCGGGAGAGCAAAACCAGTAAAAGTGAAGAAAATAAAGGAACTGCCTGGAATGCAGATGACAGATGTACTGCAGGTAGACATGCTTCATCTCTGTGTTTACCTGTGACAGCACTGCAGTTCAGACGTGAGAGGGCTGTTGTAGGAATGAATATTAAGGTACTTACTGGAAGCAAAAAGTTCACTCAGAGAGAAAGTGACTTGATCTGGTAAATGAGTTTGACAATAGGACTGAATTTGCCTTTAGGTTATCACTATGAATTGAACAAGTAACAGGCTAAATCTGGGCTCTGATGGTTTGATGTAAATACAGCATGTGATAAAATAGAAAAATGTTATTATATACACGAAAATGCATAAAATTAATAATAGTTTAATTCTCTCAATCCTTTCTGAGTATAGCAGATTAAGCAAGTTGTCTCTAAGTGAAAGATTGAACAATATAACTAATAGTCTTTTATTAAGTTCTGATAAGCCTTTTTGGTATGCTACCTGGAAACTAAGTGAGAGAATGATAACAAATCCTTTCATAATACACACTTTTAAAAAACTTCAACAAAATTAAAGGTCCCAATTGAGTTACTAGCTGACATATTATTAAAAATTAGTTTGATGATGAGTTTTTGTATGCTTTTGGCTATAACTTAAAAATAATTCATGGAGTTGAGTAACATTGTTCTTTCCAGTCCTATTTACTTACCTATGAAAGCAAGATTTTAAATAATTTAATAATAGCAAAAAATAATAATAGAATATATGCTGAACACCATTTCACTTTAGTAATAAGAAATAACCATTCATTAATATTTAAATCTCATAAAGACAAATTTCTAAAATAACTGCTTTAACAATGAGTCATTTTAACAAAATTTGTAATACTGATTTTTTTCATTCATCAATTGTGTACTACTAATTATCATAAATGCTAACTCAACCCAGAAAAAATGGTTAAACATTTTGACCTTTTTAGACAAAGGCCATTTTAAAAAATTTGAATTCAAATTATAGATATTTTTGTTGCAGGAACTTAGAATCATCAAAAATATTTTAAAACATGTATTTATTACTTTGAGATAAAATTCTTATAAGGAAACAGAACAGAAATATGAGAATAGAAAAGAATGTAATGAAATTTCTAATGGATAATATATAAATATATAAATCTTACTATGTAATATATATTTATATTTTATATATTATAAAAATTTATAATATAATATATAAATTTTAAAAGGTTGTGATGAGCAATAAATTACTATATTTAAATTCCACTGGATAAATAGAGAACAGTAATTTTAAAATATCAATATATACTATAGTTTGGAAAACTACATCTTTTGAAGTTACTTAAACATATGATGAAAATTTTGAATACCAACTTAAACATTTGATAACCACTAACTTAACAGTTTTTTCTGTTCTCTCTTTGGAATTGCAACTATTTCTTTTCAAATTTTATTTCCTTTATGAGAATGCACGTAATTAAAGATAGGGATCATATATTCTTCTAAGATTTGTGTTTTTCATAAAACTTTTTATAATGTAAATGTATTGGGTTGACATTGGTTAATAAAATTATATAGGTTTCAGGTGTACAATTCTGTAATGCATCACCTGTATATTGTATTGTGTGTTCACTACCCCAAGTCATGCCTCCTTCCATCATCATTTATCCCCACTTCACTCTCTTCTGCCTCTCTTTCCCTCTCGTAATCACCATATTGTTGTCTATGATACTTATTTCTTAATTCTTTCACCTTTTCCATTCTCTTTCACAAAACTTCTTTTTCTTTCCATGCCTTTTTTGAAGTATATTTTATTAAATATGTTATTACAGTTGTCCCAATTTTTCCACCTTTGCCTCCTCTGCCTGGTACCTCCCTTCTCTCCAGCAATCCCCTCCTTAGTTTATGTCCATGGGTCATGCATATAAGTTCTTTGGCTTCTCCATTTCCTACACTATTCTTGACAATACCCCATTTATTTTGTCCCTGCCAATTATGCTTTTTAATCTTTGTACTTTTTCCCACATTCTTCCCCTTCTCCCTCCCAGCTGATAATCCTCTATGTGATCTCCATATCTATGATTCTACTCCTGTTCTGGTTGCTTACTTAGTCTGGTTTTTAGGTTCAGTTTTTGATAGTGGTATATTTGTTGTCTTTTTAATGTTTATAGTTTTGATCTTTTTCTTAAATAAGTTCGTTTAACATTTCATGTAATAAGGGCTTGGTGATGATGAACTCCTTTAGTTTTACCTTGTCTGGGAAGCACTTTATCTGTCCTTCCATTCTAAATGGTAGCTTTTATTGGATAGAGTAATCTAGGTTGTAGGTCCTTGCTTTTCATCACTTTGAATACTTCTTGCTAGTCCCCTTTTGCCTACAATGTTTCTTCTGAGAAATCAGTTGATAGTCTTATGGGAACTCCTTGTATGTAACTCTCTGCTTTTCTCTTGCTGCTTTTAAGATTCTCTCTTTATCTTTGACCTTTGGCATTTTAATTATGAAATGTCTTGTTTTGATCCCCTTTGAAGCCAACTTATTTGGGGCTCTCTGTACTTCTGGGACTCGTATGTCTATTTCTTTTGCAAATTAGGGAAGTTTTCTTTCACTATTTTTTCAAATAAGTTTTCAATTTCTTGCTCTTCTTCTTGTCTTTCTGGCATCCCTATGATTCAGATGTTGACATATTTGGATTTGACCTAGAGTCTTCTCATAGTATCCTTGTTTGTTTGTTTGTTTTTTTTAATTCTCATTTCTTTTTTTCTGCTCTGGTTTAATGTTTATTTCTTCCTTATGTTCCAAATCATTGATTTGAATCCCAGCTTCCTTCCCTTCACTGTTGGTTCCCTGTATATTTTTCTTTATTTCACTTAGTGTAAACTTTATTTCTTCCTTTATGGTGCCATACTGAAGGATTTCTTTGAGCATACTGATCATCAGTGTTTTGAACTCTGCATCTGTTAGGTTGGCTATTTCTGTTTCATTTAGTTCTTTTTCTGGGGTTTTGTTTTGTTCTCTCATTTGAGCCATATTTCTTTGTCTCCTCAATTTGTCATCCTCTCTGTGTTTGTTTCTGTGTATTAGGTAGAGCTGCTTTGACTCCCTATAAAAGGCACCTGTAAATTGTGTGGGGCAGAGCCTTAGGTAATGGCCAGGGTGGGGTAACCCACTTAATCACTTTGTGGTTCTGTGTGGGGGGAGGCTTAAGAGAGGGGACTGTGCTGCTGCCTGACTTCTGGGGGTTTTCCCAGCAGTCACCCTGTTTCTAGTCACTACACCCACTTACCATAGGCGACTAGCACCCTTCCATCTATTGCCCTGGTGTTGAACCCCAGAATGGGTGGGTTTGTGTATGTTTTAAGACTTTTGGGGCCCTTTAATGGGACTTTCCTGAAAATCCAGCAGTTTCTCCTGCTGTCCCAACCCCCACTGTTTTTTACAGCCAGAAGTTATGGGGATTTATCTTCCTGGTACTGGAAACCTGGACTGTGTGGTCTGTCCTGGGACTGGGATCACTCACTCCCAAGGTATCCCTCCCGATATTTATCCACCACATGTCAATGTGGGACTGCCTTTGTCTGCTCTACTTCCACTGCTGCCACCTCTCTGCACCACACCATGTCTCCCTGCCTCTCTGCCCTGTCTCTGATTCTTAGCCCCTCCTACCTGTCTGTATGAATGTGGCTTCTTTAAATCCTTGGTTGTCGTACTTCCACACAGTTCTATTTTCTGAGAGTTCTGGGTGTTATTTGCTTTGAGATTTCATTGTAATTCTTTCTATAGTTGTATGAGGAGACAAAGTGGTCTACCTGTACCTCCATCTTGACTGGAAGTCTCTCTTTCATAAAACTTTAACAAAGTGTCTTGTTTATAATAGGAGCTCAATTAAATGTTTACTAAGTTAAATTATTTTTATTTTTATCAAAAGGAGTCATTTATTCCTCTTCAATTGTGCCTATCTGCCCTTCAGGCTAGTTTTTTCCTACTCCTAATAATCAAAACAACTGCCTGAGTAAAATAAAATTTGGGTTTAAAAAGTAATTCACGTATTATCTTTAAAATGAGAATAGGAAAAATATTGTGAAAAGGAAAGGAGTATATACAGTAAACTGATATCAAGTTTCTTAAATATATTTGCTACATAAAATAAAACACACTAAGCATTTGGAAATATATTTATTAACATAAGATTATAGCATATATATATATATTCTTAACTAAAACCAGTTTCTTTTTGTCATGATTCTTTCTAATATGCACCAAATTAGAAGAGAGTAAAAACATCAGCAGATGGCTCAAAGTGGTTTGCAATAAATCTTTTCTTCTCAGGTTATTGATATAGAATTGTTATGAAAAATTATATTTTCACACTTTACTCAGCATTCTGCTTAGGACACCATGAGCACAAGATATTGCCTAACATTGTTTTATTTGCTGCATATCCAACAATAAGCTAGCAATAAGAAGTAGCTTATGCATGTACATTGGTTTACACACTTTGTGATTTTTGAGGGTTTTCAAGGTTTCATTGTCCAATGGTGATAGTCTTTCTAAATTACATTTAAAGGCAATATACAGCATTTCATCTTTTACTTAGTATTATTTGAATAAATAATATTACATATAGACCTCTTAGAAATAACAACAGGTAAAAGCAAATTTTAAAAATACAATAAAAACTCTTATAACTTACTTAGAAATATCAAGTATGGGTTTAAGAAATAGATGGCGAAAATCTCCCCTGGTTTTTACTTTCCCTTGTCTTTGTGAGATGCTTGCTTGAAGTATGAGAGAATATTATCTTGAATTATGAATTTGAGACTACCTTATAGATATGATAGTCCTGTATCCTAACAGTGTCTTTGTCAATACTGATTCTAGGTCACACATTGGATACCAGACACTCTGATTAGCACTTTACATTTAATCCTCACAACAACTCTCAGAGGTAGGTAACATTATTGGACCCACTCTATAAGAGAAGCCACTAGCTTGAAGTTCATGGAAAGCAAAAGACACAGACAGAAACATTTATATCCTGGTCTTTCTGAACTCCTTATTAGACTGTGAGCTCCTTGAGGGGAAGGTGTTCTCTTCCTGTGTCTCAGCAGAGAAGACCCTTGCACTGATGCCATGACAGGGGCACCAGCTGGATGCAGCAGATGGGTAACCAGAGCAAGAAGTAGAGTCATGCTTCAAACCAGCAAAGAGAAACATCGTATTTGTAAGATCATTAGAGTATGAAAACACTTCCACAAAAACGATAGAGTACTATGAAAGATATGTTCAAACTCACACTAATTTCCCTGGGATTAAATCTAATTAATTAGTGCCAATTGTATTATTTATTGTGCTGTATACCATTGAAGACCTAGAAGTTTTTATTGTTTAGCTAGTTCTTTTGTCTTAATATAAAGGGTTTACAGCTTCTAATTGCACTTTTGTGCTTGTTTGCACCTCATTTGTGTCTCTGCAAAAAAAATTATGGAGGAGAAACAAATTTCAGGGTCTAAATTTCTGGTATTCATGGGTCTATCAACGTGATTAGAACTTAAAAGTGGTCTTTTGGGCTCTTTATCAAACCTTTACTACTTTATTCTCTTGGCTAATGAGATGAGGAGTAGTGATTTGATTAAATCACATTCATTATAAAAATGTTAAATGCCTTTATCATTGCAACTCTGGGCTTATTAAAGGCCAACAGCACCCAGAAGACACAGGGCACCCCAGAGCCATTTGCCTGCTCTACTATTCAGAGGCCCTACATGCCCCCTATCCAACCCACCAAGAGTTCACAGTTTAGCACAAAGTTCTCCTGAATTAAAGTTCATGCTGTCTTGAAGTCCTAAGTGAACATAGTTTATCCAAAATTGGTCCAAAGGAAATAGAAATCAGTCCAAGTGAAAAGAACTAATTTCATTATTTGGACTACCAAATTACATAAAGGTAAGCAGCAACAGCACACAAGCAAGTGTGGAGTGTTTTTATGCACATTAGGGCAAACATAAAAAGGATTGATTCAAGTGTGCTTCATTTGGTGAGAAAAACAACCTGAAGATGTCTTAGCAGGGTCTAAGCCTTTGGTATCCATCAGAACTGTATTTCCATAGTTGCAAAACTGACTATAAGCAAAAGTCTATTCAATCATCTGTGTATTTTCAATTTGCCTACACATGTAAAAGCACTTAGAACGGTGCCTCATACATAGGGAGTACACAATAAATGTTAGTAATTTCAACAGGACCGCTAGATAGCATCCCCGTACAGCTGAGGCAAAGATGGAAACATCGAAGGGGATGGTTGCTCTGTGTTAGGTAACTCAGTCTTCCTAGGAAAATTAAACAGGGGTTTTAATCAAGTCTGAAGTTGAACATTCATGAAGTTTCAGGAGCCCATCCTCAGGAATTCTTCAACTCTACCTTTTCAACCTATTTAGAAACATAATGATTCAGAAAATGTATTTTTTTAAACAAACAGCAGTTTTTTACTTGAGATTTCTTAAGTTAGATTGTTTTAATTTATTGGGGTTTGAAAAGATATACAAAATGCCTTGCTTAACACTGAGCATATTTTATAACACAGCTCAGAAAACCAGGCTGTGCTTAATTGAAAAGTGAAATAAAACATATCTCATAGGATGGAACTGACAAGGAATTGGTTTAACAGGGGTTTATTTTTTAAAAGGCTTTATTTATTTTTAGAGAGAGCGGAAGGGAAGGCGAGAGGGAGAGAAAAAAAAATCAATGTGTGGTTGCCTCTTGCAAATCCCCTACTGGGGTCCTGGCCCACAACTCAGGCATGGGCCCTGACTGGGAATTAAACCAGCAACCCTTTGGTTCATAGTCCAGCCCTCAATCCACTGAGCCACACGAGCCAGGGCTTAACAGGGGCTTATAATAGATGTTTCTATTAACTATAAAACTTTTTTTACTGTTTGATCTAAAAAAATTTCTTTGGTCACCAACTAAAATGTTCTTTGCTTGTTTTTTCCAAATATGGAAAGATTTTGGTAAGCCTGCCAAAAACAAAAGGCTTTCTTTACAAATACATTTTAATATATTCACTAAAGTCTTCCACATGAAAATATAGAAAAAAATAAAAATTTAATCAAAATGCAAATTGCAATGCACAAGAAAACACTGAGTGAGAGAAATGGAAAAGTTACCAGTTTTACTGTGAACCTTAACTGCCACTAGCTGTATCTCCTTTAGTATGAGGTCTGTGGGTAAGAAAATTCCAACTGAGATTCAAATATGTAAATGTTAATAGTTGTAGCTTCAGGTTTCTGTGTAATATGATACTTAGAAACAGCTTCAATTTCAGTAGAACCTTGTTATAAAGAATAGAACTGGTAACATTTTAGAATGTTCTTGCGCTTTAGTGTGATGAAATGAGCTAGACTTTAAGGTTTACTTAATTACAGATTTTCACCATCAAAAATAGATTCTGTAACTTTTTAAAAAAGTATTTTCTTTGGTAATATTTGATGACATTTCTGATCAGAGCCCATAAAAACTCCTTTAAAAAAATAAAACAATACTTTAAGATATAGATATAAAATTCTCAAAGAACTGTCACTTGAAATCACATAGCTTTCTTCCTTTTTTTGTTCATGTCAATAAGCAGGTCATCTTTACTCAGCCTCCATAGCTCCAAGGAATTTCATTTCTGTACCTGCTTTTGGTATTTTGGCTGAACAACCACCCATCTTTTGGAATTCTGCCGAGATTTCCTCAAAGGACTTTCCTTTGGTCTCTGGAACTTTGAAAAATGTAAACAGAGTAAAGGCAAAGACCACTCCAGCAAAGATGAAAAACACATAAGGCCCACACGAGTCCTGCAGAGAGAACAAACAGAGTCCCAGTTAGCAGTGGTTGGGCCCTATCTTCTGTTCAGTACATGTGCACAATATTAGGCTGCTTACCGCCATGTATGGGAAACACAGAGCTATAATGAAATTGCAGGTCCAGTTGCTGAATGCAGCTATGGCTAGAGCTGCAGGGCGTGGTCCTTGACTGAAGAATTCGGCTACCATGAACCAGGGGATGGGGCCTGGCCCGATCTCAAAGAAACTGACAAAGAGGAAGATGGCTACCATGGCGACATAGCTCATCCAAGAAAGTTTATCCTGAGGAAAAGAACAATACAAAACAAAAACACAAGTAGAACTGGGATTATTGGCTGCTTCTTCCTTTAGCTTAATAGACCCTTCCTGAGGTTAGCAGTGAACATGGCTCTCTTCCTGGTGATTACGTGCAAATAAACACAAGTTATTCTAGTTGGAGACAAGTTTACTCTAGTCTGAGTCATCCTTAAATCTTTGAGCTCTGTTATTGGGAAATCCTCTGGATTATGATTTTTACACGATTCTTGGTCACTCTTTTCCTGTGAAAGAGGCAGGGTCAGGATCCAGTGACCTTTGCTCCTACTAATAGCTAGGCTGCTAGATTGGGTGCATGTGAAGTAGTGGTTGAGCATCCTGGGCTGGAGATGCCCAGACACTTGCCCAAGGTCACACAGGCAGCCAAGTAGCAGAGCCAGCACTGGAACCAGTTTGGGGCTGACCCCAGAGCCTGTGCTCTGGCCATGTCTGCCTCGCTGGGTACCATGTGCAATTTACTTGCTGATGTTCAGCCTTTACGCTCCCCAAACTAGCTACCTTTTCCTTTACAGATCTCCTTTGTGTTAAACACTCTTCCTCTGGTTTTATTTCATAAGTCATTCTCAACAGTTCTTTGACAATTACCAGCACTTTAACCCAGAGCACGGAATTGCTATCACATGGCAACCACCACCCTCAGTGCAGGCACCAAACTCACCAGCAGCACAAGCCCCACGGACATGAAGATGGCGCAGACAAACATCCCACTCATTCCAATTAGAAACAGAGAGCGTCGGCCCGCCTTCTCCACAAGGAATACCTGTGGAAGTTTTAAAACATGCAGGTTTGATATTTAAATAGTTCTTACTGATGGAGAGGTCATTTTAATTTACACAACTGGAAAGAGGCAGTTTTGTTATCCCATTTTACCGATGTGGAACTGAAGGGCAGTGGCTCTTGCCCGAGGGAGCAAAGCTGGTCTCAGTGACCAGAGGTGACAACCACAAATACCTGCTGCATTTAGTCACGTTGGTTTGAACATGGCATTCCACAGGAAGAACCACAGTGCTACCACCACTTTGCGATTATCACTTTGGGTACAATATTAAGAGGCCACACACCTTAGATCTCTTCCAGCAGATTTCCTATATATTTTAAATGTGAAATTTCTATACAAAAATGATACTAACGTCTCCCCTGAATGTGTGTGCACTACAGACACCGGAAACAGTTGAGATGTCAACTATTCTCATCCAACTTTCTCACTGAGAATAAAGTTGAATTACAACTACTCACCTGGCAATGTATGGGATTCGATCACTTTACTAAAATAATCAGGTCTTCATTTTTTCTGGTGTGCCTAAAAGTACCTGGTGCCAGGAATGAACTATCCACTTGGAAAGGGAAGACTTTAAAGCAAAAGTGTAAAGTGCTTTCTTAATTTAAGTCAAGAGATAGGTCATTGATTCCTTTGGGGACCTTTGCATTAATGGCTAAGATTTACAATTAGCCAAAACCAGAGTTTGCTAGATAGAGTCTTGCTTGATACTGCCAAGGTTGATGGATCACTCACCAAAAAAAAAAAAAAAAAAAAAAAAAAGGCTACCTATCTTAATCTCTCACTTCAGTGAGTAAATTGGCTAGGTTCATAGATCTATCAGTGGATCAATAGCAATCAAATACCCTTAGTGCAGTGAGCTCTGGCTCTGAAAATATCTGAGAAACATTTCTTTTCACCTACAGTGAAAACCTCTTTCATCTCAGAGGCATTTTGTAATCAGTATCAAATCACTTCGGGATGATAAGCAAAGAGCCCACATTTAACTGTTGAGAAGGAAGTGAGAAAAATATTCATGTTCATAAAATTTCTCTCTATATCTGACTCTTTCATCATGGCTTTTAAAGCTGACTTGATGACACCATGTCAAGTTACAAACAAAATAGAAGCACTTCTTCAGGAACAAGGGCTTTCATTATGTCTGTTTTTTTTTTTCTGTTTCTGAATAATCATTACTAATAGATAACAAACTCTAAAACTGCATGCCTTGGAAATTGAGTCAGACTCCCGTTTGAGGCCAGGGGAGCACGCGGGGAGGGACGTGACACTGGGTGAGACGCGGTCAAAGCCTGGAGGTGTTTGCTGACCTTAACTCTCACTCTTGCCCCAGACAGTGTGCGCCCCTCGGACCCTGCAAGCCTACTTCCAGTTTGGTAGCCACTGCTTCTCCCCTAGACTCATCTGCCCCCGCACCCCGCCCCCTTGGGTGCCCTCCATATCTCTTCCTGTTTTGTTTTCTCTCTTAAGATTACAGGCTGTCTTCTATGGGCCTGTTAGTGTGGAAGAAAACATGGAATATGGAACATAATTCAAAGCAGAGTCAGGAAAGTCTCTCTCTTTTCCCAAATATTTATTTTAAAAAAAGGAAAAGACTGATTATGTTCCTTTTAAGTTGTTGAAACAATATATTTCGGTACATGTTCCTGTTTGCATATCTTTATTTTGATACATGGAATTCTGTAACATAGGTTCATTTGGAGGGGGAGAAACTGGGTGATTGAGGGGCTACCTTTTCTGCACTTTAAAACAACTTTATAAAAGTATGTACACATATAATTAAAGTTTTTAAATGTTATTTGTAGTCCTGGAGCATTATTTATAATTAGCTGATTAGAGATGACTTTTTAAATTATGTCACTCACTCAAAAACTTTCACAGAATGAAAAGATGAACTCTGTAAAGGTATATTCCAAATAATCAAGACACTGTTTTCAAAGCAACTCTTCCCACTCCAACGGGGTTGGCGGGGGCAGGGCGGGGAGACAAAAATGAAATTCTGCAGTAGTTTCTTTTAGGTGCTCTTAGAGTTTGGGTTACCCAGTCTTGACAATTTGATGCTTTACATAGCAAATCCTGTTATATATAAAATGTTTTAATCATAATGTCTGTTAGAAAAATATGCGTAAAACATTTTATAACCGGCGACAAAAGAATGCAAATAGTCTGTTGGATTGCATCTGGCACCAGGCCTCCGTCGATTCAGGGCGACCTTTTGGCTTGAACCAAAGGATCTCTAAAGGCGTGTCTGCAGGCCCCCTGCTGTTCTCTAGTTTTTTTTTTTTTTTTCTGTTCCGAGGTCTGGACAAAGCTGCCTTTTGATCTAGGTGGCCAGACTATAATTTATTGACCACTGTAAGGTAATAGTTTAAAGTCCGTGTGGAGAGAATGAAAAACAAGTGACTGAAGTGTATTGAGTATAGCATTAGGATTGAAATCGAAAAGCACAAGTTTTTTGAACATCCCGAATTCTAAGATAAAACATAAGCCCCATTCCATTAGTTGGGAAGTTTTTGTGTGGTGGTTGTTGTTGCTTGTTTACTTTAATTTTTAGATTGTTATGTTAAATATTATTATTGTTAAGATACCAAATCATTCCTTACATAAGGTATTTGGTCTTGAAAAGAGTATATGGCCTCTTCCCTTTGTTGGAAAACATAAAAAAAAAAACACTTGACATTTTCTAAAGTATAAAATTCAAAAATAACAGTAATATTTGAACTTATACTTCATCCTCTCATAATGCCACACATTTGTGTACATCACCAGAAGCTGTGGCCTTGTGAGCTACTTGGAAGCTGTGCTCAATGGCCAAACATTATAAGAATTTGCTGAGTTTGTTTAATTTTACTAGAGGCTTAGCTACCTAATAGAGAGACCACATTAATTTATTTTTAAATGTTTTTGAAGACATCAGGATAAAAACATGAATTTCTACCATGGAAGGAGAGGAATCTAAGTACAAGACCCAACACTGAAGGAAATCACAAGCTGTTAAACTGAATGGCTTTGGTACAGAGCAAAGGAGAAGGATCCCAAGGAGTAAGTTCTGTCTGTCCCCATGTGAGTTTTTAATTCACAGATGAGTAACTAATGTCATCCCCGCCAATAAAGAGAGGCAGGTATAACCAGAGAGAACCAGACCACCTGCTCAGTTATGCCTGTCCAATGCAGTGGTTGGTTTTTGACATATAGGAGTCCTCCCATGAGTCACTTGGTTCCAATCCCCAGAGAATGTAGACAATAAGTCATTGATCACCTGTAGATCACAAGGTTTTGTTTTGTTTTGTTTTTTAATTCCATTTCTGGACTAAGGAACAAGCAGACTACTTCAGGGTTGTTTTACTTACAGAGACAGCTGTGAAAGCTGTGTTGATGGCACCAACACCAATGGTTGCATAAACTGGTTGGCTAATTCCCGCCTTCTGAAAAATGCTGGTTGAGTAGTAAAAGATCTGCAAAGTAACAACAGTTTAGCCTTAATCCAGACGCCCAGCACTGATGGCGTTAAAGCAGGAAATATTTTAAGTTGTCTAATTTTAGTTGCTTCTATGTAACCATGGTCCCTAGAACTTCATAAAGATTTTATCCACCCTCTCCTTCTGGGGAAGGAGAACCCACACTTTTCCTTCAGTGTTTAAAGCTTCTGATTGGTTAAATTTCTTTTTATATTTAGCAAAGATGCTGTATATGCATTTTCTTTATTTTTAAAAACTTTGAACCTTTTGTTAAAGTATAAAATACATACAAAAAAGCACTCATGTCAGGAATGTACAGCTTGATTAATTTTCACAAAGTGAATATACCTGTATAACCAATACCCAGATTAAGAAATAAATCCTTGCTTGCTTTCCTGAAGGCCCTAAATGTCATCCTATTTTCTCAAGGAAACACTTTCAGCTTCTACCATCACAGATAAATTTTGCCTAGTCTTATGTTTGATATGAATGAAACCACACAGTGTATACTATTTTGTATCTGGCTGCAACATTACCTTTGTGAGAATAATCTATAGTTGTATTTGTAGGCTATTCATTAGCTTTACTATACAGTGTTTTATTGTAGTAATATGCCACAATTTAGCTACCCATCCTACCATTGATAGGTATTTAGGTAGTTGCCATTCAGGGTGACTATGAACAGTGCTGCTCTGAAGATTCTGGTGTGATCCTTTCAGTGAACTATGCGTACATTTACACCTAGGAATAGGCCTGCGGGACAACAGAGTATGCACACACTCAGCTTTGACAGATACTGCCAGACAATTTTCCAAAGACATTGTGGCAGTTGACACTCTCCCCAGTGTATATGAGAGTTCCAGTTGTATTGCATTTAATCCAAAATTTCCCACTAATCTCGGTAGAGATGGAGAAATCTGATTCACAATCTCCCTACCAGCCTTTATTATTCAGTTATGCTTTTACTTTTATCATAGTCTTTCAGGTCATTTTGTTGTTCTACCATCCCCTGGCATTCCTTCACCACATACACATCCTCTTTCTGCAGACAACACTGATGCAGGAGGACTGTGCAAACTGTGCTCAGTGAGGACTGGATTTAGCACACCACACACTCTCCCACTGTTTTCAGGCTGCCCAGCAGCCTCAAGGCCAGTATTTCCTGGTTACCTCTAGGTAAACTGTGGGATGGAAGCTAAAGTAGGGACATTCAGAGAGTTAAGTATTGTGCCATTGAATGTACAGGCAGAGCTGAGATAGCGGAAAGCAATTTGGTCTCTAAGCCCCAGAGATATAGAGTATTAGGTGAAAATGAACATCAAGGACCCTTAAAGGAGGACAAAGACCACAGCAGAGCTGTATTCAGCTTGTGGAGTGAGGTTCAGCTCTCCTTTTGCTTCACCTCATTGGAATTACTTTCCTTCCCTGACCCAACTCTCTACCCACCTATCAGTCACTCCTAAAGTGTCTTCTGTGGATCTCAGATTGGTTCTCTATAGAGTGTAGAGGAAGCCCAAATCATATTTTCAACAGCAGTGAAAGGGGATAAGCGGTTTCCTTTGCTTAGTTTCTTAACGAATGCTTAATTATTTCCTTTTACTAGCTAATTGCCAAAAATAATTTTAGTCTGCATAATGCAAAGATTTCAAGTCAAACCCCAAAGCTAGCAAGCTTAATGTTCCGTATGTTTTTCAATCATGCCTTTTCCACCGCTCTCACTTATTATATCATATCATTTCACTCTATCATTTATTTTGTGTGTGTGTTCTGTCTCTGCAAATAGAGTGAAAGCTTCTTGGGTGGCAGGAAACGTTTTGGCAACCAGATATCTGGTATACTTCATTTATATTAAACTCTAAAAGCCCCTTGTAATTTAGTTTTCTTTGGTATAATTATTCTCCTTTCCCATCTTTTGTTTTATTATGACTTTTGCCTTCTTACCTGAATCTTAATAGACATACAATGCCATTGATTGTTGATTTTTTTTAAAGATTTTATTTATTTATTTTAGAGAGGGGAATGGAGGGAGAGAAACATCGATGTGAGAGAGATACATTGATCAGTTGCTGCTTGCATGCCCTGAACTGGGGACCTGCCCTGCAACCCAGGCATGTGCCCTGACTGGGAATTTAACTGGTGACCTTTTGGTTCACAGGCTAGCACTCAATCCACTGGGCCACATCAGCCAGGGCTGACTGTTGACATTTTTTTTAAAATTGTAAGCAATTTTAGAAAGCAGATGAGGCAAAACAGAAAATTAACACTCAGTCATTATTTGCTTATACTAAGACGTGATGTTAACATTTTAAAATGTCTTTAGCTATTTTAACTTCTACCCCTTTTTTGCTCTATCCCAATTTGCTTTGCTCTGAAGAGTTAGGGAATGTTCTTAAACTTACCCCATTGATTCCAGAAAACTGCTGAGCCAGGTGCAGCATCAATGCCACGAAAATAGGCTGTCGGTAGCTAGGATTGGTGAAGAGCTGAATTATGGAGACTTTCTGTTCACTTGAGGCTTCTTCCTTTTCTTTTCTCATCTCATTCATATCTTTTGTGACATCAGCACTGCCTCTGAGTCTTTTCAAGCCTGCCCCCAAAATGATTACATTTGTAACAACTCAGGTCAAAGCAAAAATAAATTTATATACATTATGTAAATGAAAAAGCTACAGTTCTGTGTAGCCCTTTCTATTACTTGATAACATGCACTTTGGGAATTCTTTTTTGTTAAATTAATTCCTGCTTTTTTTATTTCACAAAAACAGAACATTTGGCTTCATCTTATGACAAAGAGAACTATGACCCTCATATCCTTGAAGCATAAGGCTGAAAGGTCCTTTAGAAGACTATGGTTGAGCCCAATATTCTGCATTTGGGCCTCCAATTTGGGCTAAGTGAATATTTATGGGTGCAAAATGGCATGTGCCTGTCATATTAAAGTGATCTTACATGTTCTCCTTACACATTAATCACTGACTTCATTTGGAAAGTGCTGGTACCAATTTCATGAGTAGCCATTCATGCATACTGTTTCTTATGAGGTGATGGTTCCAAAACAATAGGTAGAAAGTAAAACTACCCACAGACTTACTTTGTTTTGCTTTGTTTTCCTCATCCAAATTGAGGTAAAGGTATCTGGGGCTTTCTGGACAGAAGAAGAGCATCAGAGACTGCAGGACAGCTCGCACGGCAGACATACCAAGCAGAATGTGCCACAGTTCGCGGTTGCCCAGGATGAAGTCAAGGCCAATAATCTGAAAAGGTAGGAAGAAAGTCTATCAATTTTCCAACACTTCGAGTCTGCCTTCTGCAACAGTTTGTTGAATCAGCATATTGACTATTGAATAGTAATCCCTGAGAACTTTGATTCAAATATGCATGAAGACGAAAACTATCACTACGGTGTCTCACCTTAACTAAATTAGTAACCATTTGTTTTATAAAGACTTCACCTGGGTTTGTTTACATGAACTCTTATGGAACATTTAGGATAGGAATCAACCAAACATTTGACAACATATTTAATATTTAAAACAACACCCAAAGTCATGCATTAGTTTTGACCTTTATTAAAAACCATTCTTCTTAGATTACTCAGAACTTAAGTAGAATGCGATTATATAGATGGAGCAATTACTCTGATGAGAACCAGCTTTATGATCCCTATTGCAGTAGTTTTCCTTGTGGATAGTCATGGATTTGGGGTTCCCAGGACTCCCTCTGAGACCACAGGAGAGAAGGGAAAGATAGAGCCAGTTGAACAAGAACTGGCCATTATTTACATGTTAAATTTCCAAGTAAGACCCTCAAAACAAAGGAAACTCAGACAGCCAAAAACTTGAATACTCTTATTTCTTTAAATCTAAATGGTATAATTTAACATACAATCGCAACAGAAGTTCAAGATTTGGCTTCTAGGTCACCACTGGTGCCAACACAACTGCAGCTCCAAGGGGGAAGTGAGGGCTGGAGTAGAAATAATTTAGCTTTGAGCTAAAAGCCTGTGATTTCACACCACCTCCGTTACCACTGGTGGGAATTGTTTTGTTTTGTTTTTTTCTACATAGGTCTACAGTGAGAATGGACAGTCGGGAGCGGGGGGAAGTTGCGTAAAGCAGAGAATGGATGAAGTAGGGGGTGGGGGTTTTACCTGACTAACAAGAATGCCCGTGACAATGGCCAGCTGGTGAATAGCGCCGATAGCACCCCTGAGTGTGGTTGGTGCGATTTCATTAATGTACATTGGAACCAGGCCTGAGATTATCCCTGCAGAGAACATGAACATAAACATTAGTATACAGCCAGGACTATCTCAATAACATTAATTTGGCTTAAGTACAGTTACTCTTCTGATGGAAAGTCCCTTCCTGTGTCCATTGAAAGGAAGAAAATCCTTGTTCCCAAACCTAGACACAGTTTATGAAAAGAATATTTGTTGATAAGATTCCAAATAAAGTTGTAGTTTGACATATGAATAAGAAGAAATGGTTAATCAAGTATCTGGCAATTATTTATAACATTGTCTTAATTTTAAAAAATCCATATTAGTATTGAGTTTACATCATAATGCTTTCAGATGTCTTTAGAGACTGAAGAATATGATAATGATATTAAAAAATATTTTTAATCGAGACTCAGGGATTGAAGGAATTAGAAGGTGTCTAGACCAATGTCATTACTCGGTTGAGCTGAGAAACGGCTGACCTAAGATCACAGTGCAGTCGAGTGTTAGCGTGAGTACTACGAGCCCTCACTGAGTCTCACTGAGTCTCCACGGTGTGGCAGTACCTCAAGATCACACTGGTAGAGTGATGGGGGTTTAAAGAGGTGGAAAGGGTTAAGGAACTAAGGGGCTCTTCCCCCAGCTTCTTCTTTATTCTCTCCAAATAATAGTCTTGAGAAAAGATTTGATTTAAATAAAAAACTTTGGGTGCTTAAAGGAATACAAAAACTGAGAGGCACTAGGCCCTTCTGCCTTCTCTAATTTTCTGCAGATGTAATCAGTCATGTTGGACATGGTGGCATTCCCAGCTGTTTGCTGAGCGCAGGGAGAGGTCAGAGACTATCAATAAAGCAAGGTTGGGTGCAGTGTTTGTCATGTTCTTAAGAATTTAAAAATAAGATTTGTCAGAGGCTTCCTGTTGTACACACTGGCTGCCTATCAAGTGGAAATGGATGGCCCTTGTGTAAAAGATACTTTCAGGAGCCATTTCAACATGTGTTTTTTAAAGCTTTACATTGTTCTTAGTATTTCACATGAATATCTGCATGGTTGATACAGCATCTGAAATTCTGCTGACAATCTTTGTGTAATACATCCTATTACACCTCAAGAATAGAAGAGTGTAGGTGAACTCACAGGTCTCACGTCTATGAACCTGAAGTCAAATTGCATTTCCTATCATTTTTAGGAACTTTGATGGTCAGAATAGGACCAGAACATAATTTTAAAAGATGGTTGGAGAGTACAAGTATACTTGGCTATGCTAGTGATAGGTTGCTTTACAATGTTTTTATAGCATTTCTTTTCAACTTCACAAAAAACATTTTGTATTCTTACTGTATTTAATTTTTTTCTTTAATTTTAATTTATTAATGTTAGAAAATTTAAAACATAAGTTTTTCTTGAGCTTTTCATTTCAATTTACAAATTTTATTCTATTAATCAGTCCTATAATAACTTAATTAGCTAAATTTTCTTAAAGATTTTAAACTGCACTTGCAAAGATAATGTATTTAATTTTTGACATTCGATATTATTTTATATTATTTTCAGGTATACAGCATAGTGGTCAGACAATTATGTCATTTACAAAATGATCCCCTTGATAATTCTAGTTCCCACCTGGCACCATACATAGTTATTACAACATTAGTGACTATATTCCTTAGGCTGTATTTTACATCTATGACTATTTTGTAACTACCAAAATAGTACTTCTTAATTCCTTCATCTTTTTCACTCAGACACTCCACCCAAAGCCCCTCCCCTCTGGCAGTCATCAGTCTGTTCTCAGTATCTATGAGTCTGTTTCTGTTTTGTGTGTTCACTTATTTTGTTCTTTGGATTCCACATATAAATGATATCATATGGTATTTGTCTTTGTCTGAATGACTTATTTCATTCAGCGCAATAACATCTAGGTCCATCCATGTCATTACAAATGGCAAGATTTCATTTTTTTTTTTATGGCCAAGTAATAATATTCCATTGTATATATGAACCACATCTTTTTTAACCAGTTGTCTATTGATGGGCACTTGGGTTGCTTCCATATCTCAGCTATTGTCAATAATGCTACAATAAAAATAGGGGTGCATATATCTTTATGAATTAATGTTTTAGATTTCTTTGGTTAAATACCCTGAAGTGGAATCACTGGGTCATAATGCAGCTCTATTTTTTGTTTTTACTATATTTTTTTAAATAGAGAAAAAAAGAAAGAAGAACCATGATTTGGACCTCTTTGATAATGTTATTATTTGCATTTTTCAGAAGAGGAAACCAAGGCTCATGTTCAGTGAACATATCTAAGATCAGACAGGGACAGTGCCAGAACTGATTCAGTGTGAATTCAAAGCTCCTTCCACCTGTGGGTTGACTTTTCACTTTACTAAAGCTATCCTGACTCTCAGTTATTTGTTTTAACATTGAAAATAATAAAAAAAGAAATTTAATGAAAGAATTTTAGCCTTATTTTTCAACTAATCATTGAAGATGCATGGAATTATAGTCTTTCCTCTTTGCAAGTAAAAATTTTATAAATACTTTATACACCATTTTGTGACCTTGCCCCTCTTCTCCCACCCCCAATGAGATTACTGGCTTATAATTGCTACAGTTTGGGACGGTGGCTTAAAAACTCAGCCCAGAACTATCAGGGAATCACTGGCACTGAGAAGGTAAAGATTTGGTTGTTTTAGAGATTGTGTGATCCTCACTTCATTCAGGTCTCTGCTGATTAGTTGCTTCTGAAAGTTTGAAAAGTTGCTTCTTCCCCCAAAATAAAATAAAATACAACAAATGGGACTACATCAAATTAAAAAGTTTTTGCCCAGCAAAGGAAACCATCAACACAAAATAAAAAGACAACCCACAGAATGGGAGAACATATTTGCTGACACATCTGATAAAGGGTTAATATCCAAAATTTATAAAGTGCTTATAAAACTCAACCCCCAAAAATATCCAATTAAAAAATAGGCCAAGGACCTGAACAGACACTTCTCCAAAGAGGACATACGGATGGTCAACAGACATATGAAAAGATGCTCAACATCACTAATCATCAGAGAAATGCAAATTAAAACCACAATGAGGTATCACTCGTAGCGGTCACAATGGCCATCATCCATAAATCAACAAACAGCAAGTGCTGGTAAGGATGTGGTGAAAGGGGACCCTTCTGCACTGTTGGTAGGAATGCAGATTGGTACAGCCACTGTGGAAAGCAGTGTGGAGTTACCTCAAAAAATTAAAAATAGCCCTGGCTGGTGTGGTTCAGTGGATTGAGTAGAGGCCTATGAACTGAAAGGTTGCTGGTTCAGTCCCTGGTCAGGGCACATGCCTGGTTGTGGACCAGGTTCCACCCTGGGAGCATGCAAAAGGCAACCAACTGAGATTTCTCTCACACATCGATGTTTCTCTCCCTCTCTTTCTCCCTCCCTCCCTCTCTCTCTCTGAAACGAAATAAAATATTTTTAAAAAATTAAAAATGATCTGCCTTTTGACCCAGTGATCCCACTTCTGGGAATATATCTGAAGAAACCCAAAATACTAATTCGAAAGAATATAAGCATCCCTATGTTCATTGCAGTGTTGTTTACAATTGCCAAAATATGGAATCAGCCCAAGTGTCCATCAGTGGATGAATGAATAAAACAACTATGGGACATTTACACAATAGAATACTACCCGGCCATAAAAACGAAGAAAATTTTACCCCTTGCAACAGAATGGATGGACATGGAGAACATTATGGTAAGTGAAATAAGCCAGTCAGAGAAAGACAAATACCATATGTTCACTTATATGTGGAATCTAATGAACAAACTGAACTAACAAGCAAAACAGGGACAGACTCATAGAGAACAGGCTGAAAGCTATGGTGCAGTGGGGGAGGTTAGGGAGGGGAAGGATTGAGCAAAAAGGAAAAGAGACTCACAGACACAGACAACAGTGTGGTGATTCCGGGGGTAGGAGGGTATAAAGGACATAAATGGTAATTGGAAGAAAAAAAACCAATAAAACTGTAATATCACATAAAGAAAGGAAAGTTGTTCCTAAGACTGAATGATTCCAGTAATTTAGTTGTCAAGTTCATGGGAAGAGCATCCATCCTTCATTCTGAGCTCTTCTACCAGCTGCTTCTTTCCGATTCACTCTTTCTGGGGTCATTGCCAATCTAACCCTTCACTCAGCCAGGTCTGAAATCTGAGGAGGCTAGGCAGTGTGGTCTGAGAGACCAACCCAGTGTCAATGTCTTTCCAGATAGAAGAGGCAGAGACATAGTGGCCAGGTAGGCCATTAGGGCCAAGTCAGAATTTCTGGGTCTATCAGTCTTCCACTGTCTACTGCACATCAGGAATAATAGCAGTAGCTAGCATTCCTTGACAGTTTGCCATAATCAGATTCTAGGCTGAACATTTTACATGTATTCTCATAAGCACTCTACAGGGTAGGTATTATTCTCATCATTTACTAGATAAAGAAACTGAGAATTAAGAATTTATCTGTGGTCATATGACCAGCAATGTTGCCATGGGTAAGAAGACACAACTCCCGCTTATGGATCCCAAACCTCCCTGACTCAGGAGTTAAACTTCATGCTACCGCTTATCCCTTTTGTGATGCCACCTGAAGCTCAAAGCATTCCCTGTATGTTACCACATCTGTTTTGGAATAATTTTCACACAAGTGTGTGTGTATGTATATGAGACTTACCACAGTACAGTCCTGATATAGCTCTTCCTGAAATGATTAGAATGTGAGAAGGTCCCAATTTCGAAAGCCCCATCAAGAGCGCTCCAGCTAGTGAGAGAATGTTTGATATCAACATGGCTTTGACTCTGAAATAAAAAGCAAGGATTATAAGTTCAGCATCAAACCTTGGTAAAGTTTTTGCATTCAGAGCATGGTGAGAATTTTTTTTACCTAAGAGATTACTTTAATTTTTTTTTTTTTTTAAAGATTTTATTTATTTATTTTTAGAGAGGGGAAGAGTGGGAAAGAAACATCAATGTGTGGTTGCCTCTCACATGGCCCCCACTAGGGGCCTGGCCTGCAACCCAGGCATGTGCCCTGACTGGGAATCGAACCTGCAACCCTTTGGTTCGCAGCCCGCGCTCAATCCACTGAGCTATGCCAGCCAGGGCTAAGAGATTACTTTAATTTTGCTGAAAATGCTAGTTGGGGGAATCTTAAACCATGACTGACTCTTTGATTTCTACAAACTGAAGCATTACCAGTGAGTGATATTTATAATGAGAGAATATGGATTTCATGCACCAGATCTTCACGTTTTGATGGAGATGATTCAATTGTGGTGATAACTAGTTTGAGTTATGACTAAACTCTGACACTTTTTCAAATAGTTAATGAATTAAATTTTCTATGAGTTGATTATTTTAAACAACAATTGCCTGGTGATAGCTAAGTTCAATTTGTACTTGTAATCTATGACACCTTACTTTTTTTTTAATTCTTTTAGAACAAGTTTTTACTTGATGTAGATCATGAAAGGAACTTTTAAAGTTAAATTTTCATATTTATGAATTATTTTGAAGGAAATTCAGACATACTTTTACTTTAAGCCTTGTTGTAACCAAAAGCAGGTGCAGCTGCCTGCCTCTATGAAAGCTAATACTCAAGAGGCAGGGGCTGATTGATGTAAAGGAAAGTAGTTTATTTGCAGATGCTGGGATCTGGAAGGTGGGGGCATCACCTCTCAGAGCCCATCTCCCCATCTCAGTGGAGGCAGAGGTTTTTAAAAGAAGGGAAAGGGGAACAGAACAAAGAAAGAGATCAAGGGAGGGGGTTGAAAAGTTCTCTACAGGCAGATGAGCACAGTCCATTGGAATAAGGCAAGCGATAGTCTGGTGTGCCTCATCCTGGTTTAGCCTTCCCGACCACACATCTCCTGGCTCCATGGTTGACAGTCAACAAGGAACCCAGAACTGGGGTGCCTGAAGGTTGAGGTCTGTATCATCTGAAGTTAGTTCCTAGGCTTCTTATACAAACATGCATTCATCTACAAGCTACATATTAGTCAGAGCTGGCACTTACATCAGAAGAATGGTGGGGTGGGTTACAAGTCCCATTACCATTTTCCACTGTTACAAATCCCCACTGTCAATTTCTCTTTCATTTCTATGGAGTTAGATGGTTGTACCCAAAACATTTAAGAAAACTGGAAAAATTTAGGACCCAGTCTTGTTTAGAGGTAAAAAATAAAATTTTACAGAAAATTCATTGAATTAGAGTCTAATTTCCATAGCTGTGCATTATAGATTTTATTGAAACATAATTTTTCTCCTAAAGTCACCCTCATTTTTATCAAAGAGTCAAATCAAGACCAATTCATTTACTGTATTAAGTACTGTTTCAGTTTGGCTGATTGTGTTTTGGCATAAACACAACAGAAATAACAATTGATTATATAGACTTCTTCAAATATACTTTGCTGGAATGAACCATGTGAGTAAGTTCAGTACCAAGCCATCTCCCTAAAGGGCTTTTATCGGCTTTAAAGTCAATCTTTATTCCTTAAGGGTTTTTGCTGACATCCCAAGTCTAGGCATATCTCTTTCAGACATGACATTCCAGTAAAAGTCTTGGCTAATAAATTCACATTTGGAAACTGGAAGAAATCAGATTTCTATTGGATTCATGCAAATAAACATATTGCCATGAAAATAATAATTCTCATTCATTAAGAGTTTCCAGATTCTGGAGAGATCAAGTAGGGAGAAAAATATAAATGCTTCAATATTGCTACAGATTACCAAATTTCTCCATAAAGACAAATAAGTTTTTAAAAAATCAACAATATTTTGAACAAAGTCACAGGAACAGTAATTATTTTTAGTTCATTCAGTCCCATAGTCAACTCCCGTGTAATCCTAATATCTGCCAGTATCTCTACGAGTTCAGTCATTTCCCAGAGTCCCACAAATCCCCATCTATTTCAAGGGTAGGATCTCAAAATTTATTCTCAGAAACTCATATTTTAGGATTAGTCAGAAGATGTAATATTTTTGCAAATGCACAAGAGTAAAACAATGACTATCTCTAAATGACAACATTTCTAAATGACATGATTATAATGCAATTGAGAAAGGAATGTGCCATTCCTTTTGTCATTTTTTGGTAACAAAAATTTTAAGATAACAATCAGAATTACAGATGAAAGCATATCAGACCAAAGAATCAATTAATTTGTTCCCCACTGTTTAATTGTGCCTGGGGTTTCTGTTGAAAAATAACAATTGGTTTTGGAAAATCAAAGGGAGCCTTTGGCTTTTTCATTTGTCATTCAAATGATCACTTTGCTTTACCATTTTTCTGTGTGCTTTTCCTTTTCTTCTTATTTCTTTTTTTCCCATTTCCATTTCTCTTCTTGAGTTTCCTACTCCAAAGTCTTTTCTTTCTGTATGTCCCCTTCCTTTATCCTTTCTCAAGTGTGTTCACTTCCTTAATACCTTCTCTTTTTGTTTTCCCTCTACCAGGGGTGTCCAACCTTTTGGCATCTCTGTGCCACAATGTAAGAAGACTTGTATTGGGCCACACATAAAATACACAAACACTAACAAAAACTGTTGAGCAAAAAAAAAATAATAATAAGTTTTTAAGTAAATTTACGATTTTATGTTAGGCCACATTCATAGGCATTCTGGGTCACAGGTGGCCCTTGGGCCATGGGTTGGACACCCCTGCTACACAATCCTTCTTCAACTTGCACAGATCCTCTGTGACTTGCACAGACCCTCTTCAACTTAGATAGAACCTCTGCAACTTACACAATCCTCCTTCGACACTTCTAGCCCATTTCTGTTTTAACTCATCCAGACATAACCAAGTTTAGAATAACCCACACTCAATTACATTTTTAAGATATATTGCCATAATTTATACCTTTCATTACCAAAACCATGTATTTTCTCCAAATTTAATTAAAATTCTCAGTTTTTAGTGACAACTAAAAGTAAGTAATAAGCTTGCTTTAGATTGACAAATTTATGAACACATTTAATAACTTTCAGCAACAGTATTTTCCCCACTGGCAAATATATTTACATTTTTTATTCTTGATGATTACTGCACTCCTTGAGTGTGCTCCAAAGCGTGCTGTCTCATTATCTAGTGCCCTCAAAAACTTCAGGGGGGCCGGAGGAGAGGGAAGGAGGAGACACCGGGCATGGCACAGCCTGTTCCTAGGACGGAAGCAGCTCCCGGGCCTCCAGAAAGTGGGTTCAAAGTGTTTAAAAGACACATTTTCTCAATGTTTTGCTTCCTGAGCTTTTTCCTGTCTGAGAAGGTAGAATTTTTTTCTCTCTTTAAACAATCAATTTAAATTCTTTCTCAATAGAATCCTTACGATGTAACAACATTAGAGATCTCATTCCATTTACCAGAGGTTTAGCAAAACATTTAGAGACTGAGACTGAGTCAATTCCTTTCAAAACAGAAACAAAAACAAAACCTAAAGCAAAGACAAAATTCAAGCAAACTAGTATTCTCAAATTAAGTCCTCTAAAAGGAGGTAACGAGACACTAGCTTTAGAGTCTTATCTCATACCACCTGGTACTACAAATGACCCTGACGATATCCAAATGGCAGGAAGCCCAAATAGCAATGCCATTATCTGACACCAACTGGTACCACTAATACACAAAAGCCCAAACAGCAGAGACACTATCTCACATCGACCAGTACAGTGAATAACTGTTACAGGCTCTAATGGCAGAGCCCACACAGCAGATGCAGAAGATTCTGGGGGTATACAAAACAGCAAAGATCCAACCAAGTTTCCCAAAAGATAAGAAAACAAGCAAAGAATAACTGCAACCAAGATAAACAGAGGAGTGCTCTCAAACTGAAACTGACTTCCTCCTGCCCAGGACCAGAGAAACAAAACTAATAGATAATTAGAAAGCAACATGATTCCCATGCAAATTTCTCTGAACAACAATAATATTCCAAATAAAAAACAACTATTAAGACTGGAGTCCATCAACTCCCCAGTTGGAACCTGTCAACTCCCCAGAGACTTATTTCATTTCATCAGCAAAGCATATAAAGGCGACTGATGGCCTTGAGAGGGAGAACAGAGAGTCCCCGAGAGAAAGAACGGGGGACTTCTGCAATCCCTACCATGGGGTCAGCCTGCCACAAGCAGCTGGGACCCCTCCAGGCCTTACTGGGGTCCACATAGTCCCATCTGCATCGCCAAAAACTGTAACAGAAAGCAGTTACAGTTTCATAGCTGCCTGCCTCTATGAAAGCTAATACTCAAGAGGCAGGTGCTGATGTAAAGGGAAGTGGTTTATTTGCAGATGCCGGCCACCTGGAAGATGGAGGACTCATGTCTCAAAGCCCATCTCCATCTCTCAGTGGAGGCAGAAGTTTTTAAAAGGAGGGAAAGGGGAACACAACAAAGAAAGAGATTAAAGGAGGGGGTTAAAGTTCTCTACGTGCAGACAAGCATAGTCCATTCCGATAAGGCAAGTGATGGTCTGGTGTGCACTATCCTGGTTTAGTCATCCTGGATTCATATCATCCTGACTTCACATCACCCTGGCTCCACAGTTGAAGGTCAGCAAATTTCCCAGAACTGGTTTGCCTGAAGGTTGGGGTCTGTATCTTTTGAAATTAGTTCCTAGGCTTCTTGTACAAACACGCTGTTCATCTACAAGCTACATAATAGCCAGAGCCAGCACTTACAGAAACAACGTCAAAAGAATGGTGGGGTGGGTTACAATTCTCTGTCACAATTTTCCAATAAATGTTATCATAGAGAGTTATAATTATTCTTATTTTAAAATTGTATGTCAGCATATTTTCAGAATCCATGAACTAATGTTAACTTATGTAAAATGTGTAAAAAAGCTGACAATAGCAATAAAAACATTTTCAAAATTAATATGAAATTTGACATTTTAAGATATTTATTCCTATTAAATGGAAAAGTGAGGTACAAAGAAACCTCCTTGAGAGTAGAGGATGATAAGGTCAATGAAATAATCTGAGTGGACAGGTGTGGAAATGTGTGTGCTACAAAGAATGTAAGCGTCTTGTTCTACTCTCTTTTTTTTTTCAGTTTTATTTTATTTTTTAATCAGTTTTTTTTTAAATTATTGATCTTGTACAGTTTTCTCTCTTTTACTTCCCCCCGCAGCCCACCACCCCAGCCCTCCCCACCTTCCTCCCATTTCCACCCCCCATAGTTTTTGTCCATGTGTCCTTTATACTTGTTGCTCTAAACCGTTCCCCTTTCCCCCTGAAATTCCCTCCCCTCTCCCATCTGGTCACTGTCTGCTCTCTTTTAATGATTCAGACTTTAAGAAGTAAGTTTTCCTAAGCAAGTATCTTTAACACCAAACAATTTTTTGAGAGTAAAACTGTGAACTCTCATACTGCAATGATTGCCCAACAACCACATGATAGACTGAAAAATAACATCCCCCAATAAATAGTCCACAAACTAATCCTCGTACCCTGGGAATATGTCACTTTACAGGACAAAATGGATTTTCCAGATGTGATTCAATTAAGGATTTTGAGATGAAGAGATTATCCTGGATTATTCAGGCAGGCCCAACCATGTAATCACAAGTGTCCTCACAAGAGGAAGGCAGCAGAAAAGGCGGTATGGCGATGAAAGTAAAGAGTGGACTCAAGTGCTTCGAAAATAGAGGAAGGACCACAAGCCCAGGAACATGGAAGCTGGACAAGGACAAGGAAACGGATTCCTCCCTCTGAACCTCCAGAAGGAACCACCCCACTGACACCTTGACTTCAGCCAAGTGACACGGAATTTGGGCTTCTGACCACAACTGCGAGAAAGTAAGTGTGTGTGGTTTGAAGGCACTAAGTGTGTGGGAAGTCATTAGAGTGTACGGAAACTACCAACTACTCAAAGGCAGGGGGACCAGTGACTTAGAGCTGATCAGCTTCAGAGCTGCAGACTAGAGAATGGATTTTCTCTGTGCAGTGCTCTTTCTCTACACCAGGATAGAGGGCAGGAAATACAGTAAGTTATATTTAAAATTATTGCAAGCTAGTTCATAGTCTATTTTACTTGGCATAATTGGGGGAGGTTTTAAAAAAGTCTTAAAGGAGATAACCTGGAAGTATTTTTGATACCAGATTGCTCTAAAGTCCCTCTTCCTTACCACCACTGGATACTGGAGCACTTTATATAACTTAAAGGATTTTAACTTCTGCTCAGATGTTGGGAATGGCCAAGAAAAATAATCTAAAAATACTTGAAATGGGTGAATCAAGGAGAAGGAAGTATATTTCTTTAAATTTTGCTCTAAATACTCCTGTTAGCATGGGCTTCATCATTGCCATTGTTGTTCTCTCGATCATCATTATCAAAGTAAGGCTGTGTTTGCTGCCTGCTTCCTCTGCACCAGGCATTGTGCTAAACCCTTTACATTCCTTCTCTTTCAGTACTCACAACAATGCCACAAGGTAGGGTCCTCCCCCAGCCCCAATGCAGATGGGAAGAAAATGTGTTAGAGAACTTAGGTAACTTGCTCATTTTCACATAACTATTAAGTGACAGTGCTGAGACTTGATCTGTGTGAAACCAAAGGGTAATGCTTCATTTTAGTGAGTTCCGTTTTCCATACAAAAGAAAGAAAGCATTCCAAGGTAGTGCGGATTGCACAGACCATGGCCACCCCATCACACTCTTGCAATTAAATTGTAAACCCATAGCTTTGGAAAACTCAACCCTAAGAACCCAAACTGAAAAATAATGCCCGTAGGTATCTACTGACTATTATACAAGTAAAAGCAGTGATGGAAAAATACATTTTCATTTATTTACTTTTAACTGGTGAAGTAATGACCCTGGCAATAAGGAAAATCATGCCATTTCTGAGCAAATCACCCCTAGAAAAATGGTTTTATAGGAGAGACTAAATTCTTTTGTGTTAATTTTTAAGTTAAAATTATTAATTTTATGGCTGTTTCTCATGGAGAATCATTTTTCCACTGAGAGCTGGAAGAAGCCTCACTTTTAGTTATTTGAAAATTGGTCATTTGACATTGTTTTGGGGTGTGACCAGTGCTAGTGTTAAATTCTAAGAGCTGAGAGGACATACATCCTAGTTCCATCACTAGGACACTGAATGTTTCAAATTAAGTTGCTGGACCTCTCAGATTCTTGTTTCTAAATGAGAGACAGCAAGGGCTTACATTTCTTCTCAAGGATGTGAAGAAGTATAAAACATCGGTATCTGCTAAAAGACTTAGTTTGTCCATATTTAAAATTTTAATTAACTTTATTTATTTAAAATATAATTTAGAAAAATTTCCAGTTACTGGTTATTGTTTAAACCAATTTGGTATGAAACAAAATGAGTAACAATTTTTTATGATAAGAGTCAGTTTATCAACTCTGTAATTTATGGATTCCAGTTTAAAGTTCAGCTAAACTCCAATAAGTTGATAAAGTATGAGGAACTGATCATTTTTCTTTTATGGTAGAGAAAAGTCCCTTTCAAATAAGAAAAAGAATAAAACCTGAGTCCCCATGCCGCCACTATTACTTAAGAAAATTTCTTACAGTCTTATTGTAGAACTCTAGTTCTAAAACTCTTGTATAAAAGAAAAAAGTTATCAGAATTTTATAACCAGAGGGATAAAATGCTAATTTAAAGTAGGAATTTTAAAAACTAAATAAAGCATGATCCAGAATTACTAAGACAGTTATATCTTAGTCTATGTTGTTTACATTTTTAAAGGTTTTTGAATTTTCTAAATTTTCCATCTTTGTATATAAATTTATTTTCATCACCAGAAAAAGGTAACTAATAAACAAAAGGTGGACTTAATAAGTAGGAAACACATTTAAAGAAATAATCACTTGATTTTCTAATTTTATTTTATTTTTTCCTCTTTATGGGGGCTGAGGGGATCCCAAGAGCTTTAATATGTCACATGACTGAGGAAAAGTTGGGTGTAAAGGAGTTCCACTGATGTTTTTAGTCCGAAACACCTCATAGAAACCAAAATAATAGAGAAATGGAGACACCAGTGGCTTCATCTTTGGTTGGGGTTTGAAATAGCAGTAGCAGCAGCTATAAACCCCGTGCCAAGTGTCTCAGCACTTGGAGGCTGGGGAATGTTAACTTGCTCTTAGCACCTGACTGATCCAAATGCCAAATTCTAATTTGAAGAGGAAGAACTGGGTGTCTGAGAACTGGAGCGATTTGGCCATGCAAACAATGGACTCCCTGGTCAAAAATTTTACTTTTGGTTCTTCCATTGTGCTCCTGAGTTAATAATTTGTTTGGTAGTTTCTTAGTATATTTTATGACTTAGAAGCCAAGAACCAAGGCAGTATTCCACCAAACTTACTTTTTCTGTAAATGCCTCCACAATTAAGCAGATTGGTACAACAGCTTTTTCCATTACTTGGTTCAATATCAACCTAACTCATAGGGTCACACATTGAAAAATAACTGTGAAACTATTCCACAAAAAGAAAGACGATTTCTTTCTAAGCCAATTCTAATAAATCCCAAATACTCAAGTTTCTGTGCTTATGCTTATTTGTGAAATTTGCCTACCTTCCAAGCCGGTCCCCTAGCCATCCTCCAAAGAATGATGCGATCATTCCACCAACTGCAAAGCTGGACACAGAAAAGGACCAGTACATGGTGACGAGGCCAGAAGACGTCGACTCTCCTTCAGGCCGGGGGGTTGGTGTTGAAATTTGGAAGTTTGGATCTGTACTGTTAAAAGTATCATTGTGGATAGGCTTTCCGTCGTCCAGCGGAATACCCAAAACATGTTTATAATGCTCTATTATTACCTGAGGAAATAAGATAAAAAATAACTCCAACATTTCAAACATTTTATATATTTTTATTTGTTTTTCTTTTATAAAATTTTAACTTAAAAATTGTATTGTTTATGCTATCACCATTGTGTCAATTATTCTCCCTTTGCTCCCCTCCACCCAGCCTGCCCCCCACTCCCGTAGCCCTTCCGCACACTGTTGTTCATGTCTGTGGGTCATTCATACACATTCTTCGACTAATCCCTTCGTCTTCTCTCAACCAGTCCCCACCTCGCCCCTCCCCTCTTACAGCTGTCAGTCTGTTCCGTGTTTCTATGCTTCTGGTTCTATGTTGCCTGTCAGGTTTTTTTTTCTTTAAAGTACTTGTTAGGTGTTTAAACAGGATCGTCTCAATTATGCGCCTTACACACATACAAACACTCGTAGATTTATTTACAGTTGACCATATCCTATAGAACAGAGGTCACAGATTCCGGTGCCAACAGGAAGCAAGCAGGAACAAATAAACGAGGAGAACCTTGACGAGAAGACTGAAATGCCTTCTTTACTGTTGAGGGTGTAACAGCGGGTGAGCAGGACCATGGCACTGGAGGGAGTTTGTCCCATCTGAAGGAGGAAGCTGCAAACCTGAGACTAGTGTTGATGGCATTTCATGTTTAAAAAGAAGCTGGAAATATGGGTTTTTATGTAAAAATTTTCAAGCTGTAAGTGTTGTCTACTATTCCAATTGAAAATATTCTGCAGGCTAAAAAGATACATTTCCACGCCAGTGTTACCCTTACATAACAGGATTTAAAATGACTTATGTAAATATTTTAATGGAAACATAAAAGTGATATTTTAAAAATTTGGGAAAGATGAGACCCGAAATAAAGTCATTTTACAAAATTCAAACACTAGGTGCTGTATCCTAGAAGTGAATTATAATTTAGCAATAAACTTCCTACCAGCTGATGGGTAGAGAGGAAAATGGTCATGTTTACTGATGAATTCCAAAGATTAAAAATACTCAGTGGCCCCGGAGAAGATGTTGAGACCTATGGCTTCTCATCAAGGTCAGTGTGTAATAGGATAAACAATATTCAAAATTAAACCTCACAGAGCCATACTTTATAACGTGTTTCAACAGAGGCAAAGATCATATAAATGTACAATGGAGAAAAGGCACATCCTTCAGGCTTTCTTCCTGAGAGCCTGTCATTTCTCTCAATGACAATTTGGTCACTATTCAGCAGCCATGATCAGGGAGGACCTTTGACAAGGACCTGGAATGCAGCTGCCCTTGGCTGCCCGTCATGGGTGAAGGACCACTTGGGAAGGTCAGCTGAATGAGGGAAAGAATCGACATCCTCTTATGATAAAAGAAGTCTGACTAAGACATTCCCCTCATTCGAAGGTCACACCATATGGATAATACACTCGTACATAGAAAAACAGCTGTTAGGAAATACCCAAAATGTTCTCAGCAGTCTGCTCCATGTGATAGAATAATGATGGGTGATTTTTTTCCTAATACTTTCCGCAACAAGCATGTGTAGTTTTTCATAATCATAGAAAATGTGATTCATAAATACTTTAAAATAATCCTAAATGTCATTCTGCTAATAAAAACAAATGGGCCTGAGTGACTCATTATGTGATGATGTTTAAAGGAAGGGGTTACAGAGAGGGCACTAAGCCCAATGTCAGTGGGGAATCACTGTCTTCAGGTCTGGATCTAGGACTGTGACAGAAGGAGAGGAAGCCTTAGATTAAGTTTCCCTCTAAGACTAGAAAGGATGCTTTAAGTAAGGATTTGAAACAGTCTTCCAAAAAAACAGGCCCTGCCAGTTATGGTGATATTGAGCTAAATTTCAGAAAACCTGCTAAATTAGCACATGTTGCCATCACCCACAAAAAAAGATACTTGCACCCCCAATGTTATTTCCTAAACCTCTCATCCTCAGCAAGGTCTGCCATAGTCAAGAGATACGTGGCACCTAACCAGAGCACAGCTATTGGACCAAGGAGCAACTCATTTCAGGTGAAGAACTGACTGGTGAGCACACATTTCACACACAAGCACCCTGCAGGATCTTACATTTTCCTTGGAGTCTAATGTTGTAAAAGAAGAAGATAAAATATGATTGATTTGCAGAAGGCGCCCAACAGACGTCTGTATTTTCATCTTTGCCAGCCTCCCCAGACCCCCACCAGCTTTCATTCTCTCTTTCTCCTTCGCTAAACACTTGATTGAACTTCTTTACACCAATCATTGTGCTTGGCCTTGGTAATAGGAAGAGGAACAAGACATCAATCCTGCACTAAGTGACCTGACAGTGTGAATTAGGACAGAGGGAGCCAAGTCCTGGCTCCTCCCACTCAATTTCAGGCTGTGAGAGCTGAGAAAAATGACATCCCTCTCCTGTCTATTCACTGGGTACCAGAGTAGGGATGCATAAAATAAATGAGAAAAATGATGGAAATTATTTGATATTTAAAAAAATACCCATCCAAATGGTCATCATGGGAAAAATCCACATATTGTGGAACTTCTTGACCATTATTTAAGTTTTGTATTATTTTACTTTGAAGCACCTGTAGAAAATAGGAATGCAGAGAAGGACTAGAATCTTTTTTAGTGTTAATGCTCCAAAAGTTTTAATCTGGCCTAGAAATGAGGGTAAGACTATTGGAAGGGTCAAACTGGGGAGATCATATGTTAAAGCTCTTTATGCACAGTGAGTTGGTATTCAATAGATGTTTGTGCACAGAATGAAACATATCCTTCTACAGTTTCCTCCCATTCCCTGGCATATCCATTTGTATACAGCCAAGAGGTCTGAATGAATGCTGCAATAAGCTATTAACTTTTAAAAAAATATCCTAAGGCACATCGTATTCTGGTTAAAAATTGTTTTTTTTTTTTTCCTGTAGGTTTAGCAATAAGCAAAGATCAAGAATTATTATTGCTCTTCATTTTCGTCTGAAGATTATGGAGTAAAGAGGAGTCAAAGCCAAGTCACAAGCTCTGGAACCACGCACACGATCCCCAGCAGAAGGCTGGGATTACCCCACGTTCCCCGCGCAGGCACACTTTATTTCTCCACATGAGAAACAGATATCTTTCCGATATTGACAGAAATTTCCAGAAAGGGATTTGAATTGTGCATCTGTCACTTGCCTCTTGAGGGGCATTGATCACACCAACGTCATATCCAAACTGGAAGGAGCCCAGCACGGCAGTGAGGACAGTGAAAAGCAAGGTCCTGGTAACCTGCAGGGAATAAAAAAAACACAGGGCTGGGAAACGCCAAGCAAGTTCAGTTACCCATTTCCCACCACACCACAGCTTGGACTTCTGATGGGCTCCACGGTCTGGTTCTCATGCCTTGATATTCACAGTGAGCCCTATGCCCCTGGCAGGGTCATTTATACCAGAATGGGAGAGCCATTCATTACTTCTCTTACACTGCTGAAGTTGAAAAGAGTTGGCACACTTCTTCCAGGGGGTGAATCAAAAGTACGTGTGTGTATACAGGGTCCGGCACAAATAACACCCCTTTTTATTGCAAATCTTTTATTATAAAATCATAAATAGGTAATTCTGTAACATAAAAATATCACACTCAAGCACACCATGTGATGTTTCAGGTGAAATGTTCAAATTAAAACTATAAGTTATTACACTCATATTATTACCCTAGCAGCCACACTCAAGCAGGCCTTATTTCTGCTGGACCCTGTATATGTGTACTTGATTCAAAATCAGAATTGAGAACTAGAATCATTACTGACCAAAGGAAACTGCTAAGATAAAAACATTTATGTCATTGATTGAAAGGAAGTAAGACACCAATAACAAAGAGACGGGAGCTCCTGGATACAGCTATGGTACAAAAATACCTCAAAACTTATTCAAGGGGCTCAACCAGTCTTTGTAATGATCCACATCAATACCCAGGTAGCACGTTCGGGATTTTCATCTAATTGAACCTAGAGTTGTGGGTTAAGGGATATTATTTTCCCTGCAACTCCCTGTAGCTGCAAAAACGAAGAAAAATGTAGAAAGGGGGGCAGAGCATTTATCCTTTTCAACACATAATTACATATCTAACCATTTCAGAGAAATCATATCATGCATTCAGAATCACATATAAGGATATTTAATGCAGCATTTTGTGTGTGTGCGTGTTTGTATGCGATAGTGAAAATTATGGCAAGAACCTAATGTTATTCAGTGAGAAATGGCCAAATAGATTCAAATACATCATGATATATATACATCAGATACATACAACATCCTATGCAGCAGTTAAAAAGAATAATGTGATCATGTACTGACATTGTTAATGACGAAGGAAGTTGTGTACTCTCATTAATGTTTTTTGAAGGCTTAAATCTGAGTAGATTTTGATTTATGCATGTTGTATACAATTCATAGAATATATATTTTTTTCTTTTGAAGATTTTTTTATTGTAAAACAGAGGCCATATCAAATAAAACCAATTTCTGGGGGGAAAATCAAAATCCACAATAGCAGAACCAGACAATGTATTCTTTTAGTTGAAAAAATTCTAGGTGCTTCCTAATTGACCTTTTGATACAAAATGACCTATTAAATTTGCAATTTGTGGTTTTTGGTGTTGAGGTCCATAGAACAAACTAGGAAATCTTTAAACCTTGAGCTGAATTCCATGAGGGGTTCTTTGGCTTTTGAATTGGTGATTTCCTTGCCTAACAGGTAGTAGCAGCAATAGCACCCACCTCTGGGCAGCTTCTTTCTTGGCACAATGAGCCTATAGAACCACCCTGGCTTCATCCACCTTAGAGCAGAGACTCAGAGGACTCCAGTGCGTGCAGTTGCTCGCAGTGGTCCATCTCTGGCAGCATTCCCGTAATGCTCTCCGGCTAGGTTCAAATACATGGTTTGTATAAGAGGGAACAAACATTCTCCCAGCATCTGCTTCTGTTCCTGGAAAAGTGCTGTGGCCAGCATGGAGGTAGTCAGGGGCTTCTGCCCCTGCATATAGACTGCAGGCTGGATCTTTGCAGGACTGCTGGCCTGCAAAAACGGAATGGTAGGGTGAAGGCTGTGGACACCGGAGGTGTACTTGTACGGTGCAGTAGCCCAAGGGGCAGCAGCAGCCACAGGAGCATGAGATGTTAAGTTCTGTACTGCTATGTTAACACCTCCAGACTGGCAGCTATTAGCCCTTGTTGGGCAACAACAGCCCCACCAAAGTCCATAGCCAAGTAGTCCAGGCACTCAGAACCAACTTTCTGAGCAGAAGCAGAGAGGCCACGAGACCTGAGCATTACCAGTTGGAGCCAGATGGTAAGGAGTTGGATGAGGCCCAGACTGGCGTATAGCACTAGGCATTCCTTGGAAGCCATGAGGTCTCCACCTTGCTGCCAGCATGGATTAGGCCTCATCTATGCCAACTGGTTAAGTGTAATATGGAGATCTTCCCTGAGCCTGTGGAACTGCTGGCACAAAGCAGCCACCAGCTATAGGCTGGAACTGATTTAAGATGGCATTGGCAGGCAGTGCTCTCATTCTGGCCAACCACTGCATATACTGGTTGGTCAGGTAAGCCTTTCACTCTTCCTTCCTCTGGGTCAGAACGACGTACAGTGGCTGGGAGCCCATGGTGCATCTATTCATCTCAGTGACTGCTTTGGCTGCCTCTTCAGGAGCTGAGAAGCATGACCTTAGCACTGGAGATGGATCGGAAAGGAGAAAGCTCGTACCTTCTCATCATCAGTGGTGTCATCCAAGTTCTTACTGTAAAGATTCACCCTTGATACCGACTAATTCTCTCTTATTTCAGCTGTTCAAATTTCTGTTTTAATTTGGTCTACCATTCTATTTTTCTTCTGGGCATGGCTACAAAAATGACCTTTCCACCGATTTCTTTTCCATTCATCTCTTCCATGCCTTATTGGCATCCTTGTGGTTTTCATAACTCATGAAGCCAAAGCCTCTGGACTTCCCACTGGGATCTCTCATCACCTTGACACTTAGGGTCTTACCAAACTGACTAAATAGCACTTTTAGACTCTCATCATCCATTCTTTCCCAAAGTCTTTGATATACACACTGGTGAACTCCTTGGCTTTGGCTTCAGGTCAGCTTCCCACTCTCTTAAAGACTTGAATCTGCTTAGGAACACCTTGATCGTTGAGGAGCATGTCATTCATCTTCTGGGCCTTGTCTGCAGCCCCTTGAGTACAGAAGTGAACAAAGGTATAACCCTTAGAACCATTTTCTCACACACCGCCTGGCAGGACAGAATGTTTCCAAAAGCGGAAAAAGTATCATAAAGTGCCTTGGTATCTATAGGTTTGTCTAGGTTCTTGATGACGATGTTTCCCACACCAGATTTGATCAAAGAGGGGTCCTGCTGAGACCACATGAGGCAGATTGGCTTACCCTTAGTCACATCCAAGTTCCCAGTATCCAAGGCCGCTCAGCGTCAGCCAGTTTCTGGAAGTTGACCTAGGCAGAACCCAGGGAGCAGCTGCCCATCCTTTTGCCGCGCACCCTGATGGACAGCACAGGCCCCGCAGGGCTGAACTTTTCATATGGCATGGCCTGGGTGCCATCCGAGTGCAGGTGGCCCATGTAGAGGGAGGCCATGGGGTCATGGCTGGCCACAGCCTTCATCTCCCTGCCCTCGCCACCCTGAACTTAGCCAGGAGGGCTTCCTACCGGCACCACACAGGACAAATGAGCTCTTCATGGAGCCCGGGCCCGGGCGCATGCTGTGGCTCGCCCGTGGCAGAGTGACGCAGAGAAGCTGGAGTCTGCTCAGAAGCAGGAGGAGACAAAGGATTCCTGGACGTGTTGTTCGAGACTGCAAGACTGCAGACAACAGGCAAAAGTGACATGGCTGTCCCTGAGAGTTTGTCATTTTCGGCTGTCCTGGTCTGAAGCTCCACATTTCAAAAACAGATTTATTAAAATGGAGACTTCCCTCCAAATTATAAAAATTCTTAAAGTGCTAACCAAATGGTGCTCACGCGGCCCCCGGGACACGCTTTTCTCTCTCTATATAGGCCTCAGGATCCTGGCAGTTTACCATTACAGCAGCCAGGAAAGAGGGATACAAAATACTTGTGGGTGCCGGCTGGCCAGCTGCAAAGGGCAGCGCGGATGCGTGGTTGGTGGGGAGGCCAGTGCTTGGTGCTCAGGGCTTCCACCCAGTGCACGCAGACAGGCTGCGGGAGTGGAGGTACGTGGACGTGGGTCGCTCTCCCCCTGATGGCCAGGCGGGACCGACGGACACCTGGGTGTGGTGGTGGCAGCGGCGGCAGTGGCGTTGGGTGGGTGCAGAAGAGCTGGAAGCATGCGAAAATGACTTTCCCAGGGGTTTCCGGAAAAGATTAGCCTTTTTTTTTTCTCTGTTTCTTTTTTAAAGAGTTTTTGGGTTTTACAAAGACTTTATCTCTTTTTTTCTTCAGGCTGCTGGGCCCAGAAGTGGCAGAAGGCTGCAGCCACCGGGGTAGAGAGAACTATAGAATATTTTCTTGAAAACAAATGTTTGAGGAGAAAAGTGAGATTGGAGAAGAGGAGTAAAGGAGTTTTTCTTTTATTTATATTATTAGACATTTAATAAGGAAATTATTTCATGTGTAATTACATAATTTAAAACTTTAAAATAAGTAACATAGGACACAATTATGGCCACATGAATTCCAGTTTCCATTCGGATACTTAGTGGGTATGTGACCCACACCATTTCCCCAATAGGAGCTTCAGTTTTTATCTATACTGGGGGGTGATTGTAAATCCCCCTATCCCAGCATAAAAATAGCTGATTAACCAGTACCCCTCATTTCCCAATCAGTCTGGAGAACAGAAATGTTCTCCATCAACAAAGTGTTATAATGGAACCACCGTGAGAGCCCTTGGGGTTAGGCCAGAGGCTCTAAAACCAGACTGTATTTGGAGAGTGTGTAATATGTTTGGCTCCCTGGCCTCAGCCCAGACCTACTACTGACCTGGAATTCTGGGGTGACAATGGGGTGGAACTCTGTAGGTTTGCTCCTTCTCTTTCCACTAGTTCAAAATTAATTGCACATGGTACCTAGACTTTCCCTCCCAGCAACCCCTCTCTTTGAAAGGACTTCAAAGCTGACCCCTAATATGACTGTATGGAGTATGAATATATATATATATATATGAGAAGGATATATCATATAATATATACGATCTATTTATTAGATATAAATCATATAAATGTATATATATGTTTATACATAATTATTAATACAATGATTGTAAATAAGTTAAAAACACATTCTATGTAAAATGTACAGATGTACACATTCTTTCACTCACACAATATGGGGTTTGATGTACGTATTATCCTCTAAAACGTAACTAGACATCTACAACTCAGCGGTTCAGGCAGCCAAAGTTAAGATGGGATTCCATTCATGTGGTCGGTAGTTTTTCTTTAAATCCTTTTTCCCCTTCAGCTCCTTCCTGGGAGAGGGAATTTCATCCCATTTGCAGGAAGTGACCATCATCAGCAGGGAGGAGACCAGGGGACACCTTAAGGGAGCTTTAACTCCCTTCCCTGATAATACCCATCACTGGGGTTGGGACAATCTGATGAGGTGCAATTCAAACACAGCGCCAGGGCCTAATCAAAGCGAACATGCCTGCTGGACACTTGTTGACTGCTGTAAGTGCGTTATCTCATTTACCCACATTAGTTTTCTCCTTCTGCTGTTACAAACAACCATCAAGACAGCGGCTCAACTACCACAAATTTGTTCTTATACAGTTCTCATAGGTTAGAAGACTGGTACAAGTCTCACCAGACTAAAATTAAGAGGTTGGAAGGCTGTGTTCTTTTCCAGAGGCTGTGGGGGAAAATTCACGTTGATGGCATAATTTAGTTCCTCGTGGATGTAGAACCAGGGGCTGTGTTTTTGTGCTGACTGTAAAGCAAGGGCCAATCCCAGCTCTAGAGGCCACCACATTCCTTCCCTAGTGGCACACTTCTTCCATCTTCATAGCCAGAAATGGGGAGGTAAAGTGTGGAAGACCCTTCTGTGTGGCGTGGGCCCAGCTCCCACTTGGAGATACACAGGACCCATGCCCACACATAGGTTCTCTCATGGGAAATCAGGTTTGCACTGTGCCTAAGCCGTTTTGAGTCTTGCTTTTGCTAAAACCCCCTCACCCTGAGTTGAGACAGCAAGTGCTTACTGTAACTTCCTAAAATCCATGCTAAACCTTGCAAGGACCAATGTAACCAGTCCAACCACTTTTCCCTTTTCATTTGCAAATATCCTTCTTCTGTGATGTGATTAGTGGCATTGGCTCCTTTGTTGTCTGTAAAAGGTAACCACCTATAGCAAACCTGTGCATAGTAAATGAAGACCATCATGTAATGTGACCAGAAACCCAATAAAGGGCTGTCATGGCAGAGGCCGCAGCTTTTGCTCCCCTTGAGAGAAAAGCCATGATGTCCTTTTTCCTCCACCAGACTCAGTAGTCCATTTGTATGTCTCATTTCATCCATAATGATGCGGACACTGTGGGTGGTGTCCACAAACAGGGACCCAGAGGCCACGAGCCATCATCATTATGGACAACACACCAACTTGGTGGGAGTATGCGCGCATCAACCCAGGTAAGGGCCGATGGCCCCATGTGCTTTTCGGGAATGTCATAGGGTGTGTTGGAAAAGGATTTTCTTCCTAGGTGGCTCTCTCTTGCGACCGCTTTGCAACTCTATCTTCTTTAGTAAGCAGAAGCTTTGCTCCCTCTCCCAAGCTTTTACCAAGAGGCAACCCCTAACGAGGTCTAGGCTTGGGAGAAAGAGCAAAGATTTTCCCTTTAATCAGCTTTAAAAACATCAACTAGTTACAGGACAGTTTACAGGCATCTCAGCAAATTCTTTCCTTTAAGTCTCCTCTTGCTGTCCCTTCAGTTTACCTCCCCACTCCCCTGCCCACCTGCATAAGGATTTAAAAGTACACGTGGAGAGAAAGCAAAATCGAGACTGGTTTTGTAATTGCTGTGCTTGCGGTGGGAGGAATTTCAGAAAAAGGGTTTTTTATTTGTTAGAACATTTCTTTGAAGGTTCCTGCGAATCCTCAACCACGGGGAATGGGCTCTCTAAAGAACAAGAGCAATGTTTTAAACTAGTTCAGCAGTTATGGGGCTGTCCAACGTCTCCCAGATAAGGTATTTTTGGCAGCTGCTGCAAGGCGGGCCCAGTGAGCTTGGCAGCCGCCCACGCATGCATACTGGTGGCAAGTTGAGTGGGGGCTGGGTCTCTCTGCTCAGGACGGGCAGTGGTGTGGAGGGGAGATTGGTTTCCCTCACCTCCCTTCTTCCCAGGTGCGGTGCGTGCTGGGGGAGACCTTCCCCATGCCCGGACACAGCAGCGCAGTTGCGACCAGCTGGGCAAGGTGGTGAGCGCCTGTAGTCCCAGCTAGTCAGGAGGCTGAGGCAGGAGGGGTGAACTGGCGCAGGTCGGAAACGGAGCAGGTCAAAACTCCAATTTCAGAAAAGTAAATGAATTTGCCAGTAGAGAAAAAACTGTTTCTGAAAGTTGTGAATGTGTTCACAAATTTGTCAATCTAAAGCATGCTGTAAGTGGGATAGGGGGTGTGATGTGTTAACAAAAATATTAAGAATCCTCCTTGTTTATGCCAGAGCCATGACCTTTATTGTAAAAATGAAATATAGGTATATTGTCTTCTGGAGGGAACTAGCCCTTCTCCACGAAAGACGAAGTACCATTTTTTAACTCAGTACCTGTAAACACTGATCGTTTCCTTGGGGAAGAACTGGCTATTCTCCCGAAGGGAACGGTTAGTCAATTGAGTCACAAAAGGCCCATGGCACACAACCATTTTTTGTCTAAAATGTATTTTTTCAGAGCATCCCCCCCAATTGTTCCCACTTTCCTTGAAAACTGTGAACACATTGCAGCTCACAGAAACAGCAGGGGGCCTGTCTTTCCAAGCTAAGCAAATTATTAAAGAATGTCCTGATTGCCAAGCCCTTAGCAAGGCACCCCCATCTACAGGAGAATCTGCTAAAAATATACAAGCCCATTGGCTTGAGGCCTTTAGTCATTTAGGATGGCCTCAGCAAATTAAAACTGATAATGGCCCTGGATATCTTGCCCATTCTACTCAAGTTTTTCTTCAGCGTTGGAATGTCCAACATAAAGCAGGAAAATCTTACAATCCAACCGGCCAAATAATTGTAGAACAGGCTTATCATATTTTTTAAAATCTTCTTAAAAAACAGAAAAAGGGGGAGTTGTGGGTCCTTCGCCCCAAAATTTGATTATGTTAGCCCTGTTTACCTATAATTTTCTAAATTGCGATGAATCACTTTGTACTCCAAATGAGAAACATTTTTCAGAAGAAGGAGCCAAAGTCATCTATCCTCAGGTTTTATATAGAAATTCGCTGGGAGATGGCTCTTGGCAGGGCCCTGTAGATATCTTAACTTGGGGAAGAGGGTGTGTGTGTGTTTCCATCCCTACAGGTCCTGCCTGGCTACCAGCCAAAAGAGTAAAGACTTATCATGAGCGGAACAGATGCCAAGCTCTGCTACCTGGAGCTGAGAACTGATCGACTGACAGACCAGATGGCCTAGCTGACCCTGAACAACCAGAAGGAAAACGGACACTTACACCCTCACTCATGGGCCTGGGTCTGCCAATGGAGGAGGATGGGGCCTGCCCCAATGACAGGGTCCGAGGCTCAAGAGCCTCCTGCAGAGAGCAACAACCCCTGGGTGTCCCATAATGTTCAATGGTTGAACCCTAAAAACTGTTTCAATGGACTGAACTTACAAGTTTGGGTCCTGGCAGCCCTTGGATGCCCCCTTGTCTTAATCCTTATTTGTGCTTTATGATATATATAAAGGGTGTTTTCTTAAGATTGCATTCAGGAACAGCAAATAGTAGGTTTCACAGGCTTAACAGCTATAATAGCATTTACAAACAAAAAAGTGGGGAGCCACCCTGCCTGGTTTCAGAGGCTGTAACCCCCCATGACTAAGGCTGAGTAAGAGCCCAAGGAACCTGCTTCATCTGGGTCTGTTCTGCCATGAGGACCTGAGCCACTGAGGAGACAAAGCTTATATTCCTGGCAGGAACACCGCCTCTGCTCACTTTACTTCACCCTGCCTGGCCCCCAATGCTTAGTCAGTTAGCCAGTGACGGGTAAGATACCTCAAGGGAGGGGCCACCTAAGACAGGCACGATCATGTGGGAGGCCCTCGGGGAAGGACTTGGGGGGCTATAGAAAAAGGGAGTGATGGATCCTGGCCCCTCGGCTATCCTGACATAGCCTGAGTCCTCATTTTGTCTTCGAGAAATCTCTTAATCTCTTGGCTGCCACTTCCCCTGCTCCACCTAAGCCTGAAACAATGCCAGAGGTGGGTGTGGCCCTGTGCTGGAAAGGGCAGGTTCCCCGGGGCAATCAGGCCTAAGAAAGAAAGCATAAAATCCTACCAAACCTACTTTGCTGGTACCCTCAATTTAAATGATAAGGGTCCAAGCCTAAAATAAGTTTGTTTCCCCAGAATTTTATGGCCCTTTAGCTATTTGACCCTGACACAAAATAGGCCCTGAGTTCTTTGAATGTTATCTATTTGACCATTACTGCCTGACAGTGATTGATTGGGCTTAATCTGAGAATGTGGGTCTTTGGAACCGCTGGTTCCTTACTGATTATAATAATGCTCTATGTACTTTGATGTATTTGCAAATTATTTTCCCAGGGTTGTGTGGGAGACCAGCAAGCAACAAGCTTTGTGGGATCTATAGCAGTTCTAACTAAAACCAAGGTGGGTGATGTGGGAGACCCTTCTGCGTGGCGTGGGCCCAGCTCCCACTCGGAGATGCACAAGATCCACGCCCACAAATAGGTTCTCTCATGGGAAATCAGGTTTGCAATATGTCTAAGCCGTTTTGAGTCTTGCTTTTGCTAAACCCCCCTCACCCTGAGTTGAGACAGCAAGTGCTTACTGTAACTTCCTAAAATCCATGCTAAACCTTGCAAGGACCAATGTAACCAGTCCAACCACTTTTCCCTTTTCATTTGCAAATATCCTTCTTCTGTGATGTGATTAGTGGCATTGGCTCCTTTGTTGTCTGTAAAAGGTAACCACCTGTAGCGAACCTGTGCATAGTCAATGAGGACCATCATGTAATGTGACCAGAAACCCAATAAAGGGCTGTCATGGTAGAGGCCGCAGCTTTTGCTCCCCTTGAGAGAAAAGCCATGATGTCCTTTTTCCTCCACCAGACTCAGTAGTCCGTTTGTATGTCTCATTTCATCCATAATGACACGGACACTGTGGGCGGTGTCCGCATCAGTCAAGTCCTCACGTTGCATTTCTCTGACTCTGACCACAGCCAGGAAAGTTCTCCCCTTTTAAGAATTCATGGGATTTGATTTGGCCCATCTGGATAATCCAGGAGAATCTCCCCATTTCAAGGTCCATAACCTCAATGACATTTATAAGTCATATAACCTGTGAATTAAAGTCATAAAAGCCTGCGGCTATGTTACCTTTTGCTGTATAAGGGAACATATTCACAGGTTTGGGGGATGAGGTTGCAGACATTTTTGGAGGACCATTATTCTGCCTACCACACTACTCATGACAGCACCATTAATATCCTTACTTTAGAGATAACTAGACTAGTTTAAGGTCTCATAGCGAGTGACTTGTAGTATAACAATTTGCCCCCCAAATGAGTATAATATCCCCTAATACGTAGTATTATTATACCAACAAAATAAGATACATATGTGGTCTTCCTAGAAATAGTGAAAGGGCTATAAAACAGCAGCCTCTTTAATCACATCACTGTCATCTCATTCATCATCTTTGCCAAACAACCACCTGTCAACTTTTCATGCATCATCAATAGTTTTCACAAGAGTACTGTAAAGTACATGAAACTATTGCCATTTTACAGGTGAGGCAGCCAGGACTCAGAGATTAAGTGGGATGTCCAACACACACAGGCAGTAAGTAGGTAACAGGTATTCTGCTGGCATTGGAGCTCCGAGCTGATATTGTTAAATTTTCACTGCTGAACAAAACAGCAGAATTTCAGCAGCTATAAGAAGGAGAAGCTTATACTCTTTCCTCTAAATCACATGCCTCCAAATGCCAACCCAAAAGTGGTCTTGCATCAACCCTTGTTAAAAGCCAGGGGCCTCTCAAGCTATAGAATTTTTAAGCTGAAAGAGACCTTAGAGACCAATGGATTCTAGTCAAATCTCTTCATTTTTCAAGTGAAGAAGCTGAGTCCAAATCCTTTGTTTGAGTCACACAGTGATTACTGAGCACATCCAGAGCGAGGGCTCAGTCTTCTGTCTCTTCCTCTCATGCTTACCCCACTTCTTTCCAAGTCTGGGTAGATTTACAAAGCTGAAACATTGTGCTTTACATCAGTTCTAATTCTTTCTGGTTTCCATTATTAGGCAAGTCCTCAGTTCTCAAATAAATTCCTACAACATAATTTCTAACCTCCCTGCCAAAGGGAATTCAACGATAGCTCTAAATGAAGTTTGAACATCTGCTATGTGCCAGCAGTGTGATAAGCAAGCACATTATCTTCTGTTTTGCAGCATCTTCCAAACTTCAGTTACTTGAACACTACCTTCATGATTTTTGCCAAATTTATATACCATCTGTGTGGTTATTTACTTAATATTTATCTGTACATTATTTGCAAAGTTCTAACTGCTTTAGTTTTATGTTATATCCCAATCTGTTCTTATTTTATCACAATATAAAAAAACCCAAGCTCAGTTAAATAACTTAACCCTGGTATCAGGGCAGAGAAGCAGCAACACTACACCTGGAAGCCAGGGTGGGTACCCAGCCTTGTCACTTACTGACATAAAAAATGCTCAGCAGAGTAATTTACACCTGGTCAGAGTTTAGAGACCCTCCACTTTAAGAGGGGCACAGATTTCCTGTTGCACGATTGTGTATAGGGGTGGGTACATTGTGTGGGGGGACACTTATAAGGGAGCAACGGTACTATCCCCCTTTTATTTTCAAGTTTTCGTTTTGAAAAGTCCTGTGTGTATCTACAGAGAAGTTGGGAGAGTGATGCAGTGGGCACTCTGCTCACCTTCGCCTGTGCTGACCGACGGGTGACACCACATTCGGTCAGCTCTCACGTGCATTCGTGTGTGCGTTGTTGTTGCTGTGTCTGCATCATTTCAAAATAAGTTGAAGATATTTGTGTCACTTCACTCCCAAACTCCCCAGCATGTACTCACTCAGAATAAAGACATTCGCCTACATAATTAGAATGCCATTACCACATCGAATAAAGTACCAGGTATACAAATATTATCTAATATGCAGCCCATTTTCAAAATTTCCCAACTGTGCCCATATTGTCTCTTTAGAGCTGTTTTCTTCTTCTTTCCATGACCTACAAGCACTTGTTGCAATCGATCGTCAGTTCTTAGTTTCCTTTAACCTGCAAGTCCTTCTAGCTCTGGCTTTCCATACATTGACATTTCTGAAGATTTCATGCCAGTTTTCATGATTAGTTAGATTCAGGTTAATCTGCCTTTTTAAAAATACATTCCTTAGTAATATGTTTATGCAGAATCATTTGAGAAGAAGTTACACAGATTAGTCAGAATACAGAGCAAATACTCTTAAAATCCTAGTTACTGAATAAGAAATATGACTGTTTAGCACCAATATGAACTATCAATTGGCAAGAGAAGTAGCTTTGACCCGTGGTCAGCTACACCTAACATCCCCCAAATCCTCCATATGCTCGCTGTCTTGAAAATTTCACCTATTCATTTTCTCAAAGACAATGGGAAATGAATACAATACTGCTTTACCTGATCTGTCATTTTCCGGTGCCGGAGTCCTCCTCTTAATCCAGGTCCTGTAGTGAGTGGAGCACATGCAGCTGGCTGGCTCCTGCCTGTCTGTCTCTTTTCAGCCTCCCAAGACTAGTTATAGTTTAGAGGAGGAGGAGCAAAGCAAGTAAGGAGTGGACTAAAAGTCCAAGTCTAAGTGGATGCTGAATATTGATGAGACTGATCAATACATACTTTGCCCCAGAGACTTGTGGCATTAGCACCTTTGTTCCTCCAGGAAAGAGAACAGGCATAGGTCCTTTAGGCACAAGTTACACACCAGAGGCAGTCACATGTTAGGTGCAGCAGTCTCTGGGGACAGGTAAAAAGCAGATGAGACGTGCTTGGCTGCCATGCTGTGTTGTGGAGACAACAGACAAAGACGGGGCACAGGAGGCAGATTTCCAGTGCTGTGGCATTTGTGCTTCAGATCTGGGCTGTGTGGCCAGAGGCCCCTGTAGGCTTGAGTGGTTACACAAGTGAGCTTTGGAGAGCTATGAACTTGGGTTTGAATCTCAACATTTTACTACTGGTGGTGTGATCTTAAGCCAGTGGCTCGTTGTGACTGTTCTGTGCTTTAGTTTGAGAATAACAGAATGCATACTTTGTTTCATTGGGTGGATTAAATGTCACATGTGAAGGTGTTTAGCATACTACATATACTAGGTGTTCTGCAAATGGTGGCGTCATTGTGTTTACTATTATGATTATTGGTTCCCTGTATGTCAGGAGGCACTTGGAGGCAATAGCGTAGAGTTCTCAAATAAATTTGTTCATATTGCTTGAGCTTGTGCCCTTCTGTGTACCTTCTGTGATATCCAATTCCTTCTGGGGGGCCCTGGCAATATCAAAATTGACTGAGCTTGAACTGTGCTGGGTGTTTAGTGTCACGGGTTCCACTGAGACTCATCTGGATCTGTTCCCGTTAGAGGAAATGTCATTGAGAGCAGGAAAATTGAGGGATTGTTATGGAGAAACAGAAGATAATATAAAGAAGAGGTGAAGGAAATTCAGATTTCATCTGCTTTTTATTTTGCCACCCTCTTTTCATTTCTATCACCCTTGAGTAAATATTTCAATTCAAACCATAACCTTTTATTGAACCCAGCACAGTTCCAGGCTCAGACATGCTTGAGATAAATAAGACGCTTCGGAGTTCCTAATGTATGGGGGAAACTAACATAAACGCAAACACGCAATACAGTAATTCTTTGTAGAAAAACATTGTTAACAATGATAGTTAATCTTTATTGAGCTCTCATTTGTGCCAGCTGCTGCTTCAGCATTTTACATGGATGAACTTGCGTAATCATAACCTGAGGTGCTCTGTGCTGCGGAGCCAAGCTTTAGGAGGGCAGCCTTGAAATCAGAGCTGCAGAAGCCCAGGTAGCCAGTGCTGATGCTTTCCATCCCAGTTTGGGCTGCTGATGCAATGCTTTGCCAGTGACATGACACTATAGGAGTCTTTGTGCAACTAAAGTGATAGCTACCTCTGTTCTTTGAATCTTCCTTTTGAGAGAGAGAGAGAGAGAGAGAGAGATGACCTTGAGAGAGCTGACTGCACGCTTGGAGATATAGTTGCACGTGCATCCTGACACTCAGTAACCCTGGACAGACGCAGGAACTTTAGCTTCCTCTGTGATAGCCAACGCCTCTCTTGGTCTGCTCTGGTCAGAAATGAGTAACCTCCTCGCCCTTTCGGGATGGGCTGAAATCTTATCTTCGGGTGGGACGCGGTCTCAGTGATTGCTTTGATGGATTTAGGGCTTGGGGAATTGATAATCACATTCCGGTCTCAGGAGAGTTTGCTTTAGCGCCCACCCCAGGAGCTTCGATGCCACTGCACCTAGGCATTTTTGTGTTTCCCTGCCTGCGGAATGAAGTCAGGTTTTTTGCGCTTTGCTGTTGGGATGGGGGCCACTCAATGAGGTGCGCCGCTGCCCAGAATTGCCCAGAGATACCAGCTGGGTGGGATGAAACCAGTTCTGTGTGATCTTTCCCTTCAGGTCACATTCTGATTACTTTTGCGTTTAATTTAATCTTTATAGTAGATACCAACAGCTATAGGTGGGAGTTTGCAAGGGAAGAAAAGAGTGCCCCCTCATTTTTTCATGATTATCCTTCCCTTTCAGCAAAATGAGAGTTTAGTTTATTTCTATAAATGGGAATCAAGGAAATCAGCTATCTCAGCATGCAGTGTTCCTCTCTGGGGAAGTGCAAAGGCTTCTCTGAGGCACCAAATTAAACAGGAGTGCAGGTGTTGGAAAGTCCCAGTCCCTGAAGAAGGCCAGTGTATTTTAAGATTTTTGAATCCAACTTGCCCCATTGTAGCCTGTCTCTTCTCACCTTCCCCACAGGTACCTCTCTGGTTCAAGCCACCAGCGTTTCCTGCGTGTGATACACAGCTACCTGGCTTCCCTGCCCCCATTCTTGTCCTAGAGTCTCTTTGACAGAGCAGCCAACATTCATTTAAAAATTAAACCAGACCATTACACCTCTTGCTTAAAAGTCTCCAAAGGCTTCCCAATCACTCTTGGAAGGAAACCCACATTCATCACCATGACCTGAGAGGCCAGTGTGAGGTAGTGTTCCCCAACTCTGAGACCTTCTCTCCTACTACTGGTCTCCTCTTCCTCTGGGCTCAGCCACGCTGGACTCAGACTCGGTTAATGTGTGCCAGCTCAGCACCTTGGTATTGAATGGGCCTCTGCCTAGAGCGCTCCACCCAGATTCATAAGTGGCTGGCTCTTCTACATTCGGATGACTCAGAGACACTCCAAGCAGGCTTCTTAATTAAGGTAGATACCACCTAACCCTTGCAACTCCTTCTCAGGCCTGACAATCTGCCTTATTTTCTTTATAGCACTTACATTGGACATTTAATTATTCACTACTGTTTTATTATTAAAATAATAGATGTGAATTATTGATTAATAAATTAATTAAAATTTAAATCAAATGTTTACTTATTTGCTAAGCATTAAAATTATTAAATGTAATTACTTGCTATTATTATATTATTTACTTGTCTATTATTTTGTTTCACTTTTCCCACCAAACCTAAGGTCCATGAATGCAGAGACTTTGCCCACCTTGTTATTCCCAGTGACTGTGAGTGTCTGGTACACAGTAGATGCTCAATAAATATTTGTTTAATAAATGAAGGCAATTCAAAAAGGGTTGTCACATGCTTTGTTGCAACGGGAAAGGAGGTGCCTTAGGCTAGCATTAGGACATTTATTGATTTAACATTTCATAAAATGCAGTATTTACAGAACATTTTACTAGGTACCAGTTGCAACCCCTACCTCCTCAAGGCTAATGGATAATTCTCTGTCCATTGGAACACTTCCTTCTCCCCTGAAACATTTGCTTTTCTTGGCCACGTGACAGCCTGATCACTTGAACGTGAGGGTCTTAGGTTTAAATAAGCCAATGAGCACTAAAGCCTGAGCTTTGATGTAATAGACTCTTGGGAGAAGGTTTGGTAAAGAGTAGACAATACTCAGACAGTAGTGTACATGTGCATTGGGTGGTGCAAAGTGTGGAAGAGGAAAAAAGGAGGAAACTAAAAAGAGTAAAGTCCAGGTCTCCAGGAAGATCGGCTGAGGTTGGCATGTTGTTCCTTTTGGATGACGCTATGGAACCAGAACCGGCCTCTTGGACTTCCCCTGGAAATGAGCCTTGGTAGGCATCCAGAAAGGATCAGCTGTGGTTGAAGTGCAGCCATATCCAGCCACATCCATGGCTAGGGGAGTCCATTAGGATTTGAGGAAGAGTGTCCTACGCTGAGACTAAGAAGGAAGAACATGGGGCAGGTTTTTGGTGTTAATTCTGTCTGGCAGTGAATAAATTGACCTATTTCCTCTATTTCTCTTTTTCTGTTCTATTAAACTTGCCTGTAATTCAATGGCTCTATATAAGTGAATAAGAAAGAATTAGTGGATTCTTTTGGCTAGCTTGGTGGTCACCTGGAGAGACTCAGACTGTCTGAGATGACTAACCCAAATGTACATAGAGGCCTGTGGGACCTCTTGACCCCATCTTCAAGGTAGACCTAGGAACACCAGGTTCAGGACAGAGGAAGTTGCCTTGGTCACTGGGACTGTAACTGTTAAGGCTTCATGGACTAATGCGGTGACCCTAATAACCTTGAAATCACCCACATTCAGAGTACCAGATGAAAAGCTCTCCCTAACTTGTACAAGTCTAGGTGCTGTCCCCGCCTTTCATTTATCTCTTCTCCTTTCAAAAATATTTACTTCATTTTAGCAGCAAATTAAACATAAATACACAAGACCATTGTCATTGAGAAATTTAATAGAATACAGATAAAATGACCCTCTATCAACACCTTTGACCAAGACACCTCTTCAGAGGGGTCTTAGTTTTTAGTTTGGTAGATGTCTTTCCAATCTACCATTCCCTCTTAACCTTCTACTCTAATTTGTTTTCCTAGTTTCTGTCACTTTGGCTCCTCCCCAAACTTGTCCACTCTGTCATGTACAGATGAAGTTTTAATTTAATTACTCCTCAAGAAGCTTCCTCTTAGTTTGTCCTCCTTGATATGGAATATAAGCATGTAGACAAGTGATGCTCAATTCCTTGGTCCAGGCTCCAGTGTCCAATACCCTTTCCTAGCACCCCAGGCCTCTACTTGTTTAAGGGAGCATGAGAAGACCGGCTATGTTACCACTTCTGCCAGGCCAATGACACCTAGCTGACCCTCTTAGTCTGCTGGCCATGGCTTTGGAACAAGAGTTCCCCCTTCCTGGAATAGTTTTATGCCTCTTATGAACCCAAGGCACCTTGTAGAAAGAATGTATGCCACCACTCACCAGGGTTTGGAGCACTGGGCTGGTGTGAAGAGATGTTGTTTGGGTCCTCCCTTTGTCAGAGTTTGGTTATTTGACTGTGCACAAGTCTTTTTTTTTTTTTTTTTTTTTTTGACTTGTTGTTCCATTTATTTATGCATTCATCGGTTGATTCTTTTTTTTAAATATACTTTATTGATTATGCTATTACAATTGTTCCATTTCTCCCCCATCATTCCCCTCCACCCTACACACCCTCTCCCACCCACATTCCCCCCTTTAGTTCATGTCCATGTGTCATAAGTTTTTTAGCTTCTACATTTCCCATACTATTCTTGCTTTCCCCCTGTCTGTCTTGTTTAACCCCTCTGGACTTCACTTGTAAATCAAATAGATAATCTCTAAGTCTTTTCACCAGTAAGGTAGAGACGCATGGGATTGTTGTGCAGATTAACTAAAATAATAGGAATACGGTGCTTGGAACAAAGCCCAGTACAAACGTTTGCTGTTCAGTAGATGCCAGCTGTTATCATTTTTCTGCTCTCAGTTTCCATAATCCTTTGTTTTCAATTTAACATCCTTTTTAAAAGTTAATATGGAGTTGATTCTGTGACCCCCTGGGTTTACTAAACTAGGTGAACTCTGCCCATTTTAGCCTGGAGCTTGTGATATTTGGTAGTGAGGGTAGTTCTCATTAAAAGAGCAAGGGGCCACCGACTGAGTGGGTAGACCCCTGGGTCTGCTCCATTCCTGTCACGGAGCTTTGACAATCTGTGGCAAATTCATCTGACAGATGCACATCTATGGCAATTTTTCATTGAGCACTGTCCCAAATTAATTAATCATTAGGCAATTCAGTCTAAATTGAATGGTGCTGCTGCATGCAGAAATTTTTTGTTTGCAATTCTTGAGTCATCTCAGTTTAAATTAAGCCTATTAAAATTCTCTGTTCCTAACCATTTTTCAATCAAGTGTGCCTAAATGGCCACAATAGTCTGTAGGGTATCTTTCTGTTGAGTTTTTGTCTCTTTAATGTCTGTGAGTTAATCATTTTCTGACAGTGTTTGCGCTATTTCTAGCATTGCCTTCGATACATTTTGCTGCTAATTTGTGTGTGCAAGGGGAGGCTTATGAGGCTGATATAAAAAGGGGGAGCAAAGAGCGTAAGGTTATCATCGAGGCTTAACAAACAATGTTGCTTGGTGTTGTTGACTAATAGGTCACCAATAAAAGGAGCAGTCAGTGTCAGGGAGAAACAGCTCTTGTGACAGCTGTTTACCAGATGCAGAGTTCCAGGAATGTACTGTCACGAGCAGATGGTGCAACTCGGTGGTGGGCATGTTGGTGCCTTTGTCCTGCAGATCTCTCAGAGTCACAACTAGCTTTGATTTACTAGCCCCATTCTCCTCAAAAATTCCCCATGCTTACAAACACCGAATGTGGACTTCTGACATCTCTTCAGGGGCATTGAGAGTCAGTGATGAGACTGGAAAGAGAAAGCCCAAATAGAATTCCTCTCCCTTACAGTTTGAAGTACCTCCTCTCGGAGCAGTGCAAGTGGGTCTGATGAAGCACTTTGTGGTTGTTGGTGGGGAGAGGAAGCAGTTTTTCTTTTTCTTCAGTGATTCAAATGAGCATTTCAAAAATCGAAGGTCAGCACCTCAGTGCAGTAAATAACACAATTTCCATAGTCCTGGGAGCAACCCTATGGGTCTCCGAGGCTGTCAAGGTAGCTGCATGTTGTGGACTGTTCAGCCTGGTTTCAAGAGTTGTAACCCTCACCCCATGGTGGGCTGTGTAAGAGCCCAAGGGACCCACTTCATCTGGGTCTGTTCTGTCACGAGGACGTGACCTACTAAGGAGACAAAGCTTATCTCCCTGGCAGGAGCACCGCTTCTGCCTCATCCATCTCTGGCCCCAATGCTTGGTTCGCAGTCAATGACGGGTAAGACTCCTCATGGGAGGGGCAACCTAAGCCAGACACAACCACTTGGGAGGTCTCATGGAAGGACTCGGGGGGGTTGCAGCAAAGAGGATGTGATGGACCCTCGCCCCCTGGCTATTCTGACATAGCCCGAGTTCTCATTTCCATCTGGGAGATGTCTCCTGCTTCCTAATTGCCTTAAAGCCTGAAACTGTGGGGGTGAGCGGTGCAGCCCTGTGCTGGCCTGGACAGTTTCCTGGGTGATTGGGCATAAGAATGAATGTCCTGTGAAACCTGCTTTGCTAAGAGTGCTCTTCCTTAGGTGATAAGTGTCCCAGGAGGAAATGAGTATGTCTCCCAAAGTCTGGCAACCCTTTTTCCTGACAAACACTGGCTTGGATTAAGCCCTCAGATTTCTTTGACATGTTAAATTTGTATTCCGGTGTATTTGAGCCCAATAAAAGCCTAGTGAGGAAGGGGCTCTGGGTCATTCTCCTCTGAGAGTTTGACCCCTTTCCTCCCCAAGCAGTCATGTCTTGGTAGTTTTTATTTTCATCCGTGACGGAGGGATGGGGCTCTGCGGGCAGAGCCCCCCCCCATATCTGGCACTCAGGACAGGGTCCCCCGCAGCTGCAGACAGAGCCCTCCTTTTGCATTTGCCAAGGTATCTGTTGGGAGGTAGAGCCTGATGGGGGTGGGGGGGTGGCGGTGGGGGGCCACCCCTGCATTTCCTCTCACTTCCCCTTACTCCTTTTTATTCTCTTTTCATATTCTCCTCAGGTGGTCTAGGCTGGATGGAAAGAGAAATTGCTTTGTTTGCTAAAGCAAGAACACACTTTTTCACCTTGATCCAAGCACAAGATTCCAGCCAAGCCCTATGGGTGGGCTCTGTTGTCACACCACAAAGCCATGGCCTTTGCTTTGCCACTCATGGGAGCAGGATGAAGAAGGTCAGGAGAGTGCCTTGGTGGAGAAGACTGAGTGCCATCCTAGATGCCTGGAGATGAGCCTTGTGCCACTGCTGCTGCAGCCCTCTAGGCCACCTTGAGTCACTCAAGAACTTGGGACTGCGGTCTCTGAGGGGTGAAGCTCTAAGTTCCTTGCAGATATGCAATTTTGTCTTTTCAAGACATGTAAAATCACAACAAGGATAGGGATGGGTTTCTTGCTGATGTCTTCACACTAAAGGGCAAAGAGATGGTCGGAGTGGTCCCAGTGGTGTGTCGTGAGTGACAAATTCTAATCCAAGGTCATTTCTGGTGATGAGAGCCCAGACCAAGAGGCTGCCCCAACACGAGATCATCCCTGATCTTTTTGTTCTCATTTCATAGCACCCAGTTTGACTCATCCATTGTCCCTACAGATTTCTTGCCAGTGAGAACTCATTTAGCATTTTAATCCATTAATTTGCTGCTGCAGAGCCAGCTCTGCCTCGCAGATGCCTAGCTCAGATGCCAAGGCACTGAAAGACTGCTGTCTGCAAAGTTTATAATAAAATACAAAAGCATCTCTAATACCAGATGCCTAAGGTAGTGCTTTGTCTGATTGTCATTGTGAACTTCCATGAAGACTGTAGCTGGAATGTTAGTAGGAGTGTGGGACCGAGAAATAGATCAGGGAAGGAACTGTGGGCTTCTACAGAAGCCACTGCTGGATTGGCAAGGCTAAATTTGAGTTTAAAGGCTGACATTCTAATGAACTACAATATCTTTCACTAAAATTGTGTTATACTCATTTATTTTTTTTAACCATCAAAGCTGAAGGAACAACGGAGGCCAATGCATACATATAGCCCAAGGATATAAACCCAAGAGCACCAGATGGAAATGTACATCAAACTACAGAAAGTCAGTAAAAAGTAATTTGGTTTTTTCAAAAAGGGTGAAATGGGAAAAATATGATTTTAGGTATTGACAGTAGCACAGAAGAAGTTTCTCTCTTTAGACAGATATACACATTTAAAAAATAACAATGGTATTCTTTTTATGTAGTTATTCCTCTAAACTTTCTCTTGAATGTTTTGGGTATTATAAAGACAACTATGCACAAAGTTTACAAAGACCTTTTCCATCTGATCACAACTATGAGTGGGGCAGGAATAGTCTAATCCCCTTTTTAGAAGAAAGAAAGCAGATGCTTGGAGTTCTTGTTTGTCTAGAGTCACCCAACTCACACGTTGTATTCTGATTTCTGAGTCTTTTCTTCCATTTATTTTAGGAATAAAGTTCCATTTCTCAGCCTCCTCCCTTCACTGTTTTCACATGTTATTTTAAAGATAAAGGCCAAGGAACAACCTTCTTCTAGGGAGATTACTGACATTGAATCACAGTCGAAACTCCAACGTCTCAGGAACTAAACGCTCTTTGGTGAGAGGCTCCTCAGTGTTCTTTACTTTAAAGCAGGGTGCTCTTTGCACAGCCATTGTGTCATAGGTGGGAACGAGTAACCAGGTTCTTGGGGATTGGGACAAAGAATTGAACTGAACACCCAGAGTTTATAGCAGAGAACATGGGAGCAGGCCAACTCCAAGCAGGGATTGACCTCATGGGCTGGAGGGACTCTATTCTCACAGAGCAGATCCTTCCTGGCCAGTTTTGATGGGCTTTTATTGCACACGTACAAGTAGTTGTATTACTTTAAAGCTACTGTGCATGTGGTCTCCCATGATTTTCCTTGATTGCCCACCAGGGAAGGGGTAGCACAATGTTACCGAATGGACCCCTTCTCCTGGGGTCCCTCTGTACTAGGTTTGCCTTGCTTACCACCAGGGAACCATAGCTTTCAATGTCTGAGATTGGTGAAAAGGAAAGGAATTATTCAAAAGTTACACAGACTTAAAAGTAATGACTTAATGTCTTCATTAAAATCCCAAAGTCCCTTAAAACACCCACAAACACACACAGTCCTTCTTTCCCCCCTTTGCCTGGTTCAGGGTACCTTATCTCAGGAAAAGAAATAGAAGTCTGTGGCTCAGGTAGCCCTTGGTTCTTCCCAGTAATCCGTGCTCGGCTGCTAGGCCTCCCTCGGTTCCCGGCACTATAGGCTGTGTCATCAGGATCTCCAGTTCTTAATCCCAAACCAGCAAGAGTCTTCATGGCCCACCAGCAAGAGTCCTTTCACCCCTTTCCTTCCTGCAGCATCTCTTCTGCATTCTTCTAAACTGCTTAGAGAGAGCTCTGCATCACTGCTACATGTTGCTTTCTGGTTTCTTAAGCTGCGTGGTTCTTCTTGTCACGGCTGCTGCACCTGGGCTTAAATCCCAGCACCAATCTTCTCCTGCAGCCCCATTTCCAACTTGTCCCACAATTGGCTGCACCTGCCAGCATTCCCGTATTTATTTATTCCCCCCCCCCCCCGTTTTCTGGGCTGCCATAGTAAGTCTGGGCAGGCATGGCCCCATGGCGTAGAGCCAATCATCTCCAAGCTCTTACACAGGTGCTGTAACCAGGGGGAGTTGCCCCCAGTTACATCATGGGTGTAAGTCACTCCCATCCCCTTGGCTCAAAGCATAGCCACAGCTATTCAACATATCTATGAAACTGGTCAAAAGTTATAGATATGTTAAATGACTGTTCTAGAGGTTATCTGCAAAATTGTTGCTATGCAAAACAACTCTCAATGTCCCTGCTCCTTGCGTCCCATCCCCCAGCTCAGACTTGTGGGGGTGAGGACATCCAATATTTTTAATATCTCCTGGATACCCTGAGTTCTGGACCCCATTGTAAATCCTTCTTTGGGGGGCCCCCTGGCTATACCCTCTTATAATTGCGATTGGAGAGGTTGACCGAAAAGCATGAGTCCAGAAACCAAGAGAACCAGCTTCTGGTTCAGGGCCCACCACTGCCGGCCAGAGACCTGAAGAGAGTTGTCTCTAACTCTGCATCTCAGGATTCTTATTTATGAAATGGAGGGTTAAATGGAATGTGCTCAAATTAAAACTAAAATGAAGGAGAAAAAACTTGAAATCTGTGGAAAAATCATTAGAATGTATAATATAAAATAATTAGAAACAGACAAGCCAGTAAAACAAACCAAGAGGCCAAGAAATGAAGAGGAAAAAATAGAGGTGCAGTTTAAAGCAGACAGATAAACAAGGGTTGAAAGTGAAAAGAGGAAAAGGGTGGAAAACAAATGACATATATGAGTGCAGAAATTTAAGCATAAAGACACTCAAAGGAGAAAAGCCGAGTTAGTAGAATTTAAAGTCACAAAGAAGTAGAAATCAAGACAGCTGCCAAATAAAAGGGAGAAGCAAAAACAAAAGAAAGGACAAAAAGTAAATAGCTAAGAGAAAAAAATTAGAAGTTTAGTGTAAAAATTAAGTGTTAAAGTAAACAGTAATAAAAATCTTATCACAATCTAAATATGAGACAATAAAAAAATGGGAAAATTAAAATGGAGTTTTGAAAATTTGAAATAGGAAGAAAACACAGTTCAAAGAAATAGAAGAATAGCAAAGTGAAAATAATGGCAACAAAATGTACTTTTAAAAGGGTATATTTTAAAAATAAAAGGTATTGTTAAATTAACTTTAAGAAAACGGTTTCTTTAAGAGAGCTGGTAGGCATTTCTGAGAAGAGGTCACATGCCGCAAGGTCAAAGCTCCAAGTAGGAGGACCAGGCCCCTGTGGGCAGCGAAGCTCTGGGCCATTAGGACAAGAGTGCCCCAGAGGTGGAGGGCCAGCCGGGGTGTCTCACTGCAGATGAGGAGTGAGGTCAGTGGCCCCAGTAGCCTATCCCAGGCGGCTGGTCCCAGCAGTCACTAGGCAACCCTCTCTTCTCAATAGATGGTACCAACATGCCTGCACAAGCATGAAAAACGGGTGGTTGTTTGGATATACTGTGGGTGTCCAGACATGCTAGAAATATGTAGAATTGTTCAAAGGGGCAGCAGGAAAAACTCCAGAAGTGTCGTGTTTCTCTAAGTGTGCCACTGGGGGTTGTTTAGGACCACACACATCAAAAATACAGATTCCTGCCCACACTAGGGCAGGATGTTCTGGAAGTCTGCCTTAGTGACAAGCATGTGGGGGATTCTTATGATCAGGAGAGTTTGGGGTAGGAGGGCCATAAGAGAGCTTCATGCTTCAAAGCTGGGGTTTAGTGATGAAATTTGGGGTCTTGGTCCTACACACAGCAACTAAAAGAATGCCCAGAATTGCATGCGGGAAGTGATCTATTTACCAACACCTAGGGATCACTGGCATTCCTAACTGATGGTGTCATTCACTCAGCAAGCACTGCCCAGGGGACCAGCCAGCTGGCTGAATCGATTTGAAATGCCTGGGCCCACTGTCAGAGGATGGGCATAGGGTAAAGAATGTGTGCTATGCATTCATATAATCAGGAGATTGCTTTCCCTGCCTCACCAGCACTTTCTCCAGTCCTGCTGAAGTGTTGTGTGCCTGCATGCACTTCAGTTCCTCTGTGCCTTTGCTTCTTGCTGGAATGTCTCCCTCCGTTTTTCCTGTCCCATAATCTAATAAAGTACACCCCCGCCCCCCCCCCCCCCCGGAAGCCCTCCATAACCCTTCCTCCAGGCAGCAGCCCCTTCTCTTGTCTCTGTGCATGTTTGGATTCTTCCCCTGCCTTTACCATCTCCCCTGAAGCAAAAGGAGACAGCAGGTCCTTCAGGGCAGGAATCATTTCTTCACCAGCTGTTTCTGCCTCAGCATCCAGTGTGGAGCCTGCTACGTATTAGGCAGCTGATAAATAAATGGTTTCTTTGCTTTTTTCTTCATGCAGGCAGTATGTCCTGGGTGTGCTTTAGTGGCTTGTTGAATGTCAGATCATAGCTGCCCCAAATATTTTAAAAAGTAAGATGGCATACAAACAGGCAAAAAAAGTTACTATAATTATATGTTTTTGAGTTCTCTGATGCCTGAAGGTGATGCGGGCAGCCTTATTAAAATTGAACTGAACCAATAACCATTAACACATCCACATGAAACATTGCCATAAAATACAAGACACGAACCAGGGTTCATAGGGAAAATGTTTACAGTTACTTTTTCCAAATTACAGACTGGGGACCTCCATAGGGCTGGGGGTGTGGAGCTATGGGAGGTCCGGTAACCCATGTGCCAACCAAGCGTTGTTTGTAGACTAAATAAATAACTCATAGGTATAAACATTTTTTCCAATGAATGTGGCTTACAAAATGCAGTCTCATTTAAAAGTGTTACTGAACTTTTTGCTGCTTTTCGGTGTCTTGGGTGGTTAGGAAGACAAGTCATCCTATTTGAAAAGAGTGGGACCCACAGGCTGATGGAATGGCTGGGCTGCAGTTAGCCGATGACTTCTGGGTTTTGCGAGGTCTTCCATCTCAAGGCAGGTCCGCTCTGCGATGGCGCTGCAGCCTGTAGAAGTTGCTTGGATTCCACCCGAATTAACTACCACTTACCCTGATAAATCCAGCAGCATGTCCGACTCATGGGCACCAGGTGGGACATCAGTGTTGTTCCCAGTGGTTCCCGATAGTTGTTCTTTTTTTTTTTTCTCCTTTCTATGTTTATCCCATCAATTTTTAAGATGAATTAAAATCTTAATTTAATTAAGCAGTACATTTTTATACTGAAAATAGATCTGGACTTTTAGAAATACTCTAGAGTGTTTATTACTACATTTTTGGAGATCTTACTAAGCAGGAAAAATTTAAAAACAAAACCAGTCTCCCCCTCGCGAAGACTGACAAAAAAGCTGCCAACTTTAAATTCTGCCAATGTAGAACAATGGATGAAACAAAAAAACAAAAAAACCCAAAATGGAAACATTTAATAGGCTATATATTACCAGATTGGCTCTCAAATATGTATCTTACCACTACGCAGTGAGAGCATGCCATTTCCAAATAAGACTGTATCTAAGTGAGCTTTATGGAAAGCTCACTGTGTTGATCAGTGATCAGTTCGCCTGACCTGGAGATAACTTTGGCCGGCCCTGGTGGATGGGCCTCCGTTAGGAATGGCTGTCCTAATCAGGAGGGTCTGTGAGATGGGGGTGGGGGGGGGGCCGCAGGGGCGGGGCGAAGAACTGATTGATCTAAAGCCTGTGCTGTTTCTTTCTGCTCCAGCGATGCCTGCTAGCTCTAAACTCCTCAACTTTCTAATGAGTTTAGTAATACCAGATAATCTGAGAGTGTGGAGCATTGGACGTTGGACTGGAAAATTTGGTCAGATCCACGTCTGCATGACATCATCTGGTAAATTAACTTTGAACTTTTAAAACCAAGATGACTATTTTGGGGGGGAAGGTAACCCTCTATTAAATTGTTATTGTCATGGAATATAGACTTAGTTGCTTATAGAGTATAAAAGCATGTATTCAAATGGGTGATATTCAATTTTAGAGAAAATCAACACTAAAATATTTTTAACGGGAATTATTGAGAACTCATTTTGAAATCGTTTATCGTGTCTTAACGGCTGCAGCTGGTGATATCTAGATTGTTCACAATGACTGTGACATCTTACGCATTGCTTAGAGTCTCTTTCACATTTCCATCTGTCACTGGAACCCGTGTCGTGTGTCTTTCGTAAAGGACTTAAGGAACCTTCAGCTAAGCACCATGGAGTCCCACAATGGCTGGAAATGATTGATTAAGACCTTGATCTGGTTATTTAGCATGTGTTACACATTAGCCTTCATCTCAAAAGATTTGTGGAAACACACAGAAAATAATAGTGAAACAAAAAATTCTTTCACTATTATATTGCTTCATATTATACATCATTTCATTATCTTATTCCTTTATTTTTTTAAAAGTTTTTATTAAGTGAGCAGGAAAATACATGATTGAACATATTGAAACTACATGGTGTGCCCTTTACAAGACTGAATGAAACAACAGATTTATCAGAAAGCACGTGTCAACCTCCTACAACGAAACTTCATGCAACGACGTTCAGTGGAACTGAATATATACAGAAGTTAGAGGCTGCCGGGGCCGCCTCAGAACTGTGGTCACTTGGTAGAATGATGAGACCCGATACGATTAGGTGTTCTTGAAGCTGCACTTGGCAGGAGGATACTGGGAATGTCTTGTTTTAGGGAAAAAAAAGTCATTTCTAAGTGTTTAGGCCAGAAAACAAAATTCAAAATCCTTTCATACTTCTAATAACTTATTGCAATGTTGGTAACTTAAAATAGATGATTATCTATATAAATGTCAGTTTTGAAATGTTGTTTTTCTCAAGAATCTGTATCAGTGGAGCTGGGGGTGCGGAGGGGGGACAGGAGGAGCTTAGGTGAGCTTCCTGGTCTCACCCACTTTGGTGGTGGGGTGATGGGTGGGGGTCAGCAGGAGGCGGAGCTGAGGCAGGTTTTGCGCTGGGGGGATGGAGAGTGAGGGGTTGGGGACCCTCGAGCTACATGACAGCCTTTCCTCCAACTTTACAACTTGGCCTGCTATGATTCACGGAGCAGGAAAGTAGAGGCAGGGTCATAGCCAGTTGTCCATCCATGCCATCCAGGAAATGAAATCCATAGCCTTTTCTGTGTTTTACAAGAAAGCAAACCTATGCTTCTATGATATATAGGGTGTGGACACAGCTTTCTGTTTTGATATTGAAATGGAAATAACCATATAGTTCATTTTTAAAAATTCCCAAATTTTATATCCATTCATTCAGCCAATAAATCCTTAATGAGTGCCCATGATTTGCCAGGCATTCTTATAAGCACAGGAGATAGGCCAGTGGTCAAAGCAGGTATTGGGAAGTACTATGGAAGGCGATAAAGCAGAGGATGAGTGAGGGCGGGTGTTGGGGATTATTTTATATAGGTCTCTGATAGTGAAGGAATATGTTGTAGAGCTCTAAAGGAAGGGAGGAGCAAGGCATGCAGCTACTTGGGGAAGAGATTTCTAGACAAAGGGAAGAGCCAGAGCAAAGACTCTGAGGCAGGAGCAAGTTGACAGCATTCTGGGTACAGCACGGAGGGCAGTGTGGCTGGAGCTAGGTGATCCAGGGAAACAGTAAGTGAGGTCAGAAAAGTGGCAGTGGTGGGTAGGGATGGGGCCGAAGTTAGGTCAGATTTATTAGGGCCTCGTAGGCCATTGTATGGACATCGACATTTCGAGATGGGGAGGCCCCGAGGACTTGAGCAGAAAAGTGGTGTAGCCTGGTGTGTTTTAGAAGTGTCATTCAGGAAAGATGCGGGGTGGACTGAGATTGGATGGTGGATATGTTCTGAAGCGGGGGAAAACAGGATTTAAAAAAAATTTTTTTTTAGTGGATTGTATGTGGTATGTGAAAGAAAAATGAAGGGTAATTACAAGGTTTTCTGGTCTGGAAAAATGGAGTTGCCATTTATTGACATAGGGAAGACTGTCATGGGAATAGATTGGTGGGTGGGGTGCAAATTAGTTTAGTTTTGGACATATGAAGTTTGAAAGGCCAATTACACATCCAAATGAAGATGTCAAGTAGGAAGTTAGACACATAAATCTGGCATAAGGGAAGAGGTTAGGGCTAGAGATAATAATGTAGGTACTATCAATATACACATGGTTTCTAAAGTCCCAAGACTGGGAAAAGGTCACTTAGAGGGGGATGTCCAGTGCTGGGCACTCCAGGAACTTGGCAAAGGAAAGTGAGAAGTGGTCTCAGAGAAGGAGAGGGATGTTCCAAAGCCGAGAAAGTATTTCAATAAGGAAGAAGGGATTAACTGTGTCAAAGAAGATAAGTCTAACAGCAGGAAGTCAGAGACCTGGCCTTTGCGTTTGACAGCATGGAGACCACTGGTGTCCTTAGCAAGAGCTGCTACGGTGAGGATGGAAGCCCGACTTGAGTTGGCTCAAGAGACCAAAGGAGGAGAGGAATTGCAGGGAGCAAGTATATGTAATTCCTTCTGAGGAGTTTTCCAGCGAAGGGCAGCAGATAAAAAGATAGTAGTTATAGAGGGGAAGGGGGTTCAGATGAGTGTTTATAACCAGAAATAGCACTATGTAGTGAAATCCTACAGCGAAACAGGAAAAATGCAGGGAAGAGAAAGATATTGGGGAAATGGCCTTTACTTGATGAGGTTGGATAGAAATCTGATGAGAGCAAATAGAAAGAATTGACTGGAGTTAAGGAGGTGGCATAGTAATCAATAATAAGTTTCACTGGGTAAGACCAGGAAACAGAAGTCAGGGTATGTATAGGATTGTCCCAGTGGATATTGAAATCACCAAGAATTAAGAAAGGGTGCTGCTGGAGTCAGTGACAGTGAGCCAGGAGCTGGAATCCTGAAGCAACGAGGGGGAGCGATGCAAGGTTAATGGTTAACTAGAGACGTCACAGCCTGTTATCAGGCAAAGGCATCAAAGCGCTGGGTGTTTAGAAGGAGGTATGGATACTGTGAGCGGCAACGAGGAAAAGCAGGCATCCTACTACCATTGTTTTATTATTCACATTTTGACAGCGATAAAATAACATATTCCAGGGCATGGCAGTGACCGTATGGGGAAATCTTGGCTTAGGACCTACCAAATCATTTCTAACTACTGCTTGAAACAACTGTGGATAACTGAAGGCTTTTCGTATGCAGTGGAAAAAAAGATATTTGACAGTAATGAAAAGTTTCTGACTAGAAAATATGCCAAGAATATTTTCTCCTTTTACATCCTGACACAGGTGAGACTTATGCAGTTTCAGTGCATTTCTGACAATTGAAAACACTTTAGAAAACTGAAGATTTAAACAATGTAAATAAACACTTGGAGTCACAGCAAAATAATAATTTCCCCTTCCCATATAAATTTGGCATCTCCACAGTTGTTAACATTGTAAATAAGACAGCTGAAATGCAGGAAAATAGTTTCACAACATTCAATTCTAAAATCCATCCAAGCTGTGATCCTTTTTTCCTGATGCAGATTTATTTCTTACTGTCACTTACACTTGAAATTCTGATTTCGGGTAATGTCTGAAGTTTTTAAATGAACCATAATTCAGTACAACTATTCCTTAACACCAACCCCAGGAGAAAGACGAAAGGGGAAGGGGCAACGGGGGCTGGGTATTTGCTATGTACGAATGATGAATGATGCACTGCTGGAAATGAAAACTCACCTTTTTTTTACCAGCATTCGCTCAGCCTCAATAGTGCAGTGTAACTTGGTGCTAATAAAAACAAACCACCTGAAGCAAGCCCTAATGTGCAAGTTAGTTTGATGATGTCTATACAAAGTCAAAAACGTGGACACTCTAGAGTATTTCTATTTTTAATTGTATTTCCTAATCATCATCTAAACGTGTGGCATCATAGACAGAGTCCAAGATTTTGTCCTGAAATTAACATATCTGAGGCCCTGGCCAGGTAGCTCCGTTGGTTCAAGTGTCTTCCTGATATGCCAAAGTTGCAGGTTTGATCCCTAGCCAGGGTACATACAGGAACCAACCAATAAACGCATAAACGAGTGAGACAAATTGCTGTTGCTCTCTATTTCTTACCCTCTCTCTAAAAGTCAATAAATACATTTTTAAAAAGAAAATATTTCTTATAAAAAATCTGAAAACTTATCCAAGGATTTTCTTAATCTCTTTATGGGAATTTAGTTTTGGTGCATTCTGGCACTTCCTAGAATGTCAGGCCTAGAACAATAAAGTTCAAAGCATAGAGTTATAGCCTCATACTGTTTAACGCTATGCAAATTTTTGAATATTCTGGTTGCGGGAAAAATTCCCAGGACAATGATACAGAACGGAAATAAACAACACTAGGTATGTTTGGCAGAAATGTACAAATGATCAGTTTTGAACTTGCAAGTTCTCAAGAGGTTTTCTCTGCTGGGGCTTCTGAAAAGAGATCAACTTGTACCCATTTTGAGACCCACGAAAGGACAGCACACTTCAGGGTTCCAGATACTACTGTAATGATCAAGGCCGAAGTGGAGTGGCCCTTAACGACAAACATTGGCAGGTAACTGAAATCAAATTTAGACTTTTGGATTTTATGTCGCAACTATGTAGTCTCAGGGGAGGACAGTTTGGGGTTTGTTTGTCATGCATTGTTTGCTTTGGTTAGACTTAAATTTTTGAGGAATGAACTAAAAGGTAACTAATGTCATGGAAACTGTTGAGAAGGTCAGAACACAGTATCAGAAGGGATTTGGGAATATTGAGAGGGTGGTGGGTAGGGGGATTCAAAATGGTCATCAGTGTGCTGTGATATGCTCCTGTTTTCCTCCCTTAGGTTAAAAAGTTTTGCTTTTCTTTCTTAAAAATAATGTAGCACATTATGTATCTTAAAACAATCAACACAAATGCAAGTGACACCTGTTTAAGCAGACTTCAGAAGACAGCACACACCGTTACACAGAGAGCTACATTTCAAGAATACAGTGACGGGAACTGGTGCACACAGTAGTAGGGGAAACTTTCTTTTTTAACTTCGTGAATGTGAGGTCAGACTTCAGCCACTTCCTTGTCTGGCAATGAACAAAGCCAAAATGGCTCCAGCTTGAATTTCTTTCTAATCTAATGCACAAGAGGGACCAGAGACACCAATTACCAAGGAGTCACAAGAACAGACAGAAAACTGTTAGTAGAGTTTGACAACCAGGAATTACAGTGCTTTAAAAAAAATGTGTACTTGATGAAAAGTATGCCAGGAGTACATCTTAGAAAGCAATGCCAATGTGTTAGAAAGCTGGGGGCCCTGTCCAAGTGGGATTTCATCTGCATCTTACTCTACACTGTTGAAACAGCGCTACGTCTTCTTGAAGTGCCATCTAAAAGACTTCAAGAAAAATAATGTGGACCTTAGTGTGAGCTCTCTTCATTGATATGGATCGTGTGCTGTGACAATGGTCTGAATGTAGCTGGCATGCGGAGGACATGGCCATTTGAAGGGACTTTATTTACAGGTCGTCCATTCCTACTGCCCATTGGATGTGGGAACCCATGCTGTGGTGTCCCTGACTGGCGCCCAGGGAAGATGGTAACCTGTCAGGCCCCGGTCTAAGACGATGGTTGGGCTGACTCAGTGGGTTTTAATGTGTGATTAGCACTTTAGAGCAGCAAGGATCTAGTGAGACTAACTTTGGAAGGAGGGCTCAGTTTCTCTCTGTAGAAAAATAAACAGAAAATAAGCTAATTCTAGAGACAAAAGGAAGAACAAAATAATAACTAATAATTTTAAAAACTAAATAATAACTATTTAGTTTTAATAACTAAAACTAACTAGTCTCAAAGTCTCAAAGCTAAAGAAAGTGTTATTTAGATGCTATTAAGATGATAAAAGCAAAACCTTCTCCCTGTCCACAAAAAAAAAAAAAAAAAAAATTAAAGCAAACCAAAAAGTTGGCATTTGTCACAAGCCACAAAAACCAGCCTGAAATATTTTGCATGACCTAAGCACCAGTGTGTCAGGGGTAGGGCCTGTCCTGATGGAGGAAATGTATTTTTGAAGCTAAAACCTTAAAGGAATTCTTTAGATATCTTTTAAAGATGTACACAGATTTGTGTGGGGGGGCACTTATAAATTTGATTTTGCCTTGTACTCAGTGTAAAATACTTGTACAAAAATATAAAAGGCATGGCTTGATGTTTAACGTCTGTGTTTTATTGTTGTTGGCACCAGAAAAAGCTCATGTTCTATGTTATGTCACTGTACATACTGTAAACAAGACTGCATTAATATTGTTCTCTTATGAGTTTTTGTTTCAATGAATCTAGATTTTAAAAAATACATTCACAAACTACCTTATGTTTAAACACAATGATTCCCTTTTATTTCTTAACTGTACCCCAAATCCCACAATAAAAAAATCATTTAAAGCTGTGTGTTTCAAACTTATCACTTAGAAATAAAAACAAAACATAACATAAAAACAAAGATCAGTTTGCAACATAATTTAAAGAAGCTTCTGGTTTAAAATACCACAGCAGCGATATAAAGAGCTGGTGGCAATCACATTTGGGGAGGAGACCCAAATCAATATATTTTTGTCCACATCCGCACCCAATGATAGTAGTTGCTAAATTCAATCCAAAAAGTTATTGCTGAATTTGTTGCATGGAATTTGTGAAGATAGTATTGTTCAGCAGCAGAATCACAGCAGTAAAAATGAGAACGGGAGGATTTCATTGCTTTTGAGAGCTAAAGGGACCACGATGAGGACATCTCAGTGATTGCCTGAAGATAATCCTCAATTCCTTTCCTGTGTGTTACCTGCTTAAAATAATGCAAATGACAACCACCTTTACAGGAGGGGCATACTCATCTACTTCAGAAACCAGAATAATTCCCCTTCCCTTCCCTCCTTGCCCAAACCACCAGATTGAAATGACTCCATTTCCCTAATGTGTATTTCGTTCTCATTAATAGTATATCAGCTGCTTATGCATTTAGGCAAAATCAGTAGGATCCAGATTTTTTTTTTTTTTTTTTTGGATCTGTTTACAGTAGCTGTTTTCTCCAGAAACAAGCCACCTTAATTTCTGTTGTTGGATTTTTAAAAAATTTTCAAGAAGAACAATTTAGTCAACTACCGTTTTGTTTAAAAAATATTAACTACACCTGAGATTGCCAGTTGAGCTCTCTATATGTCTCCTGGAGATAACACCGCTGTGATGAACAGTGAAACGAAACAAACGAAACGAGGTAGGTTAAAACAGGAAGCGCAACACAGATACCGGTTTGCAACACCTCGATACCACAGGTGGCCATGCTTGTAGCTTTGGAAAAAAAATTCCAGACAGTCACGTAAAGGTTCAAATCATCTGAGTAAGAGTTTATAAGGACACGAGTCAACCTGAACTAAAAACACACGTATCTCTGCACAAACGTTGTTTACCATATGTTGGGTATTTTGGAGGAAGGTAAAATGATTAGGATCTCAGAATTTTGGCCAAAGCCTTGCTTTCAAGTTCTGTAAAATCTGAACCAGTGAGGCCTACTGTCTCGGGCAGGCATAGTAGTCTAGTCCCTTCTCTCACCAACCCAAGAGAATACAGGCAGCTCAGAAACATTTGTCATTATTTTTCTCAGTCATAGTTTTCATTGTGAGAAAGTGGCATTGTCAGGAGAAAGCTGGGAATGACCACAGCCTGGATGTCATTCACTCCCCAGTTAGAACTCAACAAAGTCTCATTCCTAGTGAGGCCCAAATTGAGTGACCTCTTAGCCGGGAGGCCTTGTACATTTATAAAAGAATGTATGTGTGTGTGCATGTGGTTTTTTTAGCTTGTTTCCCAGAAGCTCTCTGAGTGTGACCTCATCTGCCATCCCATCTTTTGCCCTGACCCATTGTATAATAGCTGAGGGAAAACTGCCTTACAGGACCCTCAGTCACTGGAGCCAACTCAACTCAACGACGCGACTGTCCCATTCAACACACTCCATTCTGTGCAGGGCCGTATAAAAATAGGGCCTGTCAGACTCAAAAATGGCAGTTGATTTTATTAGTCTAAGGCTAGTAGTTTAGCCATTTAAAATCTATTTCCCAAAAGAGGGGAAAACAGTACAGTGTTTTGCTTGTCTTAAAAATTCATTAGCCAGTTGCTACCAAAAAGCAACCTTTTGGGTTGGTGAAGGCAAAAGAGTTCTAAAATTACCCCGCTATGCAGTTATGGCCTTCAGTGTAAGGAGATAAGGTACATTTATTGTGCTGTCTCTTGCCATTTGAAATTGGAAATTTTACAACATATTGTATACTGAAAGCTAGCAGGCAGACAATTAAAAACGGACTAATTTTCTCAGTATGCATTCTCTCCCCATTCTTACAAAGTAAGGGAGTAAAGAAAAAAGGTAAAAAACAAAACAAAACTCAGAATCCACCATAACACAGCTTAATCATAAGAGCACACAATATTTGTTTCTATCCCTAACTCCGAAGGGCACATGGTCCATCTTTGTCCACAGGCAACGCAGCATTCTTGGGGATCTCCTGGAAATTCCTGCCACCTTTTTCTCTCCTTCTCAACCAGGCTGCAACATTGAAAGATGGACTGTTTTGGGACGGGTGGAGGGAGAGGAAAAGGGGGAAGTGGTATGTTCAACCAAGCCTTCTGATTCTGCCTCTAGACTGGCATAAGTCCACATGAGTTATGTTCTTTTAAATTAGAAATAACGCCATGAAGATAAGTGCCAAGTGCTCTTCTGTTACCAGTTCATCATGGAATTTCTGTTGAGGGTCATGAAAAACACTTGGCTACTTCCTCCAGATCGCACGGATGCAAAAAATACCTGTTTGAAATTAAAAAGAAGTTAGTTCAACTGCATGGTTTCTTGCCCTCTCTTCTTCAACCGTCCATCCATTTTCTCTCACATGTCCTATCCTGGCCATGCGTCAGCTCTTAAGACTCAGTGGCTGGTGTTTATAAAGTGCCTTTTAATACAGTGCATCCTCTGTAAACACTCCTGCCTTTATGATTGTTATCATCAGTTATTGTGGGATTGACCTCCTCGGGGTCAATCTTGATTTGTAACTTCCCCTTTGGGTGCTCACATTTTACAAGGGAGTTTTGTGTGGGGATAACATGCTGGCTTTCTGGCCTGGGACACGACAGGGCCTTTGTGCATTTTTGGAAAGCGGCAGAGGCCCCCTTTCCCTCCCCTATAAAGACAAGAGGGCAGCCTTTGGGACTAAAGGGAATCCTTTCAAATTCCCAAAGTCAAGGGGGGAAAATTTGGCGCAAATGGACTTTACATCTCAATTTTTTTAATTAAAAAAGAGTTAAATGGTTGTGGTCAGATAGAATAAGGTGTTCAATGCCTATTCACTTCGGCATTTCAAGAATTAACGCTTGGCCTCTCTGCTGATGCAGGCATATCCTCGGCCAAAGGAGATAATGGCATTAGTAAGCAGAACCACAGTCCATTAGGTCTGGGTCTGTTAAATCATTTTATCAAGCAATGAGAGAAGTGAGCAAAATTTGGGTTACTGCTTGCCTGAGCTGAATGTCAATGGACCACAGCCCTGGGAAAATAATCTTCTGGGCGGTGGCCTAGCCCTTTATTCAGCCAACACCAAACTTTGGTCCAAGGCATTTACTTTTGTCACTAGTATAAAGTCTCTGCTACTTCATTTCCACAACCTCTCCAGAAGAATGCTGCGGAAATGCTTGTCATTCAGTTAATGCTACATAGGTTAGTAAAGCTACAATTAGGGTAAATGATTCGGAGTTGGTGAGCACAGAGGACCCATGGAAACACAAGGAGGGAAAGAGCTGTTGCTCTCGCCAGGTTGTGTGTACTCTGGACTTCAAACCTCGGGGCCCAGGTGTGGGTGTGGCCCCAGCCCACTCCTGAGGGTGTGGGCAGGGCTTGGCAGGTGTGGCTTGTTGGGATGGGTCTTCAATAAACTAGGAATGTGGGAGCCCATGCCCACATCACTCTTAATCTTATAATTTCCAGACACTAGGTAAGGGGCTGGAGTTTTAATAAGAGACGGTCTGGCATACTCTGGGCAGGTCCTGGAGCCCTCCTTGCCACCTGTCACTATCGCCCACCCAGGCCATGCCAGGTCAGAGTGGTTGGCCAGGGTCGGATCTAGAAGTTTAGACCCACACCTCCAGGGTTGGACTAAGATCAGTCTGGATGGGCCAAGAGATATACGTCTGTTCAACCTGTCACATTCTTTCTTGCTGGTGTTTATGTCAGCTGTTTTGGGGATAGCATTTCTAAGTTGGCCAAGGTCACAGAGGATGAATTCACAAACGCAGTATAGCTTAGCTACTAACACGCTTGGATTAGTCTACAGGGAGGGCACGGGAGAAGCAGCGGTGCTGCAGAACACCCTTCCGAGGGCTGAGCATGCCAGAGGACACCGCCACTTCCACTGGAAACAGTCCCCCTACCACACCGAAGAAGAAACATGGCAGGATGACACAGGACATGGCACTAGTTGAGTTTGTGATTGTGCATTCCTTAAGGAATGGGTGGCATTTTTTAAGTTTATATTTCTACATGTCAAATGTTTTACATTTAAAGGTGAATATAATGTGATAGTTTAGGTCTAAAAGTGGGATATAAAGTTGACCCACTGTGAGGTGATCAATGATGGACCAACTCTTCTAAGTGCTTAGGAGAATTTGGGGTGTCTGCTGAATCACCTTGAGGTCTGCAGGCCACAAAAGTTACTAAGAGTTTACAAGAAACTTTTAGATATGTTTATACCTTTTTGATATGTAAGTAATACATTTTGAGGGTTCACATAAATCAAACCAAATAATGCCATTTCAAGATAATATTGATTGTTAACACAGATGTGATTCAAATCGGAAGAAAGGAATATGAAGGTTTCACAGGTACCTGGTGGTCTCTTAAAATGCAAACACTAATGCAAATGTTGAAACGGATTTACCTTATCATTTCTTTCACATAGAAACTTTAACCTTTGAGCTCGCTTATGCATAAATACTCCATCCAAATGTCCTGTTTCCACTGACCGGATCTCAATAGCTTTCTCGCCCCAGCCCATTATCTGATTGGAATGAATGTAGGCTGTCAAAAGGAATTTCCAAAACTGCATTAAAAACATTAGATGGGCAATAACTCACAGCATCTGTTCACATCTTAACCACAAAAACGACAAACAACTTGAGATAAACAGACAAAGCAAGTCTTACAACTGTTATTCACAGACTGTTTTTTTTTTTTTTTTTTTTTTTTTTGGTGGAATCAAATGGTGGTTTCACATTTCTTGACTTTCGTTTCATTTGGGGGGTGTAACTGCTGAAGGAGATAAGGAATGGTTAACCTACCCACAGACGTGGGCATTTCTCCCCATTGGAGCACCACATCCTTAGTTATCCGGCCGTAGGTGTTCACGTACACCCCCTCATCCTCATAGCAAACGAGCATTTCCATCCCATCTGTTTTAGGCAAGATGACAATGGCATGAGGAGTGATATTGCCCTGAATCTAGAAGACAAAGAAAGGCCAGGCATTATTCTTTTTAAAAATAAGCAACATCTTCACTAGTAATAGCTAAGAATTGCAAAAAAAGGTTTCCCTTTTTTTCTATTTTCATTCTAGAGGCTGACGTTCTGCTTTGCTTAATTCAACCATCAACTTGCCACATACTCCGGTAAATACAAACTTAGGCACTAGGTCAAGAATCCCATTTACTTGTTCCTAAAAATAAGAACAGCTCAGGAGCACCTAATACGTGCCAAGCACGGGGCCCTTTAACTGCACAATTTCTAGCCCTTAGAGCAGCTCCTCATGGGAGATATCTTTGCCTACACAAGGCAACCACATTTCAGAGGGATTGTGTAACCTGACCAAAGCTGCACTAGCATGTGGTGGCAGCACTGGGGTTTGAACACTTGGACACTTGTAGACACTGAAGATCACATGTTTCCCACCTATTTCCAAAACAGATGAAGAGAAGCAGAATTGAATGGAGAAGAGCCCAAAGGGGGCCGGAAGATGGGACCAAAACACACTCCTACCAAATGGGCTCTGAGCAGGTAACACAGATTGTTTATCTGGGTGCCTAAACAATAGGAAAAGCCAAATTAAGGGCTTGCTGAGAAAAAAATTTAAAGTTACTAGTCACTCCAAAAAAGTCTTACTATTGAAGTAAGTATAGATTGACGGCTTCTAGGAAAAGAGATGCGGTGCTCCCGTGACCCCCGGTCGGGAACACCATGGCAGGCCACGGGCCGCGGGAAGGACGGCAGTGACGGGGCCTGAGGGTGGTCGCGGCGAGGCTCCAGCACATGCGCGGTGAGTCGTGTGTGTGCACGCACACAGGAGGCGAAAGCTGTAACGCAGCCATGAGTGGGGGGGGGGGGGGGGGTGTGTGTGTGTGTGTGTGTGTGTGTGTGTGTGTGTGTGTGTGTGTGTGTGTGTGTGTGTGTGTGTGTGTGTGTGTGATGTACTGAAACAACTTTTTTCAATTGTGTTTCTTTGGAGTAAAGTCTTTAAACTGTTAAAACACAAATCAATGACAGACGCCTCGAACTTTCCTAACAAATGGTTTCTATTGGATGTGAGTTTTGGGATTACATAACAAGACAATTTACAATGCACCAATCCCACAAAGTGAAACCCTGTGCAGCAACTGAGTGAGGAAGGTGAAGAGATTAAGGAGTACAAATTGGCAGTTATAAAACAGTCATGGAGTTGTAAATACAGCATGTAGAATATAGTCAATAATATTGTAATACATTTGTATGGTGCCAGGTGGATACTGACTTATTGGGGGAACACTTCGGAAGTTATTTAAATGATCCATTTTTACCAAATGAAAAATAAAAAAGAAAAGATTTAAATGAAAAAAAAAAGTCTAACCACTGTTCTGTACAGCTGAAACTAATTTAATATTGAATGTCAACTATAATTAGAAAATAAAAAGAATTTTAAATAAAATTAAAAGTCATGCTTTAGGCAATGTGCATATAGTAATACTAATACTATAATTTGCAGGGCCCTGTGCCAACTACTTTAGATGTATTACCTCATTTAATTTGGATGACAACCACATGGGGGTAGGTTCTTTTATCCCCATTTTACAGTTGTGAAAGCTGAGGGGTGGACAGACTGCCTAATGTGTCCATTACTTCAAAGCAAATACTGGCTAGATCTAGGGTACATCTGATTCGACTACATGACACTGCCCTCGAGTTGAAAAGAAGAACAAAAATAGCAGAAAAAGGACCATTGGCCTTGTCCTACGTAAAATGAACCAATCTTGCTTCAAAAACCAAAAATAGGAGCTCTATTGTGCTCCTGCTTAAAAAACAGAATTTATGCTCTTGATGGAAAAACACCATATGTACGGGGAGGGAACCCTTCAAAATCATTGTGTATTTATCCTTACATGTTTAAACTTCAGTCACATTCAAAGTACTCTCCATTTGATGCAATACACCTATTGAAACTTTTTTTCCCCACTGCTCAAAACAGTTTCTGAACTTGTTGATTTTGTTGCTTTTTAGAACTTCTGCCATTTTTTGTTTCACCTCCTCCATGTTGGCAAAACGTTTCCCATTGAGGACTTTTTTTATTCAGGGAAATAAAAAAAGTCACTTGGGGTGAGATTGGGTGAATAGGGAGGGTGGGGCATGGAGTCATACCCTTTTTGGTCAAAAACTGCTGAACACTCAGCATTGTGTGGGAAGGTGCACTCATAAATCACCCATTGTGAAATGGGCAAATGGGTTAAAAGAGTTTTCAAAATAAATTCACTGAAGCCAAAAGCAGCCTCTCACAATAACACCAGCTGGTACACTGATACAGATAGGTTCCTAGAACACTCTCCTAATGGGGGGAAGTCTGTACTACAATGGGCCCAGCCTCCAGAAGATAATTCCTGTTTTTTGGGGGTCCCCCCTTGTATTTTAGTCTAAAGTCCAATGATACGCGTCCAGTAAATGGCACATAATTGCTATTATGTGTTAGTGTTAAGCAGTCATAAAAGTGAGTTACATTTACATGTTTTATTTATTAAAAGCATCATCTATTTAGTGAAGGTCAAAATTCCACCTACTTTACTGATTAGAAAAAGCAAGACTTCTATTAAAAATGTACAGAAGCAAATCTCTTTTTACAGGTAGGTTGCTGGGTAGAGAGCCTTGACAGTCGGATTCCAGGAACTTACGTGAGATGGTATGTAGATATCATAAGAGTTTCCTGAATCAACATCAATTACATGGAAACCAGTGTGCGAACCAAAAATAACCTTTAATCTTTGTCCTTCTTCTACCGTGAGATCAACAAGCAGTGGCTTGTGCTGAAGATCTGCAAAAGACTTTAAAAATCACCCTATGAGTGTACACATTATTCAGAGAGGTCATCTTAACAATTTTTCCTTTAGTCATTGTCTGGTGGAATTTAACATCTTTCTTAAATAGAAAAGCCAGGAAATTTGTCTTTCAATTTTAGGTCTATTCATATTCTGGCTCTAGGAAAAGGGGTCTAGCACCCATTTGTGCTCCTTTTTCCACTCCCGGTCCTCCAGGGCAGAGAAGTGGTTTATAGTTGTCAATTTTTGATACTGTCATTGTGTATTACAAACTTGGTGCCTGGGTACTGCTGATCTTTCCTGTTTATTTCTGGCCTTTTCCCTCACATGTGACAGCCAGGGCCATGCATGGCTGCTACCTTTTCAGAGGCCGCCTCCGGTGGGCCACCAGGCCTGCTCTGTGCTAGGTCTATTCAGGATGAACGGGAGGGTGGGGGTAGAACATCACAAGACTCAAGACTCATTTTTTTTTTTACATGAATGTTTATAGCAGATTTATATGAATAAATCCTCCAACCCAGAAAAAACCCCACTCTTCATACTTTTGCAGGTCAATGGTTAAACAAGCTGTGCTATATCTATACTGTGGAGTACTACTCAGCAATGCTAAGGAACAAACTACTGACACATGCAACAACCTGGCTGAATCTTCAGAGAACTATGCTTAGCTGGCTAGTTGGGTTTAATTAGAAAGGACAAAAAGAGGAGCTCCAGGTATGTTCATCTAGGTCGTATGTGTTTGAATCAGAGCCAAAGCTGCAACATGAATTCACATGTTCTTCTATTTTCCTTTGCCACCCTTTACCTTGATTGGGTCTTGAAGTCTGGGAGAGAATTTGAGAAACCACAAGTGCCTCGCTATAATGCCACTGCCCCTGACAGACCCCCTCTCCGCATCCATTGCTAACACCATTCTTACAGTATGGGAGGCCCTGGCATCGTATCCTTGTCCTATGGGAGGGCTTGGCCCCTGCTCATTGTATAATGAGCTCCAATCGTTTTTGTTCAAGTCCTGGCCTTTGCTCTTCCCTCTTTCCAGGCCGGCTGTGATCTGCTGAACAAAGCATTTCACACTTTCTCACGCACTTTGGCTAGTAAACTGATGGCAGTGATTTTAGAACTGGAATGGGATCCTGATTGAAAAGCTTTGGTGGAGAGAGATTTTGGCAGAGCAGCAGTACCACTTTAGCTTTTAGGAGTGATCCCTTAAGTGCTATTACTAACCTAATGCATTCCAAAAATTTCTCTGTACAAGTGGGGTTGGGAAGGGGAGCCCATTTCCACTGATGAATGTTGGGAACCGCCCTGCCTGGTTTCAGAAGATGAACCCACCCCCCCTGCCCCGCCCCATGGCTAAGGCTGAGTGAGCAACCTTCGGACCATAAGCCACCAAGGAGAAAAAGCTTATGTCCCTGGCAGAGTGCCACTTCTGCTCCTTTTACTTCATCCATAACTGGCCCCCAGTGCTTGATCAGTTAGCCAATGACGGGTAAGATTCCCCAAGCGGGGAACGACCTAAAATAAGCACGATCATGTGGAGGCCCCAGGAAGGACTTGGGGGGCTACAGCAAAAGGGGATAATGGACCCTTGCTCCTGCCCCTCGGCTGTGACACAGCCTGAGTCCTCATTCTGTTTACAGGAAGTCTCCTAATCTCTTGGCTGCCTTACTTCCCCTGCCTGACTTAAGCCTGAAACAATGCCTTAAGTCTGAAAGAATGCTGGTGGTGGGTGTATCCCTGTGCTGGAAAGGGCGGGTTCCCTAGGGAGATCAGGCCTAAGAAAGAATATGTAAAATCCTGTGAAACCTGCTTTGTTTAGAATGCTCTCAATTAAATAAGGGTCCCAGCAAGAAGTATATTTGTTCCTCAAAGTTTTATTGCTCTTTAGCTATCCGATCCTGAGTCAAAATAGGCCCTCAGAATTCTTTGTATGTTATCTATTGTTTGATCCTTACTGCCTGACAATGATTAATGAGCCTGTATTCCTATGCAAAACGAACCCAATAAAAGCCCACTGAAGAAAAGGCTCTTGGCCCTTCTCCTTTGAGAGATCTGCTACCTTTCCTCCCCAAGCAGATCATGTCTTTGTAGACTTATTCTCATCTGCGGTGGTGGTGGTGGGGGGGGGGGGGGGGGCGGGGGCCCTGCAGGTGGAGCCCCCCCCCGCCCCCACAGATGAATCTATCTTCTAGAGCACATCACAAGTAAGCCCCTAGTGCTAAGGGAACAAGAAAAAAAGTGGGTGATTCAGACATGAGGATGGGCTCATAATGTTCTCAAGGCAGCTTTTGCCCTCACATGGCATATGTGGGAAGAAAGTATATATAAAGGGTCCATGAGAAGAATGGTCAAAAGGTAGGGAAAAAGTGAGAACCAATGAGATACGAAGAGAGACACGTAGGGAGAGGGAGAGAGGGAGAGAGGGAGAGAGGGAGAGAGGGAGAGAGGGAGAGAGAGAATGAACAGAAGTTACATTTACATTGGCTATGGACAGACTATGTAACTCTGGACACATTGGACTGCCTACAAGTGCTGGGCCTTCTGGCATTTGGGGTCAGTTCCATGATTGGGGGCAAGGGGACTAGCACATCTCTGTTTTGCTCCTGCTGAAGCTTCTCCATGATCAGTCTAACCATGGTGGGTATAGACAAGGTCAAAAATAATTAAAAAGCCATCAGAATTGAAGGACGAAGAGAAACTAGGTTATTTTCAGATGTGACGAAATTTGGTTTTCATTTCAGAGAAATCCAACGGCACTGGGGATAGGGAGCGTGAAGTGAGTTTCAGGAACTTCACCTCCCAAGGCTTATGAAGATTACAAGATTCAGAGACTCCGTTCAACCTTGCAATTCAGTGCTGCTGTTGGTCTGCCTTTTTCAAATGAAATGTCAGAGAGTGCCCTCATTAGATGGCTGTATAATGAGCCTCATTGCCTAATATCACAATTGATGATTCACCCTGGAACCATTTCACCCAAAATTCCACTTGGAGATGGTGATTCATAGACCTGAAATGGAGGAGTGTGTACCGAAATTTAAATTTGATTAATTTTATAGCATTTATTAATCCTTAGTCTTTATGTTTAGAATAATACATCTAAGTGTTTCTATACTTTTAAACAAGCTTTATTATATATAGGAATATTAATATTACTCTATATGCAAGACAGACCACTTTGGTAACTGGTAGGAACCACGAATTTAAAAAAGACTAAAACAAGTACTTTTTAGGTGATCACATGCCTGCTTACCTTAAATGCCATGAACTTATGATATGGTTTCGGAGCCCAAGCATATATCTCCACGGCATTCTTTAAGGCAATCACCAAGAATTTGATCCTTTCGTATTTAACTATAATAGAAAAATTATAAGTTAAAAAAGCATATCAATTTATTCAAGTTTTTGTGTTAATGAATGTGTAAGCCATAATATGCAAATATATGGGGTGGGGCAAACGTAGGTTCACAGTTGTTCATATGGAAAAATAAATAATTAATAAATAAAAATACAAGAATAAACTGTTTCATGTACTCACAACTGTAAACCTATTTTGCCCCACTCTGTACATAGAAAACCATAACTGCCGGTGATGCAGTTGGTGTGGGATTTTCTTATGTTGTAGATACAGATTTAACTACCTTTAGTATACTTGGTTTGCATAATACTTGGGGCTTTTTGCTTTATACTGAAGGCTCTTTTCTTCATCTAAAGATATAACTGGCTTAGGACTTTCTTTAACCATTAGGTCTAGGTGTGAACTATTTATTGTAATAAGAATCTACCTAATATCCCTTAATGTTTCCTTGCCTGGCTTTTATACCCATCCACATGTAAGTAAGTAGCCGAGAGCTGGCAGAAAAACTAGCAAATGGGTAGAGACATAAAGGCTTCTGTTCATTTATTATTTGAATTTAAATTCCAATTATTAAGAATTTATAAGGAATTAGTGACCCTATAAAAGAGACCCTAGAAAAAGCCCTCTCCCTTTCTGGTATGTGAGGTTCCTGTGATAAGACAGTGGTCTGCAAACTGGGAAGCGAGCCCTCAGCAGGCAGTGCATCTGCCAGTAACTTGATCTTGGCTGGATTTCCCAGCCTTGAGAACTGTGAGAAATAAATTCCTATTGTTTGTAGGCCACTCGGTGTGTAGTAATCTGTTATAGCAGGCTAAACAGACTAAGACAGTACTTACGGCATTTAAAATTTTTGACATTTTTTACGCATTATCTGAACAAACAGAATATTCTGTGTTCTAAAGAAATTGGACACTCCAGAATAACACCAAATTCTTGCTCTTTGAGCTCTTTCCCTGTAACATGTCCCTTCTGATTATACATTCTGTCTTTAATATACTTTCAAGTACTTTAGCAATTTAGTTCCATATTTCTCAATACCATTCCTATTATGTATTTGTTGATTTTTTCAGTTGTAGATATTATCTACTGACTTTGTAGTATGGAAATGATTCAGTTTCTTATGACCATTTCCTCTCTAGATCTCTCTTAAACACACATTTCTTCCTCTCCCACACCTTCCATATAGTTATATTTTAAATTTTTGGTTAATTCAATGATCTGTGTTCAAATTATTATTGCTCACAATAATAATTATGGTATACTATGAAGTACATAGTATACCATAATTATATTTCCTTTCTTGTTTTCCTGTCCTTGTTTTCTATGTATGTATCTCTAAGCACAGAATGTGTAAACATTCTGCAAATGCTGTAAATGCCTTCACTACAATCAAATGTGACAGGAAACCTGTGAGTAATATTTTATTTTTCTTGAATGCACCTCTTCTGGAACCCTCCATTGTTCTACTCCATTTGGACCGATACATACATCCGTACACATACCCTATTGGTTCTGTTTCTCTGGAGAACTCTGGTGAATACAGGTGGATTATAAAATACTGGGTGAAAATAACTCTTCCCTCAGAATTTCAAAGCCTTGTTCCATTGTCTTCTAATTTTCTAGTATTGCTGTAAGTTCCAGGCCACCTGATTCTGGGTCTGTTATAGGCAAACTGTTTGTTTGTTAATTTATTTATTTACTTATAGTCTGGAAGCTTTAAGGGATGAAATATCATGTTGGTATGTCTTGTTTTGAGTCTTTTTTTTTATTCACTGTTCTGGGTACTCAATTCTTTTAATTTGGGATTTCAAGATTTTAGTTATAAAAATTTTCTTATATTCTTTCTTTGATACTTTCTTCCCTTTCCATTTCTTCTTTTCTAAAACTCCTGTTACTTAGATTTTGAACCACTTAGACTGATTCTTTTATTTTTTTAACTTTCCACTTATCCTCCCTATTTTTTTGTTCTACTTTCTAGGAGATTTCTCATTTTTATCTTCCAAATTTTCTGTTATATTTTTACTCCCGCCAATATATTTTAATTTCTAAGATCTTTTTTTTCTTTTTTAATGACTTCCCCCAACCTTGCTCCACACTTTTGATAGCCCTTATTGTTCTTTTTATGGGAACAGTTTTTATAACCTCTCTGAGGTTGTTTTTTTCTTTAAAAATTTTCTTCCACTCCTCATTGTCCTTGGTCCCTCTAAAGTCCTTTCTAAGTTTCCTACCTATAAGTAGATTTCCCCATGTCTGATATTGAGGCTTACTCACTGCTGGGCTCTGCTTTAAGAAGTTGGACACCAAGTTTTGCTCATGGCATTTCAAATATTAGTACCTGAATGTCTTTTCTTGCTGGTCATTTAGTTTCTCTACAGACAAATCTCTGAATCTCTTGCTTGGGAGTCTAAGCATGGTTGCCAACATTTTAGGAGCTAAACAGGGGATAGAGTGTGTGTGTGTGTCTCCTTACAACTCAATATTCCCCATCATCAAATTTGCCATCACAACCTTTTGTCTTCTGTTTTAATTGGGTGGCTGGCTTCTGGAGGAACTTGCTACTCATTAACTCTCCAACCACCCTTCTATTTTGGTTTGACTCTATGCTTCTACCTCAGATACACCTGGGGCCTCAGATCCTGGGCCTTTCTGGGTTCTGTTAAGTGACTGGATTGATTTTGATGAATTTACTCACTGAAAACTTAAAATTCAGCACTTCCTGGTTGGCTAGGTTTGTTTTTAGTCATCCAACTACTTTTGTTCAATTTTGTTGACATCTCATTTGCTGGTTTCTCTTCTGGTCCCTTTGTCCTCACAGGTTTATGGCATTTTTATTCTTTCATTGTCATTTTAATGAGTGGGATATATATGTTTAAACTGGAGCCTAGGACTTAATTCTGAATGTACTCTTTCAACTTCATTCATCTTTTTCTTTTTTAAATAATGCAAGTATACTTATGGTTTCAGCAACATCTTGGTGCATCATCAATGTATGATAGAAAAAACTGAATGAAACTTAGCTGCATAATTCAGGTTGAGCATGAAAAACAGTTCCGTGTCTCGAGACTTACCAACTTTGTAATGTATACAGCCTTCTAAGTCCCCCACGGTGATCCAGCCTTGTTTCTTTTCCACTTCTGGGTCATTGTGCAGTATTCTATTTCTTAGCCATGAAAGATAGTAAACTCGTAGCTTATTCTTCTTTCCTGTTGAAATAATAGAGCTTTCATTTCAAGACCCTGTAACAGCTTTTTCTCTCAACCTACCTCATCTCCATTTTATTTTATCCATTTATTTTCATTGATGTGTGTGTTCATGTGTGTATGAAGGCACATTAACCCGTGTCTCCAGCATTGTCAAAGTCCATCTCTGCCAAACCTTATGATTAAAACAGCTCTAATTGTTTTGGACAAATAACTATTTTATTTTTTAATATATTGTATTGGTTATGCTATTACAGGTGTCCCAATATTTTCACCTTTGCCCCCCATTTGCCTGGTACCCCCATTCCCTCCAGCAATCCCCTCCCATAGTTCATGTCCCTGGGTCATGCATATAAGTTCTTTGGCCACCCCATTTCCTATACTGTTCTTAACATTCTGCTGTCTATTCTGTGCCTCGAATTTGTGCTTATTAATCCCTGCACCTTTTCCCACATTCTCCCCATTCCCCCTCCGAGCTAATAACCCTCCAAATGATCTCCAATATCTATGATTTTGTTCCTGTTCTGCTTGTTTGCTTAGTTTGTTTTTTAGATTCAGTTGATGATAGTTGTGAATTTGTTGTCTTTTTAACTTTCATAGTTTTGTTCTTCTTTTTCTTATATAGTTCTCTTTAACATTTCATATAATGAGGGCTTCATGATGATGAACTCCTTTAACTTTACTTTATCTGGAAAGTACTTTATCTGTCCGTACCTTCTCAATGATTTAGGTCCTTGCTTTTCATCACTTTGAATATATATTGCCAGTCCTTCTAGCCTGTGAAGTGTCTTTTGAAAAATCAGCTGACAGTTTTATGGGAACTCCTTTGTAGGTAACTCTCTGCTTTTCTCTTGCTACGCTTAAGATTCTCTCTTTATCTTTAACCTTTGGCATTTTAATTATGATGTGTTTTGCTACGGTCATCTTTGGGTCTAACTTGTTTGGGATTCTCTGTGCTTCCTGGACTTGTATGTCTATCTCCTTCCCCAAATTAGGGAAGTTTTCTCTCATTATTTCTCCAAATAAGTGTTCAATTTCTTGCTCTTCCTTTTCTCCTTCTGGCATCCCTATGATTCAGATGTTGGTACATTTGGAGATGTCTCAGAAGCTTCTTATTCTATCCTTGTTTTTTTTGAATTCTTTTTTCTTTTTGCTGTTCTGATTGAATGCTTTTTTCTTCCTTATGTTCCAAATCCTTGATTTTATTCTGGGCTTTATCACCTCCACTGTTGTTTCTCTATAGATTTTTCTTTATCTCACTTAATGAGACCTTCCGTTGTGCCTGGTTCTTTTTCATGCTGTTGCAGTACTCAAAGATTTCTTTGAGCATCTTGATAACCAGTTTTGAACTCTGTATCTGATAGGCTGCTTATCTCTATTTCATTTAGTTCTTTTCCTGTAGTTTTGTTTTGTTCTTTCCTTTGAGCCATATTTCTTTGTCTCCTCAATTTGGCAGTCTCCCTGTGTTTGTTTCTGTGTATTAGGTAGAGCTGCTTTGACTCCCTGTCGTAGTAGTATGGCCTATTGTAGACAAGGCACCTGTAATTTTTGTGGGGTGGAGCCTTAGGTAATCACCAGGGCAGGGCAATCTGTTTCACTGCATGCAGCTCTGTGTGTGGGAGGGCTCAGAGAGGGGACAAGGCCACTGGCCTCTGGAGATTGCCCAGGAGGAAGCTGTTTCCCAGCACTCACCCGGTTGTCAGTCACCTCACTTTCTTTCCTTCTCCCTTTATGCCACTTGTGCCCTTCTAGCTGTTGTCCTGGTGCTGAATCCCAGAGTAGGTGGGTCTGCATGAGTACTATATCTGTTTGGGCCCTTAAGAGGAGTCTCTTGAGAATCCTGCAGTTTCTTCTGCCTCAACCCCCACTGCCTTTTACAGCCAAAAGTTATGGTGACTTATCTTCCTGGTGCTGGAACCCTGGGCTGGGTGGTCTGGTCTGGAGCAGGGATGACTTGATCCCAAGGTATCCCTCCAGATTTTCATCTACCACACATGAATGTGAGACTGCCCATTCCACTGCCTCTATGTGCCTCTTTGTGTCTCCACCCTTCTACCCATCTGGATGAATGTGGCTTCTTTAAACCCTTGGTTGTCGGACTTCCATACAGCTTGATTTTCTGATGAATCTGGGTGATATTTGTTTTGTAGTCTAGTTGTAATTTTTGCTGTAGTTGTGTGCAGAGGCAAAGTGCATTTACTTATGCCTCCATCTTCACTAGAAGTCCAAGTAACTATTTTATAATTTGTCTTTGCCTTCGGGTTGTATTTTATTTGAGCATGCTGTTCTTACTCTCTCTTCTTAATATAAAGAGTAGTGTACTGCTGCACTCAATGAGACCTAATTTTTTGTGTGTGTTTTATTGTTTATGCTATTACAGTCGCCCCAATTTCTTCCTTCTTCCCCCTCTTCTGCCCAGCCCATCCCCTTTTCCATATCAATTCACATACTGTTTTCCATTTCCACGGGTCCTTCATATATGTTCTTTGACTAATCCCTTCACCTTCTATCAAACAGTTCCTACCTTCCCCCTTCCCTCTTCCCACTGGCAGTCTATTCCATGATTCTATGCCTCTGGTTCTCTTTTGTTAGTTAGTTTATTTTGTTTGTTGGATTCCCCTTATAGGTGAGATCATATGGTATTCGTCTTTTACCAACTGGCTTATTTCGCTTAGCATATTAGATGAGTGGATTAAAAATTGTGGTACATTTACACAATGGAATACCATGCAGCAGGGAAAAAGAAGGAATTCCTACCTTTTGCGACAGCATGGATGGAAGTAGAGGCTATTGTGCTAGGTAAGACCTAATTCTGTAACAGAATGGTGGATCAGAGTTCCAGAATATTCTAGATCTCCATACATGAAGGAGTGTTGACAACTGGATCTTTTATTATACTTATATGTGACTGCCTTCCTCTCACCTTCTAACCTAACAGCACATGTTAATGGAGAGCCTCTTGTTTACCTCCTCTATGACTTTAAAGATGATAGCTGGTAATAGTTTTATTTTACCTGATTAACCAAAAAAAAAAAAAAAAAAAGGAATTTGTAAAGGAACAAGAGAAACAAGTTCAATGAAGGTAATCTGAGCTTAGAAAATAACACTGGATGCATTTATGGTGCTGAGATCATAGAAAGAAATACCAAACAAAAAATAGGGAAGAAAAAAATAGGTGAGTACTTGGGAAAAAACTTAAAAGTTCCCTTTGGTAATGTGATCCTGGGATAAAGACTATTTAGTATGATTAAAAAAATCTGAAAAATACTGAAGAGTATACACTGAGCAAACTTTAATATACTCCATGAGATCATCTGTGTTCCAGATGAGAAAATATCCCTTGGGTGGCTCTTCCTAATTGTTCAGAAATTTAGGCCTGTGGGTTTTACTTCTTGGGTACTTATTTTCCTTTGATCTCTCTCAGGTGTCAAAAGATGTTTTATATTTTACAGATGTACTATTCACCAGAAGAAAATTCATTAAAGAAATCATACATTGCATTTCACAGGAGAGTGCATTCACGATTTAAATTAAGGGAATCACTGTGCAGTTACTATTTCCTTTTGTAATCAAAAGCCTGGAATACGTATTGATCACAGTACCTAGGATGAGTAGGAGAGCCAGTGCTTCCCTCTTTCTATGCCAACACAGACCCAAAGGGAGTTCAAGAATCTTTGGCTCCTATTTTTATCTTCTTCTTTCCCCACCTATGCTTCATGAGAAGAGTAAATGCTTATACTTCTAAAAACGGGAATGTGTCACTCAATACATAATGGAGCCTGGATGTGAATTTCCCAGTATTGTTCCCATTTTTGGTAGGTGACCAGCAGAGGAATACTTCTAAATTTGACTTGGTAGTGTGGCAATCAAGAAAGCAATGAACCAGAACAAAGGACCACACTGAATAAACTCAAATAATAATATAAGAAGAATTTCTTGGTTAACTGTTATGTGGGGAGAATATGAAAAGGAATCTCGGAGCAGTCGGTGGAAGGGTAAAAGAAAGAGGGAGCTGTGGCATCAAGTGAAGGTGTTTCTTTCGAAATAGAAGTACAGCTGAAGAATTAAACATTGTTTAAGGTTCAATCCAGCAGCGCTGCATGGTCTCTGCTGAACAATGGCTGCGTGTAGAGCCATGGTTTTCAAACTTGGCTGCACACTGGAAACACCTCAGGAGCTATGAACGCAATGGATGCCTGAGCCCAAGGGATTCTGACCCCTGGTCTGGGGTGCAGGCCAGACTTTCCATATCTCCTCATTTTTGTCTCCATCTTTTTTAAAGCTCTTTTTGGGAACCAGAAAGCTTCAGAGTGTAGCAGTAACAAATTCCCACAGTCAAATCTCTTTGCAGACTCAGTCACCCAGTAGGCCAGCTGTACTTGCTAAAATATCAGTGGACTCTAAGCTAGAGCAGTTTTTATGAGAAAAGGGACCAGAGAAATTTCTGCTTACAAAATTTCCCACTGCCAGAAGCCTACATTTGATCTCCCCGCTCTGAGAGTAGATGGCAATGATGGGAGTGCAGACACCTTGAAAACACCCTCGTTGAGTCCTGATGGTAAGTAAAGGCCCAGAGGGATAAGCCTTTGTGGTATATCCCTGCCTAATTCAGATTTCAAGCGAAAGAGACTTACCTTTAGAGGTCAGAATTGCCAGAGTTACAAAATGCAGGTGATCTGACTCTGGCTATACTGCTATAATTTATTGTGTCCCTTGTTAGCTGGGGAAGGGCAGAACTTACCGTTTCTTCAGATATGAGGTGATCACCTTTCCTATTTGTGCAGACCTGGAGGCCTTGGTCCCCCTAGTAACATACCTGATATTGTCACAAGGACATTCAGTCCCTCGAGCACATCCATCTGCTGAAATCGCCTCCGATTGATCAGATTATAGACTTTGCCTTGCCCGCTTCGGTCCAAAAGCATCAGGCCATTTTCAGTTCCCACCAGGAGGTTTACACCTGCAAATTTAAGAAGCACCTCAAGACTGACTTTATATGGACTTTAACCTGCATCTGGGGTCCCTGTAAAACCTAAGAAATGGTGCCTTGTAAATATAAACTAATGGGCAAGTAGGTACTATAGCTGGGTGTGCAGAAGTGGAAGCTCTGACATAGTAATTAAATTACTGTCTCTTTGGTAATGAAATTAGTTTTAATTTATGAAGTGGTAGTAGCAGCATTTATTACATCTAGCCATTTACTACCTAGTATAAAGGGTCCTTCTCCAGAGGAGCCTTAGGCACAGCTGTGAAACTACCAGTTTGCCTTTGTTCCTTCCCTCTAATTCCCTTTCTTGGCTCTCTAAATCCCACTTCAAGATTTCCCCAAGGCTCACCCCTACCTCATGCATGCAGTGATTTCTAGCTTATCCACTTCCAATATACAACACTGCCCATATCCATACCCCTCTGGAAGTAAAAACCCTTCCTCCTCCTCACACCACAGTTTAATCTCTGTCCTAAGGTTCTGCTCCCTGTTAGGATACAATAAAATAATTCAAGCGAAGGTGTTAATAGCCTGAGAATCACAGAAATATTGACTGTAAGGAACTTCTTACAATCTAGTCTAGCCCACCTTCCATACAGTAATCCCTATGAGAAAACTCTGGTAGGTATGCGGTATGTGGTCTTGTCTGGATAGCTACAGTACTAAGAATTCACCCCTAGGCAAATCACTGCCCCCCTCCCCCGCAACACACAGCACACACAAATACACTGAGAAGTCCACTGTGCAACGTGCTACACTCATGAAAGGTAACTTTCCAATTTCTCTTGCTTGTTGCATATCTGTCTTACGAGGAACATCAATGTCTGCTCTTTCATCTACATATTCAACACTAAACATGCCCAGCTTGTTGCTTGTTATCTCTTCCCCAGAGGACAGAGCCTTACTTCTCTCCATCATACCTCCCATGAAGTGGTTTTTGGGCTTCACACTCTTTACCACTAACATCTGAAATGCCTTTGTCTTTATAAAATGGTTGTGCGCAAACCAGGCTTGCACTTTAGATGGGTACAGAGATGGGCCATGTCTTTCCCAGATCTGTCCATGATATTTATAGTAACACCAACCAGGGCTTTGATAGAATCTCATCATGCCTACACTGAGTTTGAGGTCAGCTAAAACCTGCAGATCATTTTCACAAGAACTACAGGTTGATGTCTTGAACTAAAAGGGAAGGTTCATCATCTATTGTTCTTTACAAGTTTTATCCTGTTACTACTAGGCTTCAGCAATTCACTAAAATATGCTAGGCTAATTTTCCAGCTGTGAGATAGGGGTCACGCCATCAATCCCCTTGTAAGATTTGTAGGGGTCACAGAAAGCGGGGCACATTACTCAGTGCTGGGCACATGGGTGGTAGCTAGGTCTGTTGTTGGCTTGAGTCCATCACTTCTGTACGATTGTTCTGAACCTCATTCTGTGATCCTGGGAATTAGGCTATCAGTTCTTGATCACCTAACCCTATAAAACTGCTCTTGATTGCTCCTGAGGCCAAGACAGTCCCGAGTCAGGTCTCTGACCCCCATGACTCCAGCAGAGCTCTTCTGATGGTAAGATCCACAGACTTTAAAGGTCTGAGGGTCAATTCATTACTGAGTAGTAGAGAGCACCAACTTACCCCATAGAGCTGCACAAAGTATTTCTGAATTGAATCGTTTCTTGTATTTTCTGATTTCCGGTGTGTCACTATGAGGCCGAATGTTGGTTGGGTTTACGTTTACCACTGAAATCTTTCTTGCTTCATTGAGTTTAGCTTGCTCTTGCCTAAGAAGTTCGCTAGTAAACAGAGCTTTGAGAAAAAGAATCAGAGAAGTCAGTGGCACCTTAAAAAATAGCCAATGGAGTCATGGAGAAGCAGTTTCAAAACACAATGATTTCTTCTTGTTTAGTGTGTATTTTAGCAAAGACAAAGAAACTCTGAAACTCTACATTTTTTTTAGTAGAATAAAGTATAAGTCATTCATAGAAGCAGTATTTTACCCATTAGTAAAACAGGCTTATGGGTACCACTTGAGTAGTTTAGGAACTTGATAATCATCTCACAAAATTAAATACACCACCCTCATATCCTGTCATATATACAGGAAAGAGTTACTTTTTGAAATTCTAGGTAATCAACTGGCAAATTGGCCTAAGTTGAGTCTGACGATTAGTGATTTGCAGGAGTCCAGAAAGCAAGACTCTCCTCGAAACCAGCCAGAATTCTGCAGTAGGAAGCGCACACCTAGAACTCAACACAACTCAACACGCACTTATTAAGTGTCTACTGCGTGCACAGCATTATACCCAGAAATTGCTTTTGAGAAATATGTGCTAAATTTGGAGATCTCTGATGAACAGCTTTTCCTAGGGTCCCTGGAAACCTTTGGATTCCTACCAGAAATAAAATTAAATTAATAAAAAAAGTAAAGAAAAAAATTTAAGAATTCTACAAAAGTAATAATTAAAAATAAAACCTTCCCTTTAAGACAGGGCCTAAAGAGTAAATGGCTTAACTACAGAATGAATTAATGATTGATTTTTTATCAAGTGATACTAGAAAGGAAAGCCAAGCTGTTTCTAAAATACCAGGGCCATCTCACTTACCTGTGGCTGATGATTCTTCATCCTCCTCATCTTCATCAGTGGGAGATGTTTGGTATACTCTGGGGTCCACAAAGGGGGTGAAGGATGCTTTAGTGCTGCTCCCCATGCCATACTAACCAAAAAGCAGGAAGAATAAGAGCACATTAATAAATGCTACAGCAACAAAAAATGCTAACAGTACTTTGTTTGGCTTTAAAATAATGATAGACTCTGGAGTCTGTCCAGATGCTCACACTCTAAATCCCTGGTCAAAGTGCGTGCCTCTCTCCCCAGCTTCTTTTGGTATTTGTTGCTCACTAGCCATTGTGCCTTGGCAGGGTTTCATGATCAGACTGCTGGAGTTACAGTGAATAAAGTACATTTGGACTGTATGTGGCCCCTTAGTATCTGGTAAGATGACTGGTGACAGAGCTCACCTCTCCCTTGCAGTAAAAACAATCTCATATTGACCAACTGTTCTTAAGAAAAGCTGGCACAGTTGGCAATAAACTAAGTAAGCATGTCCTCACAGCAGCACTTGGCTTGAACACACGGTCATCCAAAGGCTCTCTCTTGGGGACTTAGGCCCTTCCACGCTGGCCTTGTGATGCAGGTGGATTGGTATTGGCTCAGAAGCCTTACGATCTTTAGTTCAGGGACAATTTCATGCAGGAATCAAAGATTTTTCCTTGGCATGATAGTGCCCTTAAAAGGATACTTACATTCACATACCTTACTTGGGGACTTTATGAAAATACCAGGTTTGCAGGCAATGCACCTTGAGGACTTACTTAAAAGATAAATCTGAAGGGCTTGGGAAGCACCACGAAGACATGAAGTCAGAACTAGACTATGGAACAGTAAACTCAAATATCAGGCTTCATGTGACAATATTCCACGTTTGAGTTTTGTAAAAGGAGCTTCAATAACCATCTCTCCATTTTGTCTGTCCTCTCCATTCCTTCTACTATTTCAAGTTCTTTTAATATCACAAACAGATGCGTACTCAACATAAGAAGCACCCTTTTTTTTTTGTACAAATGTCTTCAACTACTTTTTAGTTGTATTTTTAGGTTTTTACTTAAAAATATAACCAACATTCCAAGATCCCTAAACACATAAGAAGAAAACCACAAAGATAAAATTTCCCTGCCACCTTATAAAATCAAGACCACTTCATCCTCTGTAAGGTAGGACTCCCCCTCCCAAATAGAGTACTTTCACATCCATGCAGTCCATTGGTCTTTAGAAGACGTCTGTGAATACGCCTCTGTGTTCTTTTCCTTCTGGTGAACAAAGCTTATTTACTCTATACCTTTACCATCCAAAGCATGGATCACAAGAAATTAGTGCACAACATTAAAAACAACAGTGCACATGCTTTATAAACCCATGTAGGGAGGGCCTCACTGTGATTCATAGGACTACTCGTGAAATATGGCCGAGGACTGTGAACTCCCCTTGTCGGTCAGTGTGGTCAATGGCATCTACACGTATTACCTAACACACCATGTCTGTTGAGGCTTTGTCCCGGGACTTTCTCCATCCAGGAAAGATAATGTCCCATTTCTCTCTTTCTCATGCAATTTAGAGTTTCCAAAGTATCTATTCGGAGTTTCTGAACGTATGTATTTATTGATTTTTATTTTTCATAAGTCATTTCAACCTCATTTCATTTAAGTCAAACTTAGTTTGACTAAATTTTTGTAAATACAAACCTCAACTATTGGCCCTGGAATTGCTATAGGCTGAGGTTCCTACCACTGGCCGGGCAGGTAGGAGGTCCCGATACTGGTCTTAGCTCTGTCACAAACCAGCCTGGTGCCTTGGGCAGGGCTCCTAGACTCTGTGACCCTCATCTGTAAAATCAGGTGTTGGTCCAGATGATATCTGAGAACTTTTCACTGCTCTGCTTCTGTGGTTTCCTCTAGCTGAGGATATGCATAAGTAGCTATATAGTAGAAACCAACCAAACACATTTCTGGGAGCTCAGCAAAGACCCATTCTTGAAGAGAGAAGAGTTTCAGAACCCCCTGAAAGAGAGCAGAGCTGTCATGGCTGCTGCCCAGCACCTACTTCAGTCCCAGAGTCCATTTCCTGGGAATGGGTGGAGACGCGTCCCAGGCCCTCGGTCGGGGTCCCTGCCGGGGAATGACTCTGCTGCACCAGGTCCGGGAGATTGATGTGGCCGGCGAAGCCATTGCTGTCACTGTGGCCAGATCGCTTCTTCTCTGCAGATGTCTGGGGGAGCAAACAAATGGGGCATCAGAGGGGGAAGCAAAGGCTACAGAGTGACCTCATCCCTCACACTGCACTGGCGAAGTCGTCTCCACATCCACCCACTGGAGTGTGGGAAGATGCCATTCATATATCTATTTTCCCTAAGAAAATAAGAAATTAAGCTTCGCTAATATTTAGTATATGGACTGACCCTCTCATGTGGCTGCAGGAGGGGCAGTCCGGGGTCACACAGAATGTGGGGGTTCGCTGTGGGAAGACAGGAATGCTGTAGGTGGGGGGTTGGGTGGGGCCCACACTTGCAAGTATGTGTGTGTGTTCCTGTGCACACCCATCGGTTAACGGAATTTGCAGATCATGTTACTAGGTTATAATGACAGACCCAAAAACAGACACATGCTCTAAAGTATTGCTGAAAAGAGGCAGTGGGATGAGATAATACTAATAATCCATACACATGAGTACACCAAGAAAATGCAGGATGATACCCAACTCACAGGGTTCTTTGGCAGTCATGAGGTCAAAACAATGATTAATTGGATCTGACAGAGATTACCCCCTCCCCCCCAAAATCCACCAACGTTCCCCTCCAAACCCCCCCAAACCCCAAAACATGGTGATGATCCATGGTTTGGATCACCATGCTTCAAAGATTACTTGAAAATATGGATCCACAATCTACTATTACTAATGTTGAATTTCTCAGAAGCAGCTATGGTGCCTTGTGATAGCACCCAGTTAAAAAAAAAAAAAATGAAGCCATCATGACTAGTAAAGCATTTGAAATACAATTTATGTATCTCTTTTTAATGCTCTTTAAAGGTATTTTATAATGTATACGATATGTTAGTGCAGTAGGACAAATGTATGATTTGTAAATAAATACACTGTATTCTGTGGCACGCTCTATCTAACATTTTTACTAATACAATTGCCTGACCCAACACATTGTAAATCACTGCCTAGGAGAGCAAAGCCTCCTTCCTAAAATCCCAGGGACAAAATACAGGATCGAAGGACAACTGTGCTCTCTAAAAGCCAATGTCCACCACACTGTAGTCCTGGCTGGCACGGCGCTTTTTAATTGAACACTCATGCAAGTAGCTCACTGAGGGCTCTTAGAGCAGAGCCGACTTAGTAATGATTCCCTTCCTTGCTTTTTCTTTCACTCGTTTACCCAACATTTTTGAAGCCTACTAAATGCGAGGCATCTTGCTGAACATGCAGGAATCATCCAGGAACAAGGTAAATGCGTTCCCTGCCTTGTTTGGGGCTGGCCGCCATGGGCAAGGGTTCATGCTGTTTCTGTGACCACCGTACCAGACTGGCTTTTTCTTTCCAGAAACTGTCCTGTTTTTGCAACTCCAGTTCTGTACCTGCCTCTAGCTGGAAGGGAAAGGAGGTGATTTTTTTTTTTTTTTTTTTTTTTTGGCAAGACAAGCAGACTCCCAAGTTCCAGAAGGGGTGTATGTAATTGATGTTACTAGGAAGCTTGAGAAGTAACTGCAAAGCCTTAGTGACCTCTATATATTTTTTGTCAACATGCTTCTGGCCTATAATGTGTCCCAGAGAGAGGCATTTTCTGGATTCATTTTGCCACAGGGCTCATCTGAACATTATACCACCCAATGACATTTTGGGGGTTCCATACTAATGTATTTTATTGTCCCTCCTTATGTGTACTGGACAGCTTCTCCGTTTTTCTAACTTCTGTTCAAATACTTAAAAACTTTTGAACATTGCCCCCAACTTTCCAGGAGTATAAATCCATCTTATCTTTTTAGAGTTCTGCAATTTCTCTCCTATCAGCAGCATTCTGCCTCAAGCCAAAAACTGATGCAGACACAGTGGTTCTCTTAGGCCTGAAGAGGCTCATGAAGGGGACTGGCCCAGACAGGGAGAAGCTTGAAGGAGCCCAGCAATGACCCCTGAATCTTTACACTTCTGGGTCATTACCCTTTTGCTCAATCAACCAGCCCCTCCTTAGAATTAAGTATCTTCTGTGTGCCAGGCATTCTGCTGGGAATACAAAAATAAGTGAACAATAGCCCTAACCCCTAGGACCTTATTAACAGAACCCCTCAGACCTCCACAATCTTCATGCCCTCACCATTTCCACGGGGGTGGGCACTAAGATGTTCCAACATATGCCTGGGACCATGCTAAACACTTTATGTTTATATCCTCCCAATAACACCATACCGGCTTCTCATTTTATAGATAGAAAACTTCAATGTGAAAAGTTCGATTAACTTGTCCCGACTGACACAGGTTTCCAGTGGTGAAATCAGGGTTTGAACCAAGGCTGTCTGGTGGCAAAGCCCAGGTGCTCTGGATGGCTGCTATACCAGGTGGCTCTGCTCTCAGGTGATTGGACCAGGAGTGGACACCTGAGCCAAGGAGGATCAGGTCCTCACTGGAATTTACTATTAGGTCTGAGAAATATTGGTCAGTCTCTGCTGGACAGCTGAACCGGGATGTGGTGACTCTCTTGCAACGGGGGTTCTGGGGGATGAGAGCACGTGCGTGTGGGGGAAGAGAAAGCTGGTCTGTGGAGACACAGAACACAGGGGACATGTGGGGGAAACAGCGAGGGAGCCAGAGATGTGCACGTGAGAAGCTGCCTGAGCTCCTGATCACTTTGCAGTGCCTGCATCCCTGCATGGGGTCCTAGCTCACTGTGCCTTTGGTGTCCTTCAATGAAATACCTCTGAATCTTCATTCCTCATCTCTGATACCTACTCCACTTTCATCCTTAAGCTGTTTTATGTGGGTTCTTTTTTCTATTACTTGGAAACAATAGAGGCTTCATGATGATAAGCTAGTGTTCTGGTTCACTGGGGTGGACAGGCCCTAGAGAGGTATCAGCTGGTCAGTAAGGAAGGTGCTAAGGACCGAGGCCCATGAAGTCCTGGGAGAAGCTTCAAGGAGAAAGGGAAGGCTGAGCCAGACCCACACTGGCTGCCAGGTGAAGAATGGGCAGTGGTGGGGAAGGGAGAACAGTTCTTCCAGCAGAAGGGCCCTATGGACAAAGAGGCAGATGACAGCTGGTGTGGTATATTCTAGAATGAGAGTAAAGAAAGGTCTGGCGGGGCCATAAGGTAGTGAAAGTAGAAGCACAGAGGCAGGAGAGTGCACTATAAGGGCTAATTTGTGCATTTGACAAGATCACGGGAAGGGGAGACAGTACGTTCCTATAGAACCTGCTAGTCCACTCCCATAAGGATGATGAGTTGAGCAAGCACTCCTTGATGCTCATCTTAGGGGCTAAACTAACAGCACCTTATAAGCTAAGTTCTATTATAATAAGTTTTTCTGGACTTCCGGCCAAGATGGAGGCGTAGGTGGACACACTGTGCCTCCTTTTACAACCAAAATTAAGGACAACAAATATTTAGAAACAAGGAAACAACCAGAACTCACAGAAAATTGAACTGTACGGAAGTCCAACAACCATTCATCCAGACCGGTAAGAGGGGTGGAGTCGCGGCAGGAAAAAGTGGAGGTGCGGACCCGGGAACGCAAGCAGCAGCGGCTGGCAGTTCCCAGGTGCACAGGCAGCAGCTGGCGGACCCTGGGCACAGGGGGGCAACTGTGCAGACCCAGTGAGGCCGCACAAGGCGGCTGGCTCACCAGGTGGCCCCACATTCGCGCACGCAGATAGTCCAGGCAGAGGGGAAGTGGCGGAAGGGACTGAATCCAGGAGAGAGCGGAGCAGGCGCCATTGTTCCCTCTCAGACCCCGCCCCCACATACAGCATCACAACCCAGCAACTGGGCTGCCCCGCCCTGAGGAACACCTAAGGCTCCACCCCTCACTACGTAATAGCCACGACCAGACTAAAACCAAAACAAAACAAACAAAAAAACCCACCAAAAATGGCTCAAACTGGAGAGCAAATAAAAGCCCCAGAGCCAATTCCTCTAAGCAGTGAAGAGATATCCAACCTATCAGATGCACAGTTCAAAGCACTGGTCATCAAAATGCTCACAGAATTGGTTGATTTTGCTCACAAATTAGATGAAAAAATGCAGGCTACAATACGTGAAATGAAGGAAGATGCATGGGGAACTGATAGAGATGGAAGGAAAACTGGGACTCAAATCAATGGAGTGGACCAGAAGGAAGAAACTAACAACCAAAGAGAAAACGAGGAAGAAACAAGAATTCAAAAAAATGAGGAGAGGCTTAGGAACCTCCGGGACATCGTTAAACATCCCAACATCTGAATTATAGGGGTACCAGAAGGGGAAGAAGAAGAGCAACAAATGGAAAACTTATTTGAACAAATAATAAAGGAGAACTTCCCCAATCTGGCAAAGGAAATAGACTACCAGGAAGTCCAGGAAGCTCAGAGAGTCCCAAAGAAGTTGGACCCAAGGAGGAACACACCAAGGCACATTGTAATTACATTAGCCAAGATTAAAATGAAGCAGAGAATTCTAGAAGCAGCAAGGGATAAGGGGACAGTCACCTACAAAGGAGTTCCCATCAGACTGTCAGCTGATTTCTCAAAAGAGACCTTACAGGCAAGAAGGGGCTGGAAAGAAATATTCGAAATCTTGAAAAGCAGGGACCTACATCCAAAATTGCTCTATCCAGCAAAGCTGTCATTTAGAATGGAAGGACAGATAAAGCGCTTCTCAGATAAGGTCAAGTTCGAGGAGCTCATCATCACCAAGCCCTTATTATATGAAATGTTAAAGGGACTTATCTAAGAAAAAGAAGATAAAAAATATGACAGTGAAAAGACAGTAAACTCACAGCTATTAAGAACCACACCTAAAACAAAAGCAAACTAAGCAAACAGCTAGAACAGGAACAGAACCACAGAAATGGAGATCATATGGAGGGTTAGCAACAGGGGAGTGGGAGGAGGAGAGAGGGGGAAAAGGTACAGAGAATGAGTAGCATAGATAGTGGGTAGAAAATAGACAGGGGGAGGCAAGAATAGTATGGGAAATGTAGAAGCTAAAGAACTTATGACACATGGACATGAACTAAAGGGGGGAATGTGGGTGGGAAGGAGGTGCAGGGTGGAGGGGAATGATGGGGGAGAAATGGGACAACTGTAATAGCATAATCAATAAAATATATTAAAAAAATAAGATTTTCTTTTATTTTCTTATCTATTGTCAGGGACATACTTTATTTTGCATTTATTTTTTTACTATATGAGGTCTGTCCAGAAAAAGTCCAACCATTGTTAGTATAACAAGAATGGTTTGCGCAAAATTGATATAACCTGGCAGCCAAGGAGAATGGACTGGAATGTGCATGTGCTAACAATGACAACTTCAATGTATTGGTCAGGTTGGGGTAGCAGACACCGTTGAGTGAGCATGTGTACTGTGTGGCCATCGCATTCAAAATGACAGAATGAGTAGAGCAATGAATCTCAATTAACTTTTTGCATTAAACTTGAACATTCCTCCATGGAAGCTATTTGGATGATTCAAGAGGTTGTAGCTATGGGCAACTGGTGATTGGCAGCTTTATTATGACAACGTGCCCGCTCATGCATCACATCCTGTGCAGAATTTTTTGGAAGAACATCAGATCACCCAGGTGACTCAGCCCCTTTACAGCCCAGATTTGGCGCCCTGCTACCTCTGGCTTTTCCCAAAACTAAAATCACCTTTGAAAGGGAAGAGATTTCAGACCATTGATGAGATTCAGGAAAATAAAATGGGGCAGCTGATGGCAATTGGCAGAACTCTGTGAGGTGCCAAGGTGCCTACTCTGATGGAGACTGAGGCATCATTGTCCTATGTACAATGTTTCTTGTATCTTCTTCAATAAATGTCTCTATTTGTCAGAGTACCTGGCTGCATACTTTCTGGACAGACCTCATATACACTTTTAATGGATTTTAAATTAAGTTTTGCTATTTTAAAAGTCTACATTCGGGAAAGGTAGAATTTAAAAATTGAGAGGATAAAGAGCCCCAGCCAAGTAGCTTAGCTGGTTAGAGCATCATCCTGATATGCCAAGGTTGTAGGGTTGATCCCAGGTCAGGGCACATATAAGAATCAACATACGAATGCATACATAAGTGGAACAAATTGATGGTTCTCTCTCCCCTTTCCCTTCCTTCCTCACTCTCTCTCTAAAATCAATAAATAAAAAGTAAAAAAAAAAATTGAGAGGATAAAAAGATTTCAGAGCTCCCAACAGATCTAATTCATATGAGACAGTGGTGAATCCTAGTTTCAAAGTGATTGATTGTGGTCATAGAATACTGGAATGCTGTAAATAACATGCAGCCATTTGGATGTGGCTGCCCATTGAACTGAAAATGTGGCTACAATATCTGCTTCCTGGTATTGACTCTGTTGTAAAGATTCAAGCAAATTTTAAAGCACATTAGAAATCAGGATCCTTTTATTTGGAGTCAGGGAGTAACTCAGTCCAGAACATTTCCCCTCATGTTTCCCAGGTGGCAAGCCATAGTGATAGAAGCCCTCCACACATGTGTTGGAATTGTCCATTCACCACACGGGGAGATTTATATACCAGCACTGTCCAATGTCAACTTCAGCAGCCAGGTTCATTTTTCATTTCGGGCTTACACGAGAGGACTCTTTAAAGTCTACTTAAAAGATTCGGCAAGGCCATAAAATGAAATTCTAACAAGTTGCTTTGTGAACTACTCTTCCAGTTTTAGCCCTATTGCCAATTATTTCTTCAATGGCTTTATTCATCCTAAAACTACCGTTTCTTACTTTCTCATAAAAGTGAGATGACCTTGACTTTTTGGACAGCAAAGCCTGTTATTAGGGTTTCCCAGAATGTCCCAACTGAGGAGGGAGAATGACAAATGATAAATGTTTATGTTTCAGAGAAAGGAGTGAGGAGTAATAACACGTAAAAGGAGAGCTCAAGTCTATGCAGAGAATGAAATAAGAGAGTTAGCGTGTATTGAATGCTTACATGTCTAAACTCATTTAATCCTCCCAGTCACGTGATGAGTCATATGCTATTATTTATGAAAACTTATACATGATAAAACAGATGCAGGGAGAGAGGTCAAATAACTTTTGCCCAATGTCATCAGCCATTACTTTCTTTCCAAGAAAAGAGCTGGTGTCAAACTTGCATGATAACGATGATGTGAAAAAGAAGAAAAGAAGAATTATAATTTGTCCTTAATTTCAATGTCTGGTTATATTTTGCTTGCTTGTTTGTTTTGTTGACAGTAACCACAGGGGCAGGGGGAGGGAAATAATGGGGGAAAGAAGGGGAAGGGTCGTCAAAGAACATGTATAAAGGACCCATGGACAAAGCCAAAGATTGGGGGTGGGAGCTGGGGGTGGGTGGGACAGGGGAAAGTAGTGGTGGGAAAATGGAGAAAACTGTATTTGAAAATTAATAAAAAATGATAAAAAAATGAAATAATAATAATTTGTCAAGGCCCTTCTGGTTAGCACAGATTCCACGTGGTGAAGGGACAGGTGAAAGGAAACCTGAGGACCCTCCTCCCAAATGAAATGATGCTTTCAGAGTTAAAAAAAATCAAAGTGCTAAGGTGCATGCTTCTTTTTTCTTTCACCAATACAGCTTAATATTCTTTTAAATGTTGATTTAACTAGATAAGATGTTCTTGGAACTACTGAGCATCTTCTACATAAAATCCAGAAGGGTAAAACTATGAGGGGAGGAGGCATAACAAGGCCAAAGATGCTAATCAGAGCAAAACATCTGGGTTTGTCAGTTTATATCCTCAGGCTCAAATTCTATATTCCAATTTGCATAGCTCCTAGGAAAGAATTTGGTCTAATGGAATTACAGCACACTGAGAAAGCTTAGAAGGATACAGGAAAGAAGGTGGCGGACAATTAAAATCACTCAGCCATTCAGAAAAACAGAAGCCCCCTACCCCTGTACTTAAAATACATGCCACAAGCATTCTCTGTGAAAACTCTAATATAAACACCAATTAAGAAATGTACTTCCCCACCACAGTTTTTATACCAACTTACCTCTCTTATCATCAAGGTTCCTTCTCTTGAAATACTGCCACTGAATGCGTCCGCGTGAGCGGTCTCCAGCCCGTGCGTGCCGACCATTCCCACGTTGTACTGCTCCGTGCCCCCAGGAGCGCCTGTTGGTCTGAGATGGAAAAGGATAATGTTCACGATCATGCATGTTGAGGGAACACTGTTTCCTGTCCATGTTCATTTTTTTATTGTGGTACAACATACACAACATAAAAATTACCATTTTAACCATTTTTCAGTATCCAGTCCACTGGCCTTCTGTACATTCCACATTCACTGTTGATGCTGCACTGATGCTTGAACTGATGTCCCACTTTGTCAACGTCCCCTCTCAACCTGCTTTCCACCCAGCAGCCAGAGTGAGGGCCTGGGCTCTGCATGATCTCCCCTCCCTCCCTGCCCCTTCTGTGACCAGCAGGCACCCTGGCCTGCGTTTTTGCACACACGGTTCTCTCTGCCTGGAGGGCTTTGTCCCACCCTGGCTCTTGGCTCTCATGCATCTGATTTCATCTTAAATGATACTTAGCAGCCCAAGAAGCCTTTGTCACTACCTACATCTTCTCCCATCGGACCCTCTCCTTTTTCTACCTTTCTTCTGCAATGCTTATCACAATTGGTTGTTCTCTATCTTTTTGACTCTCCTTTAACATTCTCCTTTTCTCATAATGACATACACTCATGAGGAAAGAGTACTTGTCCCTTTGCTTATTCCTGTACACTTGGCACAGAGTTTAGCACAAATTAGAAGTGCAAAAATCAGTTGTTTGAACAATGGGTTTTACACTAGTTCTAAAGAGGAAACAGCAATTAAGGGCATCCATCAATGAGGCTGTTTAACTCAGTCTTCAGTTCTTTTCTACAGCTCTGTAATCACCCCACACTGTGGCATATTTGTTTCCAATATGTTTCTTGCTCTCGTGTTTAATATATAATGGAGAAGGTGACAGGAGCTTGGCATTGGCCCTGACAGTGGAGGATGACGTTTTCTGTGTGTCCTGTGGTCTGGGGAAGCAGCACCAGGAGGGTGGCACGGCTCATCCGCGGGGCAGGTTTCTGCTTTTACCGCTGCACCGACTGCCATCCTACTCCCATGGCTGCCTCTCTTTTAAAGTGTGTGTTTTTTTTTTTTTTTTTAAATAGGAAAGGTATCAACATTTGTTTCTCTCATGAGGTGTATTAACCATATCTTTTACCATTTTGTTCTTTTAATTGTTTCTTAAGCATTTTAGAAACATCTCTGGTTACCTGGATACTGTCAAAGTCCAAACACTTGATGAAAGAGTCAATGCAAGAAGCAAGAAACACTCCAGATGTATGACATCTCTGGGACAGAGATGACGTCTGTCAGCGATTGGTATCCAACACAGAGACGAAAAGATGAGCCCAGACCAAAATAAAATGTGTAGCAAGACACTTAACTTCACAATGACTAAATGAGAGCAGTAAATTGAATGATTAAAATATGGGTTAGAACTGATAAGTTTGGGAAGAAGTTCCAAAGAAGCACTTTTCAATATTTCATTCCCAGAAAGGAGCTATTAACAGCATTTCAGAGGCATGGGAGAAGAAAGTGCTGCAATGAATTCCTGACATATTGCTACATCAGTAAATCAGACTAGTTCTCAAAACTAGGATGTCTTCACCCATGTATTCAAAATTTTGCGTTGTTTTTTTTTTTTTTAGTTGACTTACACTCTTATTTGGGACAAGATGGTGTGCAACAAAAAAAATCACTAAATGAAGGAGTCATCAAGAGCTAAAGCCTCCTGGGAGGGAGCCATTTTTCTCCATTGCACAGGTGTTCTAGGCCACCTTTGGGGACCAGGTTGTCAGTGGCCACCCTGTACGATCCAGTTGTCTTTCACTAGTCAAGAGTCCCATGGGAGTTCAAAGATCAAAGATATTTTGGCTCCACTTATTGTTTTATCCTGACAATATTGTGATTCTACCCAAACATTTTAATCAGAAATGTATCAATATGGATGAATTTTCATAAAAAGTATTTTCTAAATCTAATTCTATGAAGACAATTTCTTGATTAATTTTCCACATATCTCAGTAAAACTCTTCCCCAATTTTTGCATTTTTAGGGTTATTTTACTAAAATTATCACCAGTGGTCCTGATTACTTTCTGTATAAGTTTTATAACAAAGATCTGATACACCAATTCATGATTTTTTTGTCCATGTCACCCACCAAGGGCTTCTGTGGTCACTGCTTCTACCAAGTCCAATGTTTTCTGGATCAGTTTTAAAGGTGTACATTTTATTTAAAAGATTTGTCAATTTTTAATCAATAGTAAGTTTTACAGTGGACAGTGTAAGCCACTGCCAGTTTCACCTCTTGCTGAATGTTTTTACTGAGATTACGTTTTTCCTGGGTCAGGTTTTATATCAATTTTATGAGCCAGAACTACTTCATCTATGATAAATTTTTATAGTGAGGAGTTTGGGCTGTTTTGAGGTTTTTCAAAAAATGTTATTTCTACTAATAATACTCCTTGTAAATTGAATAAAAAATAACCTGTATTTCTTCTGTAGTCAATTTTCCACTAAAATGGTGGGCAAATTCTCTTCAATAGTTAAAGGTTGTTCTATGTGTAGGTCTGGTATGTTGCACTGTGAATACTTTGTACATATTTGTTTATTCTGTGTATCTCGTATTAATTGCTCACACCATTAATTTTTTGGTTATTATGTAGTATGATATAAAGCAGTTGCTTTTGGTTATGGAAAAGTCCCATAAATTTGTGCATGTTCCAAATCACTTCTCTCTGTGTTTCATTTTAAAAGGCTAAACGAAGGCCACAGTTCATATTTCAGGGATTGCAGAACGTTTTTAAATCATGGAAGAGGACTTCTTGCTGCACCTGTCACTGATCACTCACCTCTGTCCCTCTTGCTCTCCTGGCTTTCGAGAGACAAATTTTCCTTGGACGTCCTTTAGCCTGTCTGTCCCTGTACGTTTCTTTCATGGCTTAGAGCTTGGCGCTCTGACATGTCAATCTTTATCAACTCTTTGGACGTTCATTTATGCATTCAGTCAAATACTTATTAAAAGCTTATTGTCTGATATGCATTGTGTTAGATACTAGAAAAATATTTAAAAAGTAAGACGCAATTCTCAAGTTCGAGAGGACTGTAATCTCATGGAGGATGAGAGACTAACAAGGGACACAAAGTGATGGGCAGACAAAATAATTACTTAGCAACATTGCATTTCTAATTCAGTGACACAGCCAAATAGAAGAGCACAGGGACGATGCTAATTGGAGATTATTTCTTCTTCTCCTCCTCCTTCCTGTGTTTTCACACTCCCTCCCTCTGTACTGGCTCTTTCTTCTGACCAACAAACATTGTAAGCTCTCTCCTCTCTCTCATTTCATTAAATTGTTTTCCTTGACCTTAACCTGCATTTACTATTCACACTTACATTTCTATCTCTTTTTTTCTTAGAAAGAAACAATGTACATTTTTAAATAAAAACAATTCCACAGCATTTACTGTCATCTGGTAATAACATAAGGATAACCAAAGCAATATGAATAAAACTTTAAGAACTATTCCCAACAAAGAACACCTAAAAAACACAAACTGTATTTCTTCTCAACATTTTTTCAGTTCATTAGTCACTTCTAGTTGGAGACACTTTGGAGCAGAGCAATATTGTCTCCTTTTAGTGTGATCCGACCTAGTTGTTTTCTTGACCTTCTTTTAGAGTGAATCTCTTCTGCACCATCTACTATGAGATTCATGTACTCATCAAAACCAATGATACAGCCCTCTAGCCGCACATCCACTTGCTCATAAAGCCACTCCCGAATTCAAGATCTGTTTTGCAAGTATCTGAAGATGACGCTGATGGCCGCACAATTGCCTTCTGTACTTTTTGGCCCTGGCCATGGTACGCCACGGTGGAAGCTGACAAAGACCACACCAAGCCATGCACTACCTCCGAAAGCTGCTTCCAGAATAAAAAACCAGAAGCAGAAGTCTAAATTTCTCTCTTTTCTTAAAATTCTTCTTGCAAACTATGATTCAGTCCTCAGATGGTTGCTTCCTATACTCGACTTCAAGCACCTCAGGAAACTCTTTAAGTCATTTCTTAGCTTGCAAATTCAATGATTACTCTTTGATTCTCATGGTGTTTGTCCTCTTGCCTGTGTCTGTGATTACTAATCATCCCACTCTATCCTTCTGTCTCCTCGAGCTCTTGAGATGCAACTGTTCTCTGATTTTCCTCTTACTCTTCATTTCTTATCTGTTTTCTTCATGGGCTGGCTGCTCTTAAATATTACTGGTACCCAGGATTCTACTTCACTATACATAACCTTTGGGAATGCTCTTATCTACCACCATTTATAATCATCACCTGTGTGTAATAACCCTAAATTAATATATCCAATATTGTTACTCAGAAATTCATGTACTCCACTTCCTGTTGGCTATTTCCACTTAGGTGTCCGCAGGTTTCTCCAACTCCATATAGGTGTGTAGTAGTAGGTTATACCATCCAGGTGCATGTAAGTGCACTGTATGAAGTTTACACAATGAAATCGCCTAATGCCACATTTCCCCATTGTTAAGCAGTGCGTGACTATATGTAGAAATATTGATAGATGTGTGTGTGTGTGTGGGGGGGTTAATATGCACACATATATATCCTTGCTCTGTCAGTTGAGGGGGCCTAAAATAAATGATACTCTAGTAGCAATGAGCACACCTAGTGCCCGAGTCTTGGTTTCTAATATCATTTTTAATAAGAGAAATCAGGACTCCTTGGAGAAGTAGTTGAAATCAGGATTGGAGGAGGGAATCTAGAAGATGAACCTGGAAAATCTTGCAGTGTCCAAAACTAAGAAAGTGCTTGATGGGGGATGGCAGTCTATGGTACACAAGAGCTTCCCGTGGTCACAGCTGGAACCATTCGGGCCGCAAAGTAAAGAAGGTTTGAATCATAATCCAAAGTATAAAATAAATATCCATGAGTCTATATTAATATAAATGATCCAATAAATTAATAAATGGAGGGGAAAGACCAATCTCCTGTGCAGAAGTATTCCAAATATATTATGGCAGATATTCCACCCTAAAAGAGGGGGAACATAACGGCTCTTTACGTGCAGCTGTGTTCACAGTGGCTTCCTTGCAAAGAGTACAGTAAGGAAAGGAGGGGACAGTCACTTTACACTGGAGAAACCTGACAATCACTATCTCAGCCAGATGATCAAGGTCAATGTCAACAGTCATAAGTCATGTTGACGATACATACCCTTGACACGATGTGATAAAAATGACATGTTATCTGTTACCTTCCTCCTCCAAACAGCCTTAGTCTAATCATGAAATTGACATCAGACTAATTCCAATAGAGGAGGATTCTATAATATACCTAATAAGTACTCCTCAAAACCGCCAAGTTCATGAGTAACGGGAAGTGTAAGAAACTGTCACAGCCAAGACCAGCCCAAGGAGACATGGCAACTAAATAACTAAGGGAGATGTGGTATCCTGAATGGGATCCTGGAACAGGGAAAGGAAATTAGGTAAAAGAGTAAAGAAATCTGCATATGGAACTTAGTGATTGTATCAATATTAGTTCCTTAATTGTAACATATGCACCGTGCACTGTCCTACCATCGAGGACACTGTGTGCAGGGGGTGGGGAGGAGTAACAGGGAACGCTCTGGACCATCTGCTCAATTGTGCTGTAAATCTAAAACTTCTAAAATGACTTATTAATAATAAAAGACTTTTTAAAAGGCAGTGATTTAAAAAACACTGAGGCTAAAACAACTATAACATTTTATAGTTAAATAATCCTTTGTTGCAAAATTATTTTTCTGATACAGAGTCTGGATAGGAAACTCTGATTGTGAAATTCCTATAAAGACTGTAAAAAACAAAACACCTCTGCTGATTAGAAGTAAACTATAGGAAATTTACTGTAATTAGGCCACAGGTTTGAAAAAATACTTTCCTCTAATTGGATTTGTCAAAGTGTTCCTGCAAGTATTGATTTAATGCAATTCAATACACATTTACTGAACACCTGCTTTCTGAAAGGCCCTTGGTTTGGCACTAGGTAGTAAATATAAAAGCTGAGGAAAACATGGATTCTGAAACAAAAGAGGTTAGCATCCAAAAGTGTTAAAACATAACACAAATATTCCAATAAGGCAGGATGTACGTGAGCATGGGGGGGCAAAGACGGAGGCCATTTCGGGAAAAGAAACAACATTGCCAGCCTGCCAGGCATTTGTAAGGACCGATGAGGTGAGTTCAGCTGGAGCACACGCTGGGACCATCACAGGCCCCAGGGATGGAAAGGGCTGACGGGCAGTGGGGATACAACATGACCTGAGTCCCACTACCACACACTAACAGGGCCAGAACCTGAACAATGCACTGGAGGGCAGAGGTGACTGCAGGTCTGGGGAGAAATACCATCATCCCCAAGGTGGACATTGGGGTCAGGACCATGGCTTTCTAACGAAAATAGCAAGGAAGGAGCACAAAGGTATGTGACTTTTGTTGTCCAGAATGCATTTTGTGAGGCTGAACAAAATTTCGTGACTATGGCAGCAACAGATACCCTACTGATCTGGGCTGGGCCTCACATGTGCTGTTCTGATATGAAAGCATGCCTCTGTAACTTGCTTGATATGATGCAAGTCAACTTACCTTTCCTTCTATCCTCCTACTCTATAGAGCTTTTAATGTTTCCCAATTATAAAAATAGCATATGCTCATCATAGAATTGTTGGATATATAGAAAATAAAAAGCCCTTAGAGTTGTATCATCCCGAGGTGACCATTATTATGATTTTGCTCTATTTCCCTCCCGCCAACTCATTTTACTATGTATGAGTCTCTGGGTAATAGCACCATTGATTGGTTAGGGACTATAATCTTAGTTATGTGTACTCTTATATATAAGTTATGCCTTATGCTACAAACATGAAACCAACACTGGACATGAAAAAAGGTGTTGCTTTGCACATCAGGATCTGCCACTGCCTATCTGAATGGCTGGGCTCCATTTCTGAGAAGCTCTTTTGTATGCACTATATGGTAGTGACCTGCGTTGAGATATATTTTTATTTTTTGCTCTAAAAATACACAGCACAAAACGTAAAGGTCTACCTTAGTAACAGAAAATTAAAGTGATAAGAATGTATATAAAAAGCACTCTAACTCTAAAATACCCTATTCCTAAAGAAATAATTGTTTTATAATGAATTCTTTAGTATGTGAACTTAGGCATACAACTATCATGCTGTAGCAGAACAGACTGTATATATTTTAAATTCACAAAAAATCCCTATTTTTACCAAACTGGAATATACATGCATTTGTATCCTACTTTTGCTCTGAGTATGTCTCATTTACAATTAAATATTTTAAATGTTATTTCATGGATGACCATTTCAATCTGTCCAAAATATACCAATTCTTCAAGAGCCATGTTAGGCCATGCCTCCATCCTAGGCATCAAGGATAGTCCATTTATTGTATCTCAAGAGTGGCAATAGATCCTCTGAATTGCTTTACGAGTCTGTTTTCTTTCCAAATCATCTTGCTGAAATGACTTCTCTCAAGCATAACACCCATTGCATCACTCCCCAGCTCAGGACATCTTCAATGGTTCCCCAATGGCTACCTGATCAAGTGCATGCTTCTTGCTTGGGCTCACTCCTCTAGACTTCCCCCCTCATACATCCCACGTCCCCACCGGACTCAACCTTCTGGGCCTTTACTTCCCCCCTCCCCCCATATCTAATATCACTCCATGTTCTTTCCTACCTTGATGACAGTTATGTATGTGCATGCCCTTCCTCTGGACTAGGCTCTAAACCCCTGGAAGCCTCGACTTGCAATTTCAGTTTAGCAAAATTAAATGTAAACCAAAGTCACTGAAAACCAACTCTATTCCAGATGCCATGTGGGATGCTCAGAGTAGAGAGATGAATAAGGCACAGTCTGCATCCTCAGGGATCTCACAGCCCAGAGAGGGAGACAACATGTAATAAATATCCCAATTTGAGGCCCTACGGGAAACTACAGGAATACACTCAAGATACAGGCAGCACAGAGGGGATGGGCTCCACTTGTGTAGGCTGGGTTGTGCCCAGGTGATTTCTAAAGGGGCAGGAGAGCCTCAGACAGTAGAGCAGAAGTGCGGCAAGGTCTATGCAGGCAATTTTAGAAAGGTGGGTATTTCTGTAGTAGGGGTAAGATGGATTTGCCTTTAGAGGTTGGTGGGGTGGGGCGGGGCGGGGTGACACTGATAACAGGCTTGCAAAATTTGGCTTAAAAACCAAATGCAATTGAACATCCCTTCCAAGGCTGTCTTTGGTTATTCTACCAAATACTTATTTTCCTCTGTAATTTTCCATGTGTAATTTTGTCTTTTTCCAACTAGAACAAACTTTTGGAAGGCAGAATTGAGGTATGCACTTCTTGAATGTGTCAATGCCCTCAGAATGGTGTCTGATACATAGTGAAAGCTTTACCAACTTCTCAAATTCATGATCACCCTCATGTTGATAGTTGTATACTCAGTGCTTAAGCTGAATTCAAAACATCTGTTAGGAGACTTAACCAATGCTGAGTCAAGACAAAAACCGAGAGGGCCAGCATATTTTACAGAAATGTTCTGGATCAGTGACTTCCCTTCTAACACAATTTTATTTGCTGTTAAAAAAAAAGCAATTTAATGAAATTTGTTTCACGATGTCATATTTTAGCATATTTATGGTTGTTAATAACTGGGTAATCAACAGTAAGATAAGAAGAATGGATTTTCAGCTGCAGAAATTGGATTTGCCTGTCAGAATTGCTTGCATGTAATGATCGTTAATCAATGGGTGGCATTCCCTGCAGACTGGCTAGCCCCGTGTCTCCAATCCCTGCTGGAGAGGACAGTAATCTATGCCTGAAATGGTATCTTCTCTACAGGAAGTGAACGGGTGTGATGACTAACACTGGTAGCTGAGCCAAAGACATGGAGGTGAATGAGAAATGAGGTTGGAAAACTTAGCATCATTCTATCAAAGTTACAGCAAACCAGAGCAGCTCCTATGTTTCTTTGGGGGAGGAAATGAGAAATGCCCATGAGTGGGATCGTATGAACATGTTTGTTAGAACTAGGGAAGCAAATAGAGAGAAGGAGGGATTCTTTAATAAAATCTAGTCCAATGAGAAAAAGAAAAAGTGAGCCTCTCCTTCATTTAGAAAAGTAATGGGTATAAATACAATGGGGATTACAGGTAGGTATAAATATAGATATAAATATCCAAAAAGAAGCCTGAAAAAGACTGACAGAATGTATATGGCAAAGCCACAGGCTACGGAAATAGGATCACATAAAAGAGACAATAAAGAAGATGAAATAGAGACTCATGAGGGATAGATTTAAGTCAAACACTCGGAAATCTCCTACAGAATTATCTGACTCCCAGTTCTTTTTCTGGGATGCTACCCCACACTGCAACATGCATTCCTCCTTATTTAGTGGTGATAGAAGTGATTGTTAATTTTAACCCTGAAATGTCTCAGGTTGTTAATTTTAACCCTGAAATGTCATTGCCCATCATTTCACTCCTTCAGTTCTAAGGGACAAGCATATGTCAAACAGTCTGCCTGTCAACATGGTTTGCCTTGGAAATGACAAGAACCAAGAAAGCATCACCAAAAAGACAACCCAGCAACAGTGCCTAGATAAAGAACATGCAAATCTAGACACACCATGTAGTCTAAGAAGCTGTGTCTATGGAGAGGCATAGTCATAGAACTATATACGCTCTAATAAAAATTTGAATCCCAAAAGTCAATTGATCCTGCCAGAGGCTCATAAACAATCTTATAAGCTGTCCTCTTACATCAGTCTGGGTATGTCACTGACAGCCACCGTCCCGTCATGGGTCTCGCTCTCCCCATCTTCCTCCTCTTCATCACTACTTTCCGACTCCTCGCTGGAGGAGGAGTAATCAGTCACTTTCTTCAGGGGGCGGTTTGTTTCTTCAATCCGGAGCTCTCGTAGTTCTTTGGCTAACGCCGTCAGATCCTACAAAAAAAAGTTTGTTCAGCATATATGAATTGTAGATACAATCAAAGCAACATCTTTCAGCAAGTCAGTGCTCCAGCGTAAGCAACAAGAAAAAAGCTCTATACAGAATTGTTACAAACATAGTTACTGCATGGAACTAAGGAAACGATGTTTGTAGCATGTAGAAACTAGAAAAGATGAAGTAAATTTAAACTTTGTTCAAAACCAATTGCTAGACTGAGACTGTTCAGTTCTGAATACACATGTGTATATATGTGTATGTGCATTGTATGTGTACACATATATACAAACATTGGGTTCTCGCTTTACTTTGGGAAGGTGAAGTTGGTCACCCTCAGGTTAGTGGGAAAATGCATGGGATTAGAAATTGTTCCCCAGTATCGTGGGACTCCTGCCCAAGCCACAGGCATGGCCTTTCCACTGCTATGATTGCTACTGTACCAAAATCTAGCATCAGTCACAGAACAGAGCAAATCCCAAGATTCCAGCTACGACAATGACTCATTTGGTGTGTCATCATTCCCTGGAGAGCAGGGGCATCACGTCAAATAATGGCCCACCTAACCCAAGGCCCAGTGCCACTGAAATTTATACCCACAGAGCTGAGTCAATCAAGAGAAACAACGAAACAAAAAAAGTTCTCTTCCGGAATGATAGGTGTTCATTTACTTTTGGTTTAAATTTCAGTCACCTGGCAAAAACCCTGGCGAGGACTACTGAAATGAATGTGAAAACACCAATAGGAAGAGATAATTTTTCAGTTTTCCATGAGTATGATGAAACCTTTAGCCTGATGGATATGATGACATGGTACCTAATCACCAGGCGTACTGCAGGCAGTGTGCTGAGTATCTGACTACCTTTTATTTGACATGCTTTCCGAGCAATGCAGAGGGAAGCATTTTCTGCAAAAGCACGGCCGCTCTAATTTGCATGGGTTCAACTGCCCATGGCACACAGCATGCAAATGAGGAAAAAGCAATTTGACATCAGTCTTACCATTTCTCCCTATATTAGTGACCCGTGTGGGAATCAGAACATTCGGCGAGAGACGGGATTAGGGAGAAAGAAACTCATGAAAGATACTAAATCCCAGTTTTCTTATGGCCATATTCTCTCTTTAGTTCAATCCAGAAATGGACTTGTCTAATTCACCCAATGTAAGATTATAGCAAATGTAGGTGATCTAAATGACGTTTGATAATCCATCCTAACTGGTTAGGAAAAAATGTGATTAATGCATATGATTAAATTAAAATTTGATTTTGAGAAGACCACAGATTGTCATGTTTCTTTACTGTTAACCTGTATGTCAGGCATTCCTATACCGGTTAAAGCTGGGAGAGGAAATACTTCAGGTATTTTATTTGGTCTAGAATTTAGGAAGTTCAAGGCATTAAATGAAAGAGTCATTTCTTTCTAATTTCATAGAAACCAAAGGGAAAGCAATAATGACTTTTGAATTTGTTCTGAAGTCACTTGAAGTCCTAGGAAAAGAGGTAATTTAGAAAATTCAAATTGTACATTTTCCACCCAAACACGCTCTCAGGGCTTTTACACATGTGCACAGGCGGGCATGTGCACACCTGGCCCCGGTCTCGGCGCGCACCTTTGATGCATTAATGAAAATGAAGGTAGAACTGATACATATTAAAAAGACCCAAAGGTATTTAAATATAATGTATACCATTAAAGAGGAGAAAAATTACCACATGGAAGTTTATGCAAATTTATTTCTGGCTTCTTGTCAATGGGCCAAAATAGAAAAAGCTAATATTTGAATTTCTGCTTTTTACTTTTTATTTCCTCTTGACAATTGTTTATTTTTATTAAATTGAGAGCAAAGTGAAGGGTATGCTAAATTTGAGCATACTGGGAAAATATAGCCTCAATCGTTGGTAAGGTTATGAATGAAAAAGGATATTATAATCCTCCAAAACACTAAAATAATAACAAATTGGATAAATCTATTTTGTATTTTCCTTCCATGTGTTAGAATCATGTTAAGCCTCATCAAATAATATAACTAGTACTTAAAATGTTACTGGTCATTAAAAATACATTTTGTTATAATTTAAAGAGAGAATATGGTTTAAAATAGTTTATTTCTAATGTTAATAGTTCTGAGTAAAATATAATAATATTAGCTATGATCTATTTAAATTAATAATACATTTCCCCCATGGGTTGGCTTTCCTATCTCTGATACCTCAAAAGAAGACAAAAGACATTTTAAAAAAATAATTAGAGCCCTGGCTGCTGTAGCTCAGTGGATTGAGCACGTGCTGTGAACCAAAGGATCACCAGTTCAATTCCCAGTCAGGGCACGTGCCTAGGTAGCAGGCCAGGGCCCCAGTGGGGCCCACATGAGAGGCAACCACACACTGATGTTTCTCTCCCTCTTTCTCTCTCCCTTTCTCTCTCTATAAAATAAATAAATAAAATCTTAAAAAAATAATTAGAAATATTTAGCTGGTCTAAAGTCCATTGATTTAAAGAAACCCTCATTTGTTAAAATGATCTAAACTTTTCCAAACACTGTATTTAGGAACACTTTAAAGTTTTGACTGACTTTATAATTTTGCTTTTAATTAAATTTTTTGTGTCTGAATTATTAAAAAGCTATCTTTACTGAAACATTAAAAATAATTGCAAATTCTTCTTAAGGTTAATTGGTAATGGCTTGGAGGGTGAAACATAGATGAAAATCCCTAGATAACAAAAATAAGTAATTCAACAGTAATAACCCCAGTCTTAAAAAAAGTAATCTTCCATTGCCAATAGTCTATGTATTGTGCTGAAGTTTTGTTTCTTATCCATCCATTCTGAAAAAAGGTACAATAGCAGAGTTATAGGAAAAGGCATGATCTAACAGTGACACCACTGGGTTCAGACCCATTCTCATACATTTGATTCTCTGACAATACCAATTTTCTCCATATAATGAGTTTTTGTGGTAATTTATTGCTTGACTGTCTCAAGCCTGAAGCTAAAAGGTTTTAAAACAGGGAAAAAGTGCTATTTAGCATAAAAATATATGAGAGTATATAACTATAAAAGAAATATGGCAAAATGGTAAGATTTTTTGACTATAGAGTAAATGCGAAGATAGTTAAGAAGCCCTTACTCAACAGTTTCTTTGATGCAACATTTTTTAGAATCAAGTCGATACAATTTTTCATTCAAAAAGACTTATTTAATCTGACAATTATGAATACCTTGCCTAAAAGGATGCTCTTTTAGGAAATAATATGGTTTATTCAAATTTTAGTTCAATTTTTAAACTATTAAAATGATAAAGATTTTAAAGCTGGTCTTTTTTTTACATATTACATTTTTCCTTCTTTTTAAGAAATCTAAAGATACAGCCTTGCGGAAGTTACTTCACTTCAGTATCATCACCTCGTCACTACTCAAGTCTTCCCAACAGGATGTGCTCTGGAATTTTTCAGATTCCTACAGACTAACGAAAAAATAGTGGTAAAGCCAGCATTTGCTTGTGCCATGACTCTCATGCCATATATTTCATTGTGCTAAGCTACAAAGAACATTTATTTTCAAAGGTGGTGTGAAACAATCACAGACTATGCTGTACAATCTCATATTCCATTGGAAAGCAAGTGCCAAATTAATGGACACTCCCCCAGATGGATTTTTGTGAAAAATCAAACCATGAATCTAGCAACAAGTTTTTGAAAGAGTTTTAAGACTCTTCATTGAAATCCTGGATTATCTAAATGTCAATTCAGTTACTGGAGAGAGCATCCTTATCAAAATCAAAATGGAGGTGGGAGGGAGGTTTAATCCGTGGTTTCTCAACTGTGGCACTACTGACATTTGAGTCTGGATGATCCCCTCCAGCTGTTCTCCTGTGCACTGTGGGATGTTTAGTAGCAGCTCTTGCTCTACCCACAAGATGACAATAGCACTTTCCCCACTTCTGTGTTGTGACAACCAAAACTGCCTCCAGACTTAGCCAAATGTTACCTAAGTGGAGGGAAGGAAAGGAAGGAATTGTCCTTGATTGAGAACCACTGAGTTAGGCAGAACCAAGGAATTCTGTATTGTTAGTAATTTGGATAGTGATACTCAGGGGGGAGGGTGGAAGATTCTTTTTTTAACCACACATGGCCTGAGAGATTTTGGTAAACAGCTTCCACCCCTACCCAATTACTTATAATTACTTATATCTCTGCTTTCCCCTCTCATCTCTGTCCAGTGTGCTAGAGTATACCAAAAATGCAGCAATTTTTAGAATCTTAAAATATCCTGGTTAACCAGATGAAATCTCTGAGAAACCTTTTCCTCATGACAGCCACCTCCATGCCAATTTCTGGACTCATGAGATTTCCCTTGAGTTGTGCACATACACAACCATTTTGCTGGGTTCTCTTTCTTCAAGTCTTTGAGAGGAAATTGATAAAAACTGTGATAATCCATGCCCTTCTCACTAATATGAGGGAAAGGAGCAAGGCTGAGGCACAGAGCAATTACGTAAGTGTCCCTTTTCCATTCTCTAAGTGCCATCCACACACTGTAGACATGTAGAGTCTCATTCTTTTATAAGCAAGTATCCCTACACTGTGAAAATTACTTTCAAAACCACTCTGAGTTTTGAGGCAGTCAGAATGCTGAAAAAGTGAGGCTTTTGGGTCAAGATCAGAGGCATAGAAACATGCTTCCCCCACCTGCCAAAATAGCCTATGCCTCTGGCCCAAGCCTTAATATGAGGACAACGTCTTGGCTTTGCAAAGCATTTCATACTTCAGAAATGCTCTCGCACACGTGATCTTGAGTGACCCTAAACAATCCCATGAGCGAGGCAACACAGGCGTTTTTATTCCCATTTCACAGATGAGAAAACTGTGGCCCAGAGAGTTTGTGGACTGGTGCCAGCCAGTTACTTATTGGGGGAGCCAGAATTTGAATGCAGCTTGTTGACCCCAGAGCCAGTGTTTGTTTTCATATTATTTCACAAAAATGGTGCTCAGCAGAGCTACAGCCTTAAAGCCACAATGGTAGTCTTCAGATTCCATGCAGTTAGGACTCTTTGCAAGACCTGTCTCTTAAAAACAAAAAACAAAAAACAACAAAGACAAAACACTACGCTGTATTCATGCAGGTCTGACAAACAGCAGTGAGGCAGTCATCCTTCTTAGCAAGCTACTTAAGATCGACAAAGCCATATATTTTTCTAATGGAAAAATGTCTCCATGAATAAGGAAATAAAGTCAGTTAACTTGCCAGTATTCATTAACTAAAGTTGATGTTGTTGCTGATGCTGTAGTTAATGTCCCACAAAATTAATCTAACAATACCCAGTAACTCTTTGTTCACAAATCACACACTGTAAATTTGGAGTGCCCTAGAATGATGTCTCTTTTCTTGGTTAGTAAGACCACCATCCTCTAGCAAGTCTGGCGAGCACAGGTTAAAAAGCTCAGGTTTGCTACTGGAAGATACTAGAATGAGAAGCCCTGCCAATAACAAAGCACTAATGCTTATTTTTGGCCAGACTGGTGCATTAGAAAAGTGACATTTTGATCTAGAGGGAGCTCTCTGGAGCTTTATACTGGTGTCTGAGGGTCTTAGGTTTCTACTGAAGGGGGTCTCCTCTCAACAGATCACTCCAAATGAGTGAACTTTAAATCTGCAATCCAGTTGGCCACTTTTCTGAATGTCAGCATCAGAAGTCAGTTTTATACTTATATTTTGTAAAAGCATGACCAAAGAAAGGTAATACTAACCTCATCTATAGCTTTCTTATAGCTCTGACATAAGAAGAATCCAGTCCAGAAGAATCCACAGGAAAGAAAAAAGCCGAAGAAAGGCAGCCAGTTAGATACAAAATGGGAATTGTTAGTACACAACTAGTAAGTGCAAAAGGGCAAAGAGAACCTCAATCCAGAACAGTGCAAACTCCCTTCATGATTACTCTCATTCTACTCCTTTACTTTAAAATGTAGTAAACAGAGTCAACCAAAAAGGTATCACATTTATTTCATAGAATAGATTCTCAAATAATCTAAGTGGACAGAAACTTTTCCCAAAACAATCTCTTTCAAATTTCAGCCTCTGCGCTCTTCCTTTTTTCTTTAAGGCTACCCGGGTTCTCCTGAGCCACAGCGGTGCAGCTAGAATTCACAGTACCAGGCCCCTGTTGGACCACGCTCATCAGGTTTTGGTCCTGAAAATATCGTCCCAGAGGCATGAAAAGCAGCAACAGAAAAATTGTAATATTAATTCATACGGAAAATCATGTGGGAAAAGGGCAGAACTGACAAAAGAAACCCACAGAAAGTGCCCAAGTCGCCTTAACTGCTCATTTCAATATCTTTTTGCCAAAGCAGCTGAGTAAAAATTATGGAGTGATATGAGTTATTTGCTAATGATCACCAAATCCCTAAAGGCAGATAAGTAAGCCAAGATCAGTTCTTTCCTCATCAGGTATGACTTCGTTCTGGACGCTTCCTTTTTATTAATCTCAACAATTTTTATTTCAGTCACGAGTGTATCTCGGTCACTTTATCCTGTGGGTTCTCTGGTAACTGAAAAGTTTAAAACTCTTGGAGGGAAAAGCACTCACAGCTGGTCGACTGGGTCGGGTTATGTCCCTGGATTCCTCTGGTTTTGCCTTGGAAGGCTCATGGGGAAGCACAGGTGATCCTTCCGACTTGCTGTTGGCTAGAGTGAAAAGCAGAGGGCCAAGAAAGATAATGGCCGTCAGAAAGTGCTGGCTCAAGTTCAGGAGTTCCGTGGTGAGTCATTCTTCAGGATTACTCAGCTGACCCATTCACTTAGGTACATCCTCATGCAAATCCATGAAAAAGACAGTAAATGTTTAGGCACACTAAATCAATCAAACAAACATTTAGGTTTATAACCTGGGAATCACAAAATTAAGTAAATTTATATTTGAATCAAGGCAACAAAATGTCCATAGCTGTGGGCTGTGCCACTGATGTTAGAAGAATACATACACAGACAGCCACAGGCGGCCCATATCCCAGGTCAGAAACAGGGGCATCACATGGTGGGTATCAACCTTTTCAAAATGGACATGCAGTGATTTTTATTTATTTAAAATCATAAAAGATTTAGAAGGTAAATTATGATTGTGTCTAGTGAAAAGGTTAATAAAAGTGTGTTAACATTTATCAAATTACATTTTAAAAAGTCTTGGTCTTCATTACTTGGAGGTAAAATTATCTTCTGAAGAAGGTTATTCAGAAAGAGTAAATTTCGATTAGCTAGAAACAATGTGTTGTCGTGTATAATTAGCTGGACATATTAATGTTTTTCACAAGCATCCTCATTAATAAAAACTGAACAGTGATGAATGACTTGAATTAAATGGTTAGAGGCTAATTTTTACCTCTCTAATACGAATAACCAGAAGAGTTAAATATATTTTTAGCTCAAAATTTTATTTCTTCTCAAGTGTATATGTATTTTACATTGGTTTTTATTGAATTTCACTTTGAAAAATAACTGATACTATGAACTGTGTTTGGAATGCAAAAAAGGGATTAATGGGAAGAGGATACTTGGGGGCACAGGAATTTCTCACCATGGAAGTGGAAATTCAGTGACTGATAAGTGACTATATTTTCAAATAGGACCAATATTCTGTGATCTCCCTGGAAAACATTGGTATCTGTGATTAGAAAGAATTTAGTCCACACCAGATGCCACATAATTGGAAATGGTGGCCCACTCCTCTAAGGACGTTGAGGCTGAGAGCAGTTAAGCGTCTCTTCAGAATCACCCAGTGGTGGCCACGCCAGGAGCAGATGTCAGAGAAGTCAGGAAGTAGCCTGATTCCCTGCCCATGGCTCTCCTCACCCGGCCACGTTGTCAGGGAGAGGTAAGGGGAAGCTTTACCTCGCACTCTGGTCCGTTCGCTGGATCCTGCTTGCGATCCAGGCTGAGAGCCACCTTGGGAGCTGGGCTGGGAGCTGGGGGTGCTGGAGCTGGAGGAACTGCCACTGCTGGTCCTCTGCAAGGGGCTCTCCAAGACGGGCTCAGTTCTCCGGAGGTCAGGGTTGCTGCAAGAATGGCAGAGCACAATGTCTACACTCTCAAGACCTTGCCCTTGGTAGACATACGCATAGTCCAGTCAGTCCCATCTCAGTGGAAAGGGATAAAGAGAATGCTTATTGACCTTGAACTAAATTGGTCAATGGAAATGATAGTCATGCCACCTTCTGTGGAGCTCCTGGCCAGATCATTATCTGGAGGGAATCAACTCTTGACTCAACTCTTGGGTCATCACACTCCAAGTATTGATATTGGATCTGAAATGGTGAATCTTCAAAGGAGGCTTTCCTTTAAACCATTTATCCTGTGCTCATTGTAAAAAATGTGAAAAATATTCAAAGATAAAAATAAGGAAGCAACACATGCAATCTCTAAACTAAGAGATATTCAACTATATTTTAATATTTGGTATATCATCTTCCAGTCTTTTTTCTTTTGTGTGTACAGAAGCATACTGTATATTCCGTTTCACAGCCTGTTTCATAGCCCTTAACACTGCATTGTGAGGAGATTCTTATGCTTCTAAAAACAATATGAGATATCGTTTCACACGCATCAGAATGGCTTATCATCAATAAATCAACAAACAACAAGTGCTTGTGAGGATGTGGAGAGTCGGGAAAACTTTTGCACTGTTGGTGGGAATGCAGATTGGTGCAGCCACTGTGGAAAGCAGTACAGAGATACCTCAAAAAATTTAAAATGGATCTGCCTTTTGACCCAGAATTCCTTCTGAGAATATATCAGAAGGAACCCAAAACACTAATTCAAAAGAACATAAGCATCCCTTTGTTCATTGCAATCACCAAGATATGGAAGCAGCCCCAGTGTCCATCAATAGATGAGTGGATAAAACAACAATGGGACATTTATACAATGGAATTCCACTCAGCATAAAAAAAGAAATTTTTTACCCTTTGCGACAGTATGGATGGACATGGAGAACCTTATGCTAAGTGATGTAAGCCAGTGAGAGAAAGACAAATACCATACGATGTCACTCATATGTGGAATCTAATGAACAAACTGAACTAACAGGCAAAATAGAGACAGACTCATAGATGGAGAGCGGGGTGACAGCTAAGGAAGGGGGTGGTTAGGGGGTGGAGGGACTGAGCAAACAGGAAAAAGAGCTCATGGACATGGGCGACAGTGGGGTGATTGCTGGGGGAGGAGGGGTATGTCAAGGTACACGGGTATTACCAGGCTTCACTGCAGTGTACGTGATGGTCCATCTCACCGAATTCTCAGCACATGCTTTATTATCAGCAGTTTGGTAATTTTAAAGAAATTTTGTATCCTGTTGTTTTCATGCAGTTTAAAATGTTACTACTGAGATACATTAATTTTTACTTGCATTTATTTGCCATTTATAATTCCTCTTCAGTGAATTGCCTAATCAATTCCTTTGCTTGTATAGCTAGTGGTGTATTCTTTGGCTATTATCAAAGGGAGGTGCACTTTCAAATAATGATTATTAAGTGCTAACTCAAGGACAAATTAGCTTCCTGGTAAGCTACTAGCCCTATTTTTTAATAAAATCTTTTGGTATTATTTGCCTTCGTGGCATTCCTGCTCCCCAAATTGTAGTATGTATTCACTCACTCTGTCGGTTTTCACCAGGCACTGGGCCAGGCATTTCAGATATGAGAGTGAACAAGATACAGCCATGCCCTCTGCCAGCTTAGCTGGACACACAGAGACACGTGCATTCACGTGTTGCCTGTTGTGAGCACAGGGCCAATATGGGAGCACGGAGCACCTCCTGGGCCACCTTCGGGGACTGTGGAAGCTTTACCAGAAGAGGAAACATCCAAGCAGTGGTGGTGGGAGGCAACTGCGGAGGTTTTTAGGACTTTAGTATAAAAATAAGCAGCATTCTCAAGGTTTTTACAAAGCTCTTCCTTTGTAATTTGTAACTCACAGACCTTTTCATTTTTTTCTTAACATAATGTTGGGCATAGATAATGCAGTGACCCGTGACTCAAAGCTCAAATCTACTGTCATCTCACTGCTGAAAGGATTCATGTCACATCGACCCCTTTCATGTTCCCAACGTCCTCAGTTCCGCAAACAACACTTCCATCTCTGCTAAGAGTGCAGATTTTAATGCTGTGAGACATCATGCTAAAATGTAATTTTATGCTTTCATTTTGCTCTGCGCATTTCAAGGGTTTATCGAGTACGTACTGGGAGCTCTGTCCAGTGTTGCATGTCAAATGTTTCACACGTAAATATGAAAATAATATGGCATGCTTGCAGTTTAGTCTACCAAAAACCTCTCTGACACACTTGCAGATTAGTCTATCAAAAACCTGGCCACGAAATGGCATCCTTATAGCAGCAACTAAACCAAATAATATCTTTTTGAAAACATAGGAAACTTGCTTTGTGGTAACATATCTGCCAAAAAAATTTGATTGTTATAAAAATTCCTAAATATTGGGTTATTAGAAAACATGGCTGGAGGCCCTGGGAAACACTATATGTAAAAATAAATGTCTTCATAATTTATTAATTTTGATCACATAAATGTAAAATTGTTGACAAATTTATCTTTTCAGTTATTATAGTAAAGGGGCCGCTAAGCTGACATAACAGCAAAATTGACTGCAGATGTGATCGAGGGCAAACTTTAGGAAAACTTTACAAATTTTTAATGTTTTTATGGCTCTCCTTTATGTAGTAACTATTTTTGTAAAAACCGTTAGAATCTAATTGACTAAATTAGGTTTAGATCCATACTGGAAAGGCCCTTGATTTGGAGAATACCTAAAATGTGAAATATATAATATTTCTGAAATATCCTACATTTCAATGTTTTCATTTTTTCACAAAGAGACAATTCCATCTTCTTTAATTTCCAAATAATAAATTCTTTCCATTGCCTTATTAAACAGCAGTGATCAGGAAGTATTTATGTATTATTAATAAAGTACAAAATATTTTTTTCTAAAAGTTATATTGCTAACCAGCTGTATTGCAGATTAAAGGAGATGGGCTTATTAAGACTTCTGGGTAGTTACTCTCATCCCACGCAATGGTAATGTAGTATTCTTCGTTTGCAAAAACAATCTATCAAGAGAAGTGTGGCTGTAAGCTCTGAGTTTTTCCTCTGGTGGCTGTGGTGCGGGAGTAGGATCCAGCCATCAGCTCTCCTGTAGCACTCCTTTGATCATTTGCTCAACACCTTTTTACTGAGCACCTACTTAATGAGTGAGACTCATTGGACCACTATGAGGGATGGAGGGGAGAAGAGGTCACAGAGCAGAAAGTCAATTTTAACACAATTCTAGAGATGAGTATGTGCTGTGGAAACAATAGAACAAGGCAAAAATCTGTATGCTATGTGTGAAAGTCGTTAAATATTGTTGGAGTTTGGGAACAATGTATGCAGCTTAGAGCAGGCCAGGTGGTATCAGAAAGGAGACAGGACTTGACTGGGCCTTGGAGGGGTGAGCAAGAAGGCTGGGGGAACAGCCTGAGCAAAGACCCAGGGGCTGGGGTTTTCCTTGGGCTTATTGGTGTAGAGGGGACACCAGCCTGATGAAATACCCTGGGACAGTGGGTCATCAGAAAACATGGGTGGCTGATGAAGCAATGGCCTATAAAGCCTGGCAGAGAACATGGGTCTCCCAGGGTGGGCTTATAGATGACTGGCCAGGAGAGAGGTAGGCTGACGGGTAGGATGATGCTGTCATGTCTGATGATAAGGCCTGAGCCAGGGTTGTCCCAGCATAAAGAGGGGCATAGATATTAGCAGAACCAGCTGGGATGAGCATGTGTCTCTGAAAGGACTCAGAGCCGTTTTCTCCGTGAGGCCTAATTGGTTCCCACGGGCATTAAGTCCCTGACCTGGGCCTCATTAGCGCAAGCCCTCCCCAGTGGGGCCAGCCTGCTCTGGAGCTGATCTTAACAGTGTTGCTATTTTTGCTGCTGAAGACTGAAAGAAGTATTTCCTTTCTAAGTAACCACACACAGAAATAGGGGAAAAAACTGCAAAATGCCTTTTCTATCTTATTTTTTGGTAAAGTATGAGTATTTTGAAAAAAAAAAGTCATACTGTTCATATTTTTCTCTTCCTTATTAGGCAGTACTAGATGGTCTGGCCTTAGAGGTGATCAGTTTCAGAAGAATTCCATGAAATAACGGATTTCCCTTGTTCACTGAGGAACTGAGCCTACTCAGATGCAAATGTGTAAAAACTCGAAAACGTTCACGTAGCTTGCTTTAAATGCTGACTTTTAGTTCAGACACTTGCCATCCCACAGACAGTGCTGCTTTGTCTATAAAATATGTGGGAAAATGAAAAATGTGGCAATTGTTCCATTTGCTTGACTCATATAAAAAGTCAAAACATAAAATTAGGATTACAAAGTGGGCCAAGTCTATAATTAACTGGCGGACTGCCAAAATTCACTTTGCTTTGTTCTTTGATGACACAGCCAATGAGGACAAAGGAGTTGTAAGAAGGCAGGCGTGGGATAGGACAGAGAATTATTTTTTGAAATTAAGCATTTAGTTAGTGGTTTTTGACTGGGAGTTTCAGGCTTAATTTAAATCTTTCCATATTCAGAATGTACTTGTTTAATCAAATTTGAATCTTCTGTAAGAGAACACATGAGTCAAGGTTAAATATTAAAGCGCCTGGAATTTTTTAAAACAGCATTTGAAAAAATGAGCAAATCAAACCCTGATTTAGATTTAACTCATCACCTTGACAATATACAGCATTTGGGAGTCCATAGGGCCCCTGAGAACTGCCCTTTGAACTTGTAGCCTGAGCAAGGCCCACCTGCACACACTTGAGAAGGAAGGGCAGGGGGCCATGGCGGTGGTGTTTGCGCCCAGACTTTAGCCGTCTAGGAAGGGAACCGATAAAGTACTTGATGATACTAGTTCCAGCTGGTACAGAGTAATGTGGGGGTATAAATAGGCCCCATGGGACAACAACCTTTAAAAGGTAGTGAATGAATATTGCAAGATGAGGATCAATAACCCTAAGGTTCAGATGAGCTGTTAACAGAATCACAAAATTACATAGTGAGCAAGGTGGAAGCAAAATGGTGCTGTGTCGGTCACCAGACCACGGCCCCCTTTCTCCTGGGAAAACAAGGCAGCAACGACAGCTGCGTTCCCTGCTGACAGGGTAGCACGGCGTGCTGCTCAGGAGTGAGGGCCTCGTGCAAAACCACCAGGTTTCAAGTGTTGGCTCTCTCACTGATTTTGTCACCTTGCGTAATTTATTCGTGTTCATCTCTGTTTCTGCATCTGTAAAATGGAGTTGATTAGAGTCCCCACTTCAAAGAGTTGCCATGTGGTTTAAATGAGCTAACATTTGTAATGCACACCGACGCTGAACAGTACTCTGCTTGTGTAGATGTTCCAGAGTGTTTCATGAGTACAGGCATAAATATTAAGTCGCCCCAAACCAAGCAGAAGGCAGGGATCCACAGGGGTGGCCCCGTGACATTTTCTTGACCAACTGATACCAGCACAGCTGTGCCTCTTCCGTACCGTATCTACCTAAAAACATGTTTTCTACAGGGCTCTTCTAAATTCCGCGTGGCACGTGCAGACGGTGGAAGAGTGACATAACAGGCAGGTTTTTTTCCTTTTCTAGGAGAAGGAAGGCTACTCAAAACAGTAAAGTTTTTATTTTTCCTCATGTTACAGGTACATGCTTGTACATGCCCATTTTAACTCGAGAGTCTTTGATTTAGGACACTAAGTAGTTTATTGATTAAAACACTGTTTACGAAATTATCAAAAAATGTCGCTCCTTCTGCAGTTGCTGTCTAAGGTCTTGCACCTCGCAGCTGGAGGTCATTTGTACTGAATTCAGGACGTGAAAACTGAACTATTAGGCTCTGCCTCTTCTTCTTTACTGGTTTAACACAAAAGTGCTTTATTTCTCCATCATGTTTCAATATACACAGGTAGAACTGCTCTCCTTTTGGCTCTTCTCCAAGTGGTGATTTGGAGATTCAAGAAATAGAATGTGGCCCCTAGTTGTACCTGTAGCTTCAAAGAGCAGCAGGTATATTCTATCCTCTGACCCATGGGCCCCAGAGTCAGGCAGCCTGGGTTGAGTCACTGGGTTGGTCCCAAGGTAACATATTGCCTTGTGCATAGTGGGTCTTCAATACACATTGGCTAAGTTTAGCAAATGAAATAAAAATGATAACAAAACATCTGGAACCTGTCCCTTATGACATGTGTACTCTTTCCTGGGATCCACTCTAAACATGTTAGTTTTCTAGTTTCCCTTGAGAATCATTTCAAGGAAAAGCCTGGGAGGACAAAAAGGAATATTGACCAAATGCAAAAAGGGTAGCTTAGAAGCATAAAAGATGAATTATTTAAAAGCTACCCTCTTTTATGGCTTTATGGTTGGGCAGCTGTCTGACAAATAGTACAAAAAGCACTTTGAAGAGCTCATTCAGACCATCACAATGTAGAAGGGTCTCTGTATTATAGTAATGGCCCCAGTGACCACACCTCCCGGTGTCCATTCCCTTTATATATCGACCTAGGGCTTGACCACATGACCTGTGCAGGCCAATGGGACATCAGCAGAGATGATGCAAGCAAAGTCTCCAAAAACACTTGTGCACTGGGGCCTTCCTTCTTGGACTGAGATGCGCAAACAGTAAAGAGGCCCGGGATGAAAGACCATGTGCAGGCGCAACTGACCCAGCAGCTCAGTGCAGCTGCACGAGTGAGCTCAAGTGAGACCCACAGAACTGCTCAGCAAACCCATAAAAGCAGGAGAAATGATGAATTGTTATTATTTCAGGCCACTAAGTTTTAGGGTGCTTTGTTATGCAGCAAAGATGAATTAAAGCTATTTCTATCACAATAAACCAAATCCCTAAGCTTTTAAAATGCAATCCAATCCAAAGTTGCAGAGTCTGATTCAGATCTTAAATGTTGGTCACTTGGAGACATGTGATAGCTAGAAACAGGTGTGTTAGTAGGATTGTTCCATGTGGCAGAGATGGGGATTCTCTATCCTCCATGTCCTCCATAATCCCTCTGACTTTCAGTGCAGGTAAGTCATTATTATCTCTTAGCTCACTCTGTCTATACCTCCTCTGTAAGCAGAAAAATGTTAGCTATCTCACAAAGTCTGCATTCTTTGTGCAAAGTACAATATTTAAGTGGTTTTGAGGGAAAAGCGCACATTTAGCTAGTCACTGACTTAACAAACATCAACTATCTTAGGCCCTGACATCATTAAAATAACACTTCAAGGGGAACAAAGAGCTGCTTTTAATTTGACTACATAATAATAGTTCCCTGTCTTTTTGGTTGATAGACGGAAAAGACGAAAAGTTGAGTTGAAATGATGCTTGATCTACAGCAACTAAAATTCTAAGCAATTGATGCAGGGAACAGAGCCTCAGGGCAGAGTTCAAAGGAGAATAAGCAGTGATAATTGGGGCTTCCAGCTGCTGAATAGGGCAACTGTACAGTTCAGGCTGGCTTTCTGGTCACAGGACAGCTCAGTCTTCCTCAGCGTGGCTTACAGCAATGCCACCTCACCGTGAATCTGATGAGTCGCTGGACGATAATGGCCCGTTCAGAGCTTCCTGCCATTGGTAACTCCACTGGGAATGGGTTAGCTTCTTTGCCCTAAAGGGTTTCACGTTCTCTGTACGGTTTCATCTTATTTATGGACTGACCCCTTCTTAAGGCTTTTCATGTGAAGAGGGAAATTAGAGCTTTATGATTGAAAGCATTCCATGTTTTAAAGATATGTACAAATAATCATCTAGTCTCTCTCACTAGCAAGGGACAGTCCTCTCTTATTATGAACACAATGAAGAAGAATAAAACAGGCTGTCCAAGCTCATCCTATTTATAGTCTCGCAGAGGCCATTTGCTATTTCAGTGGGTTCTAAAAAGGGGTGTATTTGTCACGAAGAATCTGAGGGAAGCTGAGGAACTGGCGCAGCCAACAGCATCTGTTACCACATGAAATCTGTTCAGATACTGTAAAGACACTGTTTACTTTCCAGCTTCCCTTGAGACCTCTACACCAACCAGGAGGTGGATGCAACTTCCGGACTGCAGGATTACACATCACGATGGAAAATTCTCTGAGAGCACGGACTACCAGGGGAAGCATAACTGTACTTCCAGGACCCTCCATAATGCCAAAGAGGGGATTTCTTCATGAGAGCTACTCCTACTGTAATTGGCCACATTTAGGGAAGCTCTGCAGCTGGTCGCTACAGCATGTCTTTGGCAATTACTTTCCTATGTCTCAGGGCTTCCCTGGACACACTTCTTGACCTGACGTTACACATCACCTCAAACCAGGCCATTATAGTCTCTTGATTCCATAAAATGGTCTCTGAAGTGATGGTTTGGGATACTACAAACAGATTTGCCATTTTATTCTCTAATTTTTAAAACTGTTGGGGAAAGCACCCCGATTGGCTTCTGGGTTGCCTCTTTCATTCATTTATTCATTGATGCATTCACTCATTCATTCGTTCACAAGCCCCCACTGTATGCTGATTTCTGTGAAAGGCTACTGAAAAAAATAAAAGGCCTGTGCTCTGGCCCACCAAGGTTTGCAGTCCAGGTGGCCAGTCAATATGCCTCTGAAGCAAGAAAAGAACATAGATGCTTTCTAGGAAAGCAACAATGACCATGGCGGGCGGGGGCTTTTTCCTTGGCCTTAACCACCTCGCTCCTTTACCTTGCTCTGATGGGCTGCGATCCTAGTCTGGGTCCCAGAGCACTGCCGTTTCCAGGAGAGTTCTTTCTGGCTAATGCTGGGGATATAGAAGTTGTTCTTTGAGGCACCTGAAAGAAAAGCAGAAATCAGAAATATTTTCCATAAAATAGCTTCCATGAACTACCACCTGAAAAGCGGCCCACTTCTTCTGGAAGATTTGCCAGGAGTTATAGCAATTCTTGGAAACAGGGAAGAAATATCTTTAATTTCTCAAGACTAATTTAACTCCCTAAATAAAATCAAACGAAAGCCATTGAAGCATATTCAGCAACCATTAAGGAGTAGGGTCCAGCATTTTCAAAACAAATTTAAGAACAGACCAAGATAATTTATTTTCATTCATTGAGTTCCTTCTTTTGTGTAAGGGTGGTGGATACCAGACATTTTTTAGGGTACCACAAACTCACCTGATCACTGCAAATTATATCAGATGACAGCCTTAAATCAAGTTTCATTTTTAGCTCACATCACAACTGACAGACAGATCAGGGAATTATGAAATCTGGTGAGAAACTAGGGTATCGGGCTAGAACTTGGGAGACAGCCCACGTCAGTGAGCTCAGGAAAACCATGGCAATAGGTCTGCATGTTTCCACTTCCTCATCAACTTGCAACGATTAATTCAAAACAAACTCCAAGACACTGTGCTTTGAAAGGTCAATCTGCAAACATAATACGAAACAGGCTTAATACCCAAATACTGGAAGGATCTTCAGAAAGACTGGGTACCAATTGGACTGTGAGGTACTCTAGGAAAATGTATGTCTCATGAGTTAATCTGGCAAGGGCCTAAGGCAGAATTCAAGTATGCCTTCTCTTATGGAACATTTTTTAGCAAAATCAAATACGGTAAGTGTATTAAAGGAGTCCAACACAAGGGGAGAGTAGAAGGAAAATTTTCTTTATGAAAGTGACCAGGAAATGAAAACACAGACATCCCGTCGTAGCTAAGTGTGTTAAACATTCACCAGGTGCTTCGGATTTTCTTCCTGTTTTTGGAGGGGGGGGTCTCTTTGAAGGTGTTTTTGCATTTTGTACTAGATATTTTTAAAACATGCTTTGTTGGAATATTATCAATATAGTAAATGATATTAACATTAATATGAATGTTGTTAGTTATTAGGACGTATTTTAAGATAAAGACTTAGAAAGACGTGAAGTAAAAGGATCAAATCAGTGCGTGTACCTGCTCAAATTAAATATCACTACTACTGTTTTTCCATTACCATTTTGTAAACATAAGTAGTTGTGGGGGAGAAAGAGTCTGATGCATTATTAAAACCTGAAATCTTTGTATTGATCTAGTTCGTCCAGAGTTACAAACATGCGCCTGCATGTTTTCAGAGAGTGGACCGATCACCCTCACTCCAGGATTCTGCATCTCTTGTCCCTGTCTGTCTGCTCCTCTGCCCATCCTGTTTTCCACGTTAAAGTTCGCTCCCGGCATAAACTTTTCTGATGGCATCTCTGCTTCCAAAGAGGAGACACGGGCAAAAAGCTATCATCAGCTCCTTTCATTTTCAAAATAATGAAAATCCTATTATAATATCCTTTTGAGAGGAAGGTGAGGAACAATATTTGAAACCAGGTGGTATTATCTATTTTTATCATTGTTTTATTATTTTTTTTTTCTGGAATTAGCAATGGCACTGATCACTGGAAACTGGAATACCCCATGGGTCGTTGCTCTTATGCTGAGTTTAGGAGAAAGGGGAATCCTGAATTGGGAAGAATCCGATGCAAAAAATTTCTCCACTAGTTTGAAATACTTCCAGGGTGTCTGCATGGGCACATTTCAGGACAGTTTTTGGAACGAGTACCAACTTTTGTAGGCAAAAATAAAACAAAAGAAACCAAACTCAGGACTGTTCTGTCCAGTGGGGGATAACTGGTCATTTTACCCTACAGTTTTATCCTCAGAAATGAATTGAAGTTGGAATTAAATTATGACTTGGCTTAGAAAAAGACTTCCTTAAATGGGGCTAATTAAAATATTCTGGGAGTCGCCCTAGCTGGTGTGGTTCAGTGGATTGAACGCTGGCCTGTGAACCGAAAGTTAGCTGGTTTGATTCCCAAGTCAGGGCACATGCCTGGGTTGTGGGCCAGGTCCTCAGTTGGGAGCATGTGAGAGGCAACCAATCAATATATTGATGTTCCTTTCCCTCTCTTGCTCCCTCCCTTCCCCTCTCTCTAAAAGTAAATAAATAAAATCTTTTAAAAAATATTCTGGGAGCAATACTATTTTCTGACCACCTGAAATCTGGTTTCACTTTGTATTGCTAAAGATAGGAATTAATACATTTTCTACGTTTTATCTGGAAGTTTTTAATCTTCCAGATAAATGTGCCTAGATGTGTAATAGATTCAGTTAGCAATAAAAATATCCATTATTCTTTTTCTTAATATGGATAGTGAAAAAATAGTTTGGAATATTTAAGACCGAGAGTCCTAATTCTGGATATAGGCTATATGTTTCCAAGTCATCCAATCAACCTGAGCCTCTGTTTCTTTGGGGGAAACTGAGGTCAGAAATGACAAATGACTATACAAGTCAGAGCTTAGGAAACGGGAAGGATCAAAACAGACATGACAAGGGACAGAGCTTTGGCATGATGTCCCTTATTATGAAGAGTCTGTAACAGGGATAATAATAATAATGATCATCATCAACAATGATGATGATGATGCTGCTGCTGCTGACAATAAGAACACCCCAGCAAGGTTACCTTTGGTGGAATGTCTTCTTCCTGTCGTAACCAAGAGCTTCTGTCAAACTTCTCAATGCGAGTGGGGAGAGGAGGGTTTTCCGAGGTGGGATCCGAGTTCTGGCGCGGCATCTCAACACGGTGAGAGGTCACGTTCAGAGCCTCCTGAAACCCGGACAGGCCCTTGGTGGGCTGCTCGTGTACTGACTGGGAGGCGGTCAGGGCAGGTCCCTGGGATTTTACAGCTACCAGATGTGGGATCTGAGCATCAAACCAACATCAGAGCAGGATTATTAGAAGCAAAATCAGACAAGCTAGTACCTCACTCAGTGGAAGAGAAAATAAACTTTTAGGGCATGGGAATTGGAGTACATGAAGCCCCTCACAGCTGTCTACAGCATACTTTTAATAGCGCTTCAAAATGTTCCACTTAGAACTATGCGTAGGGCCCAACCAGGGTTTAGGGCCAAAAGTTACATAATTTACTTGCTAAGAAGTCAGTGAAATAAGTGTGATAATAGTAATATTAACAACTTTTAGTGAGCATTTATTGACCAGCAATACATTTATAAATACTTCTCTTCTAATTAGAAATGTCATTCTTTAAAATCTTTGACCTTGACTTAGAGTGCTATTGTGCTGTAAAACAAGAATTGCTGCGGATATCTTACTCCTTATGAACTCACTAAATCCACCACAAGGTTGACACAATTATTTCCTCATTTGACACATGAGATTGTAAGGTGCAGGGAGGTTAATTAATAGCCTACATCTCACGGCTAATATGAGCCCAGACCTGCACTGGAACCCACACTTGCCCCCAGGGTACACCTAACCACTCGGCTCTCCCGCTTTGTGATCAGTGGCTCTTACCATTTATCATATTATATATCTCTTAACTCTAGGACTTTTTTTAGAGTTATAAGTCTCGCAATTTGGCACATGGTGATATTTCTCATGCAGGAAAGACACATAATCTTTTAGTGGAAATCTGGCTCTTTAAGACAAATTATTCAAATCTAGGTTTCAGCACGAGCCAGGTGGCTCAGCTGGTTGCAGCATCGTCCCATACACCAAAGGTTGCGGGCTAGATTCCTGGTCAGGGCACATACCTAGGTTGTGGGTTCGATCCCCAATTGGGGCATGTACAGGAGACAACCCATGGATATTTCTCTCTCTCTCTCTCCCCTCCCCTCCCCCCAAAGATCAATAATTGTGTCCTTAGGTGAGGATTAGAAAAAAAATTTAGATTTCAGAGAGCCCTTCACCTTTAGAATGGCTCACACTTCACTGCTGATGCTATGAAAGCTTGTCTCCTCCTCCAGCATGGAGGAGCCATATCTACATTGTAACCCTGAGTCCAGGATTCTACCTGGCATTTGGTGGGGTTCAATAAATGGAGGAAACACCTAGAATGCTTTCTAAATTCAATTGTTAACTGAACATTCACTTAATATCTCCTTTGGACAAGGGATTTATCAGACCCTCTTAGGTCTGAAACCCTAGTGCCTAGACCGCTGGGGTGGGGTGGGGGACACTTTCCCAGCCTCCCTCCGTAAGCCTGGCTCTGTTCCTCTTGCTTGTGAGATCTTAAATCTGAAATCTAAAATGTTATTGTATATAGTTCAGAGAAAGTCCTCAAAGTCTAGTTCAGCTGAATGTTAGTTATGCTTCAACCAGAATAAAACTGTAACCAAGTTTATATTAATGTTAAATATCACTAAATAGATTTAATAATATTAAAACAAAATATATTTTAAAAATATATAGCACAAAACCAAAACTACTTAAAAGAGCCAAAAAAAAAAATAACATAAATCAAAACCTCTGAAAAATGCTAATCCAATTAGCTATCACAGGATACCTACATTTTCATTTCCTTGTCACTTTCATAAAGTTTCATAAATTTTCCTCCCTTCTCCCCTCTTCCAGAGGAAAAGTGCCCCGAAAGGTCAAAGTCAGGAGTTTTAAAAGAGGAAGTTGTTGTGTTAAAAGAGAAGTCCATATAAAATGCATTCTATCGAAGGTCGGGCATGGAAAAAATTATATGCAACTAAAAACAATCAAGGGCAAGATATGCTCAACTGGCTGGGATGGAAAAATCTTGGACCTCTTATGCTAAAGAGACTTAAAATCAAGAATCTTTGCTTCCAGCACTATTCCTGTAAACTCCAGATCAAATACCATTACATGTTTCAAAGGTGATCTCTAAGTACTTTTATGCAAGTGTTAATTCAGGTGGATGCCTGGAAGAAACTGAAGACATTTGGATGAAAGTACCTGCATTACCTTTATTTTTTGTGAAATTGTATGCTTTATTTCACGTCATAGTTCATGTTTTACAATATATAATTTTAAAAGTCCTCTAAAACTTTCAGAAACTTCCTCTTTTTCTAATAGTGGAGTGACCTTTTTTCTTTTTCAAATAGCTCAAAACAGCGGTTCTCAAGCTCAGCAGTGCACTGGAGTCACCTGAGGGCTTGTGGAACCACAGGTGGCCACGCCCCCTCAAGGAGTTGCTGATCAGCAGGTCTGAGGTAGACCTGAGACCCTGCATTTTTACCAAGTTCCTGTGTGATGCTGATGGTGCCGGTCCAGTGACAACTTTTAGAAGACACAATTTACCCAAGCCCATTTAATTTTTCCAGTTTCAGGATCATGCCAAAATTCCGAGGAACACAAGATAATAGTTTACATATATCAAAGGCTTATATGAATTTTATTTTGGTAATTAAAACTAAAAGGATGCTTATTCTCACCTCACAGAAACATTTATGGTTCTCCAGAGAGGCTGATTTACCAAGAAGTAACTTGGTGGTTGGCTCAGAGGATGGTGCTTTTTTTCTTTTTTACCCCTTCCTCTATCCTTCAAATTCAGTGGTCCCTCATATGTTACTATCGATTCTATATTAAAGGTCAACACTGACTGGTTCTATGCCTGAGCCCATGTTACAGTGCCCTGGGCTTTTAGCAGGTTAATCTGCCTCCCAATAGAAATGCCCGATGGAACAAAGGGGAGGAGGTACCTGTGGGTCAACGGGTCTGAGCATAGGAGGGGTCCGAGCGGGCTGAACCCCACTGATACTGAAGGACTCCGACCTTGGGGGCAGGTTGGGGTCAGATATCCTGTTGGCAACCTTGTGAGGCATGGCAGGTGAACTCTGCCGGTTGAGCCTGGACCGTTCTTCCACCTAGAAACAAACAGAGAGGAGCTTCAATGGACAGATGGCTAGAAGCTGTAAAGATATAGTCACTTGCACAGCCATTTTTCTGTCCCTCTGATCAATTCGGTTTTAAGGAGCCAAACTCTCCATGTCTGCTCTGCCTCAAGAATTTGAGAAAAAGCTCTTTCTGTTAGAGTAAACACTAGCATGAAAAACACACAGAACACTTAAGCCATCTCTCTTCCCTTACCCTTGATCTTGTGCAGTTTTAGTCAGGGAGAATTTGGGACCTGCTTAAGAGTTCATCCGACATTGATCGGGATATTATCTTGGGTCAGGGAGGGAGACAAAGGGAACTAGGCAGGCAGGCATTAAGTTCGCTTGGGAAAACCAAACACTGCTCTGAGTTGACTCATGGGACAGAGAGGGAAGAACACGGGAGGGCTGAAAAGGGAATCAAGCTGAGCACACTAACCCTCCATTTCTTCCTGTTCCCTACTGATAGGCAAGCGGGTGTCCCAGGTGGCTTGCTTAATGAGCATGACCTGCCTTAATTAGACTATCATTTGCCTTTTCTTCCTTTAAGGTCCTTTCTTTTCAGTTTTCTCTCCCTCTGCCCTAAAATACATTACCCCTCCTCACTCTTTCCATTTCCAGCTTGGACTCCTCTGTTTCCCTCTTGCCCTCCTCCTCCCCGTCTCTCCACACATGGCCTTCATTCTTGCTTCTCCTCCTCTTCTCCCCCCAGATAACTGATCATGTACCTCACAGCGAAGGCTCACAGAACCAGGAATGTCCATCTTACAGGTAAAAGTTACCCTTGGTACTTATTTGCAGCAGATGCAGACTGTTGCAGAGAACAATTTTAAAGGAAAATTTAGATAAACAAGAGGCACACTGCAAGACATGATTTAAGATCTTCAACGACTGCAAGAGGTCTAGAACTTTTCTTCTAGACCCATCTTGTCTTCTCATTTAAAAAAAATTTTTTTTAAAGTAAGAGAAAATAGCCAGATTTAATACATAGATATGTATGGGAACCCTGCATGCACGAGACAATCAGAGACCCCACATGCGCGAGAGGTTCAGAGGTAAAAAGGGGGATTGAGGTGTATAAAACATCCTGTGCTAGGGATGAGGTGGTGCACTTTGGAGGCTTCAAAGAGTCATTGCAGAATGGTAAGAATAAACATCTCGTAAATAGAAGTTTGCTCTGCTCTACAGATAGGTCAACAGAGGTTACCTGAGATAATCTCTTATTAATGGGCAAGGCCTCTGATTCAAGTCCTTCTAGGTAATTAAGGGGCAGGGCAGAAGTTTCACTTGAGCCCGAAGCTAAAATTGCCTTTAGCTCAAAGTAATCCATGTACCACAGAGGCACATCTTGGGGTAGCTTCTTCTGAACCCCCATATTCCCTCCTTGAAACTTCCCCAAAAGTTTCACATTCCACACACTTCTCTTTTGTGTCTTCAGGGTCACCTGGACAGCTGCACTTTTCAAATGCACTGGGGAACTCCCTCCTGCTGACTTGCTGTCTCAGTACCACAAAATCCTGCCACAGAACCCAGTGCAGGTCCTCAAGACATACTTCTATGTAGCAGCTAAAAGTCTGTATTCAGTTTGCTGCCTGATTTGCAATAAATTTTTAAAAAGTTATTTTTTCTCATTCTCCGTAAGCCATTTTGAATCTTTTTTGTGGCAGACTCAGTCTCATATATAGAATGTCTGTTTTTAAACTTTCATATGCAAACTTTTTAACATAAGAGATGCTACAGAACAGAAAACCACCCTCCTGCTTCTGCTTTGGGGCGATTTTAAGATCATTTCCCCCACTATGGCTGTGCACGGTACATACAATTTGCATCCAGTTGACTTTGGTTTTGAAATTCCACGTCCCAGAAGCTTACCACACACCAAATAGGATTAGCTGGAAAAAGCCAGGAAAATAAACCAGAACATACATACTTTGTGTATGTGTGTGTGCAAAGTGTTATGACAGCAATAATTGTTTGGTGATCACGCTGAGCAAAGGCAAAAACACAGCCAGTTTTGAGATAAGGCCATTAAAAAGATAAAGTCTGCAAAGACAGCAATAGGTAAACCGAAACCAAAGCATGGAATGTGCTGTCCTTCCAAATCCCAGACTCTTTGAAAAGGTGACTAATTCCAGATCACTACAATTAGTCAAATATTTTTTCCAGGGAAGATCATTATTAGATAAATCACGTGTCCGAGCACCCCTGACTATATGAACTCCCACCATCCAAACCACTGCTGTCTGACCCCAGGAATCCAGGAGATTGAGACACACTTTCAGATAAATACCTGGCTGTCCAACTTATAACCACTTGTTACCTGCCATTCGAGAATCAAATATATTCAGAGAGTAAGGAATATTTATCATTATAATTTTTTTAACTGTAAACTATCCTCAGACAGTTTGAAGCACATGTTTAGGGGAAGTACATTAAAAACAACAGTCAAAAAGTCTGCCCCCAAAGATTCCATCTTGGGCAAAGAGACCATTTCTGAGACAAAGAATTCTTTTGGCAACTGCCAGCTACAAGCTCTAGCAAAGAAAGCATCTTTGACTCCAACAGAACCACAAGCCACACAGGCCCTAAAGCTGTCGTTGGAAGCGAACAGCACAGAGAGTAGGGTGCTAATTTCCATAGGTAGTTAATGGGTGTGGTTAGTCATGTGTATATGTTACTAATATGCTTCTAGTAATATTTCCTATGCCTTGTATCAACTAGTTTACATACTACATCGTACCATTAGTGTTTTAGTCTGTGCCTTTCTAAAGTATATGCTATACGTAATCTCCTGTTACACTTTGACAATTATGCCAGAAAGGGTCCAGTATGATAAAATTTCCTGAGCTGGAGTTTGTTCAAATAAATTGGACGATCTATGAGAAGGGTATAATAGGGGGCATCTGGCTACCCACTCTGCCTGAAGAAAACCTTGCCCAAGGTGTTTAGGAAGACAATGCTGCCCATTGCTTTTGCACCAAAGAGACAGTATAAATATTAGAGGAAGGATATTAAATCAAACATCCCAACAACAATTTCCAATAGAGGAGAAGCTCAGCAGTGTATCTAGGTGCTGGCCATTCTGATGATTTTGACACTGGATCAAGACCTGTCTCCTGATTCAGCACATCTCATACCTACTAATTGAATGAAAAACAGGTATGTGAGACAAAAGAAGAAAGTGTCTCCCCCACCCCACCCCAGAATAAGGATATATGTGATTGAAAACTGGGGTATAATAAAGATATGTTTCAATCTGCCTCGTGCAATACTCCCAAAAATCTATTAGCTGAGCTTCTGCTCCAATCTCCTGTTGCCAAGACGTAAAATACCAGAAGTACCACCAAAAAAGAGTGTTATAGTAATATTAGACAGAATGTCAAGGTGCCAGACCACAAACAAAAGAAATCTATTATGAAGGGTTTCATAGTTGAAGGAATTATCAATGAATATAGAGAATAAGATTAGGAGAGACATCCATTACACTATAAAAGCAATTTCGCTTTCTTATTAAAAGGATCATTTTAACACCAATACTAAAGTAACTTTGGAGAGGTTTGGATCGCCTCTGCAGAAATGCTATACTATTTATTATAGCATTATAGGGAGAAAGAAAAATATAACTGTGGTCTCAGAGAGAAAATTCTGCTCCAGGCAGACCTACCTTGCCCACTGGGTACTATAGGAGTGTGTCTAAGCCCTCTGAGATGTATAAAAGCTATACAAGTACAGAAGACCTGAAAATAAGCTTGTTGATTACACAATTTCAAAAAATCTTTCCAAAGAAATAAAAATATATTTAAACGTATAAAAAAGGAAACACATTCAAGTCAATTGTTAAATTGCTTTGTATACTTGAAAAACAATTTATAGCTCACAATGTCTCACTTAGCAACAATGAATATTTGCCAAGAGAATTTCCAAACGAAATTATGGAAGTTAATTTAAAAGATGTTGACAGCAAAATAGACTTATTATGTTGCATGGGTGCATTTTAATACTTTTTTTTAATGATGTAGAGCCTGTGGGGGCTATGAAGGTCTTAGAAAGCCTTACTCAAGAACCACTCTGTGGTGAATTGGACACGATCTTATGGGAATTCCTTTTTATTCCAACTGAACAAAACAGTCTGAATTTTTGTCTTTACCTGCAATGCCGGAGAAATAGAGAAGTCAACAAATAACTTTTAAGTGCTCATTAGAGACTTTGACCCTGCATTCACTGGCCACATGAAGAGTTGAGTCATCTTGTCCTTTGGCAAAACCACATGGGCACGTGCTTACTGAGTAAGATTGGTGATATCTCTTCTGTGAGGCACCTCTGAGGACAGGGAAGACTCATTCACATGAAGTGCTTAAAATGCAGTCTTGTCAGAAGATAAAGGCCTAATCTACTTTTCTGAGAGAGGAGTCATAGGAAAATATTGATCCTCATAAAAATGAAGCTGATAACTTAAAAATAATGAGTCAAATCTCAAGCTGAGACAGGAAATGAAGATTTATGCACGTATACCTGGGGAAGGGTGGGTAGGATATGAAAGATGCATGTAAACTGCTCATGTGAAAACCAAACCAGGTGCAACCAAGGCAAAACACATGTTCCTTGTGGGTGACAATGGCTTTGGGAACAACATGTAAATATTTTTAACATTATATTTCATGTGCATCTGTACAGTGCCTACAGTTTCAATGGCACATTCAAATAAATGACTGCCCAGGGTCCTCTCAAATGCAAGGCCAGAAGTACAGGTGGGGAGCTTTCCTGTAAGAAATCTATGAGACTTGACCCAGGTCACACAGCAAGGAAGTAGAATTTGAACTCAAACTTCTTATAGCTTTCTTCTAGGTCTCGCTCAAGCTAAATCTTAAGACAGATAAACAGAGACTGAGAAAAGATGGGAGCAGAGCTGTTAACTCTCAAAATGGCAATTTAGGAATCTCATATGTAAAATAAGTCATATAAAGAAAGCAACACATCAGAGTAGAGCAGCGAAAACCAAGTGGAGGAGTTCTTATTATGCACAGGGATTTCCAAGTCCAGTGAGCTGATGGGACACAAAGAGACATCCTGGCCTATCAGTTGCCAAATATTGTAAAACCATGGACAGATGACTGGTATGCACCATAGAGAGAGAACATGAGACAATGTTAAAAAATTAAAATATAATTTCATGCAATACTCATGTTGACTGAGCATTCTGTCACTGCCACATGGTGAAAAAGGCAGAAAAAAAGAAAGGAAGGAAGGGAGAGAAAAGAAAAGAAAAGAATGGAAGCAGGGTAGAAAGGCACACATAGTCATTGTCAGGTCCAGACAATCACATACAATTTTAAGGAAAGGAATCTGTTCCATTATAAGAAAAAAAAATATCTTCATCATTCAAAAAGGAACAGCGAGAAAAAAACCCCTTTGCTGATGTTTAACAGAATATCATGCTAATGTTTTCACAGAACAAATCTGACTTTCATGCTAGTCCAGAAATGGGAGAAAATGTGAATGGGGTGAGAATAACCCCACTCCTTTTAAAAGAGACATTAATGTTTCTCTCTGGCTGAAATCTGAGAGTCAAAGCCAATGTAACTCTAGGGGCAGAGAGACACTCAGTCAAAACAGAAATGAAAGAGCTCAACAAGATTTGCAAATGATTGAGCATTTTCATTTGTTCTTACTGTATCCAACAGTAAGAAAAAAGATAATGAGAAAGGCAATGATGACTTAGTGTCACAAGATGAAACAATGAAACACAGAGGAGGAAGCATGGTAACAACATTGCATTTTAAGGACAAATGTCCATTTGGAATAAGGAAGAGAAGTAGATGGAAAAGTAATCAAAGAAAAACCATCTCGATGAGAAGGTACAGAGTTGAGTTAGACAACTAACACTGGAGCAGGTCTCAGAGGAGGCTGCAGTGGGTAGAAGACCGGGGGGTATCAGCAACGGCATGTGGGGCAAAAAGCCCAGGCCCCATATCAGAGGGACCATGTCATGGACACAGCTGCCCACTCCTTCCTGGTGAGGATGTTTTCAAATTTCTATCCTGGCAGAGGATGCATTTGAAAAAGGAAATGGTACCTTTTATTCTACCTTCAAAGGGCAGTTTAACCCAGGTTGTTTACCTCCCTACTATAAAAAAAGAGATCTATAAATAATGCTCTAAAAGAAAAGTTTGTATATTGCTGATGAGAAACATTAACAGATTACGAAGGATCCTCACACTCATTTTTATCCGAATTTGAGAAATGGGTGTTAAAATAACGATGAATCAAACCACAGCAGACAATTATTTGTTGTTTTTTGTACAATACGCCAGTTGTTCCAATCCCAAATTTGGCATTTGCCACTCATTTTATCATCTAAATGCTTCATCTTTCTTCTAACATATGAACACCCACTCTATGACTTGGGAACTGGTTCATGAATAGATTGATGTTTAGTTGAAAGATGGATTATGTTAACAACACCCAGGAGGATAGGACTAAATATGAAATCCCAAAAGAATGTTCCCACATGTCTAGAAGTTCATGAAGCCTCAAAGAGGAGCACCAGCTGCTAGAGTAGCCAGGGATCTTGGAAGATGTTACCCCCCCAAAGGAGGCCCAGACTTTTGGTGACCACAGAACCTCCCATGGGGAGTGCTTGATGACACAGCCATGGCGTTTGCGTGCCCAACCACTATGTTCCATTTACTGCTAGAAGCCTGGCCAGGAAGCACAGGGGTATTAGGAGTTCTAGAAAACTGCCTTGATGATGTCTGCAAAGATTGTTCTCAGGAATGCCTCAGCTTCTGAAAGTTCGAGAACTGTAACCTATTTCTGAATAGAGAGGATAGGTCTGGGCATTTAATGATGAGGACAAATAGTAACTAGAAAATAATGAAGTCAAAGTAGTGGTTAAGTTCAAATCAGAACGTGCTGGGTAGAGGCTGAAGAAAGGACATGGAAACTGCTCCAGGCTTTCTCCCCATTTTTGTACATTTGTTCATGAGGGAGCTGCACACAGGAAAGAAGGAATTCTGGAATGCTTTGCAAGGAATCATGGTCTTTTCCAATGGGATCTACAGGTGTTCCTGTGCTAATCTCATGCTTGGGGTTGGGAACTCTTAAGGCCAGGTGGTCGTGCATCAAGGAGAGGTCATTTAGCGATGCAACACTTCTTAGAGAAGGTAAGGTACTTGTAGGGATGCATGAATTCATACTTCTCTTGCGCTGAGGTCCATATGAGTCTCTAAGGCACTTGTTAATTACAGTAATGGACAAATGCTTACCACTTTGAAGAAATTGGGAAAGGACACACAAATGACCTTAGACTCTAACTCTGGAGTTGGGCTACATCCTTGTGAGCAAGATTGCTTTTGAGATCTCACTATGGTCCTTGAGGCTTCCTGGGACTTCGGTTGTTCTTCAAGACGAAGTCTAATAGGACAAGCTGCTCCATCTCTCCCATGAGTGATACTCAAACAGGAGTCTTGGTCTGGAGTCATTAATTTCTGCAGGGGCTACTGGCATTAGCTTAGTAGAGGCTAGTTTTTCAGTCTCCTGAACACCTGCCATAATCAGGAACTGTGAGTCTGGCTTAGCTGAAGGTTTCAATGTGGCCTGGCTAGAAAATGGTGTAGCAGTGGAAGGAGGCAACATATCTCTGCCAGCCAGAATGCACATCAACTGCTGTTTAATAGCGTAGTGATTCTGCTTAGCTGGAAGAGTAGTAGGTTATTAAGGGGTTGGCGCTGTACCTGGGAATAGGATCACAAAGTTGCATTATTGATCTAAGAGAACAAGGCAGGTTTAACAGACCTAGGTAAATGCAAATCATATTTACGGACTCAAAGGGAGAATGATCAAAAATGTCCTTTACAGCAAATCAAATGATTTTCTCTACAAATTTAGTTTTTTAAATTTTAAAAGAAAAAACTTTTTATAAGAACAGTGCATACTCATTACAAAGGATTTAAACAATATATAAATCTACAAAAATGTTTGAAGAAAAAACCCTGTAGTTTCCTCCTCCCCTAAACAACTGTCATTATTGTTAGGACATCATTTCAAGCATTTTCTACACATATGTAAGAGAATAGAAAAAGGAAAAGAAAATTTTTCTAAAAATAGGTTCTTATGTAAGAAATCTGATTCTGGTAATATTGTAGTCTAAATAACTTGAAATAAGTTCTAGCTCTAAGTACCTGAAGACACAAAACAATGCCAACATCCTTTTAAATGATGAGCTCTGCTCACAAGAAAAGAAAGGAAATCACTAGGTGCCACAAATAATGACAGGACTGAAAGTCAGGGTGTTACACATGTGAGGTAATATCATGATTCCCTAGAAGAAGGTCTTGGCTGAAGTTATTATTTTGTTTGTTTGCTTTATCCATTTGCTTATCACCCTTTCTTCCTACCATCCCAACAGTTTGTAATGAGATTATCAAAATAGCTCATCACAGAGCCAAGGACCACTACTTTGGAGGTATTTGCAAAACAAATGACCTCTGACCCTGGAAGTGACTATCACAGCCACAAGTCTGAGGCCAATGTGTGTCCACTGGTGCCACCAAAGAAAATGGAGTGTTAGTGACAATACTAATGACCAGTTTTAGGAGCTAGGTACAGATGGCAAATGATTTTACCTAGAATTCCTTACAACTTTAGTCATATAATTCCATGGAAAAGTCACTAAAAATCCTCATGCTACAAACTCATTTGGACTGCTATAAGGGAAACGATTTTTCTACTTCTTGTTTTTATTTACAAAAATCCACTCCATTTGCAAATACCAAAAAAAAAAAAAAAAAAAAAGATTAAGGTGACTTGCAATTTCTCTACAGAAGTAATGTTATAGCTCTTCCAAAAGCAAAGCATGCATGTTTTATAGTGAATTGTTTTCTAGATTCATAGCACTAGTGTGACTCTCCACTTTTACTGGATGAACTTGTTATAGCCAACAGCCTGGCCAACAGGGTGTGGTTACACTTGCTTGCTGACTTACCTCCTTGGCCCATGCTGGTTTCTCACTAGGACTCATCCCTTCTTTGTAATGGTACAGTGGCTTCTTCTCCACAGGCCTCTGCTCCTGCCGTTGATGCTGAAGGGAAACCAAGTAGTCTCTCTCTTGCTTTAGCTGTCTCTGCAGTCTCTCTGCTTGTCTCTGTTCTTCCAATTGTTTGCGCTTATATTCCTGTCCAGATCAGGAAAGAGTAGCAAAATCACCATAGAGAAACCATTGGCCAGTACCAGCTAAGCATGCAGTGGAGTCAAAAGTGATGCTAAATAACAGAGGACCCCAATAATGACAGGAGGATATGAGGATGTGCCCCAGAGCTATGCTACAGGTTTGGCTTAACGTCTACACAGAATGTGACAGTTAGTGAAAACACTATTGCCTTAACAGCAGTCCCTACAGAACACTACCCACTGCAAAGTAACTTATCCTTGATGAATTACAACCAGGAAAGTGGCAATAATGAGGACATTTGTATGGTCAGTACACGACCCCCATAAGGAGCCATCCACTTCTGATTTAGTTATTAAACCATTCAAACATGTACAATTAAGTACAAAACTAAGAGAGGAGCTAAAGACATTGCCTGAACTTGGATCAACAAAAGCCATCAGGAAGCTTATATACAGGCTAAGAAATATACTACCACAGAATAAAAAGTTTAGTTAGAAAAAAGATACCAAGAAGCTCATTTGGAGAGCACTGCAATAATAATAAAAATGTACTTCAAGTGGAAGCTGCATGAGCAGGGAACACAAAATGTTCCCATCATAAGGGCAGAACTAATAGTCTGCAAATGAAACATGACTGCGGCACTGAGTGGGCTTTCATGGAAGGGGTGCATTTTGCTGTGATTGTACTCTAGCATGTTGCTGATGACCTTAAAAATCACTCTGCCATAAACACAGCGGGTCTCAAAAAAGTCTGAAGTTATAATGAGGCTGGATCCATGTTAAAGTTTTACAGATAGATGGAGTTAAAAAGAAAGCATGGCAAATGTTTTGAATGTACTGAGACTTGGAAAACTGGGTCAGGAAACGTATGAAGTTTCCGTGAGATTGTTGAGGTCCACGAGGCTTGAAGGATCTCCTCTTCTGGACTGGCACGTTAGGAGGACAACCACAACCACACACACACACACACACACACACACATTCACGCGCATGTGCACACATATACGATGAACACAGAGCAGGTCAGCTGGCTCTTGGCTTTCCCATTACCAGAAGTAGAGCTTGTTCATGCAGTAGCTGCTGCTGCAAGATCTCTAACTGTCTCTGCTCCTCCTCTAACTGTCGCCTGATGTACTCCTGGAGAGGTAGGCAGCAGAGAATTCAGAGGAACACAAAGAGAGAAAGAGAGAGAGAAAAAGAACTGGTAATTTCAAAGGTGACAAGAGCTGCCAAGTAAAGTGTGGAAGGAAGGAGGGGAAAAAAATACCCAGACACCTCCTCATAAAACAGGAAAAGTACGCCACACCGAAGCAAAAGCATTTCAATGCAGTCAAAAGCACAAGCCCGCCACCTGCAATAGCTGACCGAGAGGGCTCAGTGCTTTGCTGCAACTATTCAGTTTTAATAAAACCAGCTACATTTTAAAGCTTTTCATTACAGGTTCCCTCTTTATGGGCTACCTGGAATTAACAATGCTATAAAGAGTGGAGGCTTCTGCGCAAACAGCAGGGATAAAATAAGTGTGCCATTGTGCACTGTCTTTGTAACAGAACCACCCTGTAGAATTGTACTGTGCTGTCAGAATGTGGTTCCAACAAAGGGAGGGGGGCTTGCATCAGTGGCTCAAAGTCACAGAGACCAGAGACTGCCTGAGCAGAAAAGCTCTTCTGAAGCAATGAAAGAGTAGACGTGGCTCGTTTATCATGCTTCAGTGCTACTTTCACAGTAGATGCCCAGGGTTGGGAGAATCAAAAGATCAGGGTATGTCAGGGGACTTGGGCATGGGTAGGAAGCAAGATTGAATGAGTGGGCATTGCCAAGGTTGTGCATTTGACTCCTTGAATGGGTGAGAATAGTTGCTTGAGAAAGAATAAAAACCTGCTTAAACTGAGCAGTCTCAAGAGAAGGTGACCCATACCCCAGAGACAGCTGGTGTGCTCTGGGGCCATCTGCGGGGCTCCCCGGTCCCAGCTGTACCTGCTCATGCTCCGCACGCCTCCTCTCCTCCTCCCGGCGCATCTGCTCCTCATAGTGCCGGCGCTGTTCCCGCTCCTGCTGCTTCCGCAGCTCCTTCTCTCGCCTTTGTTGCTGGGGGGGGCAACATGCAGACAACCGTGAATGAACTGAACACAATCGGGGGGTGTTGGGAAGCCAGCAGGGAAAGCTGCAGACCTGCACATGTGAGCTCTTAATGGGAGATGCCTACATGCCCACAGGGGCCTTTGCCCACAGGGGCACGTTGGCAAGAAGTACAATTGGCAGTTACAAAATAGTCACAAAGTTGTACAGTACAGCACAGGGAATACAGCCAACAATAATGTGATAACTATGGGTACTGAAAGTATTAAGAAAAACACTTAGTAAAGTATATGACTGTCTAACCCCTATGCTGTACAACTGACACTAATACAAAATAATATTGAAAGTAAGAAAACAAAACAAAACAAAACAGAATGAGGTGACAGAGAGCAATTCAGTGTCATGCAGAACACCCTGCTACTTGCCATGCAAGCGGGCTCTCTGGGTTTATACATCCGTCCTGAGAAGTTCCCATTAAGTGCGTTCTCCCAACTGGCTGACAGGGGTTTTTCAATTGGTGGAGGAAACACCAAGGTATAACGTTACTTATCACATCTTATCAAACTGTTTATGAGATTCTATAGGTTTTAAAGCACATTCACAATGCTCGTGTCCTTCAGTCTTTTTGACACCATCTAGGGCAAACACTTCCTAGTTACAGAAAGCAAAAACCAGAGAGGTAAAGTGACACATTTAAGGCACACAGTAATTTAATGGCTGAGGGCACAGACGAGTTTACCGACTCCCACCCAGTCCACCGTGCCGCCTTTCTTTATTTCCTGGAGTTTGCACTTTGAAGTAGCAACTTCAACTCCTCACTCAAGGAAGACCCTTAAGCTCAGGAGCCACCATCTTCTCATCCAATCACCAAAGCTCCGATGGTGGAGAGCGCAGTCAGCACCTTTCATCCTTCTTCACAAAAATCTTCCGAGGCAGATATTATTATTACCCACCATTTTATGTGAGAAAACTGAGGCACGGAGAGATTAAATAATTGCTTGAGGTGACACCCATATCCGAGGTCAATCCCAGTAAGCGGTGGAGCTTGATTTCAAAGCCAAGAAGCGTGACCTCAATCAGAGCACAATCATGGCAAAGGAGAAGAGGCCTTGGGAGTGACAGAAAGATCACAGATTAATCCAGCTCTCCATTGTGCTCTCAGGAAGGAGGAGCCTCGTCCGGGTGGTCCTCGAGGGAGCCAAGGCGTCTCAGCGGGAGCAGCACTGCTCCCTGGTCCCTGGAGCACTCACAGTGTGAGGGGAGCGTGGGCGAGTTTCTGCTGGTCCCGGTGACTGAGGGGCATGCTGTCCTTTTAGCGAGAGAGGCCAGGGATGCTAGACGTCCCATGATATGCAGGATAGTCATATATTACAAAAGACTTTTTATGCCCCACACTATTAGTGTCCCTTTTGAGAAACGCCACAGGCCCTTTCCTTTGTGTCACAGCCCAGCGCTGGCATTATGATTTCTTCTTCCTCAAATACCAGGTTTGGAGGGGACATCCCAGGGGGCCCATTCCCTTGTAATATTCTCAACAGCAATTCACTTCCTGCCTGAGGAAACACGAGTTACTCAAATAGAAGGTATTGTGACTGTATCCCACTGGCAAGCCGGCTCTGCACGAGCAGGGGAAAGGCTTTCCAATACAAAAGCTCTGTCACAGCCCCAGCGACCACAGATACTCAGAACTCCAAAGGAGCGCAGAATGAGGCAGCCTTTCCCACGTGATGTGGCTCCCGCCTGCAATCCTCAGGGCTGCTGCCTTGCCATCACCTCTGAGGCTCGGGAGATACGCTGCATTTTGGGAGACTCAACATCTATCATGTCCAGACCAACAATGACTTGTCCACCTTAGATCGCAGGCGAAGGGGAGCCCCTGGAGAACTATAAGCAGTCAGATGCCATGATCAGACTTGCATTTTCAGGAGGCTTCCTAACAGCCAGGGGAGGGGGTGAGTCTGGAAGCTGGAAGGCAGAGCGAGGCCATTCTCTGGATCCAGGCAGAAAACCGTGGGGCATGAATGAGTGAAGAAGCAAAGGCGCTAAGAGAGTCCATGTTCAAACTGCTGCTGAGGATGGAGACGAAGCCAAAAGGAGGAAAGATGAAAACCTACCCAGATTTTCAGCTATTTTAGCAGGACTGGAGTGGACACCAACTTAGAAGTAGAAAATCGAACTGTGCCAAAATAAAATAGGCAGTCGGGTGAGCACAGCGTGTGTAAGAGGACTGATGCTCCTGGCCAAGGGGCACAGCCGATGGTGCAACGAGGAGCAAAAGCAGGTCTAGGGAAGGGAACAAGGGGGACAGGCGTGAATCAAGTCCAGACATGCAATTATTGTTTCACAGAAAAAAAAATATAGGAAGCTGTGAGTAGAAAACATCATCATGGGAACTGACAGAATAATTTGGATTATAGACTCAAAACAGAGAGATATTTCCAACACTCAACCAAAGCCAGTCAGTGCCAGTGAGGAGAATAAAATAATTATGTGTACAGATCTGGCTCCTAGCAGAGAATAGCTCTAATTTAGCTAACTTTTCAAGTTTTTCCACTCCCACCATTGGTCTCTTTCTTCAGAAAAAAAAAGTAATCAAGTCTTTGGAAGATTTAGCAGATTTTTATGGGAAGAATTTGTACTTTTTCAACTGCTTTGCTAGGAATCAATGCCGTTTTATAATTACACGCCACTCGGGTTGCCATGCAAGGTGTATACAGTACTGATTGCAGTTTGAGAGGGTCTGGGCTTCCCAAGTGCTCTGTAGTTTCTGAGAAAGACACTCAAAAGTGACTAATAATTAATACTGATCTTGCTCAGTTCAGCTGCCTCGAACTCATGGAGGCATCTGCTGGAGCTCAGTTCCCCTTGTGAGGCTGGAAAAATAAATCACTTCCCCAGCCTCATGAGGGCACCTTGCCAAATTTCCAGCTGCTGTGTTTCAATGTCAATGCCTTTCCAGGAAAAACGTTTGCTCTCTCTCCTCCTGGCATTGGGCTGCTCGAGGGGACGTACTGAAGCATGTTGGGGAAAGACCACATCCTGGGCTTCAAACCGACACCTGTACAAAAAGCTCTGATGACTCTGTTGGCAGCAGTTCTTTGAGATTTGATCCTGGTGCCCAGGTGGATCCTGGTGGAACCTGAAGCCTCGGAGGTGCACAGAGGATTTTGCAGAACTGAACTGCGTAAAAAACTTGAGGCAAAAGAATATAACACAGCACCCTCCTATATTTCTGTGGTGGGATCTCCCTTCCTAGTATAGTACATATAGGTTAGATCCCATTGCACCTCATATCCTGGCCATCCGAGCATGTCTTCCCTACCCTGCTGTCTAGGCTGAACCTCCGTGTGGGTAGGGTCTCTGTTCCACTCCAGATTTTGTCTCCCACTCTATCCGATACAGAGCCTGATACCATGACACTTGTTGCAAGTATCATGGGTAGAAGATGGATTGGGTAGCATGAGAGGGGAGAAAGCCTCGTGGAGCCTCAGACCACCCTTCACCCTTGTAAACCCTCCGGGCCAGAAGAGTCTTTTCTACTGAGCACAGGCAAGGCCTGAGAATGTTTTTCTAAGCAGAGACCCAACTCCGGTTCGCACTGGCATAGTATCTATTTGCCATGTCAGAGAAAGGCAAAAGAAAAATAAAATAAGGGACTAAGTCTAGCTAGAAGAAGTGGAAAAGGGAAGAATAGTATTTCTGAATTTCATTCAAATTATGCATGAAGATGTCAGTGGTTCTGCTGTCAAAAAAGAATGATTTAAACCAATCACTCTAAAATTCTTGGCTGATGTCCCCCCTGGATGGAGTTACCTGGAATTATATTTTCATCCATAGTTTCTTAGATGCATCTCCAAAAGTTGTATCACTTAAAATTAGACATTCAGTGGGTTCTTATAAGTTTCCTGGATGTTTTTTCCTGGCTGGGCAACAACTGATGATACTCACTCTGAAAATTTTCCAGGCTAAAATCACTGCAGCCTTGCTCTATGGAGCAGGTCACCAGGGTCCTCTTGCCCCCCTTGTATTCTGTTGGTGTTCCGAAAGAATGATTTTTTAATAACAGTTTGATACTCTCTGTGGATGTTCCCCATCTGGCTACCTCCAGGAGGAGGTTGTATGACTGCCCTTTCAACTGTATGAACAAGGAAGTTTATTTTAATGAGAATAATCATCCTGCACTCTGCTCAGGGGAACCTCAAGATTATAGTTATCCCAACTGACTATGCAGAATTTTAGGTCTTTGCATTCTGGCAAGAGAATGTCACCTTAACCCTTCATATTCAATCCTTATTAATGCTTAAGTCATGAGAAATAATCCTCATGGATGTTCATGACAAAGACTGTGGGGTTGATCTTTCCTTCTTTTTGTTTCTTTAAATGCTATTTTCAGATGGAGTTTAGCCAGCAGGAATGTGTGAACTGCACAAGGGGCTCTGGCTCTTGCAGAAGTGACTTTGATGGAGTATGAGGCCATAAATTGCATTTTACAACGTTATCGGAACAGCCTAATGAAGCTAGTCACTGTGCTTGTGGTAGGAATATCGCCCCACCCATTGTTCGCCACACCACTCACCACGACTGGGCACGGGTACACGTTTCCCATTATCTCAGAAGGCTCGGAAGGAGTGACACGTTTACTCTTGCCTGATGCACAACGTGAGTCCTGAGCCCTTTGAGTCCACCTCTTCCCTTAGCTGCTAGGGCTCTCGCTGTGCAGACTTTCTGGGGACTGGCCCTGGCCCAGCTCCATCTTGTTTTTCTCTTCCACTTTCTAGTCCCTTCCACTTTATTTTCTTATTTATTTTATTTTTAGTTGCTGTCTTAATCTTTGTAAACTACCTTAAGTTCTCTTTTTGGAATGAAGAAAGGATTTACACTAATAAACAAATAAAAAACAAATCTTTGCCTTCCACATCTTTTAAAGCCTCAAAATCTTCCTTAAAAAGATCAAAATGAAAATATCCGAGGAACTGTAGACTTGTAATTTGGTTCTTTGCTGACCAAGATGCCACCTCTGTTTATGTCACCTGAGCACAGGGTTAAAGTTGTTTCCACAGCAGTGGGGGCCAACGTGGTCTGACCCTGACTTAGGAGAGCTGGCTGGACTGAGATGCCGGGACAACACGGAGCCTGCTGGGACCTGAGGGGACACTGAACACAATCTCTTTTCTGATCATAAAGGCAGTACGTGCACCCGAGCAAAAACAGCTAAGTACAGGCCACCTGCCATTCTAAGGATGTGGAATCTTTTGAAAAATGTAGAGAATTGTAATCTCTATGTATGTTTTTTTTTTTTTTACCTAAAAAAGTACTTCACTACAAGTTATTCTCCTTAGACCCCTGTGAGATAAGCGGGCCAAATGTCGACTAAAAATTTCCTTCTTTTATAGACTCTTGGGAAGGTTTCATGCCTTGTCAATGGCCTCACGATAAGTTAGGGGAAAATCTTGGAATGAGTACAAATTATCTTGGGCACTGTGAGTGCCAGGTATTTGCTGGGCAGAGTGATTTACATGCTTCAGCTCATTTAACCACACAAAGTGGTAGTAAGAGTTTATTACTCTTCTCATTTTATAGACAAGCAAATTGAGGCTCAGAGAAGTTATGTAAATTATTCCATGTCTCACAGCTAGAAAATGTGGAGCCTGGAATCAAGCCCAGGTTGGTCTGACTCCACACTCTTTCCATGCTATACCCTACTACCTCCTAGCCCCTAGTACCACGGAGAGTGTTCCATCAGTTAGAGATGCAGTAGTAAGTACAGTGAGAGTGTGGGGAGGAACTAAGAGCAAAAGATACTCTATCTCTCCTGTCACTATCAGTGCTTCCTTCAGTACCCTTAAGAAATTACAGATGGGACACTTAGCTGCTTTTACCTACTTACCAAACATCCAGGTTGAAATTGACTCTTGTTCTCATAACCTTGTGGATTTTGGAAAAACATGGCTAGATGCCATTGCATAAAGATTTTGGGCCCTGGGTCTATCTTTTAGATACCTCACATGTTGCATTATATAGACACACAGGTAACATCTACACTTGAGAATACCTATCCCATAGATGCAATGCAACATGTGACTAGTGACAGGGGTGAGTAAGAGAGGCAAAAATCTGGGAGGAAAGGACACCGGATAAAAGTAGTAAGGCTAGAATCTAGTCTTGTTCTGCTACCAAAACAAACACTGCAGACCACACAGTCTCAGTAAATATTTAACAATGAGTGAATGTTGCATGACTTTGAGTAAATCACTGTAACCCAATGTTCTAGGAGGGGGTAGATTAGATGATCTCACAGGTCTGTTCATTCTGCAGAGTTCAGCAAGGATGTGCTGCATTGCGAGGCAAAAATCTACTAACGATTCAGAATGAGAAGTGAAACAAAGCAGAATTCTCTCAGAATTTGGTTTTAGTGAGCTCTTCTTGGTTTTCACCCTGGTGGTCTCTTCTAAGTGGTGATAGGGACTCCACTGACCAAGGAGGACCTGAGTCAGCCTCCGGAGGGACAGCAAGCTGCTGGCACCAGATCAAGTTGAGCTCCTTGGGAAGTACCTCAAACCATCCCTTCTACTCAGGGGCTCTCTGTTCAAAGACACTCAGAATGAAGGGATGCAGTATAGTCCTTTGAACCAGCCACACAGCACACGTACCCCTCACTTAAGTACAACCGCTCTGTAGAAACTTCACAGAAACTTCTGGGAACTTCATTTGCACAATTTGACATGTGCTTAGGATACAGTGTTAGCAGTGGAATTGCTGGGTCAAAAGGTAGATCCTTTTTTAGTTTTCTTAGAAAATTTCATACTGCTTTCCACAGTGGTTGTATTAGTCTGCAATCCCACCAACAGTGCCCTAGGGTCCCCTTTTCTCCACAACCTCTCCAACACTTGTTGTTTGTTGCTTTGTTTATGATGGCCATTCTGACTGGTGTCAAGTGGTATCTCATTGTGGTTTTAATTTGCATCTCTCTGATAGCTAGCGATATTGAGCATCTTTTCATGTGTCTCTGGATCCTCTATATGTTCTCCTTGGAGAAGTGTCTGTTCAAGTCCTTTGCCCATTTTTTAATTGGGTTGCTTGTCTTCTTAGAGTGGAGTCGTGTAAGTATCCTAAGAACCCTGAAACACCAATCCAAAAGAACCTATGCACCCCAATGTTCATAGCAGCACAATTTACAATAGCCAAGTGTTGGAAGCAACCTAGGTGTCCATCAGTAAATGAATGGATCAAAAAACCATCGTACATTTACACAATGGAATTCTATGCAGCAGAAAGAGAGAAGGAGCTCCTACCCCTCGCAACAGCATGGATGGGACTGGAGAGCATCATGCTAAGCAAAATAAGCCAGGCAATGAAGGACAAATACCATATGATCTCACCTTTAACAGGAACCTAATCAACAAAACAAACAAACAAGCAAAGTATAACCAAAGACACTGAAATTGAGAACAGGCTGACAGACATTAGAGGGGAGAGGGGAGGGAACTTCAGGGAAAAAGGGGAAGGGTTTAGAGCAACAAGTATAAAAGATACATGGACAAGAACTAGGGAGGGTGGAAATAGGAGGAAGGTGGGGAGGGCTGGGGCGGTGGGCTGGGATGGGAGTAAAAGACAGAAAACTGTACAAGAACAACAATTAAAATAAAGGAAAAAAATTTAAAAAATTAACATGTGCTAAGTGTCAGTTTCGAAAAGACGTAGCAAATCAGCCACGGTAGGGCAAGGGCATTTCTTGCAACTAAAACTGGAATTCCAAACTTTCTTTTATAGGAAGGACATGAGAGTGATGGTGAAGCAGTCTCACACCCCTGAACTCACAACCCAATGACATAGCCAGAATAACAAAAAATAACAGTAACAATTGACGATGCAAACAAACATTTACGTAGTGCCTCCTGCGATGCCACATACTGTTCTCAGCTCTTTATTCACAGGAACTCATTGGATTTTTACCACAATCCTTTTAGGCACAGACTACTGGTCATTATCCCGATTTGACAGATAAGGAAACTGAAGCACACACAGGCCAATAGCTTACCCAAGTTCACTCAGTGGTTAAGGGCAAAGCTAGGACTACACTGTGTGCCTGGCTGTTGGTGTGCCATCTCTGTGGATTTGGAAGAAGCTGGTATACCATGTGAAAGATATTGTCTTATGCTTTCTCAGGTGGCCATATTTTTCTCTTTCTATCTTCACTTGGTTACCTATCTTTTCTTCAGATAGTAATCAGAAACAGTAATCAGAGAGCCATTAAGGAAGCTGGACAGGCTACATAGACCTCATCATTTTCTTTTTATACTCTTTATAAGATGAAACATAAACCATCCGACCTACCCATTCAGAACTTTCCTGGAAATTAACTGCCTAAACTGTTCCTTTGAACTCCCTGGCCAACTTTGGAACAGTAGTCAGCCCCATGGCTCAGCACTCTCTGAGGACATGTCTGAGTGCATGCGTGCTAAGCACTCTCTGAGAACACATGTGCCATGCTGGTCTTTGAGCACGTAGACAGTTCTAAACAGATGGAGCTGTGAGGAGGCTTAATGAAGAATTCTGGTCCTGTTTCTTCTATGGATGCTAGTCAATGGGATTATTCACAAGCTCCTTATTATCTCTGTGCTACAACAGTTTCCCCAGGGAGAGTGGCTACCTGGGTTTTCCTGGGATTCCTACAGAGGAGCAAGAATGGCCTGGTGGACATGCTGAGTACCTGTGACTCCGTAGGTCGGTGTAAAGGTCAAGTGTCTATATAACTCCTAAACTCCTTCTGCCATTATCTGGAAGCCTTAATATGAGATTCCAGATTGAGTCCTATGAAAACAAGCCCATTATAAATGATTTTATTAATAAAATGTCTAGGGAGAGGGCCACACTGCACATCTGGAGTGTTACTAAAGGTGCTAAATCATATCACATGTGGAAAGGTTGCGGAAACAGGCGACATTGGGGGAAGAACATTATCATCACCTTCCAACACTTTTGGGGAGGATGTGGAAGGCATTCTAGTTTTCTTTGGCATAACCTGTATTAACGCAGGAATTCATAAGGACTTGAATCAATAACAGGATAAGTTGCTCAAAGATAAAATATGCTACATCAAACCTCTAAAAGTATAAGCAGAGATTATATGTTAAACAGGCTAAATGACTCTGAGGAATAGTATCGAGGGGATTTTTGCCTTGAGAGAAGAAGTGTCTTAGATTACTTTTCAGGTCCCTGATGTCTTCCAACCTCTATGAATCCAGAAAACTAATCACTGAAGAAAATGATAGTGAAATGAAAACAATTGAACTTAAATGTCAGGTGAAATAATACTGTCTGTGAAACTATTGTGTTGTCATAGTTCTATGGTTAGGGACAACTAAAAATAGTGATGGTGAAACACAAGAAATGCAGAATAGATGGATAAAACAGGGTTCCATGGAGAGCCCAGATGGTGCAAGGCAGGTCTGGACTGCCCAGGGCATGCTGTCACTGGGATTCCACACCTGCCAACCACCTGCGGTCAGCAGCGTCTTTCCAGTATGAAATGCTATACACATAAAATACTAGCATATCCTTCCCATTCCTTGAAAGTGTGGGAAGGGTTTTGGGCAAAAGGACTTAAAATATCTGTAGCATTTTAAAATGCTGTACTAGAATTTCAGCCCAACTTCCTCACCCTGGCAGGAAACCCCTCCCATCAAGGACCCCAGGGACCACACAAAGTCCTGTCTCCTGCAGCATAGCAGGTAAGTCAGAACTTCTGGGATCCACTGAGAAGCAGGGTTCTATACATCCATGCACACCACCCAGCCTCTGAAGCATAAGTGTGATATGTACGCACGTGAGATTGTAGACCATTGTCAGAGGCCCAGGGGCAGGCCCACTTGGGACAAGGAGCATCCACTTTGTCGGCCTGGCTCCCAGCTGTTTCATAATTTCTGTTCAGTTATTGAAATAAAGGAGCTAAATCCCAGCTAGAAAGCATTCATTCTTTGTGCTGATGCTAACAACATCCAGGAATAAAGGGCCACTCTGCCCCTCACCAGTAACCACTGCTCACAGCACCCATCAGGATGCTTACAGTTAATTATCAAGTAAGTGAGTTAAAGGCCATTTCTCAGCAGTGTCAATGGATGAACACTCCAGGCCCTGAAAGCAGGGAGTTATTCTTGCTCACGGTGCTTTCGTGTACCGAGGACCTGGGAGTGTGGCCCAGTGGGTGGGACTTCTGCACTGGTGCAAAGCCACCCTCGTGTTCCCATCTCCTGCTTCTGCCCAGTGAGCCTGCGCAGGCTGCACTCAACTCTGAGCCCTCATTCCGAAAGGAGAGGACTTGGAGTAGCCGAGATAAGGCAGATAATGGGAAGCAAAGAGTTTTCCCTTCCTGTGCAGCTCTCTTCTTAAATTTATTCACACACTTACTGGGTGCCAGGTACTGTTCTAAGTACTTTGTATGTATTTAGTAATTTACTCCTCAAAACTACCACTACCCCATTTTATATATGGAAAACCTGAGGCCGAGAGGAGTCATGTCATGCCCAAGATCACAAAGGCAGTAAGTGGTGGAGCTGGATTCAAACCCATGCAGTTATTTACTAGCTATACTCTTGACTACCTTGCTTCTACCCTCTAGGTGAAGGGGTTACTTCTAATGTACTGTGCCCCCGATGCCCAGAGCTTATATTCAGACATCACGAGAACTCGTTCTTCTTATGGGTTTAATTTAGGTACTGGTGGGACACAAGACTTGTTGCAGCCATTTGGCAACAATAGGGTCATAATTATATAGTGCTGGAAATGACAGCAAGAAATACTTATAAGAGAATCCATTGAAAAGCAGAGCTCTCCAGAGGAAGGCCTCCTGAGGCCTGGAGGGGAAGGGGAGACCTTCCGAGGTCTCAACGAGGTACATTCAGAAGTCTGGAGATGGGCTGCCTCCCTGTGCTCGCAAGGACAGGGCTGCTGGCTAAGTGAACAGCAGATGGAAACCCCAGAAAGACACAGGAATAGGGGTGCTCTCAGGGAAGAGCCCTCAAAAAGGGATGGAAAAGTCCAAGTTTTCTAGCACAGAGGGAAGGTACATTAGAGAACTAAGGACGGCAGAAAATGAGAAATCTTATCTATATAAAAAACCTTTAAAACAAACAAAACCTAACAACTTTGAAATTATCACTTCTATAATAACAATAACATATTCACTCCATTCCTGTATCAGGCATAGTGCCAAGGTTTGTGCATATGATTCCCTTTACCTTGCACAACCATCCTACACCACCAATAGTATCTTAATTGTGTGTACAAGTATAAAAGGAAGCTTAGGTTTGGAGCTGGGAAGTACTTTGCCCAAGACCACATAGCTAGAATACACCCCGGTCTCCACAGCTTCAAAGCTGGGGGACTTTGCCCCTACATTAATCTGCTATACTACCATTTAAAAAAACTAATGGTGATTTTTTTCTCCTAATGATATAACTGAATTCCTACTAGTCTTATAACAAATATTCTTCAGAAGACATAAATAAAAGCTTACCTGTTGGTACATTTTATTTTAATAAATTCAAGAGGGTTTTACTGCTCCACATAAAAGAATTTAAACTTCTGGAAATTATACCTCTGACTTAGGTCAAATGCACCCAATTCCAATAATAATAGCTACTAATATGTACTAAGTGTCTTCTAAGCCTATTCTAAGGTTTTCGACGAATTAACTCATTTGATCCTCACAATAGTCCAGGGTGGGGGTGGGTGTAACAAGGATAAGGAGGGTAAGTGCTATTGTTATTCTAGTTTTACTCATGAGGAACCTGAGGCACCAGAAAGTTAAAAAACTTCTATCTATTAAGGAAACTATTAGTCAACAAACTACTCTCAACTGAATTTTTCCAAATGCTCTGTGCCCAGGAGACTTTTAAGAGTTTCAATATGTTGTCCAGTATATATATGCAGCTTTCCCCTGCCGCCACCCCCCCCCCCCCCCCCCCCCCGCACCCTGCCGCTTTTTGGTCTAAGAGCTTCTGGGAGAAACTACTTGGGTCCCCAAGAAACTACCTTACAAACAGTGGCTTCTCTGGGTTTGGAGCAGGCACGGCTCCTATGAGACTGGCCTGGTTACCCTGAGCGAAAACAAATGCTTGGCGAGAAGGTGAGCAAAGTTGGCCATAAGTGGACAAACATGTAATTACCACAAGTTCTCTAAATGGAACCATGAGGTGGGTCTCCTTGGTAAAAGCTAAACTGGGTTTGACAAGTCCTTCAAGAGTGAATCTGTCTAGCTCTTGGCAGTTGACAAAGTTCTTTCACATCTATTTTCCTGGTCAAACCTTAGAACAACTTGGTGGTGGGAACAAGCTTCGTTGGTAGCCTCCCCATAGAGCTCAGGAAGTGGGGGCGTGGGGAGACTCTGAGAACTTCCAGGGAATGCAGGTGGGACACAGTGGCCCTCAAATTCACATAGGCGACTTTCCACTTCAAAACCAGATCTGACTTCCTGAGCAAGTAATTCTCTTCCTCCAAAACAAAGAGGAAATGAATGTGTTTCTAAAGGGTACCACGCAGAACTTACTTTTAAAAATTTCTTTTTTGCTATTGAAACTGAAGGATGTTGCTACGTACTTGAACTTCAGGCTGCATTCTGCAGAGCTGGCCCCTTTAACTGTGTTCTCGGGTTCAAATCCTTGATTTTCTTTGCAACAATATCAAAGTCTCCTGGTGTTCCTTCTATGTCCTTACCAGCCTTCTTTGCTGGCTTCTCCTCCCCTACTCTGACTTCTCAGAGCTCGGGCCCAGACTATCTTCTCTTCTCAATGTATACTTCCATTACTATCAACCAATAATTCCCATCTTTCCCCTGGTTCTCCCCTCTTCTATGGCTCTCTCTATATAATCCAGTTGCATCCTTGGCATCACCATTGGCCTCCTCATAAGCATCATAAATTCACTATGTTCCAAACTGATCTTATCCTCTTGCTACCAAACCTGGTCCTCTACCTGGATGCTCCAGTAGATGTCGGGAACCGTCTGTGGCTGCCCACTCTCCTTCATCTCTGACATCTAGGCAACCAGCATGCCCTGCATGTTCTACAGGCTACATCTCTCCTTTTCTCAATCCACCTAAAGCATTATCCTCTCTGGGCTGGACTAACTTGACTCTCCCACCCACTCACGCTCTTTCCAGTTACTCTCCTAGCAAAAGCCAAAGTTGCATTTTAAAAATGCAGATCTGATCTCATTTCCTTGGATAACATATGCCAATGTCTTCCTGCTAGTCTTAGAGTAAAATTTGAAACTCCTTAACTTGGCCCAAGAAGCCCTGCAAGACTGTGCCTTGGCCTCCCTTCCCATCATCCTCTGCTCTCCTTCAGTCAACTCTGACCAGTGTTCCTCCGAGCCAGGCTAGGCTCCTGTCCCTGTGGTACATGCACTCAGGGCATGTTCTCCACCATATCACTCTGGTAATGACAGTGAACGGTGATTTGGGTGATTATTTGCCTGATGCCTGTTTCCCTCACAGATCTCGTCTTCACAAGGGCAGGCTGTATTCCCAGTGTCCTGTATAGTGCCTGTATAGCAGAGGTAGGCATTCACTAATTTTGTTAAATGACTGCCTACAGGAATAGGAAAAAGGTTTTAATTCTACTGTACACTTAAAAAAAATTGAGCTCAATATCCTTGAAAGAGACTTTTAGGGAAATCACTGCTCAGACTGCCAGTCTCTCATTTTGTACATTAGCGCTCCATTATTACTAGTCAATAAGATACCAGTGGTATTAAAAACAAGTAAACAAACAAAAAAACTTCAGGCAATAGTGGCTCAGTGGATAGAGTGCCGACCTATGAACCAAAGGGTAGCTGGTTTGATTCCCCATTAGGGCACACGCCTGGGTTGTGGGCTGTATCCCCAGTGGGGGCACGTGAGAGGAAACCACACATCGATGTCTCTCTCCCTCTCTTTCTCCCTCCCTTCCCCTCTCTGAAAATAAAAAAAAAAGATAAAAAATAAATAAATAAGTCTTTAAAGACCCTTCAGGCAATAGAACAAAAGTAGTATACTATCTTTTAGGTTATCATTGGACTATGTTATGATGGTCTTAAAGGGCACTAAATGAGACCTCGGTGGCTTGAAAAACTTATTAACACAACTCTCTGAAAGATAACCTTACTACCACAGAGCAAGTTGGTATTCCTGGGGTAAATTTGATTCGTTCCTGTGACTTAGATACACTCTTTCCAAAATGGAGGTAATACAAGGCCCTCTGTGAGTTGAAAACTGTATATAAATCACTGGTATCTTCTCAAAACCCTTGAGCAGAATTAGGCATCACCACAAATCTTCCACTCAAGGTCAGTGTCTGAAAAGATGATCAGAGTGGGTGTCCCAACACCTCCTGGCCCCTAACTATAGTAGAGAGTAAAATAAGCTGTGCTTTGTGTAGGCCAAGTAATGAAAAATTTTATTGAACTGAATAAAAATAGAAGAAGCCCTCAACATACTTTGTCTCACTATTGCAGGACTCGCTCACCTGAGCTGGGGTTAATCAAGTTCCTAGAACGCAGTTATAAATTGTACTTTATCACTGGTCACAAGCTGAGAGTCTTGTACCCACCATTTAATTGCCTTGAAGCCATGTGCTTTTCACATGCTGATAAATGACTACATTCAAAGTGTACAAAGTCCTCCTAAGAATATACAGATACTGATTTAGAATGTAGCCTTACCCACATGGTTAGCCATAAATAGCAAAGGACATGCAGGGCTTCCTTAGAAAGCTCTGGTAGGAGGTGACAGCTGAGATCACTAAGACAAAGGTTATAGCCTACAGAGCCTTGTGTCATGGAAAGGGCATTGGAAGGGCCTTTTTTTGGAAATGGAATGCATTTCCCAGGAGGCTTACATAAGCCTACCTGACTACAGTGATGCGAAATTTGCAAGTCTAACTATGGATGCCAGAAATGAAAGTTGTCACCCCAGGCCAGGGCAGCACACATGGATGGGAATCTAGCCGGAGAAGGACGCAGGAGGGGAGTCCTTGGTGGCAGGGAGGGACATTCATTACTCAGGTGTTCAGAATTTACAGCCATTTGAGTATGCAGTATTTCTTTTTCTTCTCTAGTGAGCAATAGGGGCAAGATATAGGATCAAAAGATAAAGCTGGTATAATCTCGATGTCCTGCGGTCACAAGCATTCCTGCTTCCAGTGAGAAGCCAGGGCTTGTGCGCGCTGGTGCACAGAGTGCCCTCAGGCATGCAGTTGCCTTCTGTGCCAGCGAGGCCTTACAGGGTGTGTTCCTGTGAGTATATGTGCCCCACTGAGCCTGAACACTGAGTTGCATCCAACAGAGAGGCTCCAGAAAATGCCACAAAAGAAGAGATATGAGAAGCCTCGGCAGTGCCTCTGACTGGGAGAAGGAGAGCCAGAAGCCGGCTCAGGAGAGCCAGGAGACCCAGAAGATGGGCACCTGCTGGTGCGGCTTCTTTGCCCTTGCTCAGAAGTCCTTAAATACTCAGCGTAAAAGACCACTGAAGGAGCGGCCCGGTGAAGACTATGGAAAAGCATGTTGACTGTGGCTTAGTGGCGAGGCAGGACGGGTGCAGTGACAGCCCTTGGGCTCTAAAGTCTGATCCCCTGGGTTTGAAACTGGTTTTCTTTTTAAGCTGTGTGACCTTTAGAAAATCATTAACCTCTGTGAGGACCCGCTGCGCTATTTTTAGACCGGGGTTATTGTGAGGACTAAATGAGACAATCCACATAAAGTGCTGAACAGAGTACTCTCCTACGGTAAGTGCTTTATCACTGGTAGAGACAATTATTCTAGCAACTTGATGAAAAAAACATAGAAAGCTCAAATAAATCATACTAGGGAGAAGGAAGCAAAATCAAAACCATAAAAACAAAAGGAGACTACACTGCACCCTCTGAAAATACGTTACATTAGTTATGGATCTAGATCCAGGGGCCAAGAGTCCCTCAGTCTAAATTTTTTAAAAAAGAAGAAAATTCACGTGTGTGTGCATCCATGCACATGTTTGCATTCTTTAGTATTTTAAATGTTTTATGGGATGACGGCAGATTTTCTAGGGTTACATGGTAAGTGCTTTTAGCCTGAAATGCAGTATAACACATCACTGGGCAAGGAACCCACTAAGGCAAATGGTCAAGGCTTTCACGGTGTGATGCTCCCATGTTGAGGCAGCTGTGGGAAATGCTTTTGGAAGGAACCAACCACAAGCCAGGGAAAAGGAAGGAAGGGCAGGAATCGTGGCAGCACCTAGCTGGTGAGAGGGTTTTGAACAAAAGCCCGAGGGCGTAAACCCTGGATTCAAACAGCAGAGGCCCTTCTCGTCCAGGACTTGCAGTGTTGCATCATCAGAGACCAGAGAGCCTGGAGGAACACTGCGGCCCTCAGCTGCAGGCCAGTAAGAGACAAAAACTGGCTGCGGTGGGCAGGAGATGACACCAGGGCACAGCTGCGAGGACCTGTCGGACTTTCAACATGTGCCTAGAAGAGTAATCACAGGTGCAGGCAGCTCCACTGCGGCGCCACCTACTGCACTCCTGAGAGCTGCCTGATGACGCCCACACCTCCCTTCCCCCGCCTCTGTCTCTGCTCACTCCTCTGAAGGTCTCCGCCCCACAGCACTACAGTGCCTCTGTCTACCGCAGTGCATGTCCTAGGCGAGAAGGTGGTGAGCTTCAAACTTCTCATGTGCTGAGCATTCTGCACACAGACAATAGTACAGACTTCCGTACGTAGTTGAGAGAGAGCTTCACTTGCCCACTGCTGCTTGCAGAACCCTACAAGGTCCAATTTTGAGGATCCCAGTTCAAGGCTCTGATGCTTAGCTACCTTTACCATTTCAGGGCCCACGTGGACAATGGGATCAGAGAGACGTGGTGTGAACCCTGGCTTTGCACTTATCGGGCCTGGGGCATGGAACCAATTACTTCCCCTCCCTGAACCTCAGTTTCCTCTTGTTAAATGGAGAGCACATGGACTTGGCATGAGAAATGATGAATATATGTGAAGAGATCATGATACTGGATGAGCTCCTGGATATAAGCAAAGCACCCCACCCAGTCTGTGGCACACAGAAGCCACTTAGTAATTGCAGTTGCTGGGTATTGTTGCTGCTGGTCTGCATACTAATATTCTAGAGATATAATGATGGTATTTAGTGCAAACTGAAACTGAGGCCCTTATTGATTTAAACCTGGGAGGCTGGACCTGGATGAGCCATTTAAAAAGCAATCTGCTCCTGCTGTCTGCAATTCACCCCCCTCTAACTGCAGCGGCCACCTGACAATGCAAGTGAATTGCTGTAAACAGTTAATGAGGAGTATGACTGTGTTTGGAAAAACTGTATAATTACTACCCCATTACTATGCAGTCAGTGAACCTGTCATTTGCCATCCAACTTCCTGTGCTCTCTCAGTTTCCTAACTGTCTAGGGTGCTGATTTATCCGACAGAGAAAGGAGGCCTCAGAGCAAGGTTCTGAGAAGCAGGCTTTGGTAAACATCTGTAAGACCACAAAGGTGAGGGCCTTGCCCGGGACCAGCCTTGCAGGCAATATAGTTTCCCACAGAAATGAGAGCAGTGCCTACAGGTAAAGGCAAGTATTGCCCACCAGCTGGAAGACAGGCCCTGGAAACCAAAGGGTGTCTGGAAGGACTTGCAAATGCTTTCCTCAGCGTTCAGAGAAATAACAAAGGAGTATCAATAAAAGCAGGTCTTGCTTTTCCACACTTGACATTTCACACTTGACATTTTACTTATCGGCTTATTCATTGTGGTCTAGTTAACACCTACAAGGTCTGTCCAGAAAAAAATCCAGCCATTGTTAATATAATGGGAACGGTTTGAGCCACATCCATGTAACCTGGCAGCCAAGGAGAGTGTGCTGGAATGTGCATGCAATGAACAATGACGTCTTCACTGTATTAGTCAGTGGGGGCAGTAGACGCCATTGAGTGAGCATGTGTACTGTGTGGCTGTTGCATTCAAAATGACTGAGTGAGTAGAGCAACAAATCTGCATCAAATTTTGTATTATGCTTGAATATTCCTCCATGGAAACTATTCGGATGATTCAGAAGGCCACAGTTATGGGCAACTGGTGACTGGCAGCTTCATCACCACAATGCACCAGCTCAAGCGTCAGGTCTTGTGTAGAGTTTTTTGCAAAACATCAAATTGCCCAAGGGACTCAGCCTGCCTAAAGCCCAGATTTGATGTCTTGTGACTTCTGGCTTTTCCTAAAACTAAAATCACTTTTAAAAGGGAAGAGATTTCAGATTGGTTGATGAGATTCAGGAAAATACAACGGGGCAGCTGATGGTGATTGGAAGAACAGTGTGAGGTTCCAAGGTGCCTACTTTGAAGGCATCATTGTCCTATGCATAATGTTTCTTGTACCTTCTTCAATAAATGTCTCTATTTTTCATAGTACAAGGTTGGATATTTTTTGGACAGACCTCGTATATTTCACTTGTCAATCATTGACTCACTCATTCGTACATCAGTTCATCCATTCACATATATTCATGAGGCATCCACTATGTGCTAAGCACTGTTCCAGGCACTACAGATACAACAGGGATAAAAGAGACAAAATGTCCTATCCTCAGGGGCTTACATTCCAGTGGGGAGAGACAGACAGACCAAAGTACACACAGAGTATGTGTGAAGGTGATAAGAGCCACATAAAAGTAATAAAGCAGGGGAAACAAGAAGACTTGCTGGAGAGAGGATGGGAGTTTAGATAAGGAGGTCAAGGAGGCCTCAGTGAGAAGGTGATATCTGAGTCAGGCCTCAAGGGCGGAGGCTGTCCCCTGCTTTCTGGTGACTACCCCAAGGTCACACCCTGCCAAGCAAAGGAAGCCCTTCACGTGTAAGAGCGTTTGGCCTCATCCTCCCTTGCAGTTACGATGTGTGTGCTCTAAACAGGTGAGGTACCTGACCTCAGGGGTGGGATGGGGCTCAGGGGTGGACACCCAGGGAGTGACCTGGGCCAAGAGGTGTGGAGTGTGCAGAGGTGGCCGGAGAGATGCTCACCTCCTCCAGCCGCCGCCGCTGCTCCTTCTGCTCTTCTATGCGCTTCTGGCGCTCTGCCAGCAGCTGCCGCTTGTGCTCCTCGTTCTCCCGCTGCTGCTGCTCCAGCTGCTGCCGCCGCAGGGCCTCAGACCGCTCCTTGTTGGCCAGCTGCAGTCTCAGGAAGTCTCGCCGCAGTGTGGACTCCCCTGGCAGGTTCAGAATGGAGCTGCGGGCAGGATAAAGAAATCAGGACCCCGCGTGGGGTAAGAGCAATCACTACCATGGCTCTTAGGGGAGCAGATCAGGGCAAATAACTCCCCTGTGTGCAGCTGCCGAAGCCACACGTTCAAGTACAGGCTGTTACATCCTCCATGAATTATAATTACTCACCCCCAAAAGAAACAGAGTCAAGGCCAGAGACCAGTGTCCAGACTCCCTTTCAGTGTGACTATTGCAGACACAGGCTGTCACTGTCCCTAGAGAGATGTCGCATTCCTAGAGTCGCCACCTCACTCCACCACCATCCACACCTCTTTCCACAACCATCCACACTGTTCTCTCACCCTTGTAACACAGCAAAGATCTGTTTCTACAGTTTTTAGTGTGTGTGCAAGCTCCAAGCCCCTGAGCAGCTTATGTTCATGTTTAGGAAAGGCAAGAGCAAAGCCAGGAGATAAAAATTAATCAGGAGCAGTGGGGAGCCCACTCTGCTTAGAGAAGCACAGGCCACCCTCACTCCCATCACCTCCTTGACTGCTGTCACCAACGCCCAACAGGCAAAGGGCAGGAGCCCATGGGGGGACTCGGTGTGCAGGGGAGGGGAAGCACTGGATCCAAGGTCGACAGAGCTGGGACCTGAACCCAAGCTGGCCAAGTCCAAGAGTTTAGGACTTGTCTACCCACACCACTGTTAAAGTGAAGTTAAATGGTTTGGTTCTGGTCATAGAGGCCACACTGATTTCCTAGTCCCCTTTAAGCACCGCGAGCCTCATTCTACATCGCCGGTAAAATGGTGATTGTGTGTGTGCGTGTGCATGTGACAGAGAACAAGGGGACAGAGGAACAGCAAAAACAATGGTAGCTGAGGGCTGTCCCACTCATCATCTAACCGTGTGTGTGTAACTCAAAGTCTGGACACAACAGCCTAACAGACAGGTAAAAAATGGCTCCTGTTTGTCCATACAAATCTAGCCCTTTTGATCTTTCTGGCAGCTCTCACCTGAAATCAATACGTTAAACAATTCTTGAGTGCCTGCTATGGAACAGGCACTACATAATGGGCTCTGGTGGATACAGCAGGAGGTAACCAAATTCTCTCTCCACAGTTATCTTGTGGGGAAGACAGAAAGACAATGAGGTAGGGAGACCGATAAGTGCAAATGACATAATTTCAGGTATTGATAGGGTCTACAGACGATGAAGTGTGACAGTGTACAAGTGACAGTGGCAGGGAGCTGGGGTGACGACTCAGGGTTTTGCTCTGGATGGGATGATCAGGGAAGACCTCTCGGAGAAGGTGACAGTTAAGACTCAAATGAAGAAGAATAGTCATGAGAAGAAGGGGAAGAATACTTTGGGCAGAAGGAAAACAAGTAGAGTTGACCCTTGAACAACGTGGGGGTTAGGGGTGCTGACCGCCTCCTTGCGCAGTAGAAAATCTGTGCATAACTTTTGACTGCCTCCAAAGTTAGTTATCACTTGATAGCCATGAGGGATTGGTTCTACGATCCCCCCACACTCCGCAGACACCAAAACCCAAGGATGTTCAAGTCTCCTGTGTAAATGGGGCAGGTCAATGCATATGTAGTCGGCCTTATGCATTTGTCGACCCTGCACAGTTCAAAAGTTTTAAGGGTCAACTGTATAGAGACCTGTAGTGGGAACAAGTGTCACCTCTTTGAGTAACTGAACTCCAGCTGGCCTTCTCCAGGGTAGAGTGAGTGACAGGGAGACTGGTACAGAGGAGGTCAGGGAGACAGGGCCATGAGGGTACGGTGCATGGCCTTGGAAGGCACACATGGAAAGGTTAAGCAGGTGAGTAATGTGACCTGAACAGGGGACAGTGCAGGGGGTAAGGGGGCAGGCAAGACCATCACTTGGGCTGCTCCTACCGTGGCTCTGGGGTGGAGACTTTGGGGCGGGAGTGGAGGGGATGGAGGCTGGGAGAACCATTTGGGGACAGAGTTAACGAAATCTGTTGGCGGACCTAACGTGTGGAGTGAAGAATGACTTGCAGGTTTGGTTTTGGCACCTGGGCAGTGACAGTGACAACTGGGACAGAGACTGCTAGGAAAGAAGCCACTCTGGTGGCAGTCGACGAGGCGATCATTCCGTCTTGGAGAGTGGTTAGCGGGCTATGTGAGATACTACCACAAAATGATATCAAAGGCCTCCATTCGTGACATTCCATAGACAATGCTTGGATCCTACTAACAAGCCTCCTTAAAAACCTGCAGTCTTTGTGCAGAACTCTAAAACAAACTCCGGATAATAATGCTTGCTTCAGAAACCTCACATGCACACGACGATGCCCGTTAACATTAAGTGATGTTGAGTCGATGTCCAGTGATCTGAGCTGTATTATTGACTGAATCATTAACTTGGTATATGACCAGGTTGCCACCCTTGGACTGTTACCCCACATCTAAAATGAGATAACCACTGTTCCTTCCTACATTTCAGAATTTCATGAAGATTAATTAGATGTGTCCATAAAACAGGACTTGGAACATAATCTTCAATGTGCTATAATGACATGTTACAATTATAGAATGTTAAGGAATGGCTAGGTCAGCTCACTAAGTGATTCCTGGCATGCAGGTTAGCAAGCATGAGTTAAAATGGAGCTTTCCAGATTTCTAGAGAGTGATCAGAATGACTGATGTGACCATCTGAGTGAACTTTGGAAAAAGAGCGTACACTTCTCTGAAAGCAGGGCCCTTGGCCCTTCGCTTCCCAAGAATGGCCACTTACCATGTCCCTACTTGACAGTCATCATATTTATGCAGCTAAGCTGGGGGTGGCCAAGAGGTTCAGTATCAGATGGAAGGAAAGAATTATCTCTCAGTCTTTGGCCTTGAGAAGTCCTGTGGCAGGTGAACAGAGAAAAACTGGGCAGCACAGCAAGCTCGGTCTCACTCTGTTCCAGTGGTTTAGTAATAATCCAGCGTAGTGGGTTTGAGTTAGCCCCAAGAAGGAGCCCACCAGCGCCTTCTAGCAGCAGTGGCTGAATAGGCCTCTTCCCTGGTCAGGAAGCTCCGCCTCAGCAGTAGGGAACTGTTTCTTCATCTGGAGCACCGGGCTCCCCTCCTTACGTGGCTAACAGATGAAGATCTATATATCCCAGTGACGTTTCAACTTGTGCATTTTTCCAGTGAATCCCTTTTACATGTGCAGTATGCCTGCCATGATGTGTGTGACTGTGTCCCTGGATTCCTGAACAGCTGCCAGCTGAATTCTCTCACGAAAGAGAATTCTGGCAGTGCGAGCACACTGGCATTAATTATTTATAAATGCTAGAAGAAAGTCAAAATCAAAGTCAAGTGAAATTCAAAACGTAGAGATGATAATAATGAAGCAGTGCTTGATTCTGGGGTCCAACATGTGATAACAGGAATGGGCATGAACGTCTCTACTTAGGGCTCGCTTCTGGAGTGTAGTTTGATTTCCTGGAAATTGTTCCCTCTTGGATTAGGCTGTGGTGATAATACCAAGGCATGTGACAAGGACAGGGGCTGCCCAAATGGGCTTCTCAAAGGTACGAAGTAATGAACTGGATGACTCAAGTCCAAAAACACCACTTAGGTCTCCTGAAAATGATAGTTTTAGATACTTTTAGCCCTGTATTACCCAGATAGTTGCCTCCTGCCCGTTCTACACGTTACATATATGAGGAAACAAGGTCTTAGAACAGAGACCATAAATCTTGGGTGACAAGATAAAGGATATGTTGATTTCCACATTTTCATAAGAGTTGGCCTAGGGAAATTTCCCCAAAGGAATGAGCATATTTGTAGGCAATAAATTAAATAAGATCACCATGCTGGATTCTTAAAAATGAACCTATAAATCAACAGGAAGTAAATTTCACACAAGCAGAATTTGGAATGTGAAAATGAGAAGACTTAGCTCTTGCTCTCCTACCTGGGTTCTCCCGAGTCATTCTCCTCCTCTTCTTCCTCACTCCCACTGTACTCGTACTCTGTTTCATCTAAAGAGAGACTCAAGGAAGGTTAGTGCACAAAAAGACACCACAGCTCTGTAAAGCCCAATCCCCTTGCTTTATATATAAGTGAATTGAGGTCCACAGAGTTTTTGACCCTGAGCTCCAGGCCTCCTGACTTGAGCTCCAAAAGTTCCCGTTGGCTGAATTCAAGTACATGGAATTAACCACATCTAATACTGTCCCAGCCAACTCAAGATCTCTGTCCGTAATGGTGTTCTTCATAGGAAAGTGAAGATGAGGAATGGAAACATCGCCTTATTTTAGTTTGTGTTAGTTCATAATGTATAGAACCACCTCAGAGAATCTTTGATTGGCTCACTGTTAACTTCTTGACCCATTGTTCAAGTAGGAATTTTAATATGTCTTATATGGACTCATAAATTGCCTTATGATATCTTGATAAATACCAGAAAGAACCTTTTGACAATATGTGCTATTAAAAATATAGTTAAATGTGTTTTGATTGACCCAATTTAATTGGGGACATCCTTTTAATTCAATAATATGTTAAGCAACTTAACACTCAATAATGAATAAGGCTGAATCTTTGCTTTGGAGGAATCTAATGGGCAAGAGGGGCAAGTAATAAATTGGAGTCCCCATGATGATGAAGAAAGGGAACTAGTCTTTGTGGGGCATTACCCATGCCAGTCACCATGCTAGACACTACACCTGTGTTCTCCCATTTACTTCTTTTAACAATCCTTTGAAATAATATCCATTTTTCAGATGAAGATACTGAGATTATAAGTGGTTAAGTAATATGACCAGTGTCATGTCATTCATAAATTTGGGATTCAGATTTAGAATTCAGTTCAAAACTTTTCCAATTTTAAAACTAGTGTTCTTTCCAACATATTACATGCTACATAGAGGTACACAAAAATTGCAAGGAGATATCTGAGAAAGAAGGAACTAAGTCTGCTGGGGAAGGGGGACAGCAAAATCTCCGAGGGGAAATGAGCTGGGCCTTGGAAGGTCAGTGGCCCTTTTCCAGGCAGATGGCAGCTGAAAGTGGTGGGGAAAGGGCATTCTAGGCAACATAAGCACCTGACAGTGGCTGACAGCATCACAGCGCATGGCATATTCAGAAAACAAGGGGCTGTCAGCGGTTAGATGACTGGGTGTGAGGAAAGCAGATGGAGTGAGAAAGGCCAGCAGGTCTGACACAGCTTGCTGATCCTTACGTAAACCATGCTGAGTGCTTTCCTGTGGGCAGTGGGCTCCTTTGGAGGAACTTTGGATTTTGACTGAGGGAGGGTGATACCACATTACTGTTATCCTTTCATAGCTGTGGGTTAGTAATCACAACTTGGAAGGTATCTGGGCACCCCTAAGAAGGAACTAAAACTGCAATTTGGTTATATTGCCACCAGGGGCAGCAGATACATGCTGAGGACTATAGCACTTGATCCTTGATCATAAACTTGAACACACCTTGCTTTCCGTACCATTTAGCCATTAAAGGGATAAAAAAATGAAGCCAAAAGTGTGATGACTTCAAGAGTATTCTTTAAAATCACAAGTTAGCTTCACATACTCATATTTAGGCTACTCATGAGATGTAGAGAACCTTCATAAAGTGTTTCAATATTCTACATTGAAAGTTTAATATTCCAAACTTTTCTGCAATGAATCAACAGAATTCAAAGTAAAATGCAGAGATTTTATCTGTTAAGGGAAATGACAGCAAGGAAAAAAGCGCCCAATTAATCTAATTATTTTTACTCTCTAGGGTAAAACCCTCATTTATCAGCCTCCTTAATTACAATATTTCTCCAGAATCTGGTTTGATTGCTTTTGTATTACTGGCTTAAATTAGCATGTGTCAACATACTTTAAGGAAAAGATATGAGGTAAAAATATCATAAAGCAATGCACATGAAAATTGTTTGATTCTGTGGTGGTTACCAGAAGGCAAGGAGGGCCGGGGAAGGCAGAAGAAGGTCAAGGAGTCAAACATATCACGATGGAAGGAGACTTGATTTTGGATGGTGAACACAATGTAATATACTGATGGTATATTACAGAACTGTATACTTGAAACTAGTATTCAAGTATTAATCTTATTAACCAATGTCACCCTACTAAATTCAATAAAATTTAAAAAACTGTTTGATTCAACCAAAAGCTTGTCTTAGAGCTAATGAGAGTAAAACAGCATTAAAGAGAGCAAATTAAGTCATTTGGTCAAACCGAGCAAATGGAATGAGATTTCCTTTGATCAATGCTCTTCCTTGGGGGACAGACTAAAATGGGCTCTAAATCTCATCAGAATCAGGTTCCTCAGATGACCATGTAACAGTTGAGTGTACCTACCACCTAAAATGTTACTCTTCTACTTTGCAGAAAAGGAATACATTAAAAATAGTCTAGATTTTTTTTTTCATGGGATGGAGAGTTCTGACTCACATTGCAGAGTTTGTGCCACCAAAATGTGAAAACAACCTAAGGCTCAAACTTATCCATTCCTACCAGTCAGGGGCAGAGGGGTCAGAGGTTCTCAGAAAGTAACCCTGAACAGTACTGGAAAATTGTAGGTCAATAAAGAATTGTCTAAATAAGAACAGCTAATATTTATCGAGGATGTCCACGTGCCAGACATTGTATTAAGAACTGTAACATGCATTGTCACATTTAATCTTTGCAACAATGCCAGGCAGTCCTAATTATCATTATAAACCCAGTCCTATTTTAAAGGTCAGGAAACTGGGCTGAAGCTCAAGTAACTATTAAAGGGTAGAGCTAGACTTGAGCTCAGAGTTTGAGTTTGAAAACAAGATTCTGAGCACTTACGCTACTTTATGTGCCTACAGTAAATTAAATTTCCTTTTTCAAGAAGGTCACCTTCAATGGCTGCATGTCTGACACACCTACCCCCTTAAAATATTCCCTATAAGATTTTGACTTCATGGAGTGGCCCACGGCCACCATCAGGAAAAAAGCCTGGCAGCCTCTTTTCTTTCACCGAGACTAGAAGATCATTCATTCTGACTTCCAAATAACTAAATCAGAAATGAGCCTCGCAGCACAAAAACTTAAACGTTCAAAACTGCCAGTACAGACAAATGTCAACTAGATTTTTTTAGGCTGTCTGTCTCCTGTAGGTTTTTAGTCTTCAAAACATGAATATTCATTTGAATTAAGAAAGCCGCTTGTCATATTAACCCACTCCATAGCATCACTCAACATGCCTCTTTTTGTTCAGTGCCTGGAAAAGGTAGTATTTCTCACAGTTCTGTTCTCATGAAAGATTCCATCCAGCTGTGGCTGTGGTACTTCACTGAGGCCCACAGGCTGTGACCTTGGAGGCAGCCCCTCACACCAAAGAATAATGCAGGCCCATTTGAAATCCCCACAGGTCATGTTCAAATACATGAAGAGCCCAGGACTCACTCCATCTTTTGTTTCCCTTGTTGAAATACAAATGTGCTTCTAACCTTTCTCTCCTCGTTTCTTCTTTGTTCTATCAATATGGTCCTTGAGTTGAATGCGGACCTGTCGTTCATTAGGCTGGTCTCGTATAAATGGATGCTTCATCAGTTGCTCCGTTGCTGGTCGCTGGCTGTGATTCTTTACCAAGCAGCTCTCAATAAATGACTGAAATTTTTTTGACCTGTCAAACAAAAGAGATGAAGCACAGACTAAAATACAATCCAAAGGAAAGCAAACATATTTTTGTGAAATGTTAGAATTAAAAAAATAAAAGAAAATAGGTCCAATCAGCCAACACAGAGATCAACCCCTCACAAAGTAGGTCTAGCTCTTCATTAGGCACAGGGGGTTCATTGGCATCATCACCATCCACACACAATTCATGCAACCCATGGCAGTGATATATGGGAAAGTACGTATTTTTTGTAGAGTTTATACATAATATCTCACAGAAAACCGAAAGAAACTGGAGAAGCAAAAGACCCTGCTGGGAATCATACCTGGAAGTTCTATTGGACTGAGAGAACCAGAGCTGGGTTTTAAAGGATTAGGGGGAAATCACTGCGAGGAAAGGACAGCTCAGGAGGCATAAAATCAGTGAAAAACTACAGTCAGGAGTGAGCTCATTTTTTGTCAGGGGGCGCTGAAGTGGGGTTTCTAAATGGCAGCAAATGCAAGCTGGGAAAAGTAAAATCAAGGCTGGGTAGGGGAGTCTATTTGGCAAAAATGAGCAAGATTATTCTATGGCAAAGTGAACTAGGTTTGGAAAAAAATTTAGCTGGTAATTTCAGAATCCCTTTTGAATTTTGCTTTCCCATTCAAAAGAACAGGATGTATGTATGTATTTGCTATCAAGCCCAAGGACTTGGAATTAAGGGACGAAGTTCATAACCAAAAGCAAATTATCTCCATCTAGAAAGGCAATATTTCTTCAAAGGTAAACTCTATGCCACAGATGCACAGGGTCAGGGAGCTGATGAGAGATACCACGCCAATGATTAGGGCAGCAAGTACACAGTGTAGTAGAAATTAACGGTGGACTTTAGCTATGACTCATGAGTTGACCATGCATGCTTTTGCTGAATTTATTACTTTCCAGAATGATAAGTAATTAAGCTCATGACTCTACAGCATGCCTTTCTAAGGTGTTCCAAAGCCCATCACCGACCGAGACCTTGGCCAAAACCTTGGTCACCCCCTGCTCAAGCTGGAGGGTAATCTGTTTTTTGCTCTCTGTCGCCCTCTTGTGAAGCACTGTGGAGTTACAGGAGCAGATTCCAGGAGCAAGCCTTCCCAAGTTTCTCAGGAGGCCAGGTGCATACCTGTGTGTGTTTATGTGTATGTTTACTTAAGGCCTGGAAAGTATCCTCACCACTCAGAATACAATGGTGAGCATCTCCTCCAAGATTCAAATGCAAGAGGACATTCGTACATGTACCCCTTCAGTCTTGCCAAGGTCAAAGCAGTTTTTCAGCTTTTTCCATGCTTTTATTTTTTAATAAATTTCTTTATTGTTGTTCAACTCCATGTTTTAAAAGCACTGAATTATTGGTTGTTTTCCCCCCTACATTTCTAAGCTATGTTCAAGCTTTTACATTACTTTACACAGAAGTAAAGGTAACCTGCTATGCTTGGGGCCACCCCAGGAGGAATCAGGACTGGATGAGAAACAGCGACAGCAGGATGGACAGGCTGCGCCTCCCTCCAAGTCCTCAGTCCCCACCTGCTCCCACCACACGGCGGCAATCCTCAGTGTTCAGGTGTGCTTGAGTCCTATTGGTACGATGAGCACACTACCTGCTCTTACGTGTTTGCTAAATCTGAACACATGGAAAGTTATTGGATGAGAGTTCTGGACAAGAGCTGTCATAGGGTCACCTTCAAATCTGTGCTCACGAGAGAGAGAAAGAGGGACTTGGGGGGCAGATATTGTTGGGTCGGCTTTCTCTCTCAGATCCATCAGATAAACATGTGGAGGCACAAATATGGTATCACCTACAGACAGACCTTGTGCAAAACAAACAAACAAACAAACCCATAAGGAATAAACTGAAGAGTTTAAAAAGTACACAAATTCCACACAGTGCTTCTCTAGGTAGAAAATCCCTATTGCGACAGTATGGATGGAGCTGGAGAACATTATGCTAACTGAAATAAGCCAGAGAAAGACAAATACCATACGATCTCACTGATATATGGAATCTAATGAGCAAATTGAACTAACAAGGAAAATCGGGACAGACTCATAGGTGGAGAACAGGCTGACAGCTAGCTGGAGGGTGGAGGTGAGGGGGTGGAGGGATGGAGCAAAAAGGGAAAAGGACTCATGGTCATGGACAACTACATGATGATTGCTGGGGGGAGGGAGAGGGTACAAGGGGACCAAATGCTAATGGGAAAAATATACAATTAACATTAAATTCTAGAAAACAAAAAAAGAGACAATCCCTAGTAGAAAGATGAAAACAAATTCAGACAGAAAACTATTAAATATTCATGAAGAATGCAAATGAAAGTTTTCTTTTTTCTGGTTGCAACTAGAAGGAAGTGCTCATCTTTTATAAAGTAGTAGGCTATTAATTAGAGGATAAGAAATAAATCACATCCAATTTAAAAATGAGATCCAGACTTAATAGACTGTCTATTCCATTCCCTGATACTGAAACCTCAAAAAAGTCAGAAAAGTCTCCAGGATGAGAATGTGTTCAAGAAGTTTCATGGAACCAGCCTGGTACAGGGTCATTTTTCCAGAATCTCTTCTGGTGGGAAAGAACCTCAGGAGATATTCAAGAGAATAGCTGTGGGCCCCAAGGGTGGGCCAAGGATGCATAACCATAAAGCTGGAAATGTATTCCACATCTTCAAATGCTGCTGTGTTTGAAGAGAAAATAATGCTTACTTACAGGTCTTCAAAGAGATTCATTGTCTCTTATTTAAATTAGTGTGACCAAAGAATCAATATACTTAATTATACACTTAATTAAAACTAAAAACACTTCACTTATGTTGAATACCACCTGGCTGTTTGCTGAGTGGTCTTAAGGGTTTAAAGTACATTTACATGACTTTATTGTTAGAATCTCTGCTGCTAGTGCTTTAATTCTGACTTTTTTTTTTTAAAAGAAATGCCTAAGATTAGTAATACTAATTTCCCCAGGGTTGGCATGGAGAGATAGATGTTAATGATTGGTGCATATAGTCCGAGACACTGGTTCTTATAATACCAATGTCACTGAACACTTCATCCTCCCAGTTTTTCCTGATTTGTATTAAATTGTGTTAAAGGAATTAAACAGGCCCCAAAGAGTATTACACTAATCATTATAACCAGCCAGGCTAAAAGTTTTTGATAATCACAGGACTGACTCCCTAAAGGCAATTTGACCTTTAAAATTTGTTTTCGATCCAGAAATATTCTGTTTTTCTACTTTGGCCTCCATTACTTACTGTGTGATTTTGGGCAAATTGCTTAACTTCTCTGTGTCTCAGGTCCCCTGGCTGCAAATGGGGATGTTGTTAAGTACTTATCTCAAAAGACTGTTGTGATAATTAAATGAGTTAATTCAAGTAAAATGCTTACAACAGTGCCTGTTAATGTATGTATATGTATTTACACACATAAACACTATAGGTCTGTTTGCTGTTATTGTTGTTAATATTATTATGATGATGATGACAATGTCCCAGCAACCTCAAGCTATTACCAGACTTAAAGAACAAGAGTATCTGTCTTTAGGACTGGGAGTAGAGATTTAGACAGTTTCCCCCCATTTCTGTTGAGCTGAATAGTAGGGTTCTTTAAGGGAAGTATTTCTCATATATTTGGATTAGACATGCTAGCAAGAAGAGTCAACAGGACCGTTATCTCCAAAGAGACTGCAGAAAAGGTTAATTGATAAAGTTCATGTAGCAATTTTTGTTTTGATTTGATAAAGTCCACAGTCACACTATTACTAGCAAATTCAGTCTATTTGAAGTATTTTATGAATTTACTGTTATCACTCCATTATTTAGAACAGACACACAAAGTAGCTCTGTCATTTCTTAAAACAAAAGTGTCTGGTGACCCACCAGGAAAAAGAACTGGTGTTTCATAAAATAAGAGGAGGCACTGTAAGCTCTGGAGTAAAAGCAGAAAGCTGGGGGGTTCCAGGCTGGCTCTCCCAGGAACGAGCCTCTTAATGTCACCAGGCCTTGCAGTCTTCAGCCAAAGCCCAAGTGGGAATCTTTGCATCTTTCTGGTGATAAGAAATTATCATTCTTCTAATGAGCTCAACTGAGCACTGCTTTGCCCATGTGGAATCTTTGCATTCAAAGGGCACACAAAAAGAATGAGACCAACCATCTTTTACGGGAACAAAGTTATCTCCATCTTCCTCCAGAAACTCCTGGATGGAAACTACAGCAGCAATGAGTATGTGTGCGAGGGCAGGGGTGTGGGCATACACGGTGGGAGGAGAAGGGGAGAGCACATCTTTTGTAGGAGATGCTTGACCCATCTGAGTTGACTCCAACCACACGCAGAGACAGGAGGAGGACATGCGAGTCCCAAATCACTGTCCATTTGCTGGTGGGGTCATGGAGATAGAGGGTGAGGACATCCTTGCTCTCTTCTATTCAGCCAAGAGAACAAAGTACCAAATAACCGAGCCAGCTGAACCTTGAATGGAGACCCTGACTGCATGACTTTTTGAGCTCTAAGGCACAGGTGGCAAACACAAGGCCAGCAGGCCAAATCAGGCCCTCCACCTTGCTTTATCCCATCTGGAACCTTGTTTCTATCCAGCAGCAGCACCCAGCTCTTGCTTAACTGTTAAGGGGTAGTTACATTTATACAGTCCTGAAATTACATTCGGCCCTTTGAAGGCAAATGTGAGGCTGATGTGGCCCCTGGTGAAAATGAGTTCGACACCCCTGCTAAGGTTTCTCCTCCTCACGTTGCTGGGGGAATGAAGGGCCAGGTTCCTGCGAGGAGGGATGCTGTCCGTTTTTATAATAAAAGGGGCAAGAGCAGTCAGTGTACTGCCATTCTTTCCCCAATAGTAAGGTGCAAGGAAAAAACGTGCAACTTAGAGACTGGTGGAGCTCACGCTCTACCACTTTAACCTTGAACTTAAGAAGCCGAGTGGTGCAGTAGAAGGAATGTGGGTTACAAACTTGGGAAACTAAAAGACTGTATACCCTTGTGCAAGGAGCAGGACCTACCTGGGCCTGTCTCTGATCAATAAAATGAGGACTCAGAGCATTTGCCTGGCAAGGCTGTGGCTAAGATTATATATGTTATCTTAGTTTTACACACATACACATTATTGAGTCTACAACATACATATTTCTTATATGCCTTGTATGTTGCAGATTCAGCAATGTTAGCTGGAAAGTACCTTGACATAACGAAGAGTTCCTGGCCAATCTCTACCACAATGGCGCCCCCATTTGGTGATACATTCACATTACACTGAGAACAGTGTACTTCCTCTGATAATTCATTTAGGTAGAGAACAGCTGGATATAAAAGAACATTTCGGAGTTTTGTTTCTTTTGACGTGGCATAGAGGTTCCCTCTCTTACAAAATTAAAGGAAAATAAATGAAATGCTTTCTTTCCCCCCTAACCCCAGAGCGTGTTAAAGCACACCTCATTTTAAATCCCTGTGGACCTGGTTCTTTAAGACAGAGTACGGCAGCCCTTGAACAACACCATTTCGAACTATGCGGGTCTGCTTATACGTGAGCTTTTTTCAATAAATACAGAGCTGGCTCTCCATATACCTCCGTGGACTCAACCAATAGTAGGTATGGAGGGCTGACTGTATGCCTTGGTTTGTGCCACTTTACACAGGGACTTGAGCATTTGTGGGGGTCCTAGAACCAATCCCTCAAGGATATCAAGGAACAACTATAGTTAAGTTTTTAGGAGAGTCAAAAGTTTTATGTGGATATTTGACTGCACAGGGGTCAGCACCGGACCATGGTACAAGGGTCAAATGTACTCCAAAGTGCTTAAGTATTTTCACTTAGAAACTGGAATTCTATCGGGCAAAACAGGAGCCTCCCCGCGAGCCCTGTGGCTGGAGCTGCACACCACCTCACCAAGGCCAGGCTCTGAGGGCCAGAGACCACTTCACCAGGGCCATTGTTTCCCCTGCTCACTAGCAAATGGCCGAGCTACCTTTCCTTTCCCTGTCCAATGGTGTGGCACTCATGCCCTCCGTGACTTGGAGGCCTTCCCTCCAAGTCATGGAGGGCCAAGTAAGGGGGCTGGGTGGCATGAAACTAGCCTGGCTTCCTCACTGTTCCTGGACTGATGCTCCCTGTGGCATTATCAAAATTCTCATTGTCTGAAGTTTGAAGCAGAAAAGACAGACTGTATGTTCCACAAAGTCTGTATTTCTCAAACAAGGTCAATGCAGGGCTGATTTTTTTTGAACAATGAAAACTAAGATAACAGTACAGGAGCCGTTCACTCACTCTTCTGAGGGGCCAGGCAGGCCACACAAAGGGCAGTGCAGGCCAGGTTAAGAGACAACAGGGCAAGTGCAGTGATCAACTGACTCCAGCTTCTGAGCTGGGGAGAGGTGGCTTCTGGGGTGGAAGGACAATCTCTTACCCTAAAGGGCAGAGGGGCCCTCGGCAGAGTAGCACTACATCACCTTTGCTCACAAGGCCAGACATCTAAATGTTATGCTCCATCACCAGATTTATAACACTAGGTGATTCATACAAATATTTCTGAAACATGGTGTGGCTGCTCAAACAAAAGCTACGTGAGAATGGCCCGCTCGTCCTCTCTGGGAGAGCGGGAAACACCTGTCCAGTGGCAGTGCAGGGGGACGAGAAGGGGACAGGGTGGGTGAAGCCCACTGTGTACAGCAGGCCCCATGGGGAGGCTGGGAGTGAAGGACAAGCAGAAACCTGGTGCCACTGACACTTCCAGGCAACAGAATTGAGCTGCCTCCTCCCCGCAGGAGCCTGTTGCAGGGAGAAAGGAGGAAGCAGGGCCTGGGCACCCTGAGGATCACATGCTGTGCTGGTGCCCAATGGAAGGCTGTTGCTGGGGAGAGAATGGTCCTCTCACACCACAGTGACCCTCTAGAGAGAGAGGCAGGAGCGCAGAATGCTCTGCCTCCTTGTTACCAATAGCAACTCTCACTCTCTCTTCCTGCAGCCTTGGCAACTCCAGGGCTGTCGTCCCTTCTGGTTGTCTCCTTCCCTTTCTTGGTGCAGCGTGCCTTCCTCTTGTTCCACTGGGGTTGCTCTGCCATTCCTAGATGACTGCTATTAACCGAGACTGTTCTCCACATGGGAGTGTGAAACTGTGAGTGGGTGGGTGAGAAACAGCAGGGCTCCAGTCAAGGGCCTGACCATGAAGTGGCACGACAGGGGGCAGGAGTATCTGTCCCTTCATGCTCTAACTGCCCAGAATATGTCTCTAGAAAAGGAGAAGAGGTCACAGGAGGTCCAGGAATTGGCCTAGTGCAAGGGGAATCAGAGGTTCAAGAATGCAGCAGGAAGGATACACCGAAGCCACCAGGGTAAAAGATGGGAGCAATGCATTTTCGATATAGACTGGCCGGATATAAGTACAATGTGCCAAAAGTCCAACTTCTAGCCTAACCTGTCAAACTCTGTTTCCCAAACTTCAGGCAATCATACACTACCAACACAATTTTTCACCTAACCCTTCCACCACCCATCCAAGAATTCATTTAGTATTTTTCTCTGAGTCACTTTTTCATGAGAATAACTTTATTAAATGGGAAGGCTATACTGCTACCCAAAATAAGAAGCCAACATTGCCTGCCATGAAGAGAAGGCAATAGAAAACCAAAAATTACCAATGTTCATACACAGACCCATGCAATCATCTCACACACTACCAGGTGTGTGTACGCACTGAGAGAATTACTGTCTTAAAAAGTGGAAGGCGGCCAGCCTAAGCCTGTGCACCATCGCCCTCTAGTCGGAGACATTCTGCGCTGCCAGAAAAGAGATTAGTTGGGTTCCACCATCCATTTTAGCTAAGAGCTCCTTACCTTAACGGTATGGGGTAAAGACTTGCTGTGCAAATACAGGAGTCCCCCCTTCTCCACAGGGGCATGTTCTGAGACCCCCAGTGGAGGTCTGAACCCACAGATAGTGCAGAACCCTAGAGAGATTATGTTCTTTCCTGCACATACATGTATGCCTATGATAAAGTTTAACTTATGAGTTGGGTACAGCAAGAGATTAACAACAATAACTAATAATGAAATAGAACTATTATAACAATAACTGCAATGAAAGTCATGAGAATGTGTCGCTCAAAACATCTTACTGTCAAGCACTCACTTTTCTCCTTCGTAACATGATGGGAGAGGATAGAGTCCTATGCGATGAGATATAGTGAGGTAAATGACGTAGGTGTTAGGACGCAGCACCAGGCTACAGTGGATCACCTGCTTCTGGGGATTCTGGACCATTAGGCCATGACAACGTCAATGGTTGGGGAAATTTAACGCTTTTGGACAGCAGTTGACCATGAGTAACTGAAACCATGGATAAGGGGGAACTGCTGTAGTAACTCAATGTGTACTTTATTCAATAAGATGTTCAACTCATATGTAAAATCACTCACCAGATTTTAATGTACACAGTCTAATCCTGTCAGCAGGACCTAAGTATCTGAGTTAATCCAAAAAAGAATCGCAGGAAAACCCGCCCTTGGATCTGTAAAACACCGAAGTCCAAACTTACCACTTCTTAGACTTCAGCCGAGGCGCTGGGTTCCGGGGGATGAGGAAGAGGGCTCTCATTGGGTGCATGTCACAGAGAGCTGCAAGAGACCGAAACAGGGGCCAGCTCCAGTGAGGACGCCAAACTCATGCCAAGTTCATCCTCACTGTGCAGCCAAGGCTGCCAAATGGCTCCCTGAGTCCACGCATGACCAGTGAGCAGAGTCAGAAGAGCACAAAGCTTCCATCTGGTGAGCGGGCAAAAGAGCTGATGTCTAATTACAGGAGTCTCTTAAAACACAACACATTTCAGCTAGAGAGCAGCATCTCTACTTTGACTTTATAACTAAGGAAACAAAGGTAAAGGGTCAGCAAGGTTTACTTTGCTATAAATAAGCACCTAAGATTCCAAATAAGCAACATCAAGATAACCACTCAATGGAAATGGTAAGTTATTTTAGTTAGTAAAGCTAAGTGTTAAGAATAAAGGATTTTTTATAATCTATTGTATGTTTCTTATACATTCTCATCCAAATGCAATGTTATCTACATAGATTTTGAGTATAAAACACCACACCAGACACCGTTCTCTGTATTTCCAAATATCCTCAAGGACTTTCCAGGTTTTCCGATGGGTTTTTGTTTTGTTTCATTCCCTGGCCCCAGGTAGACCAGAAGATTAAGGCAAATAAAGTCTGGCAGGAAAATTATAAACTATCTCAACTTGTATCCATGATATTATTGTTTATAGTGAAAGCACTCAAACATTCTTATTTTAATCAAAGTATCTCACCAGTTTACTTTTCAAATATCTGAGAGTATCTTTTCCTTTGTGCTTAGAAGAAGAATCTAATCTCCATAAAAGCTGCAGAATTTTGTGGGTTGAAACTTATTTTTAGCCTATTCAATTACTCATCAAGAATGATAATATGGTTTAAAGACTGTAATATATTATTTTTATGATTCATAAATACCTATTAGCATTGTGGATGAGGGGAAATTTGTCAACAAAGACTCCAAATCAATTATGCTACAGATGAATTTTACCAACTCTAGAGTGAGGAATAAGAAAACTATAATGACTGGAAGGTTAAAAAAAATCCTATGAGCATAACAACCTGTCATGCAAACAAGGGGCCTCTGAAAAGCAGGTACCAAGGTGCTATTAAATGTGAGAAGGGGAAATTTCTGCCTCAGAGGAAGTAGGGAGAGAGCCAGGGAAGGCTGGGAGAGTCATCGGTTTGCTATGCAAATCTGATTGGCACAGAGGTGAGAGGGGGATGGAGTGGGCAGAAGTGTGCTAGACTGTCCTACAGTCTAAGGAAACTAAGAAATAAAACGGAGGAGAGGAAGTTGCCTGCAAAGAAAGGAAGCCTGTGTCTTCCAGGATAGACTCTGCTGCCTCATGTCCCTGTCACGCTCAGTCAGTGATGGGGAGTGGTCCCTGGCAGGTGCGGCCTCATTGCCATGGCAGCAGCTAGGCTCGTGGTCAGTGGCATGGCCACCCAGGCCTGCTTGGTGTAGGTGCTATGGAGGGCCAATATTTCAGATCTCAAGGAATCTGAGAGCTTCTCCAGAGAGCCAGAGCCCAGGCCATGCAGCCTGAAATATGTAGGGAAATCTAAAAATCTAAACATCAGTGTTTCGATAGGAATGAAAGCAGCTGAGTGTAAGTGTTTCTGTGACACACGCACTAAAAAATTGGCTTTGAATTTCTGTTGGAGTTTATGGTCTTGGTGGTTTACCTCAGTTTTGTGGTACATAGATGAAGGGGAGTTCAAGAATCAACTACACGCTGAATCTGTAAAACAAACAAGTCTCCCCAAAGTTTGCCTCCTTTTTCTTTTCTTCTGTTATAAATTTGAGATCCTCGAACCACTTGGAAATGAATGGATTCCTGGTTGATTTAAGGACTCTGCTTTCTAAATACGCCAGCTTGATTCCATGCAGGGCTTGGCGTAGCAGAAGTAAAGCTACTGTGGCTCCTGGCAAGGAAGCTTTAATACCTGCAGAGCAGACCAGCAACAGAATTCACCCGCAGGAAGGTACTTACGGGGAGCTCCTTCTGCCATCTCGATCGCGGTGATTCCCAGAGACCACAAGTCACTCTGGAAGAGAAGGAAGGTACAGACACAGGCATAAATGCAGCGAACAAAGGATAACCTGGGCAAGTCTGGTCATTGCTTCAGAACTGCTTGTGGGAAAGACAGTCAGTCGCCTCTTTACAAACTTATTTCAGCCGCAAAGCCTAAAAATGGGAACCTCATTCATTTTCATTGACAATACCTTTCACGGTGCCTGACTCATAGTGAGTTTTCAATAAATGTATGAAAAATGAATATATGGTTAAAAAATTAATTTATCACTACTTTGGGTGGTGAACACACAATACAATTTACAGATGATGCATTATAGAATTGTACACCTGAAACTTATATAATTTTATTAACAAATGCCACCCCAATAAGTTCAGTAAATATTAATTTATCACTAAAATTTATCTATTGCTTGAACCATATGAAATTGCTGCTTTTTGACTGTTTTTCATGCTGTTATTGAGGTATAAGTCTCATTTAATTAACTATCTATGTGTAAAGTATACCATTTGAAGAGGTTTGACATACATATACACCAGTGAAACCACCACTACAATCAAAATAATACACATCATCATCATCCCACAAAGGTGCCACTTGTTCCTTTGTAGTATCTTCTTTCTGTCCTGCTTGTCTCCGAACCCCAGGTCCTAATCCATAAGACCCACTCATCTACTTTCCGTCACTATGGATTAGTTTACATCTTGTAAAGATTTATATAAATGAAGTCATTCGGTTTCTTTCACTTAGCGTAATGCATTTAAGGTCCATCCATGGCCTAGCATGCGTTAATACTTCATTCCTTTTTATTGCTGAGTGGTGTCCCATTGCAAGGATATACTACAGTTTATCCACTCACTTGTTGGTGGACATTTGGATGGTTTCCATTCTGAGCTATTACAAATATAGCTGCTACATTCATCGTAAGTCTTTGTATGAATGTCTGCTTTTACTATTTTTTTTTTAAGTAACTAACCCAGGCAGGGAATGGCTGGCTCATTAGTTGATGCATACAAGCGGGGGTGGAGGGGGAGGGCAAAAGTAGGTTTACAATGCTGTGAGCATACAAAAGAGAGTTTATTCTTGTATTATTATTTATTAATCATTGTACTATTTCCTCACGAGTAACTGTAAACCTACTTTTGCCCTACCCTGTATTTAGAGGCAATTTTTTTTAACATAGAAAACTGACAATTTCATGTGGTTTAACCAAAACAGGGCAGCTTTTGGATGGTGGTGTTCGCTGATGTATTTCCACTGCTTAGAACTGAGCCAGGCCCAGTTGTAGATGCATCATGTGTCTCTTGAATGAATGAACAATGTCTTCTTGTAAACAGACTAATATGTAAATAGAGATTTATACCCTTACATTCATTCTTATTCTACTCAGACTGATTGTGATGTTCTTACCAGAGTTTTCTAGGCTAGGACCTCAACCTGTACTTGTGCAATCTCCATCTTTATGACATGTTTCTTCCCTACTCGGTGTCTATGGCTCAGTAGCCTCTAAATATTGTACAGGAGGGAGTAACTCAAGAGATGGGAAAACCAGATTAGGGAGCTCCAAAAAGATGCTCGCCACTTCAGCTACCCAGGAGATGGCACAATGTGGAATTGTTTTGGTGGCCCCCAACCCTGATGAAGACTCTCACCCTCTCACTTTAAATGTAGCCTGCATTTTGGACACTATTCTCAATTTTCACCTGTAACCTCACTCAAATTATACCGAGGTCAGAGTTAAATTAAGTTTCCTTACAATTCCCATCAAACAAAAGTCAAGGCCACATGAAGAGTAGACATAACTGGCAGAAAACTACGGAATCCAAGCCGAATTGTTCCCTAGAACTAAACTTCTCAATATCCAGTGAGTGACACCCATCCTATTCAGTATTTGGACAGAGGCCTATACAATGGGGAGGGAGCTTACTAGGGGGTCTAGACTCTTGCCTAACAGGCAATCACCTTAGAGCAGGTGGCTGGGGCACACACTACTTTAGGACCTGGGGGGGGGATTCTTTAATTCATGAGCCTGTCAACCTGTTCACATAAATATCACAAGTTCTTAGCTTAACTGGGGATAACAATGTACCTGCATAATACACTGTTCTCTGATTCCAAGTAAGCTCTCTGCGTGGAACATAACTCAGAAATGCAACTCTTATCCTTTGTCTTTGTTATATTTCAAGATTCATTCAAAGTTATCATTAAACATACACTCACACTCACACGCACAGTTGGTGTGGCCCAGCAAGTCACTGAGTTTTTCTATAGTCTCCCAGCCTTCCTCAGTTAGTGAGGATCATTTCAGAGCTAAAGGGAAATGCCTGGTCCTCCTATTATAGGTTGGCTCAGGAGCAGTAACTGGTAAAGATAAAAACACAGCTCCCTTGAACTTGAGGTTTTCTGGTTGATTGATACAGACGGTATTTTGGGAACATGAAACAATGAGTCACTCACTGTGCAGGAGGCATTAAACAGGAAGCACAGCAAGAATAGTCTGGAAATGATGGGTTGTGCTGCTGTGGTAACATTCCAGTATCTCCAGGTCTTGATAGCTCTGCCATCATTTCCCCAACATCCCTAGGAGTTGAGTGGGTCTGTACTGTGAAATGAGGTGCAAATATGGAGGTGAGTCTGCTTATATGCCCCTATCTACCAAAGCAGGGTTGAATTCAAATGGCTTTCAAGTCTAGGAAGCTTGAGCCAGTTGCTTTTGAAAGGAAATAATGGCTCGTGGTGATAAGGTACCAGGCTGGTCCTCAGATGGGGGAAGAAAATGATCAGGAAACTCGGGCCAACTTCTGCCTTTGGATCTCTGCTCTAGCCACACCCTCGTCTACAGCAACAGCTCCTGTGATGTGCTCCCCATGAGGACGCCTGTGCCTCTCCCGAGCACGGTCAGTCTCCCCCTTTCCCACCTTTGTCCCACAGAAAACTGATACCTTCTAAACAACTGTGTAACTTACTCATCATGAATTTGTTGTATTTTGCGTTTACTGTTTGCACCCCCTACCGCCAACACACACACACACACACACACACACACACGAGAACACAAGGTCCATGAGGGCAGGTATCTTTGCTTGGTTGGCTGGTATACTCCAAGTACCTTGCACAGTGCCTAGCACATAGTAGGCACTTAATAAGTATCTGTTAAATAAGTAAACAAATGAAAGGCACATGAGAGACAGGAGCAACACCTAAGGGTTCTAAGGCTATAAAATGTCTAGGAGAGCACCTAGTCCAGCGATTTTTCAACCTTTTTCATCTCACAGCACACATAAACTAGGCATTAAAATTCTGCAGCACACCAAAAAATATATTATTTTTTTTGCTGATCTGACCAAAAAAAGTGTAATTTTGATCCACTCACACTGGACGGCTGTTTTTGTGTTGCCAATTGTCATTTTTTTTTTATTTGATGAATCTAGGGAAAAGAGGTAGGTGCCCCTGACTCGGGTATTGAATATTTTAAAATCTCTTATGGCACACCCGTTAAAAACAGTCGATCTAGTCTAATCTTTCATTTCCCAGATGAGGGGAAATGACTTACCCAAGACCACAGAGTTAACTCAGCACCCAGCGTTGAACAGAGCTGGCTGTCCTGCCTCCCGGGCTAGTTCTCTGTTACCTGTCACCACAGCAGAAGGACCTGACTAGTCATGTTTTTTAAAAAACGTACTTGGGCCCATAAAATAAGATAGATTCTTACTTTGTCTACGTGTAAGTGAAGGTGCTGAGACTCCGTGGAGCACCCCACAAACCAACGCGAGGACACTGGCCTCCACTTCCGAGAGGCGGCATGCAGAGTCTTCTAAGTCGGACAGACCTGGATTCAAATCTAGTTCCTGAAAGCACTGCTCGGAGCTTAGCTTCCTGACTTGCACTGCAGAGTTGGTGACATATCTACACGCAGGCGGGCTGCCCAGCACAGAATCTGGCACTCAGTGGCCTTGAGCATATTAATTTCCTTCTCTGCTACTGTTAGGTGAGACTGCCTCTGCCTGTGCAATTTAATCTTCTGATTAAATTGTCCCATTTGGTTGTGGCAGACACTGTTGGCTAACCCAACGGACATTCTGAAACTCCATTTCCTTTGCTGCCTCCATTGAAGAGGAGAGGCAAGCCAAATGTGTTTGTTCAGACTTCCTTATAGCTAAGGACGGCAATTCAGAATGTGACATAGTTGTGGCCAATGAGACACAGGCAAGCATCTTCTGGGAGCTTCTGAGAAAGCTTTTACTTTTCTTGAAATAAGTGACAAATACAGCTGGTATCTTGACAACTCTTCCCCACTTCTTAGTGCCTTGAAGAAAAACATGCTGTTTGGAGCCACAGCATCCATCTTGCAAACAAGAGGCAATAAGGCAACCAATGAATGATGACAAGGCAGAAAGGCAGAAGCCTGGGTTTCAAAGACATCAGTGAGCCGCCACACCAACCCTGAACTGCCTGCTTTTAGACCTCCGGTGACTGAAGTACAGCCTAAAGCAAACCTTACTGAGAATATGTATACAGCAATGACTTGAGGAGGCATATTCTGACAGCTGGGAAATGGGGAGGTCCCAGCTGTTAGGTGATAGGTGGTCCTGGGTTTAGCCCATAGGAAACAGGAAGGGTCAACAAAGAGAGATGCTTCCTTTATTCAGTTGACAACATCTCAGAACCTCTCTTACAGAGCTTTCTCCAAGCCCCCAAAACAACTCCTTCAAACCAAAGGTCGCACCATCCCAACTCCTGTGCATCTTCTGTCACGTGACCAGGCCAGAAAGTGCTGCTTCTTTAAGCCCTGCATTGACAGCATCATTAGAATCATTTTTTGGCTAGGGTTCTTGTTTTCCAAAACGAACATTTATATTCCTGGCTATTTATATATAGACAGAGGTGCTTGTAAGCTCTGCCTAACTGCCCATACTAGAGAGCAGCAAAGGTCCTTGATGGGCCTCGTGTAAGCCTTTGGATGCATAAGCAAGTCCCACAGGCACTCCAGAACTTAAATATGGGAGGAAGTGCTCCAATTACAACTGGCAAGACAGATCACAGGAGACGAGAAAGGGAAGCAGGAGGAACAAGATGAGGAGAGTCAGGCAGGGAGAGATAAGTTTCCTTCGTGGCCATAGTGTGACTTGTTTTGGCAGGAGCTCGGCGATTTGTTATTCCAGAGGTGCTGTGCTGCCTGCCCTGTGGCATGATTAATAGGCCAGTCTTGTGTGCATGACAAAGAGAACAGAGGCAAATCTAGTGCCTCCGAAGAGCCAGCGGCAAGCACACAACTTCTGACTGGTGGAAGGCCATCTGGCGTGCCGGCAACTTGAACACAGTAAGATAGCAGTTATTCTGGGGCTGGACTGCCCAACATGTGAAGAAAAGAATACTTTCAGATGGCCGATCCAACCACACAGAGAAGGAGGTGGTGTGGCACAGGAAAAGGGCCCTATAATGCAGGGAGAGGTGGAAAGCTCATTCGAGTAGCCACATAGACCTAGGCTTCACTCGGCTTAGACACAACCAGCTTGATGACTTGGGCAAGCACTTAACTTCTCTGAGCCCATTTCCTCAATTGTAATGTGAAGAGAACACCTATCTAGCAGGGTTAATGTGATAATGCTGTAAGATAATATATGCCAAGTACGTAACACAATGCAGTGCACATAGTGGGTATCTAAAAAACACTGGTGCAGATAGACCCTGAGGACCAGTTATCACTGACTGGCAGTTCAACCAGCACACCTGAGTCCGGCAAGGTGGTACTCAGAGAATAAGGTGGGATGATGCAAGTGTAAACAGGAAGTTTACAGAAAGCAAACAGAGAAAGGCATGTCCTTCCCATCCAGCCTTGCAGTCTCCCCCTACTGGGAGAGCCTAAGAAGAAGCCAGATGTACAGGAAGAAATGGGGGTAGCTGAGCCCTGGACCCATCCTTGCAAAGCAGAGTGTAGGTAGCAAGGTAGTCCAGACCTGACAGACAGCAACTTCATCATGGGCATGACCAGTATAATGGTTTCACGGACCAGAAAACAGTCTTTCATTCTGTAACTTATTTGTTATTCTTCTTTCGGAAATGTTCAGCTGGACAAAGGGAATTGTAATTACTGTGTATGGTCCTGAAGGGCAGCACTTTAGGCTAGAGGTAGAAGTACAGAGAAGCAGACTCTGGCTTGACATAAGCAGACAATTAGAGATGTGTAATACAAACATGAGGTTGGAGTCACATGATACTGATGGCTTTTTTAGGTCAAAAATGGCCCCAAATAGCAGTACCTTCATATGACACGTACACACAAATATTAACTATCATACACCAAGTACTTACATATGCTAGACACGAACTAACTCCTTTATATGTTAGCTCACTTTATTCTAACATAGCCTGATAATATATAATTCATTATTCCCATTTTATAGAGACTCAGAAAGGTTAAATAACTTCCCCAAGGTAATACTGTGGACAGGTCGAGATCGTAAACCAGTCCTCTCCAACTTCAGAAGCCAGACTTTTGTTTACGTACGTCATTATATGTAAACAGAACCGAAGTGGCGAGTTCAGGGTCTCCAATGTTCAAGCACAGGTGGTTATCGGTAATCCCACTTCACAAATAAAACAAGCTGAGGACAGTAATCTTTAGCCCCTTGTTCATTTACATTTGGAAAACATTGCAAGAATAGCTTATTCTCTTCACCTGGGAGTCAGCATGTAGCCTGCAGGAGGTGCTGGTGTGTCTGTCTGACTAAGGAATCTTATACAGGCAGGTGTGAACCCGGAACAAACAGAAATATGTTTAACAGCCGTTTCTGCTTCCCACTGGTGATAATAACTCGGTGTTGGTATCACGCTTCACGTCTTCTGAATAGGAATAGGACCTGTGTTTGAATCTCAGTGGACAGAGGCCAGGCCTTGTTTGAGAGTGAAACTTGCAATCTGCAATTGGAATACTGTCCTCTCGTGTGACACCCTGCCTGCATGTCGGTGACTCCCCTGCTAGGCAGGTTACTTACTCTCTTCACCTCCAGCTAAGCCTCTTACCTAGAGTAGCTCTTTTCATCCTGCCGGAATAAAGCCAATTATCTGTAACACAGAAGAATGAGTACCTGCTCTACAGGCACGATACTCCCTCAAACCCTGGAGGAGAAGCGTACATCTGCGGGTGACCCACAGCACCTGTGTGCGAAGTCTCATGGACGGAGTATAGGTGAACAACAGGCAACATTAGCACAGACTGGGCCAGAAGATAAGGGTGGGGGTGGAGGTTGAAGGGATGTGCCATTTCACTGTACATCTCTTACTTTACTAATTTAGTATAAAAGCAAAGCCAGTTTGGGGGAGGGGGCAGAACAGGACAGAAAGATATATAAAATAAACACTTTAAGTTCTCCACCCACATGTCATACACATATGGGATGGGGGAGAGTGGGACTATGCGTGCTATACTGTGAGTTGCTCTTTGCACCTAACACACTATCTCGGGATCTGCCCGACTTCCATATGGATGCCACCTTGTCGCTTACTTAAATGGCTACAGCATATTCCACTGGACGGATGTGCTAGTCTTCATTCAACCAGTTCCCTACTGATGGGCTTTTGGCTGCAGAAAAATTTCCTTAGTGACTGGTTGTGTTAAAGCAGTAAGTGTATAAGGTTATAAAAATACTTGACAAATCTCGTCCAAGTGAAATGAAATTCAAATTAAAAAAAATAACAGTTCAAACAGCCTAGAAATTTTGAACAGTTTTATTAATTTCAAATTTCTTGAATACTTATTATTAAATGAGAAAGCTTTCATTATTGCCCCACATACTTATCAGGAAAATGAAACCTTTCCTTTTGCTTGAAGTGTTTTGACAGAATTTCTGAAAACAAGAAAGGAAGGGCCTCTAGGGGAAAGTGAACACACCAGGCAAATGAGATTCTGGCACTCCTCCTTAGGAGAGGGGTTATTTTCAGTCAGCACTTACTGCACCCGGTAGATACCAGACAAAACCAGATTGCAAGAAAAAGCACAAGCTCTTCAGACTACTTTCCCACAGAGGCCCTTATTTTACTGAATTACTGTAGGTTTTAGAAAAATTTACAGCAGTCTTTAAAGACATCTTAGGCAACTCAAAGAATACATAATAATCAATAAATAATAAATCGAACAACAAGTTAAATAATAAAAGCAAACTACGCTCTTCTCCGTTACATTCTGTCTTTGTTTTAGAGGAAGGGTTTTTGTAGTGAGGACTCTAACAAAGCCCAATGGCCTTCAAGTCATCTTTTATTCTAAACTTGCCCTTTAGGCTGAGAGTATCTGTAGTTCAAGAGCACCCAAAGCGATGACATCAGGTTCTGAGGCTGGGATGCATGGCTTGGTCAAATGGGCTGCCAAGCACGCAGTTCCAAACCCTTGAACTTTGATGGCGCTGCCATATGAACTTTCTAGTCAAGAACTGCACACGCAGACACAACTTGACTAATTCCTTACACATAGTGGGTATTCAGTAAATGTGTACTGAGTGAATGAATAAATAGTCTTGAAAGTCAAAGTTTCATCAAGTTGTCTCCTGGCAACAAACCATATTCCTAAAATAGTGAACAGAAGAAAGGATAAGACATGGTGCCAAGAAAAAAGTAGAAAAATTATTTAAAGCATACTTCTCTGATCCATGATAAAGTTATGATGTGGTTGAAATGAATCTTCCAAGAGTCCCCAAATCTCCCTTTCCACCCAGTCTTTCTTATTTTCATCCTCTTGTCAAGTTCCTTCTCTGACCCATGACAAGTGGCCACTGAAGCTCATTTTCTTTCTGTGACTTCCTCCTCCTCTGTATAGTCTACACTCAGGACAATCCTCACAAACTAATTCACACTAAGGTCTAAATGACTGACACAGTTGAATCTTTACTCTCATCAGGATTCTTCATGTTTAATAAAATAGACAGAATTAACCTTCAATTTCCTAATGTCTCAGGATCCTTTTATCATCACATGAACTTTCTAGTACATCTGAAGTCACCCTGTTCAACACCATTCACCCAGTTGTTACTCACTCATACACCAGGCTTTGTTCACAATGAGAGTTACCATACTGGGCTCAAAGTTTTTCACTTAACCAAACTACATTCCTTAGCCATAATCTGAGGAAAGAGGACCAACACACCACCAGTTTAATTCCAAGCTTTGACTTGGCCAAAAGTTCTATTCTACTTACTCTACTGGAAACAACCAAATCATGGGGATCTATTTTATGTCACAGAACAAAAGTCCATATACACTGTAGCCAGTCATAATACACCCAGCTAAAAGGCTAAGCTAAGGGTGGAAGTCTGCAACACTCCGATTCTCCACGGTGTGTTAGAAAGTAGTCTAAAATATCTGTGGCCCAGATATAGGCCAGGTAGCCGTTATTGAGTGTGACCACAGTTTGAAGAATTGCTTATAGCCAATTACAATACACATGTCTGGTCTGAGACATATATTTTGTAGTGGCTTCTTCAAAGGGATTTGCAAATTAAATTATTTAAATGTGCTTATCATTAGCAGTTTAAATAAATGACATTTATTTTGGCAAGAGGTTAATTTTTAACTTGGCAGCTGTTTCCAGACAGATTATTGTCAGGTTACGACAGTGACTAACCTTGAAAACATGAGGAATTTACCAGAGATCATTTTGTTTTCAGACCTTCAAGCTTGCATTTCTCCAAAGAGGCCAATAATTTTGTCAATGTGCAGGGATACGGGGCCCCGAAAACACTGCAGTGTGTGCATCTTTCTGACCTGATTTCAATAATAACCCCACATACGGAGAACTAAAAATGTCCTTTAGAACAGGAATGCTTCAAATATTCTCCACAGAGGCCGTGTTGTTGATAAATTGAAGGTTTATATAGAAGATCGTAGATGTTCAGGGTAATATAGGGTGAGACAAAGTAGGTTTACAGTTGTGAGTATGTGAAACACAGAGGTTATTCTTGTATGATTATTTATTAATTATTGTATTTTTTCTATATGGATGACTGTAAACCTACTTTCGCCCCACCTTGTGCATTAGGAAGAGCTCTGAACAGAGTATTGGGAGGTCTGGATTCAAGTACCAACTCTGAAAAGATCACTAACTGAGTGTGCACTTGCAAATGCCTCAAGCCTGCCTCAGTTTCCTAATCTGAAAGATGAGGGTATGTGGAGATGATCACTAAAGTCCTTCGGTAAAAAGTCCATGCACATGAAACCAGCCTAGGTGGTATCAAGGTTTGCCCAAGGTTGTCCTGGGATTCGCACAAACACCACAGGGTGTCGCTCCATCTACTGTACAGTCTAAAAACCCACAATGCCTGTGTCCCATCTGCCCCCCATTTTATTTTTTATTTTTTTAAATTTATTTATTTTAGACAGAGGGGAAGAGAGGGAGAAAGAAAGGGAGAGAAACATCAATGTGTGGTTGCCTCTGGTGCGCCCCCTACTTGGGGATAACTGACCTGGCCCACAATGCAGGCATTTGTCCTGACTGGGAATCAAACCAGCAACCCTTTGGTTCATAGGCCAGTACTCAATCCACTTAGCCACACCAGCCAGAGCTGCCTCCAATTTTAATGTCTCAACATGCAGCCACAATTCATGACAACAATGTCACCTGACATTGCAGCTATTGATGGGATAGTAACTCCAAATTATATTTGAATATTGGTTGGCAGAATGGAAAAGAGGAGTGTTTTCTTGGAGGAAGGGACAATTATCACCTCTCTACTTAAAAATTGCTTGGGATTTATTAACAAATTACCAATTTATGTTACAAAGTTATGAACCACAAATCAAATTTCTATGAAACACCACGACAGGCAACAGAAACACCATAAAGTAGCTACTAACATCCCATTTGGTTCTCACTCTTATGAAAAAGAAACTCCAATAATTTAACTTTAAGCAATGTAGAAATGAGTAAGTCTGATTATTTTTAATCAGAAAAAGATGACCCAAGACAAAAAAATCCCTATCTTATTTGTTAATATAAAAAGTTATCAGAATATGTACTTTGCAAAACATCAACACTGTAAGCAAAACAGAAATCTGTTTCCTAATTAGAAGTGAGAGAAAATTCAAAAGAATATAGACAATATTTTAAATATTTTTTTACAAATAGGCAATCAGATATGATGGATGACTTCATTAAAAACATTCTCACTAGAATGTCTAATCATATTAAATTCAACAAATGCCTTTTAATTATCCCTTTGGATTACATAAATAGTAAGCCCAAAGCCACAAGAGAAGTCTTTGAAAGACTTAGGGTGATGTTTTGCGCATAGGTTTGAGACATAATGAAGAAGGAACAAGTCATACCTTGAAATCATACGTCGCATCTGGGTTTTCATCACAGGCAATAACTTCTGGTGCCATCCAGTAGGGAGTACCGATGAAAGTATTCCTCCTGCCCACGGTTCGATCAAGCTGGGCACTGACTCCAAAGTCCACTAGTTAAGGGAAGGCAAAGGGACGAAGTCAATGATTTTTATATGATGATAAAATGAATGTGCAGTTTTTGTTAAAATATACATAAAATTTACCATTTCGAAGTGTTACAGTTATGCGGCATTAAGTACATTCATATGGTTGTGAGTCATCATCACCATCCAATTACAGAACTTTTCATCTTCCCCAGCTGAAACTCTACGCACTGAATGGTAACTACCTGCCTCTTCCCAGAGCCCGGCACACACCTTTCCACTTTCTCTCTCTATGAATCTCATGACTATAGCCACCGCATATAAACAGAATCACATGGTAGTTGTCTTTTTGTGACTGGCCAACTTCACCAAGAATAATGTTTTCAAGATTAATTCATGTTGCAGCATGTTTCAGGATTTCCTTCCTTTTTAAAGCTGAATAATATTCCATTGTACACAGGTGCCCCATTTGGTTTACCCATGCATCTGTTGATGGACACTTGGGTGGCTTCTTCCTTTTTGCCATTGTGAATGCGTATTTTTAAATTGCATGAATAAATGGATAAAGTACACCAAGGAGGAAATCACAGTTTGTATTTGGTTATATCAAGGCTTCATGGGGACCAAAAATAGCTGTTAAATAAAAAAGCAAGCTTGGTCATCACCAGAAAGGGTAATATTTAAGGGATTCAAGGAAAGTGATTAAGAACTAAGTTTCTGGAGGCAGAATGCTTAGATTTGCATTCCATGTCTGCCACTTCCTAGTGATGTGACCTAAGGCGAGTAGATCAACCTCTCTTAGCTTCTGTTTCCTGACCTATCAAACGAAGATGACGATCTCCCCATAGGGTTGGCACAATGTTTATGTCAGGTAATATTTGTAACTGATAATTAGTGACGAGTAAATATTCTGAGAATAGCTTATGTAGTCACTACACACATAACTGCTTTTCTTATACAATGTATGCTTTTTTTTTTTTTAACAAAGAATATTCATGAGATGACAGATTGGCCCTAAATGCTAAATAAAAAAAAAATGAAAATTATATACTTTAACAAAAAAGGTAAGAACCAATGTTTGGGATATAAACATAGGACATATTTAAATCTCTGAAAATAAACAATCACATTAATGGTGATTCTTTCCTGGGAGACAAATTGTGTATCCTATGAGGGTTTGTCAATTTATGCTCTTACTCATACATCGAGCAGACAAGTGGATGTTGGGATGTCGGCCATGTCTGGACAATCTCAGATTTGTTGTGGGAAGGGTTCTAGTGGACAGCACCAGAGAAAAGGACTTGCTCCCTGACAACTCAGGAAGATGAAAGTGTGTTAATCAGTATGCACGTAAAGTAGACTGTTGGGCATCCATTTTGCACAGGTGCCCTAGGTAATAATAAAATCAATGTAAATTTAACTTAAAACATGGGAACGCAGCAGTAATTCATTAGTCTAAGTATGTCTAAGTGTGGATATCTTTAATAAAAAACAGGCCACCATTATTCTGGTATAGCAGTAATATAAACAAATAGTAAGATATAAGAAAACATTTCAAGGTCACTCACTTCTAATCTAATGGGTCTTTGCTTAAAAACAAAGAAAACTTCAATTATTTTTACACATTGCTTAAGCACATGGTTCTATTTGGCATATTACATATCAATTCACTCCTCAAAGTGCTTTTAGAAAATGTTTTTGAGCCCTGGCTGCTGTGACTCAGTTGATTGGGTGTCATCTTGCAAACCAAAAGGTCACTTATTCAATTCCTGGTCAGGACGCATGCCTGGGTTGTGGGTTTGGTCCCCACACTGGGTGCATGCAAGAGGCAACCGGTCAGTGTTTCTCTCTCACATCAATTTTTCTCTCCCTTTCTTTCTCCCTCCCTATGCCTCTTTCTAAAATCAATAAAATAAAAATAAAAATAAAATGTTTTTGAAATAGACCAAGATCTCTCTTTCCATTCTTAGTACAATGATTTCTAAACCCACATTGAAAAGTTTATTTTCATTACAAAAAACAAAAAACAAAAAAACCCCAAACAGTTGTTGAAATAACCTTATGAATTCCTTCAATTTCTAGGCTCATTGGATTCTCATCTTACCTAGTTTAACTTCTGCATTTTCAGTCAGCAAGACATTTTGCCCTTTAATATCTCGATGAATCACTTTGTGCTGGTGCAGGTGACTCAGCCCCTGGAGTGAGGGAGAGTCAGAAAGGGTTAATTGGAACATAAACCAAGATGCAAATAAACTATTTCAGATGTTAATGATCCAAAAAAGATACAGACCCATCCAGAGATACTTTCATTATTATATTTACATCTTTCATGCTCTAAACCCTAGGCAATTGCTCAATATAAACTGAAACACAGAGGCAACCCTTGTAATGCCTGGTGCTGTGCTAAATGAAATGCTTTCATACCTGCTTTGATCTCAGGAAGTACGGGAGAGACAGTACTATTCAGCACACCTGACTTGAGCTAACAGTACCGAGAAAAGTGAGGACTGCCTGTCTTTGCAGAAAACTAACCTGGTTAAACTAAACCCTTCACTTTTGGTAGGCAATATTTGGTAATTTAAAACTTACCCTCTATTATACAAATTTAATTAAGCACAATAAAATATTATGCATTATAGCCAAGAAATTTCACATTGGCTAAAACCAATGTGGCTCACATTCAAAAAGGAAAGCAACAATTTCTATTTCCTTTGTTGGCATTCAACACAGTCATCTTTAGTGTTTTATGACATTTAGGACTTCGTGTTCATTATATGAAATAATTATTCAGTGACATCCCAAAATGACTGTGTTCCATTTATCCATGAATTATTCTGATTCTGGCTTCTTTTCATGGCATAAATTCTAACCTACAGACTTGGTCTCAGGTTGTCACATTTTTTTTTAAATGTAACCTAAAAGAATCTAAAATTAGGATTTCCGGCCAAGATGGAGGCGTAGGTGGACACACTGTGCCTCCTCTCACAACTAAAATTAAGGACAACAAAGATTTAGAAACAAGAAAATAACCGGAAATTATAGGAAATGGAACTGTACAGAAGTCCAACAACCATTCATCCAGATCGGTAAGAGGGGCAGAGTCGCGGCAGAAAAAAGTGGAGATTGGCACACCTGGGCACGCAGGCAGCAGTGGCTGGCAGATCCCAGGCATGCAGGTGGCAACTGGCAGACCCCAGGTGCACAGGCAGCAGCTAGTGGACCTCAGTCATGGGGTGGCAACAGGCAGACCCAGTGGGGCTGCACAGGGCGGCTGGCTGACCAGGTGGTCCCACATTCACACACAGATAATCCAGGTGAAGGGGAAGTGGTGGAAGGGACTGGAATCCAAGGGAGAGCGGAGCAAGCGCCATTGTTCCCTCTTGGACCCTGACCCCACATACAGTGTCACAGCCCAGAGAATAGGCTGCTCTGCCTTGGGGAACACCTAAGGCTCCGCCCGTCACTACGTAACAGCTGCGACCAGACAAAAACAAAAACAAAAACAACAACAACAACAAAAACCAGAAATGGCTCAAACGGGAGAACAAATGAAAGTCCCACAGCCAATTCATCTAAGCAACCAAGAGATAACCAACCTATCAGTTCAAAGCCCTGGTGATCAGGATGCTCATAGAATTGGTTGATTTGGCTCACAAATTAGATGAACAAATGAAGGCTACAATAAATGAAATGAAGGAAAATGCACAGGGAACCAATAGAGATGGGAGGAAAACTGGGACTTAAATCAATGGAGTGGACCAGAAGGAAGAAAGAAACAACCAAACAGAAAAGAAAGAAGAAACAAGAATTCAAAAAACTGAGCAGAGGCTTAGGAACCTCCAGGACATCTTTAAATGTCCCAACATCCGAATTATAGGGGTACCAGAAGGGAAAGAAGAAGAACACCAAGTGGAAAACTTATTTGAACAAATAATAAAAAAGAACTTCCTCAATCTGGCAAAGGAAATAGACTTCCAGGAAGTCCAGGAAGCTCACACAGTCCCAAAAAAGTTGGACCCAAGGAGGAACACACCAAGGCACATCATAATTACCTTAGCCAAAATTCAAATGAAGGAGAGAATTCTAGAAGCAGCAAGGGATAAGGGGACAGTCACCTACAAAGGAGTTCCCATCAGACTGTCAGCTGATTTCTCAAGAGACCTTACAGGCAAGAAGAAGCTGGAAAGAAGTATTCCAAGTCATGAAAGGCAAGGACCTACATCCAAGATTGCTCTATCCAGCAAAGCTTTCATTTAGAGTGGAAGGGAAGATAAAGTCCTTCTCAGATAAGGTCAAGTTAAAGGAGTTCATCATCACTAAGCCCTTATTATACGAAATGTTAAAGGGACTTATCTAAGAAAAAGAAGATAAAAAAATGACAGTGAAAAGACAGCAAACTCAGAGATATTAACAACCATACCTAAAACAAAAGCAAACAACTAGAACAGGAACAGAACCATAGAAATGGAGATCATATGGAGAGTTAGCAACAGGGGAGTACGAGGAGGAGAGAGGGGGAAAAGGTACAGAGAATAAGTAGCATAGACGGTGGGTAGAAAATATGGGGAGGGCAAGAATAGTGTGAGAAATGTAGAAGCTAAAGAACTTATGACACATGGACATGAACTAAAGGGGGGGAATGTGGGTGGGAGGGGGTGTGCAGGGTGGAGGGGAATGAAGGGGGAGAAATGGGACAACTATAATAGCATAATCAATGAAATATATTAAAAAGAATCTAAAATTAGTATCTCAAAGCAAATTATGTTATGCTAACAACTGCTAATTCAAGGTAATATTTCATACTTAAATATTATTATTTTATTACTTACAATTTGCCCAAAAAAGTTTGTTTGGTGTTTTCTGTAACATGGCTCTAGTATCGCTTAGTTGTCTTTAACTTCATTCAAAATAATTTTGTTAGATGTATTGTGACAGCTGACATGTCAGTGTGCATTTTTAAAAAAAACTTATCAAAATTGGTGAAATTTTGTTTAGCCATTTTAATACTAAATATGGAAGAAAATACACAACATTTTCATGATATTATGTTTTATTATTTCAAGAGACATAAGAATGCAACTGAAACACAAAAAAAGATTTGTGCCATGTATGGAAAAGGTGCTGTGACTGATCGAATATGGTAAAAGTGGTTTGCAAAGTTTTATGCTGGAGATTTCTCACTGGATGATGCTCCATGGCCAGGTAGACCAGTTGAAGTTGACAGCAGTCAAATCAAGACATTAGCTGAGAACGATCAATATTATACTACGTAGGAGAAAGCTGACACACTCAAAATATCCAAATCAATAAAGTTATTGGTGAAAATGAAAAAAATGTGTGTTTTATTTTAAGGAAAAAACTAAGCAGACTTTTTGGCCAACCCAATAGTTTTCCCCACAATAATGATACCAAGGTATAAAAGATGAGGTGGACATAAAAAGAAACACAAAATATCTAAATTCTCTTGTGAAAAAATTCAGCATGAGACTATAGATGCCCAAGAAGATCCATGCACATATTTAGGAATATCAGTAAATGTAAACCCTGTGATAGAACAGCTGAGGCAGTGGTTTGGGCCTTTAAACACTAACTTCTTATCTAGTCAGTTTGGTGCAGGGTAGGCATCAAGCAGATTAAAATGTATGGTTTTCATAGCATATTAACATCCTATGAATCCTTAAGAGAGGAATGAAAATCCCATTCCCTCCTTCGCCACCAAAGTGGATGGAAGCAGATACCAGAGCACATATTGGACAAAGGGTGTATTTAATGAGATCACATGATGCATGGAGGGTCATCTCCGAAACTTCTTGTGATCAAATGTGTCTGACAATGAGCTACCTTGTCTCAAATGCCAGTATCAGTTGGGAGAATGACTGCATTGGAAGAAGGAAGAAAACGGTTGTTTCCAAATATTGTAAAACTAGGTATTGAGAGATACTCATGGGGTGAAACCTCCCTGCTGCTTTTCGAACCCTGAAGACCACAGGATCAGCCCCCACAAGGTCACTCAACAGTGCAGAATGGTACATTATGCAGAACCAGCCCTGGAGACCCAGTAGATTCTTGGTACCCACTAAGTGGTCTGGGTCACTGAAAAAATCATCATGCTTTCTCTGAATGAGTAAAATTTAAGTCACAAATTCAAATTAAGTTTACACAATGGCATATCAATACTTGAGATAAATGTCAGATTTGAAGGAGATCAGCAGCAGTACCTCCTTGCTTCCCCCTCAAATTTTGTTTTGTGTTCTGTTGGAGAAATATTTTTGCCTACTTCAAAGCCATGGAGGTATTATCCTATGTTTTCTCTTAAGAGCTTTATTCTTCCACATTTATGCCTATAATTCAGCTGGAATTAATTTTTGAATATGTAATAAGCAGGTGTCAAGCTTCATGTTTTCACACGGATATTATCAATCGACCTTATTCACGGAGAAGAGCACCCTTTCCCCAGGCACTGCGGCGGTTCCTTTGTCATCAGCCAGGTTTCCCTATGAAGTGGGTCTGTTCCTGGGCTCTCGATTTCCTTGGCCACTTGTCTATTCTTGTGACCATACTACTTTGTTCTAAAAACTTAGTAGCTTTTATAATAAGTCCTGATAACTAGCAGCATACATCTTTCAGCTTTGTTCTTCTCAAAACTGCCTTGAGTATTCTTAGCCCTTTGCATTTCCATATAATGTTTTAAAAGTCAGCTTGTCAATATCGACAGATACACCTAGAACAATTTTCACAGGGAGTTCAAGGAAACCATGGATCAAGTTGGGGAGAAGTAACTAACATCTTTACATTAGTGAACATTCTAATATGTGAACTGGTATCCACTTCCATTTATTAAGCTCTTCTTTAATTTCTCTCAGTAATATTTTGAAGTTTTCAGTGAAGTTGTTCACATCTTTCTATAAATATATTTGCAAGTGTTTGATTTTTGTGCTATTATAAATGTTATTTTTACATATCATTTTGTATTTTCTTACTTGCCTAATGTGGTTTTAATATAATGAGTAAACATCATTTTTAATGCCTTTTGTCTTTTTTAACTTCCATCCATCCATCTATCCATCCATCGCTGCATCCATTCACAGCCCATGATCTATTTCTCAAAGGTATGTCTTGGATACATTGTAAAAAACAGTTTTAACTTTTATTTCCTTAAATGAAGAAGGCAGAGGTTATAAACAAATAATGATTGCCAAGCAGACCTTGTAAGAATGCTCAGTGGACATATAATATAATAGCCTCTGTCTTAGTAGCAAGGATAATTAAAGTAATCTGAATGAAATAAAATATGATCAACTACCTTCCCTTCTCTGAACTGAGCTCAGCAAAACTACAACAGTATTGCCCAGATTGCCTGATTGTGGGATCTGTGGGCAAAACTGGGCAAACAGGTACAGTCTTGTCCAGTTATTTTCATTAATTTAAGTAACTAACTCTCAAAGAATTTTTTTAAAAGGTGTAGTCAGATAAACTATGTTCTGTATACAGAAATGGTTGTAGTCACACAATCCTTAAGTTAGTTATAAACTTTCACAAATGGAAAACTCAAATGAATGATTAAAATATCTCCAAAACGATCAATTTCCTAAGTGGGATGCCATCTTTATGACCTAAAATCAGACCTCCAATTGGAAACACCATGGGAAATGAATCCTTTGTTAAAAGAAGTCACCCAGTGTTAACTCAAAAGGGAGTGCACGGGGCCTATTCAGCACGGGGCTTACGTCCCTTAGAGCAGACCATAGCAACCACTCCTGCCATCACCACTGCTAGAATACAGCTCCAGAGAGGATTCTGGTGCATTTGTAAATTTCAGTGGAAGGTTAGTACAAAGTTCAACACCTCCCAAGATATCCTGCATTGTTACTTACTCGTAAGATCTCCCTGCAGATGTACGCGATCCACTCCTCCTTCAACGTGTTACCTTTCGTGTTCTTGATCAGGTCCGTGACAGAGCCAGCTCCACAAAACTCCATCACCAACTGGCAAGGGAAGCAAACATGCCATTATTATAATTACACTTCTCAGTTTCCACTGGGTTTAGAAAGCATAACGTGCACCGGTTGAAGGCTTTGTAATGACATTTCTGCAAAGAACAAGGGATCACAAGGCAGTATATGAAACAAGCTTTAATCTTCATTTCTTTCTAACGTAATAAAAGGAAAGATTATTTTTTAATTTTAAAACCTGAAAATTATAGTTGGAGATTGAGGAAAATCTCCATATTCTATGTATTTTATAAACGGGGGCAAGTAGGCGGTTCAGACGTAGTTGGGAATATCTGTTTTTATGCAGCCATTGGACTTATCCCTCCTACAAAAGCAGGGTCCTTTCCTGTCTGAAAGAGCTCTGGTAGTCTCAGCAGTCCCCAGTTAGGACAATGGAAGTGTACACTGCTTATGTTATTGGTTTGTGAGTGGCATTCTGAGCTGTCAGAGTAGGGACTGTTTTTAATCAAATATAGCAAATGTTCCCAGGAGGTTGGACACATCAAATAAATTCAATAAACAATAAGCTCTACTTTAGCACCTTTCATCCAAAAAGCTCCAACTTCCCTATAAATGTGAACTCATTACAGTACTCAGTAGCTTTATAAAATAGGCAGAAAATAAACACTTCCCTTACTTAATGGAGAAGTGAAGACTAGAAGAGGAAAAGCAATTTATCTGGTTTTGCATTCATTTTCTTGGCTTAGAGAAACATATCCATTTCCATTTTTTCTCCCTCTTCTTCTGAAAGCTTTCAATATAAGTCACCTTACTGGGTACTTATATCTTTTTGTAGTTACATAACAACAATTCGGAATAACTAACGATCAGTCTTTGACCTGACACCAGAAACAGAACTAATATGGGGCCATACAGAAATCACATTGATGATTTTGGCATTGTCCAAACGTACATTCCTAACATCCAACCACGTCACCAGGTCCTAAAAGATGCCCTACCAGGCTGCAAAATCTTCGGTAGAAATGATTTTTTAAAATGTATTCCTAGTTGAAACTCAATAAAAATTCATGAAATTAGTTTTATAAATGAATTGCCAGTGCCTGTTCTAACTTGTCATCTTATGATTCCACACAGGGTAGGGAAGCCCTCCCAAGTTCTTCCGAGCACCAGTGGAAGTTCAGAACCTATCAAAAGCTTTTGTAAGGAAATTTGAGGAGTGCCACAATGGATCACATCTCAGGCCAATGTGAATTGTACAGTCATCATACATGATAGCCAGGAAGCTACCAAAGACCATAAAATCATGTTAGAAATAATTCAGGAGTCAGTTTGAAGAGGTTCTCACTGGTCAAAGATGGAATAATTCCAGCATCAATAAAAATATAAACTTCAATATATTAGTACACATTGAATATCAAGACACACTTTAAAAAGAATATAACTGGCACTGTTTGAAGAAAATGAAGAAACAACTTCTTTTGAGAACTGGTAAATAAAGGGGGTGAAATTAAGCATTTATACTGCCTTTCTGGTATAAGTTTTACCACTGGGCAATTAAATAATTAAAAAAATAAAGCTTCTTTTCATCAAAAGTGGTATTCCATCTAATAAACAAAGAAGGCATAATAGAATTAGAATACCACTATTTCACAACATCTAATAAACTAATGGATTTAGTAACTGATCATAAATGGCTGCTAATATTATATAAGAAATAACCAGCTCTGATTTGTCTATTGATTAGAATAACACATCACTTAAAGAACAGTCTTACCAAAACCAAAACGAAACAAAGCAAAAATTTCCCAAACCTGAAATCTGATGAAATTTCTAGTTTCAACTACCAATTTACAGGAAATTCAGAAGACTGGCAAACATGCTATGTCATGGGGACACAATCAACAAAACCTAGAACAAGAAACTGCAGGAAAAATGACCCATATACTTCGACCAATAAATTACAGGAAGGAAAAAAGAGATGAAGGGGAAATCTATAAATTTAAAAACATTTTAAAAGATATACCATCAGATTGCAATGGATGCAACTTATCTAGGTAGTTAATTTTTTTAAAGTTGTTAATTGTTTTACGATTTTAAAATTGATTTAGAGAGAGAGAGACATTGATTGGTTGATCCCCTTATTTCTGTATTTATTGGTTGATTCTTGATTCTTGTATGTGCCTGGCCCAGGGATTATACACACAACCTTGGGGTATTGGGACAATGCTCTAACCAGCTGAGCTATCTGGCCAGGGCAAAAAGTTGTTAAAATTTTTTTCACAGATTTTTTTCTTTTATTGATTCTAGAGAGAGGCGAAAGGAGGAAGAAAGAGAAGGAAAGAAACATCAATATGAGAGAGAAACATCAATCACTTGCCTTTTGCATGTGCTCCAATCGGGGACCAAACCCACAACCCAGGGATGTGCCCTGACTAGGAATCAAAGTCATGACTTTTCGGTTTGCTGGACTATGCCCAACCAACTGAGTCACACTGGCCAGAGCAGTTGTTAAAATTTTTGGGATAATCTATGGGCTAGATATTTGATGATACTAAAGAAATGTGGTTAATAATTTTTAACTGTGATAATAGTACTATGGTTATTTTTAAAAGTTCCTATCTTTTTAGAAACATTCCACAGATAAAATGTATGACATGTTGATAAGATGGCAGTCTCTCCTACAAATGGTGCTAAGACAACTGGGTAACCACCTGTGAAAGAATAATGCCAAACCCCTACCTCACACCATATACAAAATTACCTCAAAATGGATCAAAGACCTACATAGAAGAGGTAATGCTATAAAATTCTTAGAGAGAACACAGGGGTAAATCCTCATGACCTTGGTTTGGCAATGAGTTCTTGGTGATGATAACAAAGACACAAACAACAGAAGAACATATAGATAATTTGGATTTCATCGAAATTAAAAACTTTGTGCATCAAAGGACACTATCAAGAGAGTAAAAAGATAACCCACAGAATAAAAAAAATTTGCAAATCATATCTAATAAGGTCTAGTATCCAGATACATAAAGAAACTTAAAACTCAACAACAAAAACATAAACAACACAATCTTTAAGTGAGCAAAAGACCTGAATAGACATTTCTGCAAAGAAGATATACAAATGACTAACCATCACATGAAAAGACACTCACCGTTGACAGTTATTAGGAAAATGCAAGTTAGAACTACAGTGGATACCACCTCACACCCACCAGGATGGCCAAACTTGATTTTTAAAAAAGCAGAATGTATCAAGTGGTGGCAAGGATGTGTAGAAAATTTAAAATGGTGCAGTTATAGTGCAGAGTTTGATGGTTCCTCAGTAAGTTAAACACAGAATTACCATATGATCTAGCAATTCCACTTTTAGGTAGGCACCCAAAAGAATTGAAAACAGGGTTCAAACAAAAGCTTTCATCTGAATGTTCAAAGCAGCACTGTTCACAACAGGCAGAAGGTGGAAATAACAAAAATGCACATCATCAGATGAGTAAACAAAATGTGGTATATCTGTATAATAGAATATTATTCAGATAAGAAAACAAATGAAGTTCTGGTGCATGACACAATATGAATGAATCTTAAGAACAGTATGCTAATTGAACAAAGCCAGACTAAAAAGGCTATATATTGCATAAATCCATTTATATGAAATATCCAAAGTAGGCAAATCTATAAAGACAGAAAGCAGGTTAGTGGTTGGCTGCCAGGCACCAGGGGGGAGGGAAGAACGAGAGTGTCCACTTCATAGGTACAGTTTTCTTAAGGGTGGCAAAAACTTGAACTACACAGAGGTGATGGTTGCACAACATTGTGTATTTAATGCTACTGAGTTACACATTTTAAGGTGATTAAAATGGTAAATTTTATGCTATGTGTATTTTACCAGACTTTTTTTAAAGATATGATAAAAATATTTGTTTCAAAATAATAGTAGAAGAGAGGAAGTAGATGGGGCAAGATTGGCTGCTGCTGAATGATTGTTGGGGCTAGTTTTGGGCACATGGATATTCATTACACTGTGGTGAATACTTTTGTGTATTTTAACAATTCTCCACAAAGTTTTAAAAAGTCCCATTATGTAGCACATTGAGGTTCAATGGCAGCAGGATGGACTCATGAATAGTTTTTGGGTAGAAAGAAAACAATATTTTCTCAAGTGAGCCAAACATGTTTGTGCTTCTTTTCCAAGTCCCATTTTGAAAAACACAGCGACCAGACCTCCCACGGATGCATCCATGGCTCCTGTACCAGCTGGAGAAAATGTCCCACCACTGAGCTCTATTAGGCCACGCAATTACAGTTCCCACGGAAAGCAGTGGAAGCCCAGTGACTCCAGTCTTTTAAAATTAGATTGAACCAAATACTTTCGAATATTCAGTAGGAAACAATCCTGCTCTAGCCAGGCACTAATGTCAGTGATTTCTATAATTTGCTTCTCCATTCAGCTCCAGCTGAACACTGCTAAATTCTTTTCATCTCACTATGGAACAAAATGATTGTTAAATTATGTAATGGGATTCTTTTTTTAAGGGAAAAAAACCCCCGGCATTTGCTAGCAATCGGTTCCTATAGCCACACAGCAGCACGGATAATTACTGCCACCGCACAGTGGGGACCCACCCTCACCACAAGTAACCTCATCACATTAATAAACAGAAACAGGGCTCAACATGCCAAGCCCAGCAGCGGTAAGTCAATAACATCATATGTCACCAGCAAGAAATAATGGATCATTAATATTCTTCCCAAAAGAAAGTTCTCAAAGGGTTGATGTTGGGGTAACAATACATTTCTAAGAATTTAGCACATGCCAGGTACTGGGCTAAGTGATGTGCAACTGTTGTTTCATTAATTCTCCTTCCCCTCAGTTCCCTTTTTGTTATTTATTTGGAAATAAAGCTTAGTTATGGTCTGCAGCCTTATCCACATAGTCATTAATTAACTAGAGCAGGGTCAAAAGCATAGTGATCTCTCAAGTATATCTACGTGACCTTGGGCATGCTCTCTAACCACCCTGGCACCCACCACCATCACTATAAAATACAGCATAAACACATTAACCTGAATAGTTTGATGTGAACAGTAATTGTGTCTACTAACATAAAGTTCCTAGCAGCCAGAATTTTTGAACTATATTACTTTTCCACTTTTTGGTCTGTTTGCATGTATTAAAAAGTCTGCGACTTAGAAGATATCATCAACAGCTCCCCAAGATCCACTTCCCTTGGATGGTGAAGAACTGGCTGCAAGGTGCTTATAAAGGGCATTGGACATGTGTTTCTAAAACCTCTGTTAATGAAGCAGTACCAAGGATGTCTCTTCTTTTCAAACTTGTATCATACAGCAAGAAGACACAGTGGTGCATTCCAGGACATTGGACCTCTTTATTTGGAAGGTTGGGAGACAGTGGTGGTTGGATCTTAAAATTCTCACTCTACACTACTTACATGACTGGGTCAGAAAATGAGATTCACATGCATGTCATTTGGGAAGAGAGAAGGAAGAAGGTTAAGTTGAAGATGAGGACAGAACTGTGCTTGGGCACAACGTGGGTTGGGTTTGGGCCTGGAACAGTGTGATGGAGGAGATATTTAAAAACAGCACCGTGTGGTGCAACTCAATTATTAGGAACAGGTTGCTTGTATTATTGGACACCAGTAATTATTTCTATATAAATCAAAATGGATAATTAAAAAAAAACACACAGAGTGTTAACATAGATTTCACAATTTGCATGGTTGTTTTTCACATATTTTTGTCAGTTGTCTTGTATTTCTGACCAGCAAGATGTTTTCTCTTCGAGGTTGTGGGGGAAGGGGGATTTCTGAGTTCTCCTGTGCTTTTCCCTCTGCACACCATATTTAAGGACTGGGTCTTTGGCCTTAGCTGATCCCAGATGGTGTTTCAGAAGCACCATCTGAGCTCACCTCCCCACCCAGCCTAAGCGGCTCAGGCTGATTTCCAGGGTCCCTACGGTATTCACTCACTTGCTAGTTAATTGGTTTTAAGTTCCTCTAACAAGAAACAAAGCTTTAAAGTATTTTAAAACTGCAGGCACTAGCTCAGAATACCTTGGCAGGAACCCATTCCTCCCAAATGTCATGAGAATAAATGAATACTAACAGATCCCTTCTCTTCTATAGTAGAAGCGGGGGGCGGGGCAGAAGGCGGGGTGAGGAAAAGGAGGGAGCGGGGAGATGAGGTCTGCCTAAAATGAGGGAAGTATGCACCAAGAAATTGAAGAGGCACCCAAAGAAAAGGATAGGAAAGACGAACTTCTAAGAATTCACAACTCTGAAAAGGATCAGCTTATTGACCTTGAAGGTCCAGAAACATCAGCAAGGCATAGGCTATTTTTATCATGTGTGGCTGGAAATAGACACAGATCTCTAGTGCATGATTTATGAAGGTGTAAACAAAACCCAAACTCAGTGCTTTGTTAAAGAATGAGCTTCATTCGCTAAAGGTAGTTTAAGTCTAACAAGATAAAATACGTGTGTAAAGAAGTACAAAAATTGGTAGGTATACATTTATCATTTCAATCAAGGGATATAAAGGTAAAATAAAACTGGCTGGCAATTTCATATTTGGAAAAGCAACCTAAATAGCTTTTTGTGTTTGTTTTTAAACTAGAATGCATTTGGCAGGGGGGGGGGGTGTGTGTGGGAACTCCTGCTTCTTTGGCTCCTGGATTATATTTTTAGACTTGAAAAAAGAATGCTTAAACTACAAATTCCAATTCCTCCAAAGATGAAAAGATGAGTCCCCAAAATGTGAAGCCCCAAACTTGGCCAATAACATTTCTGGGTAATGAACAATTTTGTATCTTGAGAATGATGATGGCAGTTTGAAGAGACTTAACCAACTAGCATTTTTAGTAATAAGAAGGCTGCCCAAAGGAATTGCTCTCCAGTCACCCACGTCTAAGGTGATACCCATCTCAGAAGCAGCATGGCAGCATTTAAGGGTCGAGAGAAGTTATAGCTCCATCTTGTATTTGGTATCTGGTGCTAAACTTCTCAGTAAGCATGCATGATGTTCTAGAGAATTTTCCTGTTAGCATGTTATTACAAGTCCATTTGGTCTACTGAGTCAATCACAGAAAGTAACTTAAGACTGTAAGAAGTTTACAGCTTAGTCTCTTAAAATGTTACATTCAAACAGAAGACTTTGAGGTAAGGATAAGAGAGCAAGTTTTTAGAAGAGTTAAAAACAGGAAAGAAGAAAATTACAAGCCTTAGAGGACTTAGGACTTAAACAACTTGGTAGCTGAGGATTTTGAGAAACACAAGTAAATTGGAACACAGAATTGGACTCAAACTTAATGTAGGAAATGAACAAGATGGTGGTATAGGCTATTAGCAGAGTAACTTTGGGTATACATAAGGTCTTCCTTTAGCTGTGGTGAAAAGCATTTTAAGCAGTGAAGTGAAATTCATTGGAATAAAAGAAGAAATCATTTTCACATTCGTGTCACAGAATCACCCATTAATTCATAAAAATGGCTCTATAAAAACTGAATTCAAGCCTGGTGGCAAAGCATTAAATTAAGTGTAGCTTTGACTCTGTGTTTATATCTAAGTAACTTACATTTTCTCTCTCTAGGCCACGCAGTGGGGCAGCTCTGAGGCTGGGGGACTGTTATAATCAATTATTTTTGGCAGCTCTATATTGACCAAGTTCAGCCTTTTAAAATGTGCAGCTCACCAACAGTAAGATTCAATCACTTCTCTAGATAAGTGACCTAGCTTCTATATACGAAGGAAAGGCATTTTTTCATTATAAAACTAATAGACACTGATTAACCTCTCCCCCCCATGAAAGCCTCATTTCTGAGGCAGGGAAAAGAGAAATTTTAATAATAACTGTTCAGAAGACTCAGCAAAAGCTGGTTAAATTTTTAAAGGTGGTACCCACCACACTTGACATTTAAATCTTAAAACAACCAAAATGTTAGTGGACATGATTTTTGCTAAGCCAAGATGCTACAGTAGTGTAATCCAAACTACAATAGACTTGGGTTTGGCGGCTACGGCCAACATCGCTGAAGATTCTAGAAAGCTACCCTCCTTGGTGGTTGGAGGACATCACGTCTTAGTTCACCTCAGTTCCTCAGGTCCCCCAGGCGACCTTCGCAGGGCACGCTCAAGTAATAAGCACGCACGAAGCTGAGGATGCAGGGGAGCGCACAGGAGCGACAAGGCCTCCGGTGCGAACTGGAGTTGGTGCGTCCCTCTACACAGCTGCTCTACACGCTGCTGCTCGTTGGGATTTCAGGCCTAATAGGTCTGATTTGTTAAAAGACCATTTGATTTTTCAAAACCTTTAAAAAAACCCAGAATTCTATGTGAAACTACTCATTTCCCCCCTAAATTTAGTATAATTATAACACCATCACCTTATGCAAACCAAGCAAAGCACATTTACTTGGACAGCATTTAGCCTCTACACCACCAGTGTGAAAACTCAGGCCTGGTTCCAAGTTATCATTTTTATAAGGAAGGAATTCAACAGCAGAGACCCAAGTGCTGGATTTGAATCCGGGTCTCTAGCTTCCCCACCAGGTTTCAGCCACCTGCTAGAAAGTTTGTGCCTAAAATGCACACGGCGTAATTTCTTCACTCTCAGCTCAGCAAGGCTACACTGCGACAATCTAATGAACGGTTTACCAAGTCATTTCAGGACAGCACTCTCCGTTACTCAACCACCCTACATTTCGAAAGCTAATCAGAAATTTATTTCCTTTTATGACATATTCTAGCCCTGTGGTGGTATCAAAAGAGACAACAAATTACATGTGATTTCCCTTTCTAATTTTAGAGAAATTAGAAATTTTGTTTAGTAGACATAGTTTCTCATTCATTCACGTGTCTCAATGGCCTGCAGCAAAATGGTGAGTCTCCCTGAGAGGCGGTGGAATGAGACGGCAACCCTGTGTGTCAGAGCGGGCCTTGTTTCTGAGAGATCAGAATCTTTATTGAAAGAGCTCTCTTTTTTGATTTCCGGACTGGGCCCCAAGCAGTTGATAAGGGAGAATTACTTGGCCATTATCAGAAGTAGCTGTATTTCCACAAAGAGCTGGTACTAAACAAGAGTTTATCTCTACGACAAGACTGATAGAATTCGCAACGATTATAATTCAATCAGACACCTGAAACGGCACATATATTGGCTGGCGGCTGATGTGCAGACCTCTGTCTTCCAGCCACAGTGGAAAAAGTGGCTGAGGAATATTTTCTGTAGTCCGAATACTGGGGAAACATGTTAGAAAGTGCTGTTCTTTTGGCTGTTCAGTCTATGTCTCTATATAACCCATAATAATATTTTATATCAATGTAATTCTAACAGAAAGCCATTAGGCCAAAAAGTCAACTATCTGTGACCTTTGCAATTATTTGCTAAAACAGTCTCAAAAGGTTTAATGTACTTTTCAGAGTGTTTCCTAGACTTCACACCAGTCTTATGAGCAGCTAACAGATCTTGCTATCCTCTTAGAAAGTGGGGGAAACTGGTGAATGGAGATGAAAGGTGAAGTCAAAACGAACTTATTTAAACACAAAGCTTCAGTCCTATTTAGAACACCAAATCTGATGTGGAAACTATTTTCTCCAACAGTTTCCAGGAGGGTTTAGGGGCTTGATTCCAGCATTAGGCAGTGAGGGGTTAGCTTCATCACACTGGCTCTGAGACTCTGGGCAAACTTCTCAACTTCTCTGAGCCTGGTTTCCTCCTCTGTAAAGTAGGGGTCATGATAATATCTAATTTGTAGAATGGTTGTAAAGATCTAGTGAAATAATATAACAATGCAAACAAATGTAGTACTTGGCACATGATAGGCAGGTGATAAATATTACCTGCCATTGTTATTATTAACACAAAATGGTCCAAACTGAGTGAGTCCGAGGCCTTGGAATAAGTATACACTATTATATTCTATAACCAAGTTGCCACCGATACTGTTATCTGCTATTAATTTCCCAATTATTATGTTTCTCTTTGCCTTTACTTTTCCAAGTGCCCCCTTACTTTGTCATCAAATAGAAGACAAATAGAATGCCATGAGGCATTTCATAGCTTTGTGTTTTTACCTCCAGGGACATAGAAGCTAGTGGGGATGGTCAGAACAATCCTGTACACGGGCACAGATCTGACAAATGCTAGGCTTTCTGTCTTCCAAGCAGAATGTGGGGTCTATAATAGCCACATTTTGCCCCCTGCATTTAATTACAGGTAGGAATATGAAAAGTGAAGGAAGGGCTTCTCTCCATGTGGCCTGGTTTGGGAAGTGGTCTCTACTTACTAAAGCCCCTTTGCCATCAGGAAGGAGATTGCTAAAACAGTCTCCTAACTGATCTTCCTGCATCTACTCTCACCCCCATTCATTTTAGTCTCAACCCAGCCACCAGAGGGAGCCCTTCACTCTGTGTATCAAATGCCATCCCTCCACCTTCAAAACCCTCCAGTGCCCTCCCACCCCACCAACACCACCTCACTCAGAGTAAAAGCAGATATCTTTCCAATGGCCTGTAAGGCGCTGCATAATCTGGCCTCAGGTCTCATCTCACATATTTCACAAGGCTCACGTGGCCACGTGAGTACCCATCACTGCAACCCTCATCTGCACTCCCGTTAACATTTCCCTGTTCTTCCAGGAAGGTTTAGCTTTCAGCAGTCTCTATAGTTTTCATGAACATAAAACGTATTGTTTGTGGTCTGTTTCAAGAAGATAAGCTGCATGAAAGTCAGGGCTCACTAATTTATTCTAAGTGCCTAGAAGAATGCCTTCCAGCTCTCAAGTATTTGATATATATATATAATATATATATACATTCGTTGGATGAATGAATGGAGAATGAATAAATAAACACATACACTCGTAGGCTCTTGGTTCCCAATAACCAACTGGCTAAAGTGAGAATTGGCAGGCCTACTCATTTCCAGAGTACAAAATCTCCTCTTTGAGCCCCACAGAAGCAAACAGGCTTCCTGCTTGCCCCCAGTACCATCTGAAAGGGAATGCAGATTTTGCTCACTAAAAAAAGAGAGAAAAGTTCATTGCCTTTCACAGAACTTCGGGCCAAGCTAAATCTTCATGTTGTAGGATGCCTGCATTCTGGTGCTGCATCCCTCCATTAATAAGTTTGAGGTCCCGGGAAAGTCAATGAATTGACTGGGACCCACCAAAGTAAATGACAACTAATTTGCTTTCCAGCTTTGAAAATCTCAGCATTAAGAAAAAGGTGAAAACGAGTCAAGCCTGCTTGATCATTCTCTTATCTCAACCACAATTTGTAAACAGTACCCACACTTTAAGAGTTCAACCTAAAGAGAAAACCAACTATCCTATCTGGCCCACCTCACAAAAGAAATGATGTTAACAGGTGCGACTCATCTAGAAATACTTATAGTACCTCAGGTCATAAGCTGGAACTTGATTCCAAAGCTATGTCAATGCTTTCTTTTAATTTGGAACTGTAGTCCTGACCAAACAAAAACCTTTTCAATAGACAACATTAAAATAGCCTCAATCAATCTCCACCTGTCACCGGCAGCTCTTCCGGCTGGTGCCACCTCATCACATCTTCTTGAAGTCGCAAGGTATTTTCAATTCCCAAAAGTACCTGTAGCACTCAGACTTATATCAATAATAATAATAATAATAATAATAATAGTAACAACCAAGTCTGTACCAATAATAATACTTTCGTTTACAAAGCAACTATTTTGTCAGCATCACAAGCCCCATACTTCCCAGCACTGAGGGCACTCCGAGATGCAAAAGGCGTAATCCTCATCCTCAGAGCACTGTCTACACAAGATGCAAACACAGCTCAAAAAAAAAGCAACAGAAAAAGAAGGAACAGCAGCAGTGGCTTCTGATTTTAGAATTTAAAAGAAAGTTTAGGGAATAAAAATGCAGACATGACAAAGAAAAATGTTTTAGAAAGTAAATTACTGAAATTACTGCTGAGATGCAAATATCTTCAACACCACTGGTGAATATTATTCTAGACATCTTTCCCTTTCTTTTTTAACCAAAATGGAAACATGATATCTAATCATAGTCTCTATAAATAGCTTTAAAAATCCCACTATCATTGTTAATGCTCATTCAGATCTGCATCACTTTAACTGGCTGAACAGCATCCCTTAATGAATTTACTTAAGCAATTTCCTATTGGTTCACGTCTACATAGGTACATCTTTCGGTAGTTGCCCGAATATTTATTTCTGGGTCATTTTAAAGTAAAAGTACTTTCTTTGGGAGATATATACAGTATATCTCTCTGCGTGTATATCTGTATGTATTTCAATTGCTTTGGAATAAAGTTCATTTCCACAAGTCGGGTTGTGCATGTCCATTCTGGGTATATAATTTAAATAAAAAAGCTTTGACATTTTACTCAGTAAAAAGTGGTATCTAATTCCCATCTAATTTTCCATTTATATTTTTAGTAAGATTACATTTTAAAACCATCTTAATTGGTAACTGATACTTTTTATGTTAATTATTGCCTTGTTCTTAACTCAATCTATTAGTAATTTCATATTTTCCTATAGATTTATAAAAATACTTCACCTTTAAGTTACTAAATTCTTTGTCATGACAGATTAAAGGAATAGTTTCCCTGAATTAGCTACTTGCATTTTCACTTTGTTTATTATGATTTTACAATAAAAACTTTACATACCTCTCTTCCACAGTTAAAATCTTCATGTAACTCTTTCAGAAATCACATGAAAATATGTAAAATCAATGTGATCATACAAAGTGAGTTTACTTACCCCAAAGTACATTTTTTATTTTGAATTTAGAGATGAGTCCTGTGGGGGGGGTGGGAATTCCCAGTGGATCTTTCCATTTCCAAAGATTGAAGTATTCAATATCAAATGACATGGAAATCTTATTTTTCTGAGCCAACAAACATTATTATATCTTTTAAATCATCATTTGTGTCCACTGTCTGTTTGGCTCCTCACCTGGACTATAAGTGTCTTATGCATTAAGAGAGTAACTTCCACTCAAGACTGAGTTCTATGACAAGTTATCTATGAAATAGTGGTAACTGGATATACATAGTGTAATAAATAATTTGATGTATAGTAAGCACTGGACAATTCAGTGAATTTTGTGTGTGTAAGACACATATTAAGGCCTCTGGAAAATGAGCAAGATGATAAATAGTTAAAAGAGTATGTTTGTAGCTATTAATCTAAGAGCATCATATGAGATGAACAGAGGTGTGTGTACGTGTGTGTGTGTGTGTGTGTGTGTGTGTGTTTGAGAGAGAGAGAGATCGAGATCAAGCAGCTCCAGAATCCAGGCTGCCACTGAATGAATGGGCCTGCAGTAATGGGTGGTTATGAGATTGACAGATGAAGGTCAAACCAAGACAGCATTACAGCCTTCCCACAGAACAAAGTGAGTAAAACTTCCAATGGTAGAAATCAGGAAAGTGAGAAGAAGAGCAATCTGTGCTGGGCAGGGCAGGGATAGGAGCAGTGGTCCTGCTGCCAGACACACTGAACATGCTATTGGTGGGACACTCAGAGTCGTGTCTTAGACTGTCCAAAATACAGGCCTAGGACACATATCTGAGTGGACAAGGGAAAGTAGAAAAGGAAAGCAACCTTTGAGAGTTCCTACATGATATCAGACACTGTCTTAAGTGTTTTACTCGTAGAATTAGAATTTAAATTTCAGTCATCCACACATCAGTGATACGTAAGAGAAGCACTCATGTGGAGCTCGCTTAGATCCTAGCTCCACCATTTCTAGCTGTTTAGACATTGAGACAGTTTGCTTATCCTCTCTGTTAACCTTAGTTGCATCAACCCCAAAACGAGAATAATAGTATCTACTTCAAAGAGCCAGAATAAATTATATAACCCAGAAAAGTAGCATGCTGCCTGAAATATAATAAAAACTCAATATAAGTAGTCATTAATGGGAACAAAACAGAGAACTTAACAACTGGTTTTAAGGATGGTCCACATTAAGAGATAGAAGGCAGAGATTCTAAGAATACAGAGACGTATTCAAGAAAATGGGAGAAACCCTTGAAAACACAAAGTTATAGAAATCATGGGGCTAAGGGTTTCTAAGGAGTTCCTTAATCAAAGTTAGTCATGAGGACAGGGACATGGACCATTTAGTGCTGCTTGTTCTTCATGTAAGACAAGTAAATTTGGAGAGCACTACATACCCAAAGTTGGTCATCCATGCCGGGTGGGTTCTTTTTAATAAAAGCACCATAATATGTAGCAATATTCCGATGATGAGAATATTTTTTCAACATGTTAATTTCTTGCTTGATTTCTTCCTCTTCATCCTGTATTAGAATAATAAATATTTGGTCATGATATTCCATGCCTTAGTAGAATTCTATTTCTTCATCACCCATCTGAATCAACTACATAATAAATTCTTTGTTTTTTTCCTTCTGTGGTGATGATAAACAAGCATACTAGTTATATAACTTGACTTTTTTTTTTTGACTGCAAAGAAAAAATTTGCAAGATAACAAACATATTGGCAATCCAAAGGACCTTGTGTTTGTATAGCAAATAGGTATAGCAGGTCCTTCACCTGGAAAAGAATCAAAGTAGGCTACTGAGATAAAATTCACTTTAGGCCTCTGGGAACTATGTCCATCAAATACCTATTACTGATCCTGTCTGTTATAGAAAAGATTAAGGAAAGTGCAAAAAATAGAGACCCATATTTAAAATTTAAAATTTAAGTTCACATTCTTTGAAGCCGACTTTGACTGAAGTACCTGACTGCAGATGATGAAAGTCAGATGAGAAAGGGAGTGAAGGTAAGTTCCCTAGATCTGAGGAAGTTCACGAAGCAGGAGTACCTAGCTCACCTTCCGGAAACTCAACATGAAGAGAAAGGGGAAATGTGGCAGTGCCACCGATGTGAAAAGACACAACTCTTCTAAGTGTCCCCATTCAGGTTTCATTTGTTCTGAGCTTCAACCTGGAGTCCACCAACTCCAGTCATTTTTAGATAGCCCCCAGCCCCGCCCCAGCCAGGCATCATTGATGGAGAGAGTTGTGCTCTCCCATAATTTTATTTTCATATGTTCACAACAGTTGGACTTTAAAATAGTATTTTATTTTTGAAGTTGGTGGAAAAAGTCCATGGTCATACCACTCTGAATGGCCTGGTCTCATCTGAAGTTGGTGGGAAAAAATGTTTATCCCAGGGAAACTGTTTTAGACTCAGCAGTAGGAATGACGATGCGTAAGTATAAGATGTTGCCATGGCCTGAAAGACCACTCACAGTGTGTCCCTGCCTGTCCCCTTGCCCCTTCCAGCTGCTCGGCCTCCCTCCCACTTCTCTACATAGCTAGGCCATTCTGCAGTCTCTGGTGGGATGTCTTTGTTCGCTTCCTCTTCTTCATACAATTTCTACTCACCATTTTTTAATTGAATTTAATGGACACTCCTCAGGGACATCTTCCCTAATTCTCTCAGGCAATGTCAAGTCCCACCCCCCTCTCCTGCCCCTGCTACTATACTTGTCCATCCCCTACTGTTCTTTACACATGGGCCACATTTGCTGGTACCAGTTGGAGGGATGGGCCAGTTATGTCATAACTTCCCTTTTACTTGACTCTCTTCTGCATGAATCATAAGCTTTCTTCTGCTTTCAGATCCCAGTTCCAAAGTCCCTTCCCCAGAAAGCTCTCTGAGCTGCCTGATTTGAGGGGAGCCCAGTGGATCATCATGTGTCTCTCTCATTGTAGCACCTACCAGAATTGCAACCCCCATTTAGCTGTCTAATCATTTAAGTACCTCTTCCCTACCAGTCCATAACAACTCTAAACACAGGAATCTTTCGCTTTCTATACCATCCCCAGCACCCAGAAAAGTGTCTGTGAATAAATGTGAATAGAAGAATGAATACCTACAAAGAGCCCAACCATGCACAGCAGTGTTAGTGATGCTTGAAAGGAACTGGTAAGAAGATGAGGAGAGTGGTGAAATGCTGACATTTCCTAACCACACAAAACTAACTTCAGTGAAAAACAATGGAGATGTGCAAACCTAGGAAAACTGAGTGGGTTGCACATCACGTGGCCTCAGTAAGTTGAAGACTAGGTAACCTCAAAATAGAATGCATGATTGGCATGCTGAGCCAAGGTGAAGCACACGGCCCTCACAGTGGAGGGGAGTGAGGGGTTGAGATGACTGAGGGAAGGGATGGTTTTCTGCTGACCAAGGAATTCTTCCCTGCGGCTATCAAAAGCTGCCTACACCTTCACCACAGGCCTCAGGAGATGATGACCTTCACAGACCGTGGCTTATGGAAAGGTCCCTGTAATATGCCTCAAATGTTTTACTATGGTGCGTATGAGCTATTTTAAACTCACCACGTGGGGCCTAATAATTGTGGATGATGGTAGGATGTGACAGATGTATTTTAGGGGAGCATAAATAGAAGGGGCAAAAACAAACCTGAGAGTTACTGTGGGTAGCCTGGCCTTGACAGCTGCTTCGATTAAAGAGGCAAGTACACGAGGCAGTAAAACACCAATCACTGTCCAACTCTGCCTGACAGCTCCAGCCATTCCTAGTGAGCAGCCAGTCTGGTCCTACAAGTGTTTGCTGCCTGCCTCCTAGGTTTCAACGGGACAGTGAATGATGGGGGAGAATCAGAGGTGGGGGTTGGGGGTAGAAGGAAGTGCTTAGAAAAAGCTTACCATATCATTAAGAAAATAAAAACTTATGAAATCATTAAATAACAGCATGATTCAGTATATAACTGAACCCAAAATAAACAGTATTGGAGATTGGAATGAAGTCAGCACGTTCTCCATCACTTTGAAAAGGTAAACTGAGGCGATAAGACGATGAAGAAATCATGTACATTGAGTCAGAAAAGTGGGGGTGGATGGAGCAACACATTCAGTTTGAGCTCCACTCATTTCTGGCTGTGTGATCTCAGGAAAGTACTCTACCTTTTGGAGCCAAGTTTTCTCATCTATAATGAGATAGAGATTGTATAATAGTATTATTATTTATCCCCGTCTTTTGTGATAATTAAATGAAGTATGTGAAAGTTATGCACTGTAATACAAATAAACATTATGATTAATCTTCTCAACCAAAAAATAAATAAATAACAAGGGTAGGATGGTGGGAATGTGAGTAACTTGAATTTTAGCTTTAAATTGCACTGTTTCCAAACACAATGATGGAACCACTGTGGGTCATGGTTATGTAGCTCTAAAATAGAACCTTGACCTTGGTCTTACACTATCTTGTAAGTGACCATACAATATCTGAGGACTTCAGGGCTACTGTTTTCCAGAGTTCTAGTCTAGGGCAAGGACGGCAGTAAATTATTCAGTGAAACTGAAAGGGGGCACTTACTATGAACCCATTTAACTATTCAACAAGCAATCCACCCTCTCACAATATGACTCTTTGAAAGAGACAGGTTATGATATTTTCAAAAGACAAACACTACAACTGAGGCTAGAATTAGGTGACAAAGTTATAAGAGTCAGATATCTTCTATTTTGTAAATGGATTATTCCTATGCCTTAAGAATTAAGCACAAGCATCAAGCTCACTGGGAAACTAATGACTACTGGATCATAATTATAGACAAAGTAATGCTACCAAACTGTCACAAACTTAAAAAGAGAATCTTTTTCTAAGCCAAGTCTAGCGCTGTAGGAAGAACCATTACTTCAAGCAGAAGCCTTTAAAATCTAGTCCAAGCTGATTCAGGAATGGCATTTAAACTTTTCAAATGTCACATATTTTCACCTATAAATAGGAATAAGAATACCTTTGTAAGTCACCTCTCAGGGCTTAGAAATGATTAAATCCTTATTAAGCATAAGCAAAGCTTTATTATCAACACAAAGAAGATTGTGTTTTTCCCCTCAAGATCATAGGAATCTGTTTATTGCTTAGTATTTGTGGTAATTAACAAAAAAGTGGCCATAATATTTAGCAGCCTCCTTCCTGAAGAGTTGTAGTTCATTTCCTCTCCTTGTCATTGGGGTTGGCCATGTGACTTGTTTTGGCCAATGGGACATTAGCAGATTGATGCAGCAGAGGCTTGACAAGTAGTGTGTACCGGTGTGGTGCTTCCTAACTGCTTGCAGAGGGCAATGTGAGAAACCAGAATTGGCCTCTTGGAGGGTGACAAACCCCATGAAGAGGAGGTGATTTTCAAATGCAAAGAAACGATGACTCCAGGTGATGCTTTTAGGACACTACCTACCTATGAAGATAATATGATAGTCATGACCATGGTGACAAAATATAGCAAAAGCCAAACTTATGTAATATTCACTATGTACTAGAGGCTGTGTGCATATTATCTTAGTTAATACTCAAAACAGCTCTATGAAGTAGATCCGTTTAATGATCTTATTTTACAAATCAGGAAAATGAGTTCAGAGAGTTCATTCATATGTTAAATGTTAAAGCTAAGATACAAAGTGAGATTTGTCTCACTCCAAAGCCAGTGCTCTTAATTCTATACTGAAAACTGCTAGAGAGAAAGAGGGTCATTACCCATGGTGATAAAACCAAAGGGCTAATCACGAAAGAAGAATTTAGGGGCATTTTAATCCAGGGCTGAAGAGAAACCTGTCTTTGGTCCTGCAGTTAAAGAAGCTTCTCCACACACAATAATAATGTTTACTTGTGAATGATTTCAGGGGCTAATGGAGGGATTTTAAGTTGCATATTTATTATACAGGGGAACACATTATAAGCACTTACAATATGCTAGGATTTAAAGATAGAATTAATAAGGCATTTAATATTAGTGTGCTCTCTAACAAACAATTTGCCTAAAATTTAGTTGTTCACAACCCATGGAATGGAAATAAAACTATGTATAAAATATTTATAATAATCCAAGGGCCCAGTCAGTTTGAACACTAGAGAGAAATAGGCAGCGTATAGACTCATAAACGCCACTCCTTTCTAGATGTGCGGGCACTGGCTGCAGCCCCTGCTGCTCCTGCTCACTTGTCCTGCTTCCCACAGCGGTTGCTGGCATTGGGCAGGCATTCGTGTTAGTTAACCGATCATTCTCACCTTCATTGTTGACTAAATGTAACAAAAATTGAAGACATTTTTTTTGTTAAAGCATCATTGACTATTAGATTTTGAAGGGATTGTTAACATTTTCTAGGATGCGATTTTTTAAAAAAATTATAATAATTTAGATATTCTTCCAATAAAAATTCAAGATACCAATAAATAGCATCAACAAAAAGCAGACTTTTTAAATCAATAAATCCTTATTTTATAAGCTTAATTATGTAATAAGTTTGATCTAGTTATAATCACTGACAATAAGCAGGCTGTTTTAATTAATACAAAATTAGAATTTTTGAAGGAAATTTAAAGTCACATATCAGCCTCAATATTATAATTCTTGGTTTTGTTTTGGTGCTGAAGGTTAGAGAAAATCCATATTTCCTAAGATAAGTAATTGCAAATGGTAACAACTCTTTTTTTTGTAACAATTACTTTTAAAGAGCATACTTTGAAATCCTTACACTGAATGACATTCTCCATTCGAATGGAGTAACCTAACAGTGCAAATTGAGGAGTTGCCATTTTTCAATGCCTTCAAAGTTCGTCTATAACACACACTTTGATGTTTGTTTTTAAACCGCAGTTTATTAAATGTTAAAATATATATATTATATTGTAAATGAGAATTAAGCAAGTGTGGATCCCCTAAAATTATCTCAAGGTGGAGTTATGGGCCTGCAGACTACATTTTTACAGACGTAAGGAAACAGACCCAGAGCAGATCGATGAGGTGCCTAAGCCCACATCTCTTCATTGCAGCGTTGCTAGAACTCGTGACTTTACCATGACGTTCTGCGGGCAGCTCCTGGGTGTGCTGGACACTATTCATTCAGCAAATATTTAAGTGCCCACTATATCCCAGGCACAATGCTAAATGTGAACAATATAATAATACAACAATGGGCATAACAGATTCAAGCTCTGCCACAATGAAACTTACTATAGTCCAGTGGGGAACACAGATGGAAATCAAAGAATGAGAGAGATGCATGCAAAATTACTAACACATGAGGGATGGGCAGCTGATCTCACGGGGGCCTACGGGAGACAGCCCTGAGAAATCCAAGTTTAAGCTGGATTCTAAAGCCCTTCTGGGAGTTACCCTGGTGGGAAGAAAGAAGTATGATGTGGCGTGACTGAGGAGAGAGCTGTCTTCCTGGTGGGGAAACAGTGGTTGCTGAGACCCTGTAGCTGGAGGGGTATAGTCTGTTATCTTCTATGGGACTCAGTGCCATGGGGAGAGAGGCGAAAAATGTCGGCAAGAGACACTGTAATAACCGCATGCATCAGACACTGTGTTCTACATATCGTTCTCAAATGCTTTATAAGTAACTACATTTACTTTTCACGCTAACTTTATGAGGGGAGTGATACGATCCACAATGACACATGTGGCAGAGGGAACATGTCCAGGGAAGGAGGGCCATGAAGTGTCAAAACGAGCATATACTCAGGTAAGAGCGATCACTGCGCTGCCCCTCTTTACCATGAGGCGAACCTGCTCTGTGGTTCACGGGGCGTGTGCCCCTTAGAGAAGCAGGTAACACAAGACTGATGCACACCTTCCTCGCCCCAAGCCTGCACTAACGTCGGACTCCCAAGAAAACCATGAATTAATAAAAAGACCTATTTATGCTGAAGTCGCTCAGAAGCAAATAGGTTTAACCCTAGCAGTACTGTCATTCATTTGGGTTACATTAGCTGTAAATGAGGTGACTTACATCTTCAGTTCCTGTGGGCTGTTACCGGAATCTGAAGACCATGCTCTGGCGATGCTCCCAGACCCCTCATTGTTGTTATAGGGCTATGGGGAGGGTGGGCACACCCTGACCGGCTGGACAGGAATTAGAACCTTCTGGCACTTACTGTCTGTGGGGCTTGGACAAGTTACTTAGGCTCTTGGTGCTTTTAATTCCTCATTTGTAAAATGGATATAATAGCAGTATTCCCTTTATGGGAGTTGTTTTGAGAATTAAATGAGTTAATATATGTTGTATTAAGTACTAAGAACAGTGTTTGGCACATGATGAACCCTCAATCAATGTTATCAATTTTTATTTTGACCATAGCTGTTATTGTTATTATTTTTAATATTATGTGCTGTGTTAATAATCACTCCCCTCCCTCCCTCCCATTGGGAGGGAGGAATTAAATGTGCTTGTAGCAGGGTGTCCCCCTGACTCTTCCAAACAAGTGAAGATAGATGTTTTTTGTCCAATTTTAACAAATATTCACTGAGTTCATTAACTACCAGCAAAACGCTCTACCAGAGGCTACCGGGAGAAGGCCACTTCCTTATTCTTGAAAGAGAGATGCAGAATGCTCACAGCTTCACCTACAGGAATTCAGTAAATAAGACAGAAATAGAAACTCAGTGAAGCAGGGCTTAAAATGGACCCTTCCAGGAGACAAACCCCACCATGTTACTTTGCTATATTCAACTTCCGGCCTGACATTGATTGTCTCCAGCAGTAGTCTGGAGGAAGGGCCAGGAGTCACAGCCTCCCATGTCTCGGTAAACAAACAAACAAACACAAAACAAAAACCACTCCTTTTATATCTCTTCTACATATTGAATTTTTACCTAAAACTATTTGATCAAAGTTTCAATTTGGTAAACAAAGGCTGTGAAAACCTTGTAAAGTCCTGGCCACAGCGTTCAGTTCCTTCACGACCTGGCCCTAACTTGTCCAGGTCCTCAGCACTTTTTAATCCTTAAACTCTGTAGCAGTTCCTTGAACATGCTCCACACCTTGGTACAGGCTCTTTCTTTGGCCATGAATGTCCTTGTTTGATGGTCCTCCTAGGCTTAATTACTACCCCTCAATGTCCAGCTGGGAAGGACTCCCCAGAAGGTGACAAAATACAGAAATTCCCATAATTATTTCAGAAAATAAAGGAACTTCAAAGCCTTAGCCTGAGTTTAAGCACTAATTCTGAAGCAAGTATTAGCAAATTTGGAAGTGTCTCAGATCTAAAACCAGAAGGACACAAGCATTATATTCAATTCCATCTGTGGCTATTTTCTATAAAAAAAAGAGAGAGAGAAAGAGAGAGAGAAGTAGTATAGAATAAAAACAATAATTTAAAAATTGATTTCAAGCTATAGCTTTATCAATTCATTACAATAAACTATAGTAACTTTGCAGTAAATCATTGCAAACAATTAACAAAGACGACCTTTGAGAATTCATCTCAGTTTTTAACAGAACAGCTATAATGAGCACAATTATAATAATTGGTAAGAAGCTTCTGCAACATTCCATAATACACAAAAGACAACATGGCAAAATGAAATAGATTGTTTTCTGAGGACACCACATGAGTTTCACAAAGGAAATCTTATGCTGACTGTCATACATAAAGGGGTGACACAAAAGTCATTTGATGCTGTATCAGATACCGTGGGAATAAGGAAACCATTTCCTGATGTGTAACCATGTTTGTCTTTGTTAAGGGTCAGTGGTTACGTAATGGCCAATGATGTGCCTAAATCAGGGAAACTATCAAGCCCTTTCAACAGGGGTTCCCCATGAGAATTAAGCCAAAATACTAAAAAGCCTCCATTGTACGCATGGCTCTCCTATGCATTGAAAATGCTGTTAACTTTGTCCCATCCTTGGGAGAATCGATTAAATAGTCTCTAAAATCATTTTCTTGTAGGGCTTAATTGCCTTGTGAAACCCAGTTTAGAAAGGCTAACTAACGTTCTTTAAACTGAAAAAACATAATCTGGGATAAATAGCTACATAGCTATTTTGATCCCAAGCAAAGTGGTCTAGTAAAAGTAAGTGGTTCATCAAGCAATTTAAAGTCTCACAACTAGAATTAAAAGCTAGAAAAGCAATGTGCAGTACTCCCAAGTAATACTTTGTGCATCAATATACAACTTTGTACACACTTGTGCCCTGAGATTAAGGATGTCAACAGAATTCAACTGTAATTCCACACCCCACACAATAAAACTTTAGAGCACAAATGTCTTGGACTTCATCCATAACCAATAGCTGTTAAACTGCCAAGGGCATTGCACTTTGTGGAGCTCCTATTCACTGCAAGAAAAATATGGTAGTAGGACTTCAGCAGAATAACAAAATAAATTTTAATTTGTTCTGTGGTGGGAGTATTGTAAAAGGTTTACACATTTATAATGGGTTTATAGGTACAGCTAAGAGTACCTGATCTTGATCTTTGTGTCAGACACTGCCAGTTGACCACACCAGTTTCCATTCTCCCTTTATTCCTAGTAGAACCCAGATTTTTAACTGCACACATTGGTAGAATGAAAGACTACGTTTCCCAGCTTCCCTGAACCAAGTAGAAATGTGTAGGAAAGATTTCACTGGACGGGGTTCTCTTCTGTACCCTTCAGCTGTCAATCCCCCCCACCTTTTCTTTTGCCTGCCAAAGAAAATGATCAGTGGAAATCTGACAACCATCTTCAACCATGCATTAGAATGATGCAGTAGAGAGATAAAAGTATTCTTGTACTCTACCACATTGTTGCTCTTTTAACATGACAGAGCAAGACACTTCCATCATGCATAAGCCTCTGTTATCTTGAGTTTTCTGTTTCAAGTAGCAGAAGCTAAACCTAATTAATATAATCTACATGCAGTTTCTTATTCAGCAAAGGTCAGATGAATTAAGAAATGAATTGAGATTAAATATTTGAACTTGGTTAGCAACCTCTGAAATTTGAATAATATACTTAGGACAAATAAAAGGAACTATTTTAAGTGCTAATAAACATATGGGGACATCTTTTTTACTTGTTAAAATGCATATAACTTTTTCTTCTTTAAAAATTTTTTCTTAGTTGTTTTTTTTTTTTTTTTGAGAGAGAGAGGGTAAGGGAGGGACAAAGAGAGGGAGAGAAACATCAATGTGTGGTTGCCTCTCACGTGGCCCCCACTGGGGGCTTGGCCCACAACCCAGGCATGCGCCCTGACTGAGATTGAACCAGTGACCCTTTGCTTCACAGCCTGTGCTCAATCCACTGAGCTATACCAGCCAGGGCAAAAATGTATATAATTTAAAGAGGAATTCAGATCAATAATAAGAAATCAGAAAAATGTGTGGTATAAATAAAAATTAGCAAAATTAGTATTATAGTAGGTAGCATACCATATAATATATACTATCAAAGGTAACAAACTGGGCCAAAAAAGGTATAAATTCAAGTCAGACATGTAGACAATACCATGTGCCTTTTTTAAAATTTGTATATTGGATCTTGATACCTTTGTGTGACTAATTCATTCTATGTCTATTTACACTAAATAATCCATTCCTGGATCCAATGGAAGACTTTGGTCTTTTAGTTTTTATGTACAGCCGACAGACATCTTAGAAAAGTTCCCAGGACAATAGAAAATTATTAACATGCTTTTGATGTCCAGTGAGTCCTTTCAAGTCTGATTTTTGCTCAGTACTCTTGCAAAGGCATTAACATATTTTAAATAGACTCAGCAAAAAGGATTGAAAGCATAAGATTGTATTTCAAATAAAGTCTATTTCTTAGATTGCTTTTGATCATCCAGGCAGAAATTTTGTTTCAGTGTTGCTCTAAATAAAAATAGGAATTTGTGGTTATTGTTATTATTTGTTCAATAATATTTTGGGAGGAAAACAGTTATGCTAAATATCTCAGTAGGACTTCAGAGCTACCCAAAGACTCAACTATTCCAGTGTTAGGTGGACCTTTGGGAAAAATGTTAAGACCCATCTCTTCTGTGTAATCTCAGTATTATTCTTTTAATACCTTCAAATCCTTGTTCTGTCTTCATATGCAAATGTAGTCCATTGTGTTGATGTAAATTATCAGCACACATTATTTATTCTTCACTCTAAATACCTAAGGCAATGTGTAGGTATCTAATTTAATTAGAATGGTTTACCCAAGGTCTTCTCTATCAGCTGTTGAATACACTTACTTAAAAGTGGGGAAAGATCTGAGATGTTTAAAAAGTTTCTATTTCTGAAAATTAATGTTTTCTATCCCTACTTTTTCTATTACAAATATGTAGCTATTGAGAAGGCAAGATAAAGATACATTACCCCTGTGACATCCATAACCTTAATGGCAGCAAGCTGGCCTGTTTTGACATGACGACCCTGTATGAAGAAAATAAAATAAAGACTTTAGTTCTGATATACAACATGATCATTCATTTCCAACCATGAAGAACAATATCACTTAGATTAATGTTACAGAATGCCAACGGGGAAGACATACGGACAAACAGACACACACGTGCACACACAGATCTTAAATTGTTTGAAGATCAATTTCCATTTAGTGTTTATTTTGTAAAACATCTCCATCACTTTGTCTTTGGGCCTTATTTTCACAGTGGCTGTCAAGTTAAATAAAAAAGGCAATGCTGAATCATTTGGTTCTACCTCCTCTCCAAAGTGTCAGACCAGGGCTTGCTTGCGAAGCACATTTATATGGAAGGGGAGCTGGACCTGGCTGGAGGAGATACAAGTATGTCCTCTGTTAGAAAATACTCAGGAAATGAAGAAACTTTAGTTTCCTTGATAATTAAAATATCTTGTAACAGTCTCAACTGGTTGTTTGTGTTTGCGTTTTAGTTTTAGTAACTGCTATCATGGCATTGAAGGTAACAATGGAAAAGAAAATAACCTGCTTCTCCATTTTAAATTTCGCTTCCAAGCGGAAATAACAATTCTCAGTGGGTCTGACTGAGGAATACACCTCTGGGGTGGCAGCTTCAGCTCAAATGAGATCCTGGAGATGAAACAATTAGCAAGCCTCAGCTGAGTCCCAGGCAAAGGCATGTCCAGTGCTCTGCCAGGGAAAGCGGCTGAGCTGTCAACCTTTGACGAGGGGAGGGCCACAAAGGAGACAGCCCAGCTGGAGTTGCTTTTACATCACCGGAGAATGTCAAACCAATTAGGATACAGAGTGAGGCAGACTTTGAGGGACTGGCCAGGAGTGAGCTGACCTAAAGATCACCGGAAACCTGAGGCAACTTCATAAAATCGCAAATAAATGGCATGCGAAGAGCTCTCCAGGTGCTTAATCCAATACCCTTCTTCCAGAGGTGAGGCGCATCTCACACCCAGCACCTAAGAAGCCCAGGACACCTTGTCCTCTGCCCCCTTCTTCTGCCACCCACATCCTGCATCAGAATCTCTTATCGCTAAAATGTAAAAATAATTTTAAACAAATTTTCTTTTCACATTTTACTTAAGTTGAGTTAAACATTGAGACATTCATCTCTATTTCACATAGGATTTTGTTAATTTAATTTTTTGATTTGAGGGCGAAGCAACAAAGAAGGATACTGTTATTACAGGAGAACGTTGAAGTGAAAACTTACTATTACTCCCAATTGAAGTTACTCCCATTCATAAGAGAAATGGAAAATACAAACCTAAACTCCACCTCAGTTTAGGTCTAAAATACGTATTCAAACAAGAACTAAAAATTAAATTCTGGGGGTGGAGGGAACCTCTAAAGGGAGACAGAGTTAAATATTTTTTTCTTACACAAATTCGAAAAAGATCCTGTCAGGTTGCAGTGGCTGAGTCATTGCTTAATAAAAGAATAAAGATTTTCTTACTGAAATAGCCAACAATAGCAAAAATAACAGACTGAATCTAGAAAAACAAAACTGAAATTCCAGCAGGGCCCTAAACCTTATGTCAATCATAGCCTCAAGAATGAAAAGCTCATCCCCCAGAAAAGAGGAAGAAGCTTATTGAATTGGGGAGAGCGCAGCTGCGGGGTCACTAGAGCTGGTGGGTGCGATCCAGCCCAGTCCTCCGACACACTTGCAGACCCGCCCTGCGCCCCCCTTTCTTCTCTTCTACCTCATGTTTGAGGTAAAGAACTAGGCTGATTCTTGTTTCATAAAGAGTAACTCAACATCCAGGTGAAATCTGAATCACTCAAGGATATAATCCTCTATCTCTTTACCTCCTCCCTAAAATGAATTCAGGAGAAAAACAATGATTTTGTTTGAAATAGCCATGAAAGCCTCTGCTTTGTTATTGCTGTTATTTATTTTCTCAGGAAGAGCAAGATGGCTTCAGAGCTGCTAGCCTGAGGCGAGCCTGGGAGAAAGAGTGCTTTCATTTCTAGGTCACTGAAATAGATTTGTTTCCAGCAGAGCACATGAAGCAAACGGGGCTGTGGAAAACGCAGACTCTCCACCCCACCACCTCCTTCCCAGTCCAAGGACTCACAGGCAGACAGAGTGTTTAAGCTCTTCGTGCTTAGCTTAGATTAGATCCAGCCTTTATTAAGGAAGATTTCTTCAATTTCCTAGTTGCAAGTGATGGTCCCACTTTTGTGTTTCCACAGCATTCTACACTAACACCACTGATCATATCCAACACTGATTTTCAAAATATGCATCACAAGAATACTGAACATAAATCAACTCAAGTAGAAAAAAATCACAATCTAGAACATGTAGCAGGGGCAGCTGTTGTTTCACAAATCGAATGCACAGTTACAGCCAGCCATCCAGTCATCCATCCACCCACCCATCTACAATTGATGCTGTAGTATACCACCCAGATTTAATACTGAAGTACCCTACAGCTGTCAGCCAAAGCCTTTCTGGTAATTGCTCTCTGCCAAAAGAGCACTGCCCAAGGCCATGCTCCCTCCTAAAGAAAACAGCATCCAATGACAAGAATATAAAAGCCCAGCCCTCTTGTTTTAGAGAGGGGCTGACCTCTCAGAGGGATGTCTGAGGGCTTTGTTGAGACTGCATTGCAGCTAAACTATTTCCTCTGCACAATTGTACTTTCTTCACAGGTGTAGATCCTAAGAACACTCCCCATTGAAATTCTTACATATAAATCTCCAAATCAGAATATGTTTCCAGGGGAACCTACCTTAGACAGTTGGTTCCAGGAATGGTCCAAAGACACAGGCTCTCAGAGAGGCTGTCAATGAGACCCTTATGACTGGTGACAGGTGGCTTACTGATTGCCCCTGGCATACTGTAGCAGTGTCACTGCCAAACGTTCACTAGTGGGGAACAGGAGTATACAGGTGCCAGGGAATACACCTCGAGTCCGCTATTTCAGGCTTTAAGAGGCCCAGAAGAAATAGAAGTTTAAAATAATGGAATCATGGCTTTTGCTGAGAGTCAGTGGTGTACTGGAGAAAGACAATGAAAAGCTAAGGGTGATTAATGATCAACTGAAGGCAATGTGTGAAAGTTATAAGGGGGATGAGGTTAAATCCTGAGAGCTGCGTACTGTCTTCAAACAAGATGGGAACATAACTTCTGAAGTCTCAGAGCGTTCAGGGGGACAAGGGTTTTCAGCTTTTAAGTGCTTAAAACTTGGATGTCTCCATCACAACTTTCAGAGTCTCATTACTTCCCAGTCAGGCTGTAGCTGAGAATTAAAACTTTTCTTCTACCCTGAGAATTAATTCTTGGGTGTGGTCCTCAGCTTTTTCTACTCTGGCCGCAGAAGATACAAGTCTTTTATATGCTACCCAATATTTTTGTTAAATAAACAACGGCAGCAAGTCAAACCTAAGAAAGTCACGTTGGGTTCAGACGTCTCAGGAAGGAGGTCTGGGGCATCCCAACAAGTCTGCCATATAGACCAGCAAAGATGCTAACCAACGCAGGGAGTAAAACAGGTAGTAGAGGAGGGAGATAATGAACATCAATTGCAACGATCAGACATCATGTAATGGTGAGGGCTTATAACTTTCCTAGGAAAAGCGATCAGCCAGAATCCTAGAGAAGCTGTTTCCAGAACTTATTATATAAAGCAAGTGGACCCAGGCCACACGAGAGACAGACTGCAGTATACACTCGATCCCTCCTTCAGAAATGAGGTTCTCTGAGTCACTGTCCAGAAGTTTGCCTTAGCCAAACACAGAAGCCAGACTCAAGGGCATGCTTCCTGCCTAAAGTAATGTCCTTTACCTGGAGGCAGCAAGCATTCAATGACTCATTGATGTAGGAATATAAAAGCATACATCCCTTATATCAGAGTGGAATACTTTTGAAGGGCCATACCAGCACCAGAGTTCCTTTTCTGGGGATTTGCCTGGGGTTTTGTAACTGCATTCAATTCCTTCTACTGCCCAAATCTGCCCTCACTCTTTCACAGGTATTGATACTGAGAGTGCTCCCCAAAGACTCCTACAAGCAAATCTGTCCTCAGAATCTATTTCCTAGGGAACTCAAAGACTCTGTCTGTCTGTCTATCTATCTATCTATCTATCTACCTACCTACCTACCTATTAGTGTGTATATTCTTGATATTAATGTAAAATAATTAATTTCTTACTGGATCTGGGGTAAAAGTTTTAAGAAAAGCTCTGACTTAAACAATGAATAGAGTAAAATAGTTCAAGCATTGCCAAGTATACTCCAGACAAAAAGAACGCCATGTTCAAACATCCTGTTGCATAGTTTTCAGAGCACCTGAGTGACTGGTGGCAGGCCAGCGTGGCTGGGGCAGAGGCAGAGAGTAAGTGTTGAGCGAGTCCACGCAGAGCTTCACAGGCCACTTGGAGGAGGTCTTTATCCAAAGCCAATGAGCAGCAGCCCAAAAGTGTGAAGCCAACGGTGTAGAGGGCTCAGGTTTCATTTTGAAAAGACTGTCCTAGAGGCAAGTCAGAGGACAGAGGAAAGCAGAAAAGGCGATAGAAAAATAAAAACTGTAATGCTATTTAGTAATTCATTTGAGAGATGATGGCAACCTGGACTAGGATGAAAGTTATTTAGAAGTGAGTAGTAGGTAGAGAGTCAAGAAGAGATACTCAGGAGGTCAATTCAATGTGATTTGGGAATGAATCAGATATATATTTACCCCATGCTTCCCACAGTGCTTGACACAGCAGGGATTCAATAAATATTTGCTAGGTAGTGGACTGAATGAAGTAGTGAGATTTGAGATGGTATTCAGGTTCTTGGTCAATACCATCCATATGTCCACACCAGTTTCTCCCACCCCTCTCACCCCTTGCCCACACTTCCATCCAGCCACAAAGTGTTTATCAGCAGATGGGGTGGGATGGTGAGCAGGTGTCACAAACATTTCATTCAAAATAAGTTGGAAGATGAATTTAGTGGATGCAATTCTTTTACACTCTATAGACCACAGGTGGCAAACACAAGGCCCACAGGCTGAATCTGGCCCTCCACCTTGTTTTACCCGGCCCAGCACCTTGTTTCTACCCAGCAGCAGCGCCAAGCTCCTTGCCCCTAGTTAAGGAGTAGTTACATTTATACAGTCCTAAACTTACATTCGGCCCTGTGAAGGCAACCATGAGGCTGATGTGGCCCCCGGTGAAAATGAGTTTGACACTACTGCACAGACAGTCCAGTTCTCCTTTCCACAGATCACAGAGAAATGAAAAATTGGTTTTAGCTTTCCCTCTGAACTACAATGATGGGAGCGAAGGTGAACTATGGTTTTCCATTCACGCTGAACATGAAAGCATAGTTAAGAAACCTCTTTGGACATCTTCGGGAATGCTACACCTTTCTTAGATACGCCTTGTCTTGAGGCAAAGCAGTAGACCAGACAACCTTATGAAAAGGTTCCAAAAATCCGTATAAGCAAAGAACAAGGATGTTCACAAAATATATTTGGCACAGTGTCTATATGTCTATTCCTAGGTTTTCCCAGGTTACATGATGCCTCTCTTTTTCCTGGGCCTGCATGCGCCACTTGTCAGTAGCTTGGCAAAAAAAAAACCCTCCAGTTCACGCAGGCAGCACTGTGACCCAGCCATCACTGCTCCCAGACTGTGGCAAAGATGAAGTAAGGAACCGACAGAGGCCAGTTCCCAAGCCACAGCTCTCCGTCGCAGCACCACTTACTGTGAATGCCTCTGCTTGGCACCTCTGAGAGCAGAAAATGGATTGTTTTCAAGATCGTTCAGAGCTGGCCCAGCTGAGAACTGAGGCTCGCTCACAGACACAGGGTGGGGAAGAAAAGCCTGCGCCTCATTTTTCTTTGTTAGAAACTAGGATTCCTCCATCTTCATGGCTGCCAGTTTGGCTCAGTTTATAAATCAAAATGGATGATTAAAGGGAAAAAATCAAACAGTCACAATTTCTAGCAGACAATGGTTAATGTATGCAGATTCCATGGCAGGGAGCCTGAAGCCTGTACCCGGGAACGGCACGCACAGATGAAGTGACAGCAGTGACGAGGCAGACAGGCTGTGGGGTGACGGGAGCTCAGAAGTAGCAGAGCCAGTCTCGGCCATGGCCTTCAGCCAAGAACACACTTCCTAGTAACCTTCTCTTTCCACCCCTCAAATGAACACAAAACCGAAGATCTTGCTACCACTCCTTTCATTTACTACAGGATAACCACGATAGCTCATGTTTTTTTTTGTTTTGTTTTGTTTTGTTTTTTACATTAGATTCTAGAACTAAATCTCCTAGATGTTGAGGTTCACAGGATGTATATGTACATCCCACCAACTTCTCATCCTCCCCCCAGATTCCACCCCTCCCCAGCAGGCACAAAGGCCTTCCTGATTCCCTGAGTTGGGGCGGCACCTGGAGATTGAGAAGGCATTTAAAAGCCATGGTCCTCAACCCCAGTCCAAGATGAAGTATCTACCCAACTGTAGTGAAAGGAGAATAAATCATCACATATGGAGAATTTTTCAGAAAGTCAGAGATTTCTGGTGTAGGCAGACTTCTTAGTGTTTTTGGGGGGGGGGGGTTGGTGTTAAAATGTCCATTAACTTAATGTTTTTAATTTTTAAAAAGTAAAAGCAAACAACACTAGGTCGCTTCCCAATGGTTGTTTTTGTTTTCTGCTGGGGCAGCAGGTTGAGGTTTCAGTGCTCCAGGCACAAGTGTTTAGGGTATGTGGGTGGAGATGTCAGTAATCCTCTTAAGATACAAAGATGTTCTGGACACAGACCATAAAAGGCTGGATGTGACAATGCATTCTCTTAATAGCGTACAAGTACAATGGCCTACGTGAGCTGTACTGGAACCAACTTCTCTCTCATCCGAGTTCCCTTAGTTCCTGGTGCCTTTGGACCTTCAGTCCACCAGGCACATGGCTTCTGAACGCTAGAACCAAAAGCTCCTCAAAGGCAGGGAGTCTGTTTTATGTGTTTAATCCTCTGACATTGCCTAGAACAGCACCTTGCAAGGGGCAGGTGCTAAATCACGCTGGGAAACATGAAGCTTCCAGGCCTAGTGGACCTGTAAACCACCTCCAGTCAACAGTGAAGAGAAAGCTCCAGTGGTCCATCACAGAGTTAGCCTGGGAGAGCCTGATGGAATCTGGAGAAATAGCTACTTACACGTGGCAGAGAGCTTTTCTCTTAAGGAAAAAAAATATACTGTAGGAATGGCTTCTGGTTTTATAACTGGAGGAAGAAGCCACACGCTCTGCTGTGAGTGTTTTGCTCAAGAAGGCTTTGTTTTGGGTTTGTTTTCCAAGTGTTAACTAACACATTGGCCCATGAGAGTGAGCCCTGGGGCCTTGGGCAGGCATTAGGATGCTGCATCTCTGAGCCTCACTGCTCACCTGAGGAACAGCTCAGGGAGAGAAAGCTATGACAAGGGAAAAGCAAAGCCCAGACGCTGCCCTGCTATATGCAGGTCCCCCTCCATCTCTGTCTCCCCTTTTCCTGAGAGATTACTCAGCCCAGGCAGGACAGAGCCAACTATTCTTGAGGCAGGGCAGCTCATTTTTCTAGATTTCGAATCAATAGCTCCCTCTCTAAGGCCTATTTTATGAGGCAGCTCTGTCTTCCCCTCAGGACCTCTGGCAGACCCTTTGCTCACTCCATCCCACCTCCCAGCTGCAGATTAAAAAGATATATATATCTTCTGTTCATGCCTTGCACAGGTTTGTCAATTATAGCCTGGCACTGCCCACCCCCCGGCCCTGAGATTTACAACCATGTGGTCGGGAGTGGGCAGGGCTGGCCTAGCACCAAGGGGCACTATAGGCATGGCGGGGAGCATGCAGAGATAAATAATAATAATGAAAAGAGAGAGCTGTGTTTCATTTCACCAATTTATGGCTTCAATAAGAAGCCAGTCCACCGACATTGCTGTCTGGGTCACTTACACGATCTGTGGCAGCAGCAAGAGTGGGTCTCAAAGCTCAGGGCTCTTTAGCAAGAGAAAGGACTGCACCAGTGTCCCGAGAAAAACAAAGGGAAAGGACCACAGTGTTCCCAGCTATCATTCTCAGGCGGCAGGAACACAAATAGGGACTCATCTGACTCTTTATCAGGGCTGTTGATGAATAAAAACCTCTCCCACGGTGTCTTCAAACCTCTGGAAGTTTTAATTAAAACAAAAGAAATGTCAGCAGGAGAAGCACTGGAATATAATTAGGGCCCACTAAATCTAAAGCAATAGGGGTGAAAAAAGACTAGTAATGAAAGGGAAGCTTTCATGTTCTTACTGAATCCCTGCTCTGTTACTGACACAAAAATCAATTTCAATAGGCTTTAGTTGTATCTAAGCAGGAACAGAGGCGACAGATGAAATTTAGTGGGCAATTTACTGGAGTCATAATGATTCCCATGGAAAAAAAAGGCTACAATGAGCACTTTAACCAAATGCCTCCTCTGTAAGGATTCTGTAAGAATGTGTGTGTGCATGTGTGTAGATATATAGTTGTAGAGTTAGATATAGCAATAGATATACATATATCACACATAGATGTAGATACACACACACACACACACACATATATATTTAGGGGATGGCATTTTAAATAGTTATATATATTTTATCCTTAAAAAATGTAGTTAAACTCTCTATCTCACATCCTTAAAAGGGAAATTGTGGTCCTGCCCCAAGGAGACATTTGGTGATGTCTGGAGACATTTGCTGAATGTCACAATTGCTACTACTGATGTCTGGTGGGTAGAGGCCAGAGATACTACAAAACCTTCTGCAATGCACAGGACATTCCCTTCCCCTAATAAGGAATTATTGGACCCAAAATGTCAATGGGGCCAAGATTGACAGACCCTGCTTTAAAAGAATTTGACATTTAATGGATGCTCCTTGAATGTTGGATTCTATTAAATGTCATATTCCTCATAGGCACTAAGGTTATACAGATCAAAAGATAAGGCCTTGCCCTTAGGGATTTCCCATGAGGAGTGTGAGAGAGATGGAGGTGACGTTGTTCTTTCTTTGCTTAGCAGCAGTCACAAATGAGGAGCATAAAATTCCAACACTGATGGCCTTTTAGAACACAGGGAGAACCAACAGCCCATGTGACCACTTCCCAACTGGCTTTTGTAGGTAGGTGTAAAGGTCAATTCCTCACTGCCTCTCAGTTAAGCATCATTCTCTAAATTAAAAAAACTGATGAGGTAGTACTAGAATTACATAGAGTTTGGTTTATGATATTGGACACCAGCTATCATTTTTGTTAATCACATCAATTTTGGAAAGATATCTTATTTTCATTTCTGACCCATTTTTAGGTCTTCTCCACAACTCTTCGTAGTGTGTGTGTACGTCTTCCCTCTTCTTAAAGTTTAGTTGTGATATTTAACTATTGGCAGCTCAGTGCAGGAATCCATTCTTTTGTTTCATTAAAATATAAGTCATGATAAAACTTAAACCATAAAGGTAAATTATGTAAGAGTAAAGGTGTTTCCCTTTATGTAACATAAGTTCTTCAAATGAAGGGATATAGGAATCTTTCCATGGCTGTTCACGATCTGTCTTCCAAGAATTAAGGAGAGCAGAATGCAATTTTTTTTGGAAAAAGTAAGATGAGCAACATTATTTTAGTGGCAACCATTCACCGCCTTTCAGGTCCTTGAGGATTAAAGAACTCAAGTTTCTCAAAGGTGGTCAAAGTCAGCATCCAGACGGATCCTCAGAGCATATGAGAGGCGAGCAGAGGTCCCACCTGCGAGAGAGCAGGAGACCCCGCTCTCCACAGAGGCTGCCGCACTCCTTCCCCCACGGAAGTCCTCTGTGTCAGCACAGACTGCATCAGCAATTGCACGTTCCAAGGGAAGGCCTGCAAATCCTTCTTTGGGTAGGAGGGTGAGAGGACAAAGAGGGCATTTGAAAACTGAGAGCCATTTTACAAATGCAGGACAGCTCTTACATATTCATAATCTTCCAAAGTGGTGGCCAGCACAGACTATAGCAATTTGTCAGCTAGTGGCTGGGAGTGAGTACTCCTGTGCCTCTCGGAAAACTATAACCTCCCCCCTCCAACAATAATGCTGAGAACACTTTCATCAGAAATCTTGGGGGAAGGGAAGTGGGAGAAATATGATGACTCCCTGAGTCAGGGGGTGGGGAACAAAAGCTCTTTTAAGTCAATATTTCATACCCTGAGCTCTGGGCAGGCCAGACAGGGTGGGTAGCTGACTAGTTAGCAAATGCATTTTTTGCAGCTAAATTTAGCTGCAATCTCACTAGGACCAGTCAGATAGCTTTCTGTCAAGGAGGATGAGCTTTCCCTGACTCCAGTGAAATTCTTCTCTCCCGCCATATTTTCCTGCCTTGCGTCCAGCTTGGACTCATTGATGAGGGATTGTGAGAAGAGCAAAGAGAGTACCTGGCTGACTTTTCTGACAATCTTCTCTTCTCAAGCAGGGTTTTGTTCTCAACTAGGAATTACCCATCTGAGCATCTGAGCGGGAGTTTCTCAGGTCCTATGGCGGAGACGGGCAGGGAGAGGGGGTGTGGGGTGGTGCAGGGAAGGCGGGCAGTGAAAGTTCACAGGAACTTTGGGAGAGGTGAGAGATGCCCTTGTGTGACTTCCTGGGTCTAGAGTTACTTTTGGTCTATAGTATCCTTATCTGCAACACAGGTATAAAATATCAAGGATTAAATTTATCTATCTATCTATCTATCTATCTATCTATCTATCTATCTATCTCTGTATCTCTTTGGTATGGTGGACAGGTAAATGATGATGCTATTGCAGTGAGTTTAGTGTTTCTATGAGGTTCTATTTCTGACCTCATCTCCTGCTACCCCAGCCCCTGTTCCTGACTGCCCTCCAGGTGCTGTGCCTTTCTCCTGGTCCTCCAGCATTCATTTAGAGTGCTCTTCCTCTGCTCTGCTTGCTTTCTTGCTTCCTTCAGATCTTGACTCAACAGTCACTTTTTCCAGGAGTCCTTTCCTGGCCCACTTTATCTAAAATTTCAACTCCACCCTAACTCTGACTATCCTCCTTCCCTGCTTAACTGTGTCATCTAACACATTACAGGATTTGTTTACTTGTCATGTATCCTGACATCTCTTGCTCCAGAACGGAGATGTCCCAAAGGCAAGCACTTCCCTTTATCTTGTTCAGTCCTCAGTCTGCAGGAGGAAAGCAGTGCCCGCTCTCAATCAGTATGTGCTGTGAGAATGAGTCCCCAGCCACTTTGTGGAAACACTTTTTCAAGTCCCTATGTCTCTTCTGTAAAAATCATAGCATCTCTTATTTGAAGGCATAACAACTCTGATAGAACAAGTATTGCCATCAAATGAAGATACTAGGGCTCAGAGAAGCAAGTATTTTTGCAGGTCATATTTTCCTTTAAGATTGGCCTTGCATATAAGTAAACCCAACAAGAATGTATCATCTCCCCTTTTTTATTGTCTTTAAAATTCTCTCTAAATATTAAAGGTAAAGAACAGAGCTGTAATAAATGCCTAACAATCAGGGTATATTTTAGCTAAGAAAATTTGTTTGTGTAACTATATATAATTGTTTTTAGTGTCATTATTTTGTTTTATTTTTTTACAGTTGACATTCAATAGTATTTTCTATTAGTTTCAGGTAGAGGCACAGCATAGTGGTCAGATACCTGTGTTTTCCTTAGATATTAGCCACGTGGACCGACGAGTGTTATCATACAGAGTATTGAAAAGCTGCTGCTAACAACAGCCAACAGATCAACCTTACAGGTAGCAATTAAGGATGAGGCTGTGCTTTTTGAACCAAAGAGAACATCTGATAACCTTTCCTTGACACAGATATGGAAAGATGGAGCTAGCATCTTTGCCTAAACCTTTCGGACCTCAATCAGCTAAGGTCACCTGCACAAAAGAATGAAGAATTGCATTTCTTCCCTCTTCTTCCTCAATTTCAGCTGTGGAACAGGTGTTAGCATATGACCGAAGACTCACTATCGAGTCTAATTTAAACCTTGCTGCCAGGACCTGATTTGTAAAACCTTAGGCTGGAGGTACTTGCACACTATTCAGAATATCAGTATGTCTACATTTCCTTTGTGTTTAGCTCAGCAGTCTTGCCTTTGCAACTAACGACTTATTTCACTGGTGGCTTCTGTCTCCAGAAGGGATGATAAGAAAGTCAAATGGTGCTCATTTAAGCAAATAACTGAAGTGAGAGTTTTTAGTTATTTAAATATACCTTAGGATATCTCAGGAACTCTTAACCAGAAAAACTGAGATTTAATAAATCATTTAATTAATTAAAGAATTATGATTTAATGACAATAATAGAATGCATTAATTTATTAATCGTTGATGTGCATTTGATAGTTTATAGGTATGACTACTGAAAAATAGATAAAATTGTACATATTATACTTACAAAGCTTAGCTTATACTTTAAAAATTATATTATATTTCTAATTTTACATTTTTAAATTTTTCATCCTTTTGCAAATAATACATTTGAGAAAACAAATTTTGAAGCCATAAAAATCTGTGGAAGATAGTAAATGCAGGGAAGCTGAAGGAGTAAAAATATATATATATTCCACTCAGAGTTTGATTTGTGCTCATGATTTCAGTAAGGCTTTCGGTAAATCTCTTTAACTTTTCAGATATTTGATAAAGAAGGGACAGAGAAATACTTGTAATGCTTGTTCTCCCTCATAGGACAAAAATTCAAACAGGAGCAACCAGCTAGAGTGAGCTCCTATGACTCACCTTATTGAGTCAACATTTCATTTGTGTTGTTCATGGTAACTTCCAATATGTAGTCTAACCATGACAATTTCTGTTCAGTCTCCCAGTATGTCATAAGCACAATCAGTATGATACTTCACTATTAAGCAAAGTGACAGTCAATGAAAGCTTTCTGAAAAGGCATTGTTATTAAAATGCCTAGTAATTAAAATGGATTTTATTGCAAGTTAGAATGTGGTCAGGTTTTTATAAAGAAAGGTCTTCTGAAGATAATGCACTAATTTCACATTAAATGAACACAATAACTACAATAAATTACAAAACCCTTCTTACCCTAGTCACATGCCATGTAGCTACACAACTCTAACAAACACCACTCCTATCCTTTCCTATATAAATGGTGTTTCCTGGAATTGAACAACACGACAGCACTGTTGATTAACCCACTGGCTGGGTAGCTCAGCTAGTTAGAGCATTATCCTGATATGCCAAAGTTGCAGGTTCGATCCCAGGACAGGGCACACACAAGAATCAACCAATGAATGCTTAAATAAGTGGAACAACAAAAGCAATGTTTCTCCCTCTCTCTCTCTAAAAATAAATCAATAAATAAAAAGATTTAAATTCATAGACTACTTACTAAGCATCTATTTTATGCAAAGCACTGTGTCCATCTATGAGGCATCTGAATTATAATAATAAAAATTATTAAAATCATTAAAATTTCTTTCACTAGTTTAATTGCATTTTAATAGAGTTTACTCTTAAAAGGTTTATAAAAATGTAAGTTATTTTCCCATTTGTTCCATTTTCAGAGGCTTCCTCAAACTTAACCACAACCAACATCAAATCATGGCATCTTATTTGGGGGAAGACATCATTCAAAAGAAAATCTCTAATGTATGTTGTTCTTATGAAACACAATAATTATCATAAAGAAAAGCAGCAAGAAACTAATCTACCTTATTTCACTGAGAGAGGACCATTTTTGTTAGATCTCACGTAGTCTTCCCTAGTGTACTTTGCAAGGTCCTCCAAGAACAACCCTACTACAGGGGAAAAAATGGAAGAGAACTGAGATTCTAGCGAGGCTGTATTTTGTTAAAGCCATGATGTAATTTTAACTTTGTGCTTTGTGCTATACTATTCTTAACAAAGACACTTTCACTCAAATAATCGACATTCTAATACAGTCTCAAATATACTCACTAGTCTTTTTAAAAGGGACTTCCTATATTCCAATTTATATTTGCCAGTACAAAACCACTCTCCAGTCTAATCACATACTATTTCTGTCATAGCTTCAGGTAAATATACTATTAAGAAAAATGCAACAATTTTTAAATTAGAAATTTAATCTACTGGCCTCTGTGTTAAAAAAAGGTCATATGGAGTGAACATTATGATTATATTTAATTGACATACCCATATTTGATATACTTCACTTACTAGAAAAAATTAATTCAATGGCAATAAGCTAACAATGAGTCACTAGTTCTCTATTCATATCCTAGGAGCTTGTCTAGATTTCAAAAAGACCAGAAATTATTATGAGAGTATGAAAAAGGAGAAAGGTACATTTGAATACACCAATAATTTCTGAACAATTTTTTTCTGGATTGCCAATATTCTTCGATATTCTTAAGAAATACAGTATTGCCCTGGCTAGTGTGGCTCAGGGGATTGAGCATCAGCCTGTGAATCAGAAGGTCACTGGTTCCATTCCTGGTCAGGGCACATGCCTGGGTTTCAGGCCAGGTCCCCACTTGGGGGTGTGCAAGAGACAACCAGTCGATGTTTCTTTCCCTCTCTTTCTCCCTCCCTTCCCCTCTCTAAAAAAAATAAATAAAGTCTTTAAAAAAAAGAAATATAGTATGAAAGCAAATAACTGAGAAAGGAAGTTGAAATAAATGCGCACAGTAGTTCAAATCCGTTGAACTTCTACTTCCATTGTGTATAAAGGAGCCAGCTGTGTAGGAATTTGGGTCCTTAAAACAAAGACTGTTCTCTTCAACACTGCACTTAGAGCAAGATGAAATTAATGCGAATTCCGTAATCTAAACTGAAGTTAGACACGTCATCGGACCCTACAAGAGTGATTTGGGAAATGAAAGCTATTGAGGAAAGGTGTCCACACATTGTTAATATCACAACCTAAGGAATGGGCTGGGGTAAAGAAATGACAGACACTAACTATATGAATGTCACTAAGACAGCTGATCACATTTTCATATTAAAAATAAGAGAAACATTAGATCAAACCATAATTTAAAATTTATAATTTTCTCATAGATTTATGATGGTAATTAAAAGGTCAGAGTTACCTAGGAAGATTGGGACATCTTTTTAAAGATATTTTTACAAAAATAAAATTAGATCCTCGTAATTTCAGTATGAAGAAAGTGTTACAATATTTTATAAAGGAAGAAGGGAAGACAAAAATGGGATTTTAAAAATCTGTGTAGTGATTTTTATAAGTTTATACATTTATTTACTATAAGTCATCTTGTTTGCTTCTGACAACTTTCCTTAGAATGCCTACCCAATACAAATATGAATAAAATGCTTTTTTCTCTCTCATGAAATGTACAGTCACGGCTTTCCTTCATAATAACATTTTTAATATTGTGAATATTTTAATGTAAGTGAATGAACATCAAGTCCCATTGGAAAGAGTAGGAAAAGGAGAACTGGAGGTGGGGAGTAGAGAAGGAGCAGAAGTCAGTGTTTGCGGAGGGCAGGCTTGAAAATATAAAGGAAGCAGAAGCAAGGAAAACTGGATTGTGGACCTTTAGGCAGAAGGCAAAGAGTTGTGTGTGAATGAGAGAGAGTGGGGGAGAAAGAGAGAGAGCTGGTGGGGGAAGGAAGGAGGCAAGGAAGGAAGCAGTTATTGAAGGTTGTTCCGCTATTCTGCCTGCCCTATTCTGAATATTGGGGACAGAGCTAGCCCTGTACTCTGGGGAATGGAGTTGAGAAATGCGTACTAGGCTGCCCTGAGCTGAACTTGCTTAGATGCACATCACCCAAAAATTCTTCCCAAGTCAATTAAAAAGGTGTATCTTTGAGACAACAGAGGAAACTAAGATATGACTCAACAACTATGAGTAATAAATTAGATTCCTCCTGAACATTTAGTAGAAGACCAGTCAAAGAAAATGTGTCTACATATTCAAAACAGGACAGATTTGAATCACCTCAGTAAAAATATAGGGGCTGGGGCCCTGGCTGGTGTGGCTCAGTTGATTGAGTGCCAGCCTGTGAACCAAAGGGTTGCTGGTTCGATTCCCAGTCAGGGCACATGCCTGGGTTGCAGGCCAGGTCCCCAGTGTGGGGGCAGGGGCACTCAAAAAGCAACCACACGTTGTTGTGTCTCTCCCTCTCTTTCTCCCTTCCTCTCTGTCTAAAAATAAATTTAAAAATATAGATAGGCTGGAAGTAATAAACTGTATGGTAATCACAGCTGGTAAGTGAAAATTATTATTATTAATAGAAAATGCCTATTTAGTGCTTATCATATCAGACACTGCTTTGAGCATTTTACATATATTAGCCCTTCATCACAACAATCTATAAGGTAGGTATTATTATTATCCTTATTTTACAGGAAACTAAGGCACAAAGAAGTTACAGGACTTTCCAAAATATCCATTATTTATAATATGAAGCACCTTAACTACTACTTAAGTTATTTAAGACATGTAGTGATATTCATTTCGCTTACAGAATTTTCTTTATTGCTTCATTTTAATAAATAAAAAAATATTTCTTAAGGCTTTCAGGAGTTTACCTGCAACCTTAGTCTTTCTAGCAGTAGCTTCTCTCTCTCTCAAGACTTGGGTTTTCAGAAACTCTCAGCTTGAGAAACTGCTATTATGATGGACAGATGCCCAAACATTACACAGAGTCCAAGCTACAGTAGCCAACTCAGACTGGCTGGGCAAGAATGGAAGTGAAGGCAAGCTTTTAATTTAGTCCCGAATAATCAGGAGAAAGACAGAGAAAGACATTTAAGACACTGAGCATAAAAGTATTGGTTAATGCATGAGGCAAGCCCAGAATCTGTGTACAGCTGTGACATCACATGTGCATGGAAAACAACAGAAAATCAAATTGGAAAGTAGACAGGGTCCCTGTCAGGAAGAGCATCCTTGTCAGGCTAAGGAGCATGACATTAGGGAGTTTAAGTTGGGAGTCACACAATCAGAATGGATTCCAGAAAGGACAACTTTTTCCATCTTCCTCACGTCCCCACCCACTACCACCAAGCTGTGGGACTGCAGTTGAAATGTAGACTATTAAATCAATAACAATCTAAGACAAAGTCTGTAGCAGAGAGAAGAGAATGGATCCAAGGAATAAATTAGAAGTATTACAGAATGGACATGTATATGGGGTGTTGGAGAATTGAGGAAGAAGAACCCTAGGGAAAAGCTGACATGTCCAGTGTGTGCATCCGAGTGGATGAGGGTACCATTCGTTGAGAAAGAAGACTCAGGGGAAAACATGAAGCGGGGCAGAGGAATCTCAGTTTGAGACGTACAAGGTTTTCAGGAGCCTAACGCACATCCAGACTGATGTGTCCACTGGGCAGCTCAGTTGAGGGGCTAAGCTTCAGGGGGTTGAGCCGGTCTCATCAAAACAGAAGGACCATGAAGGACACTAAGACAAAAGCAGATGGTGGGGGCGGGGGGAGGAAGTTGTAATGTCAATGGAAATTAACAGAGAAAATTTCAGAAAGGAGTTTGGGATGAGTTTCAAAAAGGAAGGTGTGGTCAGAACCAGATGCTACAGGAGCCCAAGTGAAATAAAAACTGAAAAGGGCTCCTTCAATCTGGCAATTACAAGGCCCCTGGGGATAAACACAGGGATTATGAGGCAGAGATAGATGCCCTATTATACAGAGAGAAGCGAAAAAATGGGAGGTGACCAAGTAAACATAAAGACAGAAAAAGATGGGCTCAGTCTGAAAAGAGATGGAAACTGATACTGAAATATTAAAAATGTCTGTGTGCTGAGAGGCAAGTGGCAATATAAGGGAAAACACCAGACACAGGAGAAGAAGGGAAAACACCAGAAACAGGAGGAGGCACAGAAGGAGGGAAAAGTTGTGCATCAAGACAGGAAGACAATGATGCGGGTGAGCATGCATGAGCTGGTTGGGGGAGAGGGGCATTGTGGGAGTCCCATCCAGTGGCTCCACTGTAAGAGGCAGGCAAGGAGGTCCCCTGAAGAGAGTAATGCAGGCAGGGGCAGTGGGAGGGAAGAGAGGTGAAGTTTTGGAGTAATTCCTCTAGGAAACAGGAGAAGGAACTAAGCAGGTACCTACTGTAGATTATTAAATAGTCCTGAGTGTCTCATGGGGTTTGGCTTAGCTCTTTTCCCCGACTTGTCTTTGTGCAGCCTACATGCAGGAAAGAAAAGCAAATGGCTGCATTGATCTGAGGTAAGGGGCCTGCAAATTGGATATTCAGGAAGAACAAAGGGTGAAGGAGACCGTACATGTTGGCTTAAAAGGATTATATTAAGGAATTGTGGGGCCTAAGGCTGGAGAGACAGGTTATGAAAGTTTCATGGGGACTGAGAGACAGACTGAGGAGACCAGAGGGCTTATTCAATATCGGTGAGCAGGTGTGCAGGACGAGAGGGAATGTGAACTAGGAGTCTCACGGGCTGTGTTCCGAGACGGGGATGCTGCAGATTTAAGACTTTAAAAGCAGGACGGACCTGAGTCATGATACATCTAGAGTGTGAGTCACAAGAGTGGGTCTCACTACAGGTACAAGTAATATAACTATAGTATCGATTTAATCCTGACTTACTAACTAACCAAATATTAACTAACCAAAGATTAGGCGACGTATTCAACATCATAGCTAGTTAATGACAAAGGCCAAGGTTTTAACCCAGACCTTTGCTACCAAATCCTGTGATCTTTTCATACAAAATCATTTCATTTGGTACTTTTTTCTTCTACCCTTTGAATAAAAAATAATTAGATGGTGATTTTGCTTTCAGTCTAGAGCCGAATTATAATTGAAAGAAAGCTATAAATCTGATTTAAAATGCAAGCGGAAGCGACAGTTTTATTTTCAATATTCTGGTTATCACCTCTAGTGTAGAAGCTTATAAAAAGTCTGTTAAAATGTATCTTCACATAGTGTTTTCCTATTATGAAAGCATTAAAAGTAAGTAGCTGTCTAACATGGCGACAATAGCAGTTAGGAACCATGTTAGCTCGTAAAACATGAATCCAGCCTGAAGTGGCGCGTCGACCGTTACTCACTACCCACCTCTCACCGCACCACCAGCTAACAAGTACTGAAGTGCGTTAAGATTTAGGATGACAAGGAGAGGTTACATCACATATTTTCAACCCAGGTACCTTTAGGCATACACCCAAATGTGAACGTCAGATGCGTTCAAACGCAGGTGGTGCTGTCATTTTCTTTAATGAAGAATCACCCGAGTCCTCGTTACAGTATCAGGCAATCGGAGGAAGTGGACGATGCAGAGCTGGGGCAGAAACGGCGCACCAGAGGCCTCCCACAGTGAGTGACTGTGCACCCCGTCCTTACTTAGGACTTTACACACATAGAGACATATTCACATGGAACTACAGTGGTAAATGTGAGCATAATTCAACCTTGAACAGTTCATTATAAAAGACTAATGAAAAAATGTCAAATTTGCTAGCTCTGACATTAGCTATGACTGCCCTTTGCTGTATATTAAGTGAGTAGCCTGCAGGAAAACAGATTCTTCATACACTCTCATATGCAATCATTCCATAGCTATTAATTTTGCCCACTTTCAAAGCAGGAAGGGTTTTCCTCTGTTGGCTGGGGCCCATCCCACTCAACCCACCAATACCCTCCAACTGTTCCTACATTTTCTGTTTCTCATTGGCCTAGTAGCTAAGAACTTGCTTTCCCCAAGTATTTATTTGCCATGTTAGGACCTTAGATGGATTACAATTTAAGTCCCTCATCACCCATGTAAAGTAGGTACTATCGCTATCCCATTCCATAGATGAGGAGAGTGAGGTGTAGTCATAAGACCACACAGCTGGTACAGTCATGCACCTAGCCATACCCACATACCCTCTCCATGTCTCCCCCTTTCCGACTTCCCTGTCTAAACTGCATCCAATTTCTGCAATATAACTCAGATGCCACGTGTTCAGGAAGACTTCCCATTTATTTCAGCCCATACTGACCTCTCCCTTCTCAAAGGTAGCTCATCCGTGCCTTGATGGAAGCTTTGCTTTCTGGGAGCATCAGCACCTTCCAACTGAATCATTGGGAGGACCTGGCAACCCAGCTGGCCCTCTTTGCCTGGGAAACTTGTGTTGACATATGAGACAGCTTCTTCACAGAAGTGAAGGCTGGGCTAAATAGCTTCAGTGCTTTAAAAATTGCAGATGTAACCTAAGCCCTGGTTTCCCAATGTGTTCAGGGACAGGGACTCCTGGAAGTCTGAATTAATGTTATTTTCTTCCATTTCTTACACTCAGACCTGGTAGACTTGAAAGACTAGAAAAAAAGAATGTTAGAGCTTTTAGGGATATTCCTACCCACTGTCATGAACCCCTTCCAGTCTGCTCCTTCAAGGTCATGTAGCAAACTCAGAGAACAGCAAGGACTCCAACTACTTCAACTGTGGGAGGAGGAAGAATGATGCCCCTGTGGCCAGAGACCCTTGGTTCTGCACCAGGTGCTGTCACCTACTAGCCATGTGACCGTGGGCAAATCACTCAGCTCTCTCTGGGTCTCAGTCTCCAACTATAAAGCAAGAGTAATGATACCTAAGGCTGTTGTAAAAATTGAATGAGATGATTTGTGAAAGTCAGGAAAATGTATGATGCTCTAAATATACTACAAATTTCCATTATTACTTTACATGTGGGGTTTCTGACAGCTATGCTGGAGATTTATTTTTTTCTTACAATCCTCTGTTGCAGCAATCATCAGCTTATGGTGTCCAAGACCACTGTCAAGTACAGTGTATATTGTTCAAAGGCACCAAATAACAAAAGACCATGAACCTAATGTGTTCCGTGCTTCCAAAAAGTGTTTGCGGGACTGAAGAATGGCAGAAGCTCATCTAAACAGCAGCAAGAAAAACAGTAAAGCCCTCAAAACATGTTGTCTATGTACTTCAACCACCAGATAATTTACAGGCAGGCAAGCAGCCCATTGGAGGTGGGCCTAACCCACAGCACACGTTAGAATCTGCGTGGAGTCTGGGAAGACTTACACCAAGAGCAGAGGCACGGCACAGATGTGAACACTTCCTGAAGGAGGAGGAAGGCACGAGTTCTTTGGAAGATGACGATTTCAAGGGTGTCAAGCCTGCTTTGGCCTGTTTCAGCAGGAGGCTGGCCGCCCCTGCTGTCAAGGCCTGAGGTACATCTGAACAAGTTCGGGAAATAATTTTGACGACATGCCTTGATAGCTGGGCCCAGAAATGAGAAGCAGAAAAAGCTATGATAGTTATTGAGCTTCCTGCCAGTGTCTGAGGATAACTCCCCATGGCCTGGTCTGATCAGCAACCCAGGGCTGGGGCTGGAGAGGGCTGCCAGGGGCTGTGAGAGGCTCCTCACGATGAGATTTTTTTTTCATTTAACTCAGACCCACAGAATATACATTCTTAGTTTGAGCCTAAATTAGCAAGAAGCTGAATTTTCTACATATACCATTTGATATTTAATATAAATAATGTGTCTAATTTTATTTAACAAAACTACTGAGACTTGCACTCAAAATGGATTTTGTCTCTAGGCACTAGTACCATTAATGTGCAAATCATTTTGAAATTGCCTTCCTCATATTCCTTTGAATATTGAAAAAAGAATTATGACCCATCTTTATTTGTTAGAAAGTATATTTGATTTTTTGAAAGAGGTTAATATTTTCCCAAAGGTAAGGAAGAGGGGGGATCAAGGTGGATAGCACCACTGGAAAGTCGACAACGATAAGTGACCCATTTCATCACCCAAAGAAGGCAGCTGCCTGATATGTAGGGCAACTGCACTATTTTTTGAAAGAAAGATGTAGAATTCTCTACTTTAAGGAAGGACATTCATTCACACAGAGAAATTCATGGTGGGGGGGATGGTGTTCTGTTTACTTAATAGCTCACCTAAAAAACACTCTTATGTTTACTTTCTAGTTTTGTTTTTTCTTCTTCCCCCATAGATACCTCTTCAGTGTAAGCAGTTTATGGGAAGGAGAACGCCCTGCACCTTCCCTGCGCTCACCAGGGGTTTCAGCCTAGTGTGGGGCACAAGCTAGCTCCTGACTAAGCCTCAAAACTGAACCCCAGATAATGCTCTGAACTCAAGTAGGAAACCAAAGGCATCTGGGAAGTTGCTGGAAAATCAACATGTTCATTCACTTTTACTGGTTGGTGGTATGAAACATTGGGGGTGGGTGAAGAAGAGAGGATGTAAACAAATCATAAAAAGAACTGCCATTTTGTATACAATATTGTACCTGAAAGTGTCATAAATTTTTTATTTTCTGACAATTCAAGAGAGGCAGCCTGCATATTAAAATATAAAGGTGTTAACGCTGCACTGCTCTCCTCAAGTGGAAGGCAAAGTACTGAAGCAAGCACGTGTCAATTAAGTTAGGACAATGTTGTACATCGGGCTTCTTTGAACTTACATAACTCTACTCTAAGAAGACAAGCAACCCAATTAAAAAATGGGCAAAGGATTTGAACAGACACTTCTCCAAGGAGGACATACAGAGGATCCAGAGACACATGAAAAGATGCTCGATATCTCTAGCTATCAGAGAGATGCAAATTAAAACTACAATGAGATACCACTTGACACCAGTCAGAATGGCCCTCATAAACAAAGCAACAAACGGCAAGTGTTGGAGAGGTTGTGGAGAAAAGGGGACCCTAGTGCACTGTTGGTGGGAGTGCAGACTGGTACAACCACTATGGAAAACAGTATGGAATTTTCTAAGAAAACTAAAAATGGGCATACCTTTTGACCCAGCAATTCCACTGCTTGGATTATATCCTAAGAACCCTGAAACACCAATCCAAAAGAACCTATGCACCCCTATGTTCATAGCAGCACAATTTACAATAGCCAAGTGCTGGAAGCAACCTAGGTGCCCATCAGTTAATGAATGGATCAAGAAACTGTGGTACATTTACACAATGGAATTCTATGCAGCAGAAAGAAAGAAGGAGCTCCTACCCTTTGCAACAGCATGGAAGGAATTGGAGAGCATCATGCTAAGCGAAATAAGCCAGGCAGTGAAAGACAAATACCATATGATCTCACCTTTAACAGGAACCTAATCAACAAAACAAACAAACAAGCATAATATAAACAAAGACACTGAAATTGAGAACAGTCTGACAGTGACCAGAGGGGGAGGGGAGGGAATTTCAGGGGAAAAGGGGAACGGTTTAGAGCAAGTATAAAGGACACATGGACAAAAACTATGGGGGTGGAAATGGGAGGAAGGTGGGGAGGGCTGGGGTGGTGGGCTGGGGGTGGGGTAAAAGACAGAAAACTGTACAATATCAACAATTAAAAAAATACTGATTAAAAAAAGAATTGATTCTTTGACATTCACCATGTAACTTTGATGTAAGAAAGCAGTTTGGTTAGTTCTCTCTGTAAGAGGGGGGGGCAAAACCTAACCTGAGTTTTGTAAGAAAGTAAAAAAGGGTAGAGGTGGTGGGCTGGGGGAGCACTAGGTGGTGGTGCTCCACCACCATCCAATCCCCTGAGGACGTGAAAACCAACAGCTGGGGTCTTACTAAGGAAGGCAGAGAAATGGGCATTGAACAAAAATTAAACGGAGTGAGTTTGTGGGGAAGCCTTTCATATATTCGGATGCATTACTTCCCTTGGGCAGACGGAGATAAGCCACTCTCCTTCAACTTTGTGAAGTAACTGAAGAACCTGTGAACGCTGAAGCAGGACTTCGGAAAGTCTCTCTGGCAGCCTGAGGGAGGCTGTGGAGGTCTCTGATTTCAGAGCCTTCACTCTGACTCCACCATAAGATCTTGTTTGTCTGGTCAACCCATCTGAAAGCCGAGTCTGTGCGGGGGCCCTGACTCACTGCCATGTCACCCCAAGTCTCGCTTTGAGCTTCGGACCTAATAACCCCCTTTCTCATAGATCTGACTTCAATAATATAAGAAATCAGAAGACAGTTATTTCGTTTTGTTGTTTTAATTCTCTGAAATGTCACAACTAGGAAAAAGTTTAGACTGAGGGCAACCCAGACCCTGGAGTAAATGGGAGTGACAAATCTTCCCAGCCATTCTTAGCCAGCAGGAACTGTGATCAATAGAATCCTTGAAAAATAAAACCTACAAAATTAGGTGAAAATTTAGTTACCGAACCAGTCCTGGCTGGTATGGCTCAGTGGATTGAGTGCCGATCTGCAAACCAAAAGGTCACGGGTTTGATTCCCTATCAGGGCACATGCCTGGGTTGCGGGCCAGGTCCCCATTTGGGGGTACGTGAGAGGCACCTGAAGGATGGGTCTCTCACATATCGACGTTTCTCTCCCTCTCTTTTTTCCTCCCTTCCTCTCTCTTTAAAAATAAATACATAAAATCTTTTTAAAAATTCAGTTGCTAAATTGGAAAATAGCAAGAAAAGTCTCTATTCTTCTCAATTCTTTAGAACAGAACAAAGGATGCAACTAGCTGGCCTGCCATCGTTTAAATAACTGTTTCATAAAAACACGCAGCTGGCGAAACTATGAAAGGTTTCATAACTTTCAGAGTCTGGACATGGCTTGGACCACTAGCCACCTCAGTCTCTCTTCATATTTCACCCTCCCCACCCTCCAAAAAATTTGCTCTTAAATCCTCAATTCACACCAAAAAAACACAAATGACTAACAAATATCACATTAAGGAATATTTAACCCTTAAGTATTTCTTAAGGATTGAAGGAGAATCATATTAAGTGTTCTCTTTCTTAAGGATATATTCATGTCAGCAAAAAACAATCGTAAGTTCTAGCAACTGTACAATAAGAACACAAGAAAGACATTCCATAGGTCCCTTATATCAATCTTCTTAATGAAGGCTAATATTATATTTAATAGCATAGAACCCCCCACCCCAAAGCCTTATAAAGGTTAATTGATTTTCTTCTAGTCTATTCTCCAATTCTGCTGACTTCAAGAATACCCACACTTTTCCTCTATCAGGCTGCTACAAGATGAAGGAACGATGAACTAATCACAGAATTTCAGGTTGTACCCAGACTACTGAAGAACTCAATTCTTAGGGTTTTAAGATTTGCTCACCCCTCCCTGTAGAAACCACAGAGTTCCCTATAAAAAATCCAAATTCCCTGTAATATATATTTAATTTTGGGGTATATATCACCAAAATAAATTCAGTTAGAAAAGCATAACCCAGAAATTTTGCACTGTATTGAAATTAATAATCCCCAAAGCCTCTCTTTTTGGTACAGAACAAACCACAATATTATTACTAATCAAATTTCTATGACTGGATGAAGACTCTCAAGTGTTGACTAATACAGATACATATTTCTGCTCACGCCTTTACAAAGAAAGACTTACAGCTAAATGGAAATCTTAGCTTTATAGCATCAATCCATTATTTTGCAATAAAGTTCATGGGTAGATGATACAACAGAGACCCATTGTTTTAATCCCATTTTATAATCAGAAAGAAGTGATATACAAAATATAAGCCCGGAAAAGTTATTTGCAGAAAATGTGATCTGACTTTTCACTGTTTTCCAATAAGCAAGATAAATATGTCCTCATTTGCAATATGGTAATGGCTTTGGGAATGGTCTTCTGAGAAGCAAAATAAAAAGGGATTTAGTATGTGGATTAATCACATGGCTTTTCCAAAGGTCCAAAATGAGACATGTGAAAACCTCTTTGAATTTTCGGTGCCCACCCACCTCAGCCTCATCCCCTAATTTGGGTTCCTAACTACATCTTCTCCTGCTGGATTGCAGCAGCTTATTTTGAAATTTCAATGTGTTTTACTTGATGCCATTCAATTTAGAAAATAAAGGAGGCAAGTTCTGGAAAGAAACATCTGGCCAACAACACCTGATATAGCCAGAGAAACTATCAATCACTCCTTTGGTTTGTGGAAAATGCCAGGTTCAAAAAAACCAGAAAGATTCCTCAGTTCTATCCCCGCATTCTCCAAGAGGAAACAGGAGATTTTTCTAAAGCGGTCTGGGTGACAAATGCTGTCTGGTTACAAGTGATGTTCCATGGCTCAGCTAGAGCAAAGGTGGTTTCAGAATCCAACTGCAAATCATTTTGAGAGCTGCTTGTTTTGCAAACTCCAGATACACGCTTTAACTATTTTTTCCCTTCACTGCCTAGACATCACTGGCTCATCAACAGATTTTAAAACATATTGCAGGGGTGGATTTCTAAAAAAAGTCTTCACAGGTAGCCTGTCTACCTAATCACTACACCGCCCCTTCAAAAGCAGCAGAGAGTAAACACAGAGTAGCCTCGTAAGTCAGGAGATGAGATCAGCTCAAGCCAAAGTGCCTGAACGTGGGCAAAGGCAGGGTGTGTGTCACAGACCCAAAGGGACAAAGCTGATTTTGACCCTCATAAATCACCTTATGAGTTGTGACTCATAATCCAGTAGTGCCTTTCGAGAACACAGATGTGGCTGCTGCTCAGTGTTTCAGAAATGCCCTAAGGACACGGAAAATTCAGGAGCACCACAAGAGTTTGCTCTGTACTTTCTAAATCCTCTATGGTTTTGAAATTTGTCCCATCTTGCCCTGGCTGGTGTGGCTCAGTGGATTGAGTGCCAGCCTGCGAACCAAAGGGTCCCTGGTTCAATTCCCAGTCAGGGCACATGCCTGGGTTGTGGGCCAGGTGCCTGATTGGTGCATGTGAGAGGCAGCTGATCGATGTTTCCCTCCATCTCTTTCTCCCTCCCTTTCCTTCTCTCTAAAAAATAAATAAAATCTTTTTAAAAAGAAAGAAATTTGTCCCATCTCCTTGGGTTTATATGGTACAAGGTGGAGGGAATGGATTTGATTTCCCAGGTGGAACTAGAAGGAAGATAGTTTTTCAGAACCATGGAAAAGAGTAGACAACAAAGTACTCTGAGCAGTGAATAGTTCAGGCATTTACTACTTCGTCACACAGAGGACAAAAGAGGAAAACACAAACCCCCACACACAAAAAAGAAAAAGTATCCACTGCCTCATCATTTTGCTTGTTTTGAGTATTGCTGGGGTTCCAGAATTTTTCCAAGTTTTGTTTTCTTCCTCGGTTATTCTTCCTCTCTTATGTCTATTTCACTATGCATGACAAATGAAAGCAAACTCTTAGACATTCTCAGACTGCCAGAAATTCAACAAATGACTACAATTCCCAAGGCCCAGAGCCTAGAGAAATACCAGCTGAGAATTAAAATAAGGAGACGGGAAAATCTATAAACAGGTTAATTAGCTGATATGGTACAGTTGAGGGAAGCAGAGCATGTTGCTGGGTAATTGCCAGAGTGTCCCAGTGGAGAGATGCTGTCTTCTTAACCAAGTGACATGCTTGGGGAACTCTTGTATAATACTTCACAGACAAAAACTAAGCCATAGACATGGAGAACTAAGGCTGGGCATGAAGAATCATGAGGAGCTAGTTCATGAACACCTCAGGAAATATTCTGCTCTTCTCCAGCCAATTGCTTCTCAGTTTCCAGATCAGATAGAACTTCAAAGAGGATGAACAGCTGAGGGTTGATCTGATTTACTTCTTACCGACACATCTGAGAAGCCATTTATCACTGCTACTGGGGATGGATGGATTCCAAACCATCCCCATTCGGGTGTCTGGCTTCTGTGTGATGCCAGAAGGGCACTTGGAAGCAGCCTAGATGGGATGAAAACTGGAGTTTGAAAATAAACTAAATGCTCACTCAGAAGAGCACAAAAACTTCAGCCTTCATCATGCAGAGAGAGTCCTCCACACCTCCCCAGGGATGGGTGTATGACCGTGTTTTCAGTTTGGTGTGAAAAATAAGGAAAGAAAGAACTCTGCTGCTGAGAGACACTTCTACTTCCCAGGTCTGAAGAACCTTTTCATATTTATTAAAATTTGAAAAGTACCTTTAGGAACTGTTTATTCTAGTTCTCAGGTGGGACTGACATGATGAGTGGCTGTATAGAAATGGCCGGCAGAGTTCATTGAAACGTTATTTACAATCACCAAGATGTGGAAGCAGTCCAAGTGTCCACCAGCAGATGAGTAGATAAAAAGGCTGCGGTACATTTACCCAATGGAATATTACTCAGCCATAAAAAAGAAGGAAATCTTACCCTTTGCAACAGCATGGATAGATCTGGAAAGTATTATGCTAAGTGAAATAAGCCAGTCAAACAAAGACAAGTGCCGTATGATTTTACTCATATGTGGAATCTAATGAACAAGATAAACAAAAAAACAGAAACAGACTCATAGATACAGAGAACAGACAGATGTCAGAGGGAAATGTTTGGGGGCACTGAGTGAAAAAGGTGAAGAGATTAAGCAAAGAAAAACCTCATAGACACAGACAACAGTGTGGTGATTGCCAGAGAGAACAGGGGATGGGGGAGGTAGAAGAGGGTAAAGGGGGGTAAATGGTGATGGAAGGACACTTGCCTTAGGGTGGTGTCCCTCCTAAGGGAAGGCCACAATACAATATATGGATGATGTACTTTAGAATTGTACACCTGAAAATATATCATTTTATTAACCAATGTCACCCTAATAAATTCAATAAAAATTTTTTTGAGACCCAGGATAAGGCAGCCGCAGGCATGCTTCATCTCACAGGAAGACACTGCTCCCCATGTGTGGCCCACTGCTGAGGTCCTGGAGTGTCTGAAAAATCTGGGACCTGTGCGGGGAGGGCCGGGGCCTGTGTGGCTCTGGGACTGGGAATCTCGTTTCAAAATGTTCAGTGTAAAAGCAATTGCATAGAACTGCCCACGATAGCAGCACCCAAACTTACTTAGCATTTCAGGGTTTCGATGCCAGCTCTGCCCCTACCAGCTATGCGACCTTGGCACTTTAACCACTGTGGGCCTCAGTCTCCTCACCTAAGAATAACACCACCTCCCATCTCAGACAGGGCCTGGGGAGAGTCCATGTAAACACACAGCCAATTCCGGCCATGATAACTACCATCATTATCGTAGTCCTATTCATTTTATTTATGGTCCTCACAGCACTCTGTCCTTGTGGTCTGGCTTCTCCGAATGGAAAAACAACATCTTGATGACAATTAAGGCAAGTTGCACCTGAGGACTCGTGCCACTTGAAATGCCCAGCTAGGGTTCCCACTGGCAACTGAGAGCCAGGGAAGCCATCGGCCCGCAGCACCCTCCCTCCGGGTATTAACACCCCACCACACTTGATGTGACATTCTGGAGGTCAGGTATCCCTACTCTCACCCAAGCCCAGACTCTGTGACTGCATTACACTGCCTGGGGGGATTGAATTTCACATACACTGACAGCAACACCACTTCCCGAAATCCCTCTGCAATACCAACTACGGATCAGGCTTCTGGTTTCATTGCTGATGAATCTCATTCCAGAGGTAACAAGTCACAGCCTTTTTTTGGCTTCTGCCCTAGGAGACTGTCCTTTACAACTTCGGACAAGCACATTGTCCTGTGCTTACAAACTGGTGCTCTTCTCCCTTGCCTTCATTTGTCCACCACAGCGATGACTGATGCCCTGCGATCTCATGAAGAATAATGGCAGCAAAATGAAAAGCATATGTGTCATCTCTGGGAAGACACGTGGGCAAGGAAATATAGCTGTACCAAGGCTTCGCTGCCATAACTCTTAATATCTCTGTGCAATTGGAAACGATAAAAAACTTCATGATTAATATTTTAATAGAACTCCCACCACTTTGAAGGAACAAAGGAAATGCACATCTAAAGAGCCCTTGCATCGATAAATACGGAACCCTTAAAGGGCTACACTAGCCCACTAATCATTTCCCAACTGACCTGAATCAACTTTCAGAGAGAAAAATGTAAGTAATACAGGCCTAGGAGATGAGAGGATGACTCATTTGTTTCTCCCTCTAGCTGCTTTCTAATTCCCCTTACCGATTTCCAATGCCTCCCGTCCATCAAAGAAAGAACTGCCAACAAGAAGCCAGGATTTGACATCCCTGCCTGCGGCTACTACCCAAGCTACCAGTAGGCTTGGGGATGGAAAGCAAAGCTTGTTGTGCTCCCCTTGGTGAGGGCCAGCCAAGGTCCAACTTCCAAGAGGTGAAAGGGAAGCTTTTCCAAGCCGAGCCCAGTTCAGAACTTCTCTCCATTTCTTCCAGGGACACCATGCCTTACCCTGATCCCCTTCGGCCCATGCAGCCCAGTTCCCATGATTTTTCTTCCTGTTCACCTGTGGGAGTACTGAAGCGTAAGCTAAGACAATTCGGTGATGGAGGTCTCAATTACAATTGAAGTACAATGATCCTTGCCTACTCTGTCCCTCTCTCTCTCACACACACACACCACTTAAGTTTGATTTCTCCCTGTAAATGTCCATGTGTCTCTTGGCCTAGAGGTGTGTTGTGATGACCTGTGTTTGTGATTTTCATGTGCATAGCTTATATCCCACAAAGTCAATGACCATGCATTTTGTGTGTGTGTGCATGTACCTGGCACACAGGGTGTGTTTTATACATATTTAGGGGATAAATGTTAAACCTAGAGCTTACATTCAGGCAGAGTGCTGATGCAGAGTTGTAATCGCAGATCTAACATTTGTGCTTGATCTTTCAGGGACAATCATTAGAAAGCAGTCTCATGGATGATAGACTAGGCTTCAAGTTTTAGGATTAAGGAAGAATTGGCAAGCTGACACCCACCTCTGAAAACTCAGCCTGGTGTCCTACAAGCTGACTCTTACAGGAATCCAACCAAGATCAGCCTCTAGCACTAAGCCCTTGAACAAAGACAACCGAAAGAATCCTGTGCCTTCCAGTTTCACTCAGCTTCACTCAGGTGCTGGGGAGTCGCAAGTACCCATAAATGGAAAGGAGTAACTCAGTAGATTATTATATAAAAAGAGAAGAGAAAAAATGATTTACCTGTCTAACAACATTCACTGGCACCTAAAAAGCTCTTGTTTTTAATCCTTTTAAGCCAGGTACTCTGTATAATGCTAAGAATCATAGTTCTGAGTCTGTCATTGTCTGTTACATTGCCCTCTCCCCTCAATGCTCTTCGAGAGATCCAGTCAAGGTATAACTCGCTTTGCACTCCTGATGGGCTTTATTTATAGCTTTCTTCTTACCCTCATTAACTGAAGCTCTACAGGTGTTCATCGGCAGTGCATGGCTTGGCATGAAAACCTAGGGTGGTGGCATCCTTTCCCACTCTCTCTTGCTTCCCAAGACACACAAACATTTTACTGAGAGCATTAATTTCCAAGAGGGGAAGGCTGTGTTGATTTGGCAGGGAGGGGGTAGACAGGGTGACCAGGGTACAGAGACTCCCAGGATTAATGGCATCTTTGTCCCTGGAGTTCTGGGAGCTAAATTGACATTCAGAAAACAGGAGAGTTGGGCTCAGCTCACAATGGTGACTGCACCATCTGGTTCCCAATGAGTTGTTTTTAGCTAAGTTTTCAGTTAGGTTGTTAAAAATCTAAGACACTGCAGTGTTTAGTTTAAACAAATGGGCTCACCCAGCGTTTTAAAAACTCAGTAACACTTTCCTTTCCTTTCCGTTAAAGACTTGAATGTTTTACAAAATTACATTGGGTCAAACGAGGTGTTTTTCCAAAGCCAACTGCTTTAAGGATATTACTGAATAATTTCTCACCAGATAACTAGGTTACTGCTGCAATAGTGCAGATATTTATTTTCAAATCTTTTCCTAGTCCAAGGGTTATTTTCTATCCAGTATTTAATAAAAATCAAGAATGACTAATAATAGATTACTTAAAAGCTTATGAGTCATATTTCATAACGATTTTGTCTGTTTTGCTATCTTTCTCTCTCAAAGTTAAGTGCTAAAGACTCATCTGTGAGAAAGACACAGTTAGTCCATTTACTATTGTGGAAGAGGAAGCAAAGCCTGTGACTTCAGAACCCCCATCCAGGGCCTCTTAGGCCACCAGAGCATATCTGGAAGCAGCCTGTTTAATCTTTGTTAACCAAAGCTATAGCTAGCCACTTCTGGTTGCTGTGAGATTTAAGTAAGAATGGATGGAAAGTCCTTTCTTTATTAGTACTTACCATCATTTCCCTCAACAGGCCACTGTGAGAGAAACTGTGGTTAGCGATTTCCAGCCCAACCTTTCACCTTCCCTGTTTCACAAAGGAGTAGGGAGGAGACTGATGGGTCTAAATAAAAACATCTTGGTAACACTGTCTCACAGATGCATATATGCCACACAAAAAAAGATTATAAATCCTTTTCACAAACTGCCATCCACCCAATGCTGATGAGTCGCAATGACAGCAGGGAGCTTGGTAACTTAGCATCTATAATTTTAATTTTGACTTAAAGTTCCATAACTGCTAATACAAGTTTCTGTCAATCTGTCCATCCACACACAAATTCATCCATTTGTGTGTCATCTGTCTATTATTATATCTATTCATCTTTTTCTCTCTGGAAGGGTGTTAATTCAAAAGACACAAAATGGCACAAAATGGTAAGATTCTGAAATACAATCCTGTTCACTGTTTTCACTAACATTGTAAATAAACCTCAAGAGTCCCCAGTAGGTTCAGCAGCAGCCTTTGTCTTCCCAGTTGTATCCCTAAAACTTTCCTGATTAGAACAAAAGAAACAAAGGCTCTGAAGCCCCAGTATTGGGTTCAAGTCCCTGGTCTACCAGTTACTAAGCCATGGGACTCAGGGAAGTTCTTCCCCTTCAAGGAACCGCAGATCCTCCCCTGTACTTATTTCTTAGGGCCTAATTTATGAACTGAGCAGCACATGTAAAGGGCTCAGAACAGCAGCAGGCACATTTTAGGGAAATGCTAAAGAAGTTAGCTCATTTATTCTGTGTACCAACTCTACCAGGGCTCATGGTTTTTATCATGGTTTTTATCATGGTACTATCATGTTTTTAAAGTTTTAGGTGTGATGAGGCGAGCACAGTTATTCTAGGCAAACATGAGAATGTATTATTCACATGACCCAATTATCTTAAAGTAAATGAATCCTTTTTCTCAACTCATTACATGCAAATAAGTATGCTCACACTGGAGGCATTCAACATTTGAATATTGAATAAACATACCTTTTCTCAAGGCAACACTCACAACTAACAGAGATTTCCATATAACCTCCTGCATACAACATAGGACTAGAAATATAGCCAACACAGAATTTTATTTCTATAGCAAATGCTAATAAAATATTAGACCATAAATAATAGTGTTTCCTCCATCCCCATCCCCAACCATATATGGCGATTCTGAATTAGCAACTATCCAGTAATAAGGGACTGAGGAGGTCACTAATTGCGGAACCTCCCAGTCAGCACAGGATGTTACTTACCAGGCTGAGGCTCAGACACCACAAGTGTCTTTAATAGGGTCACATTAATAGGTGACAGGACCCAACTTCCCACCCCAGAGCCCCTTATTCTGAATCCGGTACTCTTCTGAATACAACTATATTCTAAAAAATGCATATAAAGGAAGCTTACTTAATTCAAGAAACCTAGCAGACATGAGAGATTTGAGATTGCACCTGATCATGACCATAAGGAGTCCTTTATAACACAGCCCTGATATTTGTCCACTCTTATCTTCTCATACCTCTTCCCATTTAGCTGTCACACTAAAACACACTTGCATGCATCCAACAAACACAAACAGACAGCAGGTACCTTAGCAACAGGGAGCCATCCTCATCAATCTCCACAGCAGAACACCTGACACACAGCAGACTCTTGGCGCATTTCTATCCACTTGCTAAATTATCCTAACTCCTCCAAATTCTCTTACACATGAGTGTCTTTCAAACATTTAGAAATTGATCTCATGTTTCACCAAGATGTCTTTTTCCCAGATAATTATCCCTAGCTTCTATAACGACTACTCAAATGTCACATGGATCCCAGAGTGTTCACCATTGGCTGTTGTCTTCCACGGGAAGTACCCCGCCCCCCCCCCCCCCCACCCCCGCCATGGTCAATATCTCTGTTAAGATTTGGAGACGCGAGCCCAACTTTAGTGCTGGGCAGAAGGAGGCAGGGCTATTCACTCCTTGCAGTGGAACGATACCCAGACATTTTTCAAAAGAGTTGCTTGTTAGGTTGCCGCTCTCTGTCTCCTGACTTGCTCAGTTTATTTCAGGGTATTACTTTTGTCCCTATACAATGTCACCTTGTTTCACATTGCTTCCACCCCAGTAAAATAATTTTGATTGTATTAATCCGTAGATTAGTGATCTCTCTGACTTTTGTGTCATTTATAAATTCCATATTTAGGCCTTTATCAAAGGCACTGACTTGGAAAGGAAAGAAAAGGAGAGGAGAGGGCAGGGGAGGGGTAGGAAGGGGAGGGGAGGGGTAGGGAGGGGAGGGGAGAGGAGGATAGCTGCCATTAGAAACTTCCTACCTGGTGAACGATGTCCCATAAAGGAACACAGGGCTGTGTGAGAAGTCACAAATCAAGCCAGCTCTGCTCTTATCTAACCAATACACTTCCATAAATGATGTCTCTAAGACACAACTCCGATACCTACATTTCCTGGTTTAAAATTTCCTGATAGCGCTTCATATTCTATTCATATCTATTTTGTGAATAAAAGCCAAACTCCTTAGTGTAATATACAAACCCCTCCCCACAGGGCCTTTGTCTGATTCTCTAGTCTCAGCTTTGGTACCACTCTCCCTGCTTTTACCCCATGCGGCTACTCTCTGGCTATTGGGGACTATAGCATTTCTCCCGCCATTCCAGGTGATGCCACATCGCTACACCTCTGCTTGATTTCCCTGCCAGGATTGCTTTCCCTTAGTTTTTGCCTGGTGAACAGCCAAATATATTCCATGATCCAGCATAAGTATTATTTTTTTGTGTACAAGTTTCCCTTACCTTTCTTCCTAGGCAGAATCAATTGTTTCCTTGTGCATAATTTTAATCATGATATCTGCACATTATTTTTTTACACATCTGTCTCTCCCATTAAATATCAATCGTAAATATCATTTTTTTGCTAAAATCAGGGAAAGTGGCCATGTGATAATACCAAGGGTAAAGAAATATATTTTAATTTCCTGTCTTCCTTATATAAAGTATGACTTCCTCCTATAAAGTATGAATCATCCATTGGACAATTGAGCACTTATTCTATGAGTCATTGTTCTAGATGATCAAGTTACAGCAATAGGTAAGGCAGAAAAGATTCCTGTTCTAATGAAGATAAATGAGTAAATACCCAAATGAAGCTCATTCCAGATCAAGGTACGTAGTATTCAGAAAATAAAATGGGTATCGAATCACTACAGCAGGGTAGCTTGGGGGCAGTAGACACAAAATTTTACATTGGTTTGGGAAGGAAAACACCTCCCAAAGAGGTAATATTTGAGCCAATTCTCAGATAATACGATATCAGGTCATATGAACAACCAGCACCAAATCGGAATACTGCTGTTTATGACCTCTTCAGTCCTAACCCAGTAGTGGGGGGTCAATAGTGTACCATTCTGGAGGCACTGGGAGCAAGGCGAGGGCCACGGTCTCACCGTAAACCTTTCCAGTGGACTTGCCATGACTGTGCTCATTAACCATCCCAGTGAGAGGGTAGGCAGACCTAGGCTTCCCTTTCCTCAGCTCTGTTTGTAAAAAACTGTCTGCTCTGTTTGATTTCACTGACCTTTTAATAAAACAGCCAGATTTAGCTTCTGTCTTCCTCATGTCCCCTCCCATTACACCCCACCCTCTGAGCCTCCTCTCTGAGATGAGCCTGAATGCCATTCTTTATCACTTTCATCTAGACATTGACAGAAAGAACAAACCTGGCATTCCACATCTCAATTTATCTGCTGGATGCATCCCCCCACCAAAGCCCATAAATAAAAAATTCTAACACAACTCTTAAAAATACTCTGGAAGATGAAAGATCAATATTGGAAGCAACTCTCTCAGGCATTCAGAGCAGAATCAACAAGTGAGAAATGAAGCCACCCACTCCTAAACTGGAAGTAATTTCACCTGGCTTTCCAACATGAGCAGCGTTTGCAAAGCCCTGTGGTTGAAGCACTGTGGAAAGTAGTTATAGTAATAGACCAATGGAGAATTACAAAGGCATTCAAGTTCAAGGTCTATTACTAATTAGGGAGTAGCCTATTGCCCCAAAATTATTCTCCCCTTCTTCCTGAATAAGTAAATACAAATTTTGTTCCCATACCCACCCCTCAATGACATGACACTATTCCAAGTTCAGGTATAGAGCCTGACCTATCTTGACAATCCTAGCCCTCTTGCGAGTGACTGGATTGGGATGGGTATAATCCATTCTGGCCAAGAGATAGCAGGTGAAATCAGCTTTTGGGAGGACTTCTGGGGAAAGTGTGCTTGCTGATGAAACAACCCCAGGAAGAGACAGCCCTTCTTATGTTCCTAAACAATATCGTAACCTTGTCTGTGACTTTAGCAGCCATACTGGTGATCCAGGTGAGCCAGCCTAAAAACAATCTGAAAGCCTTCCCATTCATAACCTCTGTCACCTCAAGAAGCCACCACGCTATTCCCATACTTAAAAACAAGTGAGTTTGCTAAGTTTTAAAGTACTTTCTAGCTCAAAAAAGTGTAGGATTCTTACAGAGACATATTTAAGCACAATCCTAGGTAGTAGAGTACCAGGTGGACCAGAGACTTCAAGAAGTTTTTGTTCATAAAGAGATATGAATTGGTATTTGTATGCCTAAAGGCTTTCAAGTTTTTTTTAAATGAATCAAGATGCAGAGCATTAGTCAGGAGAAGTATAATGTTTACATTGACCATGCCAGATGACAACTCTGTTAATAGAAATGAACACTTCTCAGGGGGAAAAGGGGGCGGGAGGGTAGGGCTTTCAACTTTTAATGATTTCAAAATAATTTCAATAATGTTAATTTTTTAAACCTCCACTTATTCATCTATCCATTCAAAAATATTTATGGAGCGTCTGGTATTGAATGGGCAATGCCTATATGCAATGATGTATAAAAAGCACAATTTCTTTCCTGAGGGAATGACCATTACAGTGAAGGCCATAGAGAGGTAAAAAGATATTGCAATATTTCTGAGAAGAGCAATTACTAGAAGAAACCCTGAGGGATTATGGAAGGCCTAATAAGTGGCTCTCATCTTGTCCTGGAACGAGGTGTAGGGAGGGCTTCTTGATGGAAGCATCCCTTAAATTGAGACTTGAAGAGGAGGGCCTGGTGGGAGGGGCGAGAGGAGGCCTGGCCCATAGGGGAACACAAGAGTTTCAGTAAGGCTAGAGGACTCAGTGTGAGACAGGAGACAGGCCGAGAAGTTCCGGACCGCTTATTAGCGTTCGGGAGAATTGTGAAGCAGAAGGGAGTTTGTCTGCAGCAGTGTTCTTCCTCCTTCCTCCAGGCTCCCCATCCCCACTTCCCTCATGCCTCCCATCCCCCACGCATATCTCACCTAGGAGGCTCTCAAATTAAAGAGATCCCACAAACTAGCTCATACTGTGCAATAAATGAATGAGCATAGCTTTCAGTGCAATTGTGTGTTTTAAAAGGGGTAGTCCCTTAATACAGGTGCGAAGCCACAGTCTGGCATTTTGGAGACCAAGGAGATCTTGGCTACACATTTAGAGTAAACTCAATATACAGGGTAAGAAATCAAGGCCCAGAAATGCTATGGAATGTTCCCCAAGCTCATCCACAATACTTCAGACCTCTGCCATGAGGGAGGGGAGATACTCTTGGAGGGGTGGTGGGGTTCCCTTCAGAGGCTGTCAAGTGAGGCCTTGTGGGCTGCCAACTGCCGAGAACAGTTTCTTACCTGACTGAGCACGTGGCCCAGAAGTTCCGTGAGGACAGGAACCCACTAAGTGTTTTGCACAGCATGGCACAGAAAACGTGTGCCCGGTAAACCCTCACTGGAAGAGGGAGGGTCCTGCCACTCTTCCTCATGCCACTTGAGCATGTGCAAGTAAAACCGGTTCTCTCCAAACATAGATAGGGTGCATAAAGGGTATTTTCAAGGGAAAAAAAAAAGCTGGTAAGTGACAGAATCCAAGAAAATTGGCACATCTGCTTGCCATTTGAAGAATCAAATACTGAAAATATCTCAAATAAGAAAAGAAAATCTGGAAGAATTTGGTTAGGATTTCTAAGCAGATAATCACAATGTTTAGCTTAACGAGATGTACGGATGCTCACTTTCAAAACCTATACTGACTTCTCAGAAAAGCCACAGGCAAGAAGAGCATCCCCAGTTCAATTTGGTTCTTTTGTCTTTAATGACACAACAGGTATTTTCACGAACTCTGTGGTGTCAGACCTGCATTCGCTCTGGTAGAGACACAGATTTTAAAACTGTCTAGTGGGAAAAAAATTGGAAGAATGCCACTCTTCAAGTGTTTCATTTCTTTGCATTTGCAATCCAAGCAGATGCTCCCAATCAATACATATGCAAGAATGGTTAGAGGTTGCAAGAAAATGGTAATTAAAATCATCCTCATAAGGTGATTCATTTTTGTGAATGCCAATATTAATCTAATCAAAGTTAACCGGAACACAGGAGAAAAGGGGGATCTTAAAAATAGACTGGGAGGTGGTCGAGTCCTAAGAAGGCTTGGCCTGAATCACTAGTGTTTGCTTTAAAGTCACGAAGAGGACAAGAATGACAGATAAGGATCTACAACTGCCTGCTCAGTAACCCTGCAGCTCCTAGGGGCCTTCAGGGACAGCCAGTGTGTCGTGCAGGTTCAAATTTAGGCACCCGTGAAGCATACCTCCAAATACAATACAGCTGGACTGATTTTTCAACTTGGAAGACACTGACTAGCTTCTTTTCTCAAAGGCCTGAGGAAGTAAGTGTTTTCAAGGCATTCTATAGTTTTTTTTTTCAAGTTTTTTTCTCTCTAAATTTCTATTTGGTTTCCTTTGTGTGAAATGTACCCTTTTCCTACTAAGAGCCTGGTTTTTCTATGTAGGCATCCAGATTAAGCATACCTCCAAGAAATGGCAGATGCAAGTGGGGCTGGAACCCAGAGAGCCCTCAGGGTTGAGAAAAAGAAAGTAAAGAAAGGAAGAAGGGGGAAAAGAGAAGGACAGGAAAGGGACAGGAGGAAGAAAGAATGGAGGAAGGATAAGAGAAAGGAGAACGGAAAAGGGGAGGACAGGAAGGGGGTTCCTGTTCCACAAATCAGATCACTGTTGACAAAGGCCGGTGGATGTGAATTTTACGAAGTGAAACAAAACACGCAAATAACCTAAGCCGCTAAAGTTTCCAGGAATTGTCAGTTCACCATCCTTCCAGGGGGTAACTGCTCAGGAGATTAAGGGTTCATAAATGTTTTGAAATGTTTTAAAAATCCTACACCTAATACTTGAGAGCATTAAAAACAAACAAACAAACAACAAAGAACTGTTTCTGGGAGCATCTTCCTCTCTGTTTCCTTTCCTCTCCTCCCAGAGTGAGAAGGCACCAGCTTTCCTGAGGCTGCCCCCAAGGCTCTGTCACCTGAACACAGAGAACAGAACAGGGCTCCTCTTTACTCGACGTCTATTTAGGGTTCTCAGTTCTCATTCCGACATCCGCCTGCTGATTTAGAATGCAGCCCTGCTCTACCACACTTGGTGAGATTTGCCAAGAGCCTAATCCAACCAAGTTGTGAAGTCTGGAAGACTTGGGTCTTAGCAGGAAAAGAGTACATTTTACACAAAGGGAACCAAATAGAAATTTGAGGAAAAAAACTTGAAAAAAATCAGAGAATGCCTTGAAAACCCTTCCTTCCTCTGGCCTTTGAGAAACGAGAAGTCAGTGTCATCCAAGTTGAAAAATCAATCCAGCTTAAGTGAAACTGGTTTCCTTCTGTCCTCCAAAGCAGATGATTATCATATTTGACTATTCTCACTCAGAGTCTGTTCAGAACAGCCTGGCCGGTGTAAAATCCAAAAACACTTCACTCTCAGATTGCCGTTTAAAATGCCTCTCCTATAATGATAAGCCTAGACACAGTGAATGGCATTTTCAGCTTTACTAGAATTTTTCTAGTGATAAGAAGCTGGCACAAATAAGTCCATGTGATATTTCTTGGGACACAAATTTAATTTTTTAATTTGTAAAGATTAGTAGAAAAATTATTGGGGTGTAAATGTAAAAAGTCTGTGATGAAACCCTATTGGTGTTACAGTATTGTTCAACCTCCGTGGCAGGGGTAAGTCACTGGCTAACAGTTGGCAAGTACAGAATTGAAACTTGCTGAGAGGAGCCAAAAGGTTCTCAGAAAGTCAGCCAAAGCTGAGGGTGTGGGGGCTCTCTCTTTGCCTGGCTCGGTGCAATACAGTACCTACCACAGAAGCGCTGGCTCAGCAGGTTCTGAGAGAAAATGAGGGGACAGTATCTTCCATAGAAAAATAAGATCCAGGAAAGGAAGTACACTTAATTTAGGAAAGGAGCATGGAAGGGAGTCTGAAATCAGAAATCAAATACTCCCAGGTCTGATGTATCCCTTTCTCCATTGGCTACCTGTCCACAATCTGGATGTCCCAGTCTTTGGAGATGGTAATGAGTTCAAACATTATTCCTTTCAACACAAGTTCTGCACTATGATGTACTAGTGAAGCAGTAAAATGTTTGGTTTTCATCCTTCTGATTCCAAAGACTAAATCCTTATATGGCAATCGACCTACTAATAATATCTCCTCATATGGATGAGTTATAGTGCCATCCATAAGGAAAAGTATTGACAATTATCTAGCAACTAAAACCTTTGGAGAAGGCAGGGAGAATAAAGGTGATTTCTCACTGACATGATGTGTGCAAGAGATCAAAGTCCCCAACCTCTCTGTGTGTCAGTTTCCTCATCTGTGAAATTCATTCATTCATCTAACAAATTTACTGAGCTCCCAACGACTTATGCCAAGCTCTGTGCTAGAGGATAAAGATGGAACTGTATGTAAGACGGACACAGATCACCCTGCCGCCCCCTTTCAACGCGCAACTTCAATGGCCCTGAGCCCCGCTTTCCCTCGTCGTCAAAAGAAATCCAACATGGCCCTTCCACTGAGCTGCTTTACAGTCAGGACTCCATTCTCAGGAGCCCTCTCAGTCAGGAGACTATCTCAGCCTTCAGCCTGATTTGAAATTGGTTTGCTTCTCATTTGAAATACAACCCCTCCTCTTAGGATATCACACTTACCAGTGACAAAGAGTCTCTTGTCTATTAAACAGTAGTTGGGCTCCTCTGTATCCTTTTCCCAGCTAGGCCTTAATTTTTGGACTTCCATGTCTATCTTTACATCATCCAATTTTAGCAAGAATCCTGTCAAGTTGGTTTAGCCAGAATCCCCATCCTGGATATCTGATCACCTTCCTCACCTCCCGCCATCCCCCGCAGGGTAATACCTGATCACCCTGATTGTCTTCAGCAACAATCCCATTAGGTCAGTTAGCAAGAATTACTCTACCATTTGAGTAACTTTTCACCCAACGAGCCCCCTTCCACCCCTGTTCCTTGGCTATAGATCCTCACTTGTTCTTGTTACATTTGGAGTTGAGCCTAGTACGGGACTAAGGCCTCTTTCCCCTACTGCAATGGTCCCGAATATAATCTGTTTTTACCGCTTTAACTGCTGGGCGGTTCTGGTTTTCTCTGACACCAGTCATCCAAACCTGAACGCAAATCACTTCAACTGCCCCACGAGATCTAACCTTAGCAGAGACCAGCTGTGGGAAAGAACTGGATTTTGGTTTTTAGTTATTTTTTGGAGATGGTAAAGGGAAAGGCAATTGCAGTGAGGTCTGAGGGCTGTGCAGGGGCGGGCACCAGTCGGGCCGAAGACAGAAGCTGCAACAAGTAGGAGAGAGGACTGGACTGGGCGAGGAGAGCAGGAAGGGGACAAAATGCACTAGGCCAGCCACCGCTGTCGCTGACGGCTCTCACAAAGTGCTGCAGAAGCACACAAAGGCTGATACACGGAATGATATGAACACAACAAAAGTATGGCCCTGTCCCAACAATTCACACTTTCCAGAAGTGTATTAGTCCATGAGTAGAAAACCTATTTTATATTCTTTTTCAGAGTAAACAACTCACATTTGATACAGCTCACTCAAGTTACTGAAGATTTCCTATGGACATCTCAACAAAAATTTTCAGGATTATTCCAGGCTCTTTGGAAAAGCCTGAAAAAAATTGTAATTAAAGTACAAAGGGCTACCTTTTGGCTACTTGAAAAAAAATCAAACTATAATTTTTCTTACATCGAAAGAGCAATACTGTCTGTAATTTATTTAGAGTGTATCTAGTGTAATGCAGACATGCATATTAAATACTCTCTATTTCATTTCATCTGACTGAATGAATACATTATATCATCCACACACACAGTTGAAACATTTCCCCGAGTATTCTTTAAACACAATACACAAGATTGCAATGGCATCATGACTGATAAAGATGACAAAGACGCCGTTAATCAAGTGAATAAAAAAGCAACAGCATGAATTATTTATGCCAATAATATTTGTAACCATACAAATTATATATTGATGCTATACTGGCGTGTTTAGTATTTCAGCTCCCATACATCACACAATGTCTCCCTCGCTGCCTCAATATTTAATTTCCTTGGAAAACTTTGATTCAGTGGTACCACTGAAAACAGAACGTGGTTACAACAGCACATTTTTCTTGGCTGTCTCAAAATGCGCTTTCTCTCTTATTATGAAATAGTCACTCCACACACCACGGCCACAGCTGGAGTTCTTTCAGAGCTTCCTACATGAAAGACCGCTGACATGGTCTGTGCAGGAGAGATTGGAGTTCCACCTGCCTTCATCCTCCGAGAGGGAGTGACGTACCTGACAATCACCGATGAAATGGCCTTTTCTCCCTCCTGTATTAAGGTCAAAGAGAAAAACATTTAAAGGGAGGGGCAGCTGAAGAAACTCTTCTAAACTAGGGGCCATGAAGGTTTTCTTTTATTAACCTAAAATATGTTTTAAAGAAGTTCAGGAATACTTAGTATCTAGAAAGATTTTTGACTTCTCCTTCATCTATAAGATCAATCATCTACACTGATTCTTTCATCTTAATAGAAAATATACTCAAATTCACATTTACTTTGAGCAGCTCAACACCTGCTTGGAAACCATGAGGATCATTATTCTTCCTTGGCTAATTCCATCTTTCCAAGTTTGGAAGGAGCTACTCAGGTACTGCCACAGTTGGTCTGGACACCCACCAAATTCTCAGCTCTTTGAGGGATAAAGGTAAGTGGGTCATGGCAGTACTCCCTTGCATCCACTGTTATTTAAAACACTGTTTGATTGTTAAATTGGAGTGAATTTTTAATGAAAACTGAACCCCTTAGGAAAGAGCTAGAGGGTAGTACTACATCTTCCTCTTTGAGACCACTTCCCCATTGACGTGGAGATGGAATATATATAGAATACACTAAAGACTGTCTGTCAACATGCAAAGGAAAGAGGCCAAAGACAATGCCTAGTAACTTCTCTAAAAACACCCGTCTCCTCAGTAAGACACCCCCACCTCTCTCTCTCTCGCTCTCTCTCCCCCCATATATATATACGTATATAAATATCACAGTCCAAATGCTATAAGGATACTGCATGATAACAGCAAGAGGAGAGACAAGACAAACTAGCTCCCTTTGCTCAACCCCAGTTGCCACGCAAACACATGAATCACTTACAGAACTGACCTTGACTTTGCCCCATCCCACACTACTGGAGCCATGACTGGTGTTGGGATGGCCAAAGTCCTCCTGCTGGGGATCTGCAGGGCAAGATGTGAGCATGAAGGGCTTGAGTAACAGAGAAGACAATTACACTGTCAACCTCTGGGAAAGTACAGGACCCAGACACTAGACCTTTAGCATGTGGTAAAGGGACTTGCACATCTCAAATCATGGGCTAGCGTTTTTCATCTGTGAGTTGCTAAGGCACTGTCCTAAAATGGCACCCTGGGCATGGGGACAATTGAGGAGCCAGGAAGGAGCAATCCCTGATGTGGCTGTCCTCAGGCTGCAAGGGAAGAAGCCAGATGGCTTTCTTGCTTTTGCCCTGAATTTACTTACTTTGTTCACTTGTGCGTTGATTGTTGCTCTTTTCCAGTCTTTGACAAAGTTTCCTCTAGCCATTCCAGCCATCTCAAACCATGAACCGTGGAGTAATAAGAGAAGTAAGTATCCAAAGGGGTGATGGTAAATGTTTAACAACTGGTTCTCTAGAGGAAAGGCTCCTGGAGCTTTCCCATTTCTGCGGTTTGAATACTATGTCCATGACCAATTTCAGACTACCAAAATACTGTCAATAGTCTACGGCCATACCACCCTGAATGTGCCCGATCTTGTCTGATCTCGGAAGCTAAGCAGGGTCGGGCCTGGTTAGTACTTGGATGGGAGACCAAAATACTGTCAATAAACTCAGAGTTGGGAAGAGACATGCACAATCAGCTCCTGGCACTGCCAGCTGCCCTCAGAATACTCCCCGCTTCCTCCCCACAGCAGTACCAAAGCGAAGTACTACTGCTAAAAAATATTTATGGAAGGACCTGCACCAGCAAAAGATTCTCCTTGAGCACAACTTCGCTTGTCTTAAATTCTATTGTTATCATGGAAGGCAGCATACTTTTTACCACACATACCTAAATTCCAAGGAAAGAGAAAGTTTGAGGTGACAGCCACCTGTGAATTAATACCAAAGCCTTTAAAGTCATCCACTTTTGTCTACACAGCCTGAAAACACACAAAACTCAGTGAGACAGAGATTGGCTAGGTGTTCCAAAACCTGAAACACACAGTAGGCTACGGTAGCCTGTGTCTGTCTTTGTTGTTAAACATAGACCCAAGTTTCTAGCCAATCAAATGTGAATGGAAGTGATGTACAGTCCTTCCAGGCTTGGCCATAATATCCGACCAACGTGGCATCTCTCTCCCCCATCCAAGTCCTTTCTCTTCCGCTGGCTTGATGCAGAGAAGCACTGCAAGGTGAAATTTAAAAATGGCAGACTCACAAAATGGAAGGACTCCAACTCCGTGAATCACTTCTTGAAGAAAAGCTGCTCTTCTTAAAAGGAACACCTGTTTTTGACCTTACAAAAGCAAGAAGTAAACTACTATCATATATGAGCCATCTAAGGGTTTATTTTAGTGTTTGTTTTAGCAGCTAGTGTTAACTAGTACACTCAGCAATACCTGCCATAATCCTGTGTCCCTACTGGAAATCATAAATACTCTGGAAAAAAATTTCCAGACAAAGCTAAAAAAGAATTTAAAAGTGGGCATTAGAAATAAAATTCCAGGCTATTAACTAACAAAATGCACTCCAGTCCTTTAAATTTGGCAGCAGTTTGAGCTCTAAGAGTTCTTTGTTGTTATTTTTTAAAATTTAATCTTTACTGTATTTTTTCCATTACCATTTAGTCCCCTTATACCTCCCTGCCCCCAGCAATCACTACACTGTTGTCCATGTTGTTATTTGTTTTAAGAATGACTTTTAGACTAACTGCTCTAGATTAGAATAAAAAGGAGAAACTAGAAAACATTCTGAGAAGTTCAAGGGAATCAGAGTGATGACTCAAGATTACCCTGTGCTTTGCCTACAATTTGTTTGCATTTATGTGCAGCACATATGCTCGGATACTAAGTGACAGTTAACAATTAATGAAAACAACAATGTATTTTAACTATACCTGTAGCATGCTCATAAGCTGAAAGTCTCTATTAAAGATTTTTAAAAGTTAGATTTTTAATGTTGCCAAATCTTATAAAAAATCAGTTTACAATTACTTACATAACTTTGAGAAACAGAGGTAACATATAGAATCCTATTCACCAATTTAAATATGTCCCATTTTGCACTGTATTAAAGTGATTATATACTTGCACTACAGATAATATATTATACTGCATTAGCATGCAGGTTGGCCTGACAGCCATAACATATTATTATAATAGCATATTATATTTTTACTCTACTAAAGTTGTTTTGAAAACCTACCTTACCTATAGTACTAGCTCACCAGTGGCCTAAAGGGCAGTGACTGAAACCCATGGTAAGCTACCCACTGCATCTCACACAGTGCCATCCTATGGTGGGCAGAACTGTGTAGGATCAACAAATCAATACGTAGGAAAACTGCTTTTCCAGGGGCTCATTTGGATTTTTATTAGCAGTAATCCCTTTTTAGAAGTCCAATGAGTTCCTCTTCCCTTTCAGGTCCACACATGTGGTCCTGGATGACCACCATCAAGGTACAGCCTGTGTCATAGAAAGGCATCTCCAAGAGGGGTCACCAGTATCTATTTATGGAAGTCAAATTTGAGTGCTAGACCACTGGACAAGGGTAGCTTATAGTCCATAGAATTATATGTATTTTAGTTTGATAGCCATGGCTTCCCTTTCAACCATTCCCCTGTTTCCCACTGCATTTTGGTTTAATATATACAATAGCATGACCTGTACTTCAAGAGACTCTCTTATCCCAAAGAAAAGTGTTCTAACTGGAAAGACCATCACGGTCTGGCATGGGTCACTGCTTCCCCCCGATGTCTAACCTTTGGTGTCTCTGCGCCACAGTAGAAGAAGGAGAGTTGTCCTGGACCACACATTAAACATATTGCGACATTTTTTGTAATCACAAAAAATCTCATAATGTTTTAAGTAAATTTATGATTTTGTGTTGGGCCTCATTCACAGCCATCCTAGGCTGTGTGCAACCTGCGGGCCACGGTTGGGCAGCCCTGAAAGGTGTTTTCTTATCACTGCAAATATGTTCCAGGTTTCAAAAGATGAGTCTGGACAAGATTTCTTCCACGAGCACTTAGAAGGGGATGGTGTCTAGTGCTTGCATGGACTCGTATTCAAATCACTGTCCCACATTCACACATGAGTGGGATTGATGGAGCTTCAACTTCCATGTGACATGCTACCACTAGGAATTTATTTGGGAAGCCTCATGGCTTGTGGAAAGGTTTACAAAGCTACCTTCAGTTAAAGAAAGCAGATGCCTGTAGCTTTTTAATGACTTTTTTATACTAGGAGCCTCAAGTCTTACCATTTGGGTAGGTGTTGCTCAAGAAAAAAAAACAACTTGCTATTTAATAAAAATGTGAGTAGAACCTAAAGAAATTGGCATGGTAATGATAGAGACTTTCTGACAACTGACAATGAAGCACAGAAAGTATTTATTTTGTTGTTTTCTCAGGAGAAAAGTCAGAGTGAGAAAATCTGTGAATTAACAGCTTGATTTACTTTAAACTTTCATGAAGAAGCCTGGAACATCAATAAGACATAAGTCTTCCTAAGGAGCTGAGCACAGATACCCCAAACATCCAATTTCTCTCTCTTCTTGTAGAACAGACATGTATATATAGTAGTTCCCCTTCATCTGTGGGGGATACATTTCAAGGCTCCCCATGGATGCCTGATACCACGGACAGTACAGAACTCTCTATATACAAAGAGGAGAAAATAAAGAAAAGAAAGTAGAAGGAACAGTGTTAAAATGTAGAATAGAAATACAGTCCTAGCAGCCTAGGTTTCAATTAATTCTCACACAGATGAAGGTTAGGTTGACAGGCCAACCCATATTTGGCTGCAAAATGAACAGTGCAATAAAATACTATCTGATAACAATTCGAAACACAGGTGTAGGAAACGATACTGTGACTTCTGATTGACCACGCAGTTGAACTTCTCTCCCTCGATCAACCCCCCTAAAACGAGAGTTAAAAGATTAAATTGACATAAATTTACATTTTTTCAATATGCAAGGTGCCCTGAGAAGGTAAGAGATTCAAGCAAGTCTCTAGAAGTCAGACAGGGGACGGGAGGGTGATGGTGGAACGCAGCAGAACCGTCTACAATGTGGGAATCCATAAAGGACCCAACTGTTCTCGCAGAACTTCAAAACACTGGAGATTCCCTGCAGGATGAAGGGCGAGAGGGAGCGGTGGGGCTGGGAAATGAAGTTACTTGAAAGCCTGCACATGGGACAACAAACCACTAACCCCTACATGTTCCCTCCATCCTGACACACAGCATTCTTTTTCGCTCATCTCTCCCGCTCCCCTCTCTCCACCATCCCAGGCCCTGCCCCTGCCAAAAGAAATTTGTAGAAATCTTCTGTAAAGGAATTTTAAGGCCTCAGAGAAAAAGACTCATCATAAAGCCCACACAGAGAGTCACAAGGCAGCTGGTTAATGACCTTGCTCTTAATTATGAAGGGACAATCATGACAAATGAGGAAAACCTCCAACAAGAAGCAGCAAAATCAAGATAAATAAGTGGGAGAAAAATGGCCCCAGAGGAAATACAAACAAAACAGGCAGTAGAAAAGAACTTCCAGTATCCCAAAACAGTCAAGGAAATATATTCACAAAACAAGAAGAGAATAACACAGAAAAGGAAGCATGAGTAAGTAAGCAAGAAAAAAAAAAAACACCTGGTAATTGAAATTACTTTTAAAATTAAAAATTAAGTAGAAGAAAACAACAAAGGAACAAACAGACAAACAAGAACTCATAGATACAGACAATGGCATGGTGGTTACCGGAGGGAAAAGGGGTTAATAAAGGGTAAAGGGGTTGAATATATGGTGATGGAGGGAGATTCGAGTTGCTCTGGTAACCACACAATGCAATATGCAGGTGATGTGTCATAGAATTGTGCACCTGAAACCTATATGATTTTATTAACCAGTGTCACCCCAATAAATTTAATTTTAAAAACCCTTAAAGAATTAAGTAGAGGGTAAATCAAGAAATATTTTCATGTCTCATAAAATCAGGACTTCATTTTAGAATCTGAAGTTTTCACAAAATGCACTTCCATCTAAAAAGAAAAGAGAAACACTAGTCCTCCGTGGAGAAACAGGAATCAGAGAAAAATGTGTGTATATAAGGTGGGGCAAAAGTACATGTGCCATTGTTCATGTGGAAAATAATACAATAATTAATGAGTAATAACAATACAAGAATGAACTCTTACATTTCATGTACTCACAACTGTAAACCTACTTTTGCCTTACCCTGTATATGAAAAGAGACACAAGCAAAAATGGCAAAATGTTCATAATTAGTACATTTAGGTAAAAAATATGTTGGCGCACATTGTACTCTTCTCACAAGTCTTCTGCCTAATTTGAAACCTTCCATTAAAAAAAATGGGACGGGAGAAAAAAAACACAGCTGGCTGAGCTCGGGGGACAGCTGTGGGTCACAGGAAACAGAAATACTAAGGGCCACTTGGATGAGACCTGTGCTCGGGCCTCCCAAGTCCCTGGCTGACAGGGTGGGACAGTCCCAGAGGTGCATTCCCTCTTTGTCTGAAAGGTTTCAAGGTGCTTCAGCTGCCACACCTGAAGAGATTCATCTGTGTCCGTCTATCTATGGACTTCACACAAGGACTTTCTGCTTCGGAAAAGGGACAACTTCTCACTCATTGTTTAGGCCAATGAAACCCTGCACAAATCCCACGACTGAAGTAGTATGACATGCTCAGTAACCGACTTCATGGATTGTTGGTCCGGCTTTGGGAAAACGTGAGTGAGACTGCTTATATCCTTAAACGTGGTTGCAACCAAAGCATGGCTCCAATGGGAACCTAAACATTAGACTTTCAAATTTTTTTTGAAGTATGAATTCTCTGCTGAATACTCAACAGCATATGCCTTAAAATTCTGGCAGAAGTCCACATATGAATGAAGTAATTATGCGTTTTAAAGGATAGTCATGAATTCTTTGTAAATAATCTTTTGGTAGCTAAAGAGAAAAATCAAAAGATGTTTCATGTACATAAAAGACTGGCAACTCGAGCTCCAACCTCCCACCCTCTCTCACTGCCCCTTTACAAAGCCTTTGTACCTGCAGAAGACACCAAGCTGCTACTTCCGTCTTTGAGTTCCATCTCCTCCCCTGCCTGCTCCAGGTCCAGCCCCAGACCTGCTCAGGCCACCTGGCTTCCCCTTTGTTACCAATCAGCCTTTCCATTTATGTCCACAGGATGCAACACAGCGGGGCTCCCAACAACCAGCACCAAACCCGTAAAGTCAAACGGAATAAAGTTTCTTTTCTGTTTATCACACAGCTCAAAAGTAATATTCCTATAAAATGGAGCAGGATTAAAATGACTCTCCCATCATCTTTTATTGTCCAAAAATGGTGTGAAGTAACTTATTACGGGAAAAATTTTGAAATTGGAGACAGCCAAAGAATATGAGCATCATTTCCATTCTTCCACATTCAAATTTCAGATTCTGCATGGCCTCATGTATGGCTTTAGCATTACCTAAAATAATAACCTTTGAAATTTTCATATCATTACTTTTATTTAACAGTGTGAAAGCCTTATTTCAGATATCAACAACACATGTGTTATCCATGTAGTACCGGAACATATCCCCTTTATCAACACAAGTAAAATATTTTTGACAGCCCGATACACATCCTTGTTTTTCTAAACATATAGATATAGAATAACATTTTAACACATTAAGATTACATGACCAAGTGCTTGTCTTTTCATCAGGACTCTGGGGCATTATGTGGCATAGCCTTCACAGAGAAAACCTAGATCTAGGCACCCCAAGGTTCAATTAACTCATTTTTCCTCTGCTGTCTCCAATCTGTCACATGCGTGTACTTTTCTTCTAAGACCAACTCTTAAAAGCCAGCATATGTGAATAAACACTCTAAACATGGTCCCCTGGTTCCTACTGGGTCCTCCGCTGGTGTCAGCAGAATGTCATTGTTGGCCTATGGTCCTGTCCCTGGAGGAGAGACAACACCGGACTTGTATGGCGATGCAGAGCCTAGACTGGGTTTGCGCAGATGGGCTGAGGGAGCCAATCAATGGGGACTCACATCCTAGTTGAGGGAGGAAGCATAAACGGAGTTGGACCTTGAGGGAGGGGGATCTGGGGAAAATCTAGAGGAGAGGAATTATCTAAAAGGAGAGACAGAAAATATACAGCATGGAACGTCTGCAGGGAACTGAGGAACCCCAGTTTTCTGAGAGTTAAGGAATGGTAGAAAAATGCCTGTTTCAGGTGCCAGTAATACGAACACCACAAGGGAAAGCAGAGGAGTAGCCACAACGATCAGCGCGGGGATGGGAACATGGGCAAGCTTTAAGTAATACAGGAGCTTGAGAGCAATGTTAACAAATACCAGATGGATAACAGTAACTTGGAGACCTAAACATGATCCTGTCACAATGTGGCCATTTCACAGTACATAATCTTTGTTTTCATTCTTTCTCTTCAGCTGGACCACTAAGAAAAAGGCCACACTGAGCTGCAAGCAGAGTTGAAGATCTGAAACATTCTTTACCCATTAAAAATATATATATTTCATTGGGAAATTCATTTGGAACTCGCTTGATAGCTTTGACTCACCAATCTGATAGTATATGAGGTAAATACAATATTATATAAAATAAAAAGATAGGTCATAGATGCCAGCTGCCCTACTCGGGGCATGCAAAATGCCTTGTGACTAGATTTAAAGCAGAAAAAAATAAGCAAATGAAAGTTCCTAATCTTCTCACTTCAGTGATCAATGGTGAGACTATTAGACATTTGGAGTCATTTTGAACAAAAATGATATTTGGATGCCAAGTGTCTCACTCAGATGGATTTCCATGAAACAATAAAATGACAGGGCCTAAAGGCCGACACCACCAAAGCCCCAGGACGCTGGAAAGAAAAACAACCAGTAGGGAAAATTTGCTCTCTGTGGTCAGAAACAGCAGCAACGATTCCCAGCAATTCTATGCTCAGCTTTTCTTGAAATAACAAACTCTCCAAAAAAAGAAAATGCGTGTGCTCTGCCATGTGGTGTTGGGAAGAATCTCAGCAGCAGCAAAGGGAACTGACTGGGCAGATCGGCAGACACCAGCCCCGGGAACAAAGTCAACAGCATGTCTCATGTTTTAGACAGGCTCCTCTGTGCATCTTCTGAAGAAACACTGACAATGGGATTCACAGCCACAGTCAGAGGTCCACTAGCAAATGGGTGGCTGGTGTGAAAAGCATCCTTTCTATAAGCTTCCCAAGCCCCTGTTTTGTATTTAATTCTTTTGGCCTTTGAACTATTCCGACAGAATATTTCGTGTGGTGGTGGAGTGAGGCGGGTAGTGAGGACAGCCTGCGTAAGGCAGGGTTGCCATTATGAGCTATCACTCTGGAAAAATCCTCGAAAGCTGAAAGTGATGGCAGGCCCACAGTAACCAAATTCAAACCTTGCCTCCAGGCACAGCCATGTAAACCAGAACCTCAGGGGAAGGCCATTTCTTAAATATTTCCACGTTTCGAGACTACACATACATTCCATGCTCACTTACTGCAAGGGTCAACAAATTCCTTTTGATATATGATTAACATACATTCCCTTTACTCGACTGACTCAGAAATTTAATTGAACATATTTAAAAACAATCACAAAGTTAGACCACTGAATTTTTCCCTTTGTTGTTGCTATTGTTTTCTTTTCTTTCTTTCTTTTTTTTCCCCCCAAACTACCAGCAATTCCAGTTCAGGACCACAAAGCAATTTATGTGATTCAATTTTCTTTATTTTTAACCCTTCATCTAGTTATTCGCCTCAGAAAAAGAAGTTAGTGATGGTGTACTGAATGAGAGCATCAGCACAGTCACCTCAAATCTTGAGCGGAAACAGCTATCGCATAGCTGGTGTGGAGTGCTTCTCAAAGTGGCCTGGGAGCCCAGACGGGCCTCTGAGACCTTTCCAGGGGTGGGTCCATGAAGTCACACTATCTTTGCAATAGTACTAAAATGTTTTTTGTCTTTTTCACTCTCATCATCCACAATTGCACAGTGAAGTTTTCCACAGGTTATAGGCTGCAAGATGACGCCGTCACTCTGCAGCTAATGAAATGTGTGTTTGTACATTCTTGTAGTTTAAAAATTCCTCCTTGCATTTGTGAACCCTGAAAGGAAAAGAAAAAAAAAGGACACCTACTAAGAACAGCTAAGAACCTGGGAGCTAACTGGGCTCAAACAAAAGAAGCAGAACCTACTTCTGCACAGGGGCTGCTCATGCAAACTGCACTTAATGGAGAAACCTCTGTGATAACCGACCTCCCTTTGCACTAAACTGCCCAGCCCTTCACTGAATCACCTGCCCGCAATGTGTTTCTGCCATCTGAGCCAACCCTTACAAAGGAGTTGCTGGAATCCTATTTCAAACAATAGGATTGAGGCTTTCTCCACCCAATTGGAGTTGTGCAGCTCTGACCAATCAGAATGGCTCTATTCTGACCATTCAGGATAGTGCCTTTGGACCAATCAAACTGTGAGAATTCAGGGACCTCACTTGCATGATGATGAACCAGTCAGGGTCCAGGGGGAGGGGACTTCTATCCATGCAAGCCAGCTCTGCCCTGGCCCATGGACCTCACTTTCCAGGGAAGACCACCTTTCCCTGACTGGAGCAGAGCAGACCAGACCAGTGTGGAGTGGAGTGGAGTAAGGCAGAACAGAGCAGACCATGGCAGAGGGGATCCACAGCAGTGCTGTTTTCATAGCCACGCTATATCACTGTCGAGCTGTTTGCACAAAATAAAGTTTCCTCACAGAAATGGAGATCGCATGGAGGGTCAGCAACAGGGGAGTGGGAGGAGGAGAGGGGGGAAGGTAGAGAGAATAAGTAGTATAGACAGTGGGTAGAAAATGGACAGGAGGATGGCAAGAATAGTATGGAAAATGTAGAAGCTAAAGAACTTATGACATATGGACATGAACTAAAGCGGGGGAATGTGGGTAGGAGGGGGTGTGCAGGGTGGAGAGGAATGAAGGGGGGAAATGGGACAACTGTAATAGCATAATCAATAAAATATATTAAAAAACTATAAAGTTTCCTTCTTTACCATGCCCCAAATTGGAGATTCCTGTTGGTGTTGAAGTGGCACCAACAACCATGGGCTGACATATTTTATACATTCCCATTAACTGGCAATACAATAAACATTGATAGATACAATCCATATTAACAAAAACTTTTTGGAGTCCTCAGTAGGTTTTAAGAATGCAAAAGAGTTCTGAGACCAAAGTTTTATAAGGGGTAGGAGGAGTCTTATTAAGAAAACCCTTTCATTTAGAATCTTACTAAGCGATAACTCTGCAACATGGAGTCACACAAACAGCTGGGTGTTGAACAAGAAAAAAAAAGTAAAATCCTTCCACTTTTTTCTTTAAGTAGTGGAATTCTAGTGTTCACTACCTCTTATTGGTAGCCAAGCTTTTTCCTGTTTTCCTTCCCTGGAATTGTATTTGCTGATTCTCCTCTTATGGAGAAGGTATTCACCTTAATTCACCATCCACTATCCCTCCATTCTGCTGTTGCAAATAAATCTTTTTTCTGAAATTGCATCGACACAGTCACTCATTGGGGCTCAATCACACACTTCCTCACCTATTACTTAACATCTCCCCATTATTGTGATCACCTTTACTTCTTTCCTGATTTCTAATTATTGCTTATAATGCATCTCCTCTTTTTTAAAGTCTGAAGTGATCTACCACAAAAGGCACACGTTACTCCCTCTCCGGTAATGTCTTTCCCACAACTCTCTGCTTGGCAAGAAAAGAAAATAAAGGTTTGACTCCATTTGCTCCCTTCCACCATCCAGTGGAGTGAGGTGCTTATTAATACTCCTCATAAACTACTGCCTCGGCTCAAGGAGCGAAGTTGGGGTCTTCTGTTCAGTGGCATACTGGATGTCACTCCAGATGTACCTCAAGGCAGAGGAGCTTCTGAAGGAGTCTCCATCGCCCATTCCTAAAGACAGAATTGAGCTTGGGACTTCCCAGATTGCAACTTCTATCATTCCCTTCTGGATGAGTTTAATGTCAGAAATAAAGCTATTATACATCAAGAAAAATGAGAGAAACGTAAGGGAACTCAGTTCGTTGAGAGGAAATACATGGAGCTTAGAAAAGTAGGGTATATAGTGAGGGGGGTTAAAACTAGAGTTGAAAATAAGGAATTTTACCAAATTTTTAAAACTTTTTGTGTGTGAAAAATTTTCAATTCCTTTTCCTGTTCAACACTATGACTAAGCAATCTTTTGTTCTATATTAAATTTAATATTTAAGTAAAGTTTGCCTTTTCAAGTATTACAATATGAAGTCTACTAGTCTTTTACCTTATATGTTGATAAGCAGAGTAAGAAGCTGATACCACACTCTGTAGAATGGCTGCCACTAGCAGAAAGGAAAAAAATATTTACTTTTTAATTTTCTTCCAGAAATGTATCAAGCACTTAAGAAACACGTGTTCTACCCAGGTATTTCAAATCATGATCTGCTTCTCCAAATGTGTATCATCTTTTCAAACACAATGTGATCCCAAAATCCCAGTTTCTACTCATCACTCCCACTCATTACAATTCTTGGGAGTGATGAGAATGTAATAAAACGATACACTGAAAACTTTACCTCACAAATATACAAGCATGTTCTGACAACAGAGCAGAGAACAATCTTTTTTAATTCAGTGACTACTTTCTCTATCACCCAAATCTTTTTAATGTAAAAAAGGGAAACTTGAATCATAATATATAGTAAGAATCTTTTTTGTTGATTAACATACACAGACATTTTTATGTAAGGTGTTTATCTGGGTAAATGTTAGCACACCGTTATCATCATGGAATGCCTCAACGATGAATTGTATCCTTTCTGCACACCTCCCAGACACCCCTGGGGAAGGAACAAATGCAATAGCCAGCACCAACTCTACGCTACGAACTCCATATATATTTTCATGTAAGCTCTCTGCACATCTGGGAGGTATGCATCACCAGTTGTGGTCCAGAGATGAGGAAACCAATGTTCATAAAAGTTAGATAAGTTGCTCAAGATCATACAGAGGAGAGAAGGGAAACCAGCATTTAATTCCAGACCTGTCTGATTCCAAGACTTATTCTGGTTCCTCTATACCTGACTGACTCCCAGAAGCAATCTCTTAATATTGAGAACTGTCCCCCAAACCAAACATGTGTCACCTAACCCCAGCTGACCCAGAAATACTAATTATAAAAAATTCCCAAGCATCTCCCCCCGGCTTTCCCATGATTTCAACAAGTTCTGTTAGGTAGAATGATATAACAATGAATACCTTTTCTTTACAAAGTAATTTAAAAAACAAAACCTATCATTTACATTTCACTCTTTCACCATCAGTTTTGCTACAATTTAAATAAGCAAAAGCTCAGCCACCTAGATTTTTATAGCTGTGCTGGAAGTGGTGGAAAAGGGTTTCAGGAACAGACATACATCTAAGGCCAGGAAGTACCAAAGCCCCCAAGAGTACATGTGACTTCCCATGGGGGGATGGCCAGGGAAGGTGCCCACACACCTTGGAAAGGGTGTCTCTGAGAGTCCAGTCCTTCCCTGGGAAGCTGCCTGCCCACCCACCAGCCACTGGGCTGTGGGGAAAGGAAGAAGGAGGGGTGACCTTTCATGGCACCAATTTGCATGCCTTCCACTGTCCATAATGGCCTCTCCAGGCCCAAAAGAGCCAGTTAATGCTCAGAATAGCTGAATTTTATAATGTGTAAACAACAGGATATGTGCTAAATTTAAAATATGGGTTAAAAAAGGCTGGAAATACATCACAAGTTTAGTAAAAGTTATACCTGGATAATGGGATTACCCATTGTGAGTTCCTTCTGTATTTTCTACTTCTTCCAAAATTACCAGGAAGTGTTCTTTTTATAGTAAGAAAGAAATATCTGTGTAACTATATGTAGTATATCATTTTAAATATTTTCTATTTCAAATTTTAAAAGAAATTAACTAGAGGGGCACAGGTTAACTGTCCAGAACAGTCGCTTTCTGATGGGCCCCAGAAAACTGAAGTAATGCTGAGGTTTTGACCACTGCAAACACAAATCACTTCGGATGAGTTTGTCCGAATTGTCCTGTTTCTGGTGGCTGTCCTCCGAGTAAGAAGATCTATTTCAACCTTCTGCGCCGGGACTTTTCCTTTAACTTGGGTATCTTCCTATTTCATCACCTATTTTTCAAATGTCTAAAATACACCCAGTCGGCTTATCAGTTTCCTTCATCTAGTGTGCTGACACTCGATACAATTTTTTTCCTCAGCAGAAATGGCGCAATGCCCAGTTCACTAATGCAGTAGCATCACACGTGTGTTTCCGACAACACTAACTTCTTTGGCTTCCACAAGATGCACATTCCCAAATTCTGGTTTATGGCCAAAATCCAGCAGCTCACACATGGGGCACTTTCTTGCATATCTGAGGCAGTTGCTAATGCTTAAAGACAAGAATATTGGACTACAGAGTGCCATTAAATGTACTTCTGACCTTCAAGATTGGTGCATGCTTAGCTTCTCCGCGTGAATCCTGCATGCTCCCAGCTGTACTGAATAAGAGATTACGTTTCAGGGGAATAGCTTTGCAATCACAGAGACGGTGTTTTGAAAATGAAGGAAGAATACAAATGTTTAGAAACTATACAGGAGATTTTTACCAGCAAGTAGTTTATACATTCAAAACCAGGAATACAGCCTATAAGGATTCAGCTTGACCAGTTTTGAAAACTTTATCATTGTCATTATTTGAAGTGCTGTTTATCAACTTTCCCCTTATACACAGAAAAGCTACAAGTACACATGGCTGAAATCATAGAACAGTAGAGCTAGAGGAAAACTCAGAGATCCTCAGCTTCAACCTGTTCATCTGAAAGATCAGGAAAATTGTGGACATGAGAAATTAGGTGACTTGACGGAGCACCCACAAAGCTAGTGTCAGAAAAGTTTCGAGAAACCAGTTTTAGAAAGTAAAGTCTACAATTTCTCCTTTTGTTGTTAGATACTGCATAAAAGAGTATTCTCACAAGTAGAAATAATTCTGACAGTGTGAAGTTCACTTAATAATAATAATAATATTAATATGTTATGAAATAACAAACACATAGCCATGTTTCATCAAAGCAGGGTTCAGGTTTAGGGAAGAGCGGGGAGCAAAAGAGGTTTCCACATTTAAACAATGAGGGTAAACACATACATGCAGAGCAGAATCATCACCCTGGGAGCTGCAATCCCACTACCCCAGTCTTAAGAGGCTGATGAAAGTCTGCTCTGAAAACTCATTCCCTACAATAAATCATTTCACTGCTCAGATACTCTCTTTTCTTTTGGTTCTGTTCCACAAGCTGAGTGTCCTGAGAGGACACCTTCACTCAGGCATGCTGTGTGAGCTATCATCTGATATGGGTGAGGCGCTGGGTTTGGGGGCAGCGTACATCCTATCTTGAATGTTTGACGTGCTCAATAAATGTTGAATGCTTGGTGCCATACCCAGAAATGTTCATGAATACATGATATGCAGACAAGAAGTAAGAGCGTGAGGAAAATGAGCCACGCTCTCCAGAGGGGAGCACTGCCGTGCTCTGCTGCTACAATCACCTGACAACCACGTCCCTTAATGCAGCCTGTAGATTTTGGGCCTCAGATTTCTGGATTAGGAGAATCTCTAATTCAGCCTTCTCCCTCTGCACTGAGAGCCACAATGGTCAACCTGGTCTGTCCCATCTGGCTATGACCCTGCAACATCTAGTTGGCACCTCTGAGCCACAGTCTTAAGAAGAGGGTTTGTGAAAATATGTGACTCAACTCTCCACTGACAACAAGACTAGGAGATCCACATAGAGCTAAAGATTGACCTTCTCCACGCTGGCACTGCCATCCCGTTCCTGCCTCTCTGTGATTTGCTTAGGGCCAAACCACAGTTTTGTAAATATAGTGTTAGATGTACTCAGTGGGACATGGCTGAGAAAAGAGTGGATATTCACAGCCTGACTCAGCTCTGAGAATTTCATTCACTCATCAATCCAATCATTCAACAAGAGGTGGTTCCTGATGCCCACTGGATGAGTGTAGTTACCTGTCCTCTAGTGTTTTATAACTTACTTGGGAAAACCCACACAAACAAAACTTCATATAATAAGGTATAATGGAGATTTATAAAACTTGAGGAGGTCATGGAGGCAGCGCTGTCATGGACGGAGAGTGAGAAGGATTCAGGAGACCAAAGGAAGGAAAGGGCATCCAGGAAGAAGGGGCCTAGCACCCCAGATTAGTGAATATCTGATTAGTATATCTTTCAATTGCCACTAAACATTTTGGTCCTTTAATTGTTTTCCCTTTTCCAAACAAAAAACATTGTAACATCATGAATTCTTGAGAACTATGGAACTCAAGCTCTGAAAATATAAAATAGAAACAAATTCTAACAATCATTAACTACAATAACAAAAAAGTATAATTGCTATTTTATCTTGAAGTAAACCATTCAACCAGAGAGACAAATGCAACGTGCCCAAGGAAGTAGGGGTTGGAGATGAAAGGACTAAGATTCTACATTGGAGAGAGAAGGAAAAAGAATCATTACTATTTCAACAGTTAGTGATTATACCATTTTTATACCCCTTCACTAGTCACAAGGACAAAAACACACCTTTACTTCTAAAGAGACAGCCCCATAGGCAATTAAGCGATTCAGTTCAGCTCCCTTAACTGCTCATGATGTTATCTGTGAATCCCTATTTTTTCCTCTTAAAAGACAGATGCAACACACACACACAAAATGAACTCACCCTAGTCTCTTAACACTAAAGAGAACAAACACAGTACTCTATTTATTCATTCAATCACTCATCCAAATCCATTCATTTACTCAAACATTAGTGCATTGTGGAGTTATACACTGGTTCATATAAACTTTCCTCCAGGAGAGTACATTTAATTTTTAGGGCTTCTCTAACCAGTTACCACATACCAGGTGGCCTAAAACAATAGAAATGTATTCTTTCACAGTTCTGGGGGCTAGAAGTCCCACGTGCAGGTGTTACCAGAGTGGGTTTCTCCTCCATGCTCCGAGGTGGAATTTGTTCCATGATTCTCCTCTAGCTGTCAATGGTGGCGGCCACTCCTTGGCGTTCCTTGGCTTGTAAACTCATCACTCTAATCTCTGACATTGCCTTCACTTAGTATTCTCTCCGTGTCTGTGTCTGTGCCCTTTCTCCTCTTCTTATTGGACACCAGTCATACTCAATTAGGGCACACCCTAATAGGGTATGGCCTCATCTTAACTCGATCACATCTGCAAAGACCCCATTCTAAATAAAGTCATATTCACAGGTCCTAGGACTTCCCCATACTATTTTGGGGGGCACAATCTGACCTACAACAAAGAGCGTGCACTGCACTACATGGTCAGAGTTGATTTACACTATTGCCTTCTCCGCCAAGCAAGAGGCTGTGACGGATGTTAAGGAGATTACAGGAGAGAGAGGGAGAGGGAGAGAGAGAAAAATTATCTATCTTCTTTGATCTGATCACAGCTGCAGTTTTGGCTTTGTGGGTTTCACTGTGACCGTTTGCCCATCTCTACCTGAAGACAATAAGCTCCTGAAGCACAGGTACCGCCTATTTTCTGCTCCCCATTACATTCCTATCTCCCCACACAGGGTGAGGGATAGACCAAGCTTTCAAGAAATAACCATGGAATAAATGTGTGAATAAATGAACAAATTAGATACATGCAGGAATGAAAGACGCCTCTACAGGTAATGGTGGTATACACAATAGGCCAACAATGAGGAACAGAGAGGAAGAAATCATCCATTCTAATTAATAGGACAGCAAAACATTTCATGAAAGAGAAGGAATTTGAACTGCGTCTTGTGGGATTAGCAGGATCTTATAAATGAATAAGGAGTAAAATTTATCCCCTGCTGACCAAACAGTACGAGCAAAGGCCTATAGATACAAAGCACATCTCGGGCTAACAGCTAAGGGACCAGATAAGCTGGGGCAAAGGGTACCTGAAGGATGTGGAAATACCTGGGATGAAAAGGGGGATGAAAGGCAGCTCACAGAGGCCTCTGAGTCTGGGCTCTTCTGTGAGCAGTAAGATGCCACTGAACTTTGTTAAGAAGGGAAATGACACAATCCTACTTGTGCTTCAAAAGGAAAAAATATATAGAAAAGATTCATTCATGTGTTCCTTCTTTATCCTCCTGAGTGATAGTTTTTATGTTACTACAAGGAGTATTTGATATTTACCTGTACATCTACTCTGTACTTATTTGCCTGAGGAACTACAAACTATACATAAGCAACTGGCTTTTATAATTACTGATTAATTATATGTATTATTATTGTATAACTTATATAATTTATTATATATCATTTATAACTAGAAAATTATGCCTGCACAACCACTGAAATGGGATGATGTCGCAGGTCCTGCACCTCTTTCCTGGGTAATGAGCTGGAATTTAAAGCCCAGGGGAATATAATAAGAAGAACTTCACCTGTAACTAAGCATTCCGACTTCTGGGTCAAGCCTTTGGTTTGGATTTGATCCTGTCAAGATGCCCACAGACCAGTGCCATTCACACTGGAGTAGGGGGACAGGGCTACCATCTGTTGCTCTCCTCATAAAGCTCCAGGGACCTCAGAATTACCACTGACACCTGGAGAGCAGCCAGGCCCCTGACGGTAGGAACTGAGGAGGTGCACCGGTTTCCCATGGAGGCTGAAATTCCGCTACACGGAGAGAGATTTATTACGGTCTGGACACCTCCAGAACTCTTCGGTAATGACGCAAACATTCTTAAGAAGAGTGTGGGACTGCTAACGAAGAGAAACAGCTACCCCAAAGAGATTCCACACAGCCAAGAGGTTCTACTTCAACAGAGAGGGACTGGGTGAGCAGACAGTCTGAGTGAACTGGATGGAGACAGCGTGAAGGAGAAAGAAAATTCATTTCATTCTCACAAACCCTAGCGGGGGAGGCCCCGGAATGTCTACTTTATGACCATCTCTTTGTTATTTAGACTATGAGAAACCAGAAGGGTCAGGACTACGTTCATCCGTTTCGCACTGGTGTCCAAGCCCTAGCACAGAGGTAGACAGTAAGTGTGCGCCGAAGCAAGGGAGCTGCCAGGCCGGAGGGTCGCTGCTCCCTGGCCCTTTGCGCACGTTTCTCTGACCTTGAGCGTACCCATCACGTATACTGAAATCATGCCTTTGAGTCCGCCTCGCCCATCAGGCAGTAACTGCCCTAAGAAAGGAAAAGTGTTTGCTTATTCGTCGTGTAGTGCCTGGCATTCAGAAAGCATATAATTCTGGGGTCTCAAAGGGCTTAAACAACTTATATGAAGTTTAATAGCTAATTAACAAGAGGCTTAGTTTTGAGCTAAATCTGTCTCTGTCTAAAACCTATATACTCAGTGCAGAAAGGTTTCCTACTACATGGTTTGGCCTGAACCTAGCCCTGTGAAAGGATTAAAATACCTTTGAAAACAAGTGAGACACTCTACTCCAGCGGTGTGAGACAGGCAGTCTGTACGCTGTTGACCCTTGAACAGCACAGCTGAACTGCACGGGTGCACTTACACATGGATTTCTAAAAACAAATACGGTAAATGTATTTTCTCTTCCTTATGACTTTTAAATAACATTTTCCTTTCTCCAGCTTACTGTATTATAAGAATGGGGTGTATAATACATATAACACACACAATATGAGTTAATTGAATGTTTATGTTATCAGTCGGGCTGCCAATCAACAGAGAGGGCTGTTATTAGTACAGTCAGCCCTCCGCATCCATGGATTCTCACTGTGGATCAAAAATACCATTTTCGATCCATAGGTGGCTCAATCCATGGATGCGAAACCCATGGATATGGAGGGCCAACTGTAGTTAAATTTCTGGGGAGTCAAAAGTTATACGTGGATTTTCGACAACAGGGAGGGTCGAAGCCCAAAACCCCCAAGTTAATTAAAAAGGTCAACTGTAACTATTTATTGTATTTCAATCCTTTAATGCCTTGTCAACATGCAGGCACAACACAACTTAAACTCACTCAAAAGCATACACATCTCAGGTGTTGAATCCAGGCAATCATTTTCCAAAATATAGATATTTAGTTACTCATAATCCTAAATTTCTGTTTAAAGAGGACAAGCTTAGGTGGACATAGAAAGTTTTAGAGAAACCCAAAGCAAAATTTTTAAAAACTTAATTCCTACTTTATGTATATTCTTACTCTCATTTAAAAATATTGTGAATCTCCTGTTGAAACCTACTGTCCTAAAACCCCTAGCTGTGTTTTTACTTAAAAAAGACAGAAAGGAATAAACCTTCAAAAACCAATTATTTTTTAACCAATTATAAGGTCCCATGGCCCACAAACTTTATCCTTTTGCCAAAAGACTAAAACAAATGTTTTTCAATTGAGAAAAGCAACTTGTAAAATGTGCTGGGCTTAATTAAACTCTCTCTGATAAACTCTCCAAGTAGCCCTGCCTGCTGTGGCTCAGCAGGTCGGGCACTGTCCCTCAAACAGGAAGGCTGCCAGTTCGGAACATATTCCTGGGGTGTGGGCCAGGTCCCCGGTTGGGGACGTGTAACAGGCAACTGATTGATGTTTCTCTGGCACACTGATGTTTCCCTCCCTCTCTTTCTCCCGCCCTTCCCCTCCCGTTAAAAGTAAATAAATAAAATCTTTAAAACACTCTCAAATTAAGAAAATTTAGTTAAAGCACTTACGTAATATATTTTATTCTAGAGGACTCCAAAAGTTAAAATTGTACTTACAAATATTCCAATAATAGGAATGTAAAAGAAAGGTACACTAGCCTCATAGTGTTAAAATTCACACATAAAAACATCAGAAAAGGAATCCTGTTTTTGAGGAATGCTTTATTCTTTGACTGTAGAGTTTTCAAAATGGGCAACTTTCTGTAATTTTATAGAAAATGTTACCGATGTTGGGCAAGAATTCTGCACAGCTGAGTCTGACCACAGTCTGCAAGAAATCTGCAGCCTGAAGCCAAGCTAAAATGACAGATGGGGTTGTTTTTCTCATTACTGACAAATTAACAAGTTTAACTATTACTGACTGTAAAACACACCTCCACCATCTTTTCTTGGTATTCTTAAAAAGCTTTGGAAAAGTTTTAGGAAAGAGCTCCAGAGCGAGACATTCAGTGAAGTTGGGTGGTTGGCTGGGGTTGGTTGGTTGACTAGGTAATTGGTTGGTTAGATAACAAATTTTAAACATCTGTCTTGGATTCCTACACCAGAAAAATTGATTTCTGAGTAGTTTATTAGAGTATCAAGTTTACTAAAACTCCTTTATAGTTTTCCATTTCTCAAGGCATTCAATGAAAACTGGGACCTTTTGAAGGTGACAGAAGTTTGTAAAAAAAAAAAAAAAAAAAGAAGTGCCCTAGAAATATCATTAAGAAGTTCTCCAAAAGGTTATAACCACCTTGCTGTAGATTCAAACTACCCTACTGGATATTCCAAGTGATGCCTTCCACAAGCATCAGTTTGAGAAGGCAAGATGTCCCAACTACCTCCTTACAGGGAGGCTCAGTTGTTAAATATAGTACTGAACTTTAAAATTTCTGCCTTCACCCATCCTTAGGGAGATGCTAAGAAGATGAGGAATAAAATAACGGTAAAAGCATCAGAAGAGGACAGTCTACAGCTACTCACAATGTAGTTGATCACCAGCATCTTCAAAAGAACCTCATTTCCAAGGGAAGTTGACCTTCCTGGTCTATTTCTTCCCTTATTACTGATCAAGTGAGGAAGGGGCCTTCTGTGGGACCCTGGCTTTTTCCACATTGGCTCACTACCCCTGGGCAGCTTACCTATTCTTTTACTAGCTGGCAGAGCGAATAGAACAAAGATGTTTTGATTTAAATTTTCTACTTAGGTACCCATGATGACATTCTAATGTCTTGCTTCTTGCCAATAAATTGACTAATAAAATGATATAAACTGCTATGGGGGATTTCATTATAATTATCCACAAATAAAAGATTAAATCCAAAAGGTAAAAAGAAAAAATTAACCTTGACATTAGAATCCTGAAAAAAATACATACATACATACATACACACATAACTCAGTAAAATCACCTATGAGGGGAAACAAAGAAACTGATTTGGCCACCTTACTGCTTATTTCCTAGGACTGAAGATGTAAAATGGAGATGAGATTGAGTCTTGTGACATTTAAAGGGTAAAATGGGTCTCAGTACCATCTGAAAGGACGAAGTTACTACTTAATTCTTTGTTGCTCAAAGGTGAGAGTTTCTCATCATCAAGATTTCCTTCTCAAATACATGACTCATGCAAAAACCAACAAAAATGTTTAATGCCTGTCTATTGGTTTTGATTCAAAACAACAGCAACCACAGTAACAAACTCACCAGGGGTCTTCTAACAAAATAATAAGAATCCTATGTGGGCATACTTCATGCACGGCAATTTCACACGGCCCTCACATTTCTTAAAAAGCCACTGACATAAAGGACTTTCCGAAAGATAGGCCAAGTGAACAGCACTGGAAAGAGGCTGTGTCAGGAAGGAAAAACATATTTGGTTATTAATATTCCCACTCCTGCTATCTTGCCTAACACAGGACTGGCTGTTTCCTTATCCCGAAACGGAGGAACAATAAGACGCTGCAAATCAAATATGTCACACTCCAACCATAGGCACCTTCTCAAGGAAGCAGGGTGTCAGATGGAAGAACAGACTCCCCGAGGCTGTGACATCCATGATAGATAATTCCAATTAAAAGTAGAAAGACACCCATAATAATAATAATAATAATAATAATTTTTAAGCCCTGTATGTTAGTAAACTGGAAGGGGTGGGGGTGGAGGGAGAACAACCATTTCTTTAGCAACAGCTGTGCAGACTGATTTTTTTTAAACCATTCATATCTTTCAAAAGTCGTCATTCCCAACTGCTGCCTTCATACTGGCAAATCCAAGAAATTCAAGACATGTAAACAAGAAGAGATTTGCCCTTAAATCCCAAGGTCAAAGGCAGCATCTGTTGTTTCAGAGAACAAGAAGGGCTTTCTTTTCGTGTTAGTTTTTGTAGTTTTTTTAAACAGGAAAAAAGTAAACACAATTTTCTAGATGGTTCTTCATTGCCCTAGGTGGTGCAAAATAGAAAAACCTGCATAAAAAAGAATAAATACCCAGTGTTTCAATATTCAAGTTGCGTGGATGAAAGCCGGACCATGCTGTGATTTTTAAAGCTGACAGAAATTTTCATTTTCATACCAAGTCCCCCCCATGCCAGTTGGCTGTTAAATTATTCAAGGAATTTCTCTGTTTATAAAGATTAATAATATCAACCCCAGCCATTTCTGAAAAGTGCCTTCACCTTCTGTAGGAGACAGATGGACAAAGGGAAAACAACCTATCATGTTACAGGCAGACAAAAAGATTTCAGATTACCAGATTAACACTCCAGGCAGGGAAAGAATGAGAGAAGTGGCAAGATATAAAATCACTAACAAATGGAACCAAATACTCTTCAGAGCCATCATTTTGAACATCAGCATAATTTGGAGCCCTTTATGACACAATTTTACCTGTTTTTTGCACCCTAAACCAGCTAATTAGCATAAATGTCAGTTCTAATTTAAACAAAGACTCATGAAACCTTATTAAAACACATTTAGTATCACTGGACAGAGGCACCATCCTCTTTAAAGGCTTTTTGTGTTTTAGTAAGAAATGTGTTCTAAAACTCTGGGTATGGGTTAGATCCATAGTATTGCAGATTGTAGGATTTGTTTTTTGGTACTTTTACATTATTTTAAATATCAGCATTCTTTGAGAAGATATTCTTGCTCTTACAAAAACTCAGCACTTCCTATTTGCCAATTTTTTCATAAATAAAGGGATTTCCCAAAAGTTGCATTTCAGAAACGGTCAATCTGAACAGATTGCAATGTCATTAAAATCACAGATGAATTATATTTGTAGATTCATAGAAGCAGGCAGTGTTTATTTTTTGATGAATATATTTTTAAATTAAATACTTAACTAATTTTAAGTCCACAAAGAATGCAAGAATCATTCTAAGTATATACTTCAGAAAAAGGCCAAATACTTCCCCCTCACCAAGCTCACTCCCAACTGTCATAGGTAAACCACTATTGGCAATTAATAAATACCTTTGAGAAGTTTGTAGAAGCATATATAAAAATACATCATTTAAAAAAAAACTGGGATCATACTGTATTTTCTACATTTCCCTCTCACCAACCCAAACAGTTAAGAAAACATATCAAATTCAACCTGAAAACTTGTTCCTACTTCCACCACACACACACACACGTATGCATACAAATAGGCATACACATGCACTTCAGCACAGAATGGTGCGCCACAAGCCACTAAGAAAAAGTCCCTGCATCCTTCAGTTTAGCTTAGCTACCTAAAGGGGCTATAAAGCAGATAAAGTGCAAATGCTCTTTTTCCCCAAAAGGGTTTTGACTTTGGCATTAGTAGTTTTTTTGTTTGTTTGTTTTGTTTTGTTTTGTTCAGTGCAAGAGTCAACAACTTCTGGCCTGTGGACACATCTGGTCCACCACCTGTTTTTGCATTACCAGTGAAGTTAAGAATGGCTTTACATTGTTAAACATCTGAAGAAGTTTTTTTAAAGAATAACATTGGAGGACATGTGAAAGTTATATGAAATTCACATTTCAGTGTCCATAACTGAAGTGTAGCTGGAACACAGCCACACTCATTCTTGGCCTGTTGTCTACGGCTGCTTGCCTGTAACAAGCGCAAGAATTGAGTAGTTGCCACAAAGACCCTATGTCCACAAAGCCTGAAATATTTACTACATGGCTCGTTACAGAAAAAGTCTGCCAACCTCTGCTTTAGTCCATGAGATTTATTTTCCTAATATCTCACATTTCTTTCTATGCCATGTGGGCAAAGTTCCAGCTTCTTTTCTGACCTTCAGAAAACCCCATTAGTCCTAAGTGATCAGCTACTGAAGGAAGGGTGTCACAGGCTGATTACCCTGCTCTACAGTCTACTTCATCTTGCTCTGTGCTGAGCACCTACTGTGTCCCAGGTCAGTACCATTCCAGGGTCAATACGATGGACATAATCTTTACCCTCAGGGACTCAGGCCAGAACATTTCTCACAACTGTGAGAAGCTATTGAATTGCAGATTGGGAACTGAATATGGTATGAGGTGTGGAGTGAGATTAGAAAAGATTTGAAGCAATTTCAGTATCATCAGATTGAAAACTCTTAAAAATCAGAGTGTAGTTGCTGCAGAAGAAATCAAGTGGCAATGAGAGAAACTGCCCCCAGCTCACTGTCTCTGTGCCCTTACACTCTAGTCTTTATAAGCTGTAACTTAGAGCAAAATATGCATTTTAGCCCCCAATTAAGATGAGATCTCAATCCAGTTTATTCCTAATGTCAAACTGTGAGTGCTCTGCACCATCAACAGATTGAGGTTTTTTTATTGTATCAAATCTAACCCATGAACTCCATGTCCTGCCCCATTCCACTGTGTAATCCCAGCAGCCACTGGCAATGACCTGGCCACTCCCAAACAGAACTCTACCCTGGTAACTAAGGATCCATGTCCAAATAAAAGAAATCAACATGACGGTTTTTATATACACCTGAAATCCCCAAACATACAGAGTGAGATAGGGAGAGGAGGAACAGGTAGAGATTTCCTACAGTCCTGAGGTAGGAAGCTCTAGTAACTTCAAGGTTCTGCGCCTTTAAGGTTTGAATTCTTTTGAGTAACTGAACTATGGGGACATTCAAATTGGGTCAGAGTCCCTCACTCTTATAGGCTTCCGTGGTGTCTTATGTTCCTGTTGACTTCATAGAGAACGAAGCAAGCATAAAAGGTCTCTGGAGAAAAGCAGCAGCTGGAATCTAGGACAGAAAGAACAAAATGACTTTACACTGCTGCTACTAGGTCTCTGTTATTTCACAGAGGGTCGAACGAGCCCTGTTTAGTCAAGTTGTACCTGACATTCTCCGCACTGGATTTCTCATTAGAGCCGGAGTTGGTGGGGGTGAGCTGTTCTTCCTCACCTAATGGGTGGTAATTAGAGGGCCGCTCTCACCTGCACAAAGAACTCAGTTTGAGAGTCAGAGAGATTTTGTGATTGACCAAAGATAAAAATCAATCAAGAAAATTGCAGTTAGCTAAACTTTCAGAAACACCAGACTTTTTGAACCCGCAAGTATCCAGATATCACCTAGCTCCAAAATGGAAAAATTGACCTATTCTTCAGAGCAAGACCAGTTTGTTAAAAGGGAAGAACTCAGATTGGCTGGAGCTATTTCCAATAGGTCAGCCTTTCTGTCTGTAAACAGGGTAGAAACCAGGAAGATGAACACCAAGAAAAGTGAAGGACAGGTTGCCCCAAACCACAGTGACAATGATAAAGTGACAATGGCTTAATAAACCAAGAGTCCAAAGGCGAAATGCCTGCACTGACTACGGGCCACATCTAGGGATTAGTAAGAAGCTCTGGATGGCTTAGTGGCCTTACTTAGTGGCCAAGTATTCCTTTGTCATAAGTCCTATAAGTTGTGACTAATAAAATTATTTAACAAATAAAACTTTGGGATGCCCAATGAAACATAAGTTACAGCTAAACTAACTTGTTGGTACAAGTATGTCCCATAACTAAGTATATAATGTAGGACATACTTATACTAAGCAATAATTAGTTATTTATCTGAAATTCAAATGTTCACACCTATTTTATATTCAAGTATTCAAGTTATTCAACTATGGCATATTTATGGGACCATCTTACACTAAAATGTTATTCATTATTTATCTGAAATTTAAATTTCTACCGAGTGTCCTATATTGTATCTGACAACTTTAGTTGTGGCCAACACAAACAACCAAGGCCAGTGACATTTTAAGGATTTAAGGGCGCAGAGGACAGTTCTCTAACAAGCCAGAAGACCACTTTGGAAGGGGTTTATTTGGCATTTTGCTCATTAATTGATGTTTGCAGAAGGGCCAGGAGATGGGACATGTTTATCTTGAACCTGTTTCTCCCACTTACATGAGGGAAACCAGCTGTCATCAAGGACTGGTGTCAAAAGCAAGTTCCAGAGCCTTTCCACGGTTGAGCCTCCCCACCCTCCTGTCCTCTATTCTCCAGACATCGTCACGCCTGAGGGCCACACTGATCCCCTGGGGCCCATGTGTTTGTTCAACACTGTTTATCTAAGATGATTTCTCACAGGGCAGAGAGGAGGGATTTTGGAAACGTTTCCAATAAATAGGTTAGGATTACACATTTCAGCCCCCTAAAAAATCAGCATGGTCAGAGTTCTGGACAGATGAAGAGGAGAGTGGCCAAACATAATCGATAACATCAAGAAGAAAGTTTGAATCAGTCACCGCTTTAAAATGCTTTCAAATTTTGTTAGCCCTTTTCTTCTGCTTTATTGAGTATGTGCGTGTGAAAAATAATTGGTGATCTTAGGCACTCCAACAGCTTCGAGTTACCTTTCTGGATACGGATTCTCACTGTAAAGCAGTGTAGGTAGACATGCAAAAGAAGCAGCATCTAATCTGAAAGAATAGCAATTTCCCCAACAAGTGTCCATCTTTTTCTTCTACAGGAAAGAAAAAATTCCCATTCAGACCCCCGAATTACTTAGATTGAGATAGAACAATAATCAGCAGGTAAAATCTATGCTAGCAATTCTCAAACACTGATGCACAACAAAATCACCTGAGGGCTGTCAAACACAGACTGCGGTACTGCGTCCCCAGAATGACTAATTCTGGAGATCTGGGGTAGGATCTAAGGATGCACATTTCTTTAACGTTCCCAGATTACATTAACATTTCTGGTTCAGGGACCCTCTCTTGAGAAACCTGGGTCTGTGAAATTACTGGTAATGCTAGCATTTAATTCATGAGTTCCCATTGAATACACATGATTTGTCATACCATAGAGGCAAATCATCTCTGCCCTTGAATGTGACCTTCGTAGGATTCATATACTGCCTGCTTATATTTTTAGACTGTCTAGAAAGTCCCCAATTCACAAACACCATACTTAGAATCACCCACTCCTACAGGATGTCTGCTCTGGCCCTGAAACACCCCTGCTGCCAATAACACACGAAGCACTATAAAAATGACGAATTTTTAAAAAATTTATGCTAAGGGAAGGAAGGAAGCAATGCTGTCCCTGGGACGAGGCTCCTACTTTAAGACAAAAATGATTTCTGGGATGGTTGAGGGACAGATGTCTGTTTTGCAGTTATACTTCAGTGTGATGTGGTTTAACCAGGTTGGGTACTTCCTCCTGCTATAATTGAACTATAGGGTTCAGGATGGAGAGGTCAGCAATCCTGAGCATGGATTGAAGTACCCAGAAGACCAGGAGGGAAAAACCTTGGGGATCTGCAGAAAATGGCATCCGTAAGAGGACAATAAATGGCTATTGCAGACCTGAGGCTACGTGTGTGTTTGCCAACCATGGCTCTTGACGTCAAACACGCAAGCTACCTTTTTCCTGGCCCCTTGCATCTAGGAGGGGTTCAAACAAGTTCTGTCTGACAGAATATGAATAGGAGGGCTGGACAGTTCCAGGCTTGGACCCTAGAATGACCCATAAAGATAGACAATTTCTCACTTCAGCTGGCTCTGAAGAGGTCTGGGAGGAGGCACTAGGGGACACAGTGTGACTGGATAAACGTCATCAGTATACCCCACATGGAGGAGAACTGCCCATGCAGAACACGGGCCCTGGACTTTGCAAGAGCAAGACATAGACTTCAGAGCACTAAGCCACCGAGATTTGGGGGTTATTTGTTACTGCAGCATAGCCTCGCCTTTTCTAACACAGTTATTGCACACTTAAAGAAGGTGTGACAATTGCCCCTTCATCATCTGAACCAGACCAGACTGAATCCTCATTCTATTCTTCTTTATTACAAAGAATCTATATTTGTCTTGACCCCAGACCAGTGGCTGTCAAACTTGGCTCATTAAGAAAGTCACTAGTTTGGAAACAGAATCCTGAGCCCTCTTCAAAGGCACTAAATCAAAATCTCCAAGACTGAGGCCAGGCCACTTCTTAGACTGCAGATTTACCTCTCTGTAGCTACACTGCAGATCCCTTTCAAAGGGCCAGTTTGCCCCTATCCAGAGACTGGCTACTGTTTATCCAGGTGCATAGTTTAGGATACTCTAGTAGGCTTACTAGTCTTTACTGAGTTATTTCGAAGTGAGGATTTTAAATTATGTATTAGCAGGAATCAAATATTCAAGTATAATGGGTTTAATTAATTTAAAAGCTTCTCTTTTAAGATGATGCAATTATTGGCAAAAAGCTGAATGCCTGAAATACCTACCACGGAGAAAGATTTAAATGCTCAATTAAAACACTTTGAGTGTTATTGGTGTGAGGAAAGTATTTGAATACGTGAACTGGATCGGCTCCCCATGCTCTCCACCCTGGGTGGAGCATCTGCCTGCCTTTCCCCACCCCTTTTAAAGGAGTTGTTATGCCTCTTGAGAGTGGATGCAGGAAGTCACTGAGGAAGCCCAGCCTGAGGGTCCTATCTTAATCAGAACAGAGGGGCCTGATCTGAGTTGTCCAGGACTGCTACTTCCTGTTGATGCTCAAACACACCACCACCAGCTTACCTCGGGGCCTTTGCACTTGCTCCTTCTGCTGTGGTCTTCCCTCAGGTATCCGGAAGACTTGCTCCTCCACTTCCCTTTTTTGTCTGCTCAAATGTCACACACTATTTATTCGTGAGGCCTTCAATGAAGAACCCCTCACTATACATACCCTTTATGCTCTATTTTACTTTTCTCTATAGCAGTTCCATCATCTGACGTGTTAAATATTACTTGCTTATTTGTATATTATGTTTCACTCACATCAGTTCCATGTGGTTAGAGTTTAGAACTTGGTACATAAACAGCCAACCTTATCCTCTCACAGATTAGTGGATTTAAGTAATCTGAGTAGCTAAGGGGCTTTAAATAAAAGATGAGTGTGGCTGGGCCCTGGTTTCTTGGCTCTACAAATAAAAGAGGGTTTTCTCTGACAAGATTGGATAGTTTTAACCATACTCTCTGATATATATTGCTTCACGGGCAAACCTGCCACAGAAGTAAAGATAGTCTAAAAGAGTTGTCTCCCAAATGCTTAATTTCACATGTCCAGAAAAATATATTTGAAACAACTGCTTTCTGTTTATAAGTTGATATTTTAAAATACTATATATATATGAGTATATATGAATGAAACCTGGAGCTTGCAGATGGGCTGTGTTCTGAAGACATACACTCAGCCTGCTTTGCCTCCAAAGGATGGAATAAAACGGTAGGTGGCCATTCCATAGGCCACTGAAGCAACCCCCAACCAGCCCCCAATCACAATCATGTGACATGGGACAGCATGTCCTGGACCGGAGGGGACAGTGAAGAGTGTCCTCCTCCTGCTGTCTCCACGCAGGTCTGGCTGTCGACACAGCTGCAGAGAACTCTGGGTTTGCCCTCGGCGTCCCCCCAAGACCTTTCCAGCTTGTTCCGAGGCCACAGTATCCACCTCCACAGGCAACCTTGTCCCCTCCCTAAAAGAGCCAGCCCCTCCTCATGCTCAACCAGCCTTTCAGAAGGAGAAAGTAGCCACTAAAGTACACTCTAAAAAACTGTTCAAGATAAGAGGGTTAGAATGTAGCCCATAGTTATCCCACCATTAAAATTATTGATATTGAAACCAAAAAATATTATTTTTCTGCAATGAAATATTATAAGAATATGAACTCAAAGAACTGTCATTTCCATTTCCATTTGTAGTGATCATTCACAGATCATTACCTTTTTACACTAAACTAGAGTTGCTGTAAGTGAGATAAAGCATTTGAACTACAAACACAGGTGGTGTGGGGTGTGAATCCCCGCTTTGCCATTTACTGGCTTTGTGACCTTGGATAAGGGTCTTACCTTTTTTGAGAATCATCAGTGAAATGGCAAAGAAGTGGAATTCATCTCTCTGGATCACTGTGAGAGTTAAATAATTTCTGGTCCATATGAAGTGCTCAATTCAAATAAATTTTAAGTGCTACTGTAATTTTAAAATTTATTTAATATTACAGTAAATATTTTCATTGCCTTATGAGTCTTTAAGATTGGCAATTTCACTTCAGTTTAATTATTTCTCACTAATGTATTTCAAATATAAACATTTTTGAAATAAAGAGAATGCAGTAGAAATGTGTCCCAATCTCTTTTACTAATGAGCTGTATGTCCTTGGACCATTTATCTTGAACTCTATGACCTTCAGTTCCCTCCTATAGAAAATGAGGATAAAAATTCCAATTTACGGGGTTGTAGTGAGGGTGAGAAACAAAAAAGTAAGAACTCCTGGTGTGTGGGGAGCCCCACTGGTATTCTGAAGGTGTGGATGACAAAATAAAGAAAATAAGAGAACCAATGTTGTTTTATTTAGGACTGTCATTAGCTAATGACCACTGTCGATGAAAAAAGGCTAGTAAAGTCAATAAAATGTGAAGTGAAACCTAATTCATTTAAAAATATGACCTACTTTCAGCTATTTTTGATTCACTTGAAAGACCCAAGTTACAAGGAGCTGATTCTGCAAAGACTGTTCATTAAAGGCCTTTTCTTTCTTTTTCTTTCCTTTCCTTTCCTTTTTTTTTTTCTTTTCTTTTTGTTTCTTTCCTTTTCTTTGTGGCTTTCAGCTTTGAGGGATAAGAAAACAGATTTTCTGTTACAAGCATCCTTTGAAAGATCCCTGGCACTAATCTTACAGTGTGACTTTCAAAATCCAGGCAGTGTTAAAGGTTCCAGCAAGTGAAGGAGGGGTAGGGGCAATTGAAGGAAAGCAGCTTTTAATTCCACTCAATTATGCTGCTTCCATTAAGCAGCTCTGAATGCCCTAAATAGATGGTTCAGATCTTAGCATTGGAAGGTTTGCAAAAATAAAATTCCAAATGATCTTCTCCCTTCCTAAGAGCACCGGCAGATACAGCTCGGTGGACAGGCTGAGGAGAAGCCCTAACTGTGCTGGTTTTCCATTTGGGAAACAAATGTGGTCAGTAGACACTGACCCCAAATCACTTAAGAGCCACTGAATCTTAGACAGCAAAACAGCTAAAGGAAAAAAAAAATCTTCAGCCGCTTTCAAGTATCTTTGTAAAATGCCACTGTCTTTTTTTTAGCCAATTTAATCTATAAGCTATCGAAATGGAAGAAGGAAGGTCTATTTTCCCACAGGGTTAAACAAGGATTAATGATAGCCAACCAAGTTGTCTCTTAATTTTCTTTTCTTCTCCCTCTCTGGCTGGCCGACAGAGTATATAGATTTTCCCTTAGTTAAAGAATGTTAACCCAGGAAGCAGCAAACACTAAGAACAAAGAATGATATTTGGGTGGTTCTGGTTTTGATTTTGACATCCCAGGAATTCTGCCCTATAAACTGGAGAAGGAATGAAGACATTTTATAATTGGGGTATATTTAACCAGGTACATGGGGGACAAAACCTAGGGAGAATCAGATATAATATCCTTATAGTCCCATTATATTCTCCAAACCAAACTCGAATGAAAACCAGTACTCTGTCCTTCAGACAGTAACACACCAATTCATCACTGCGAGGCACTCTACCCGTGCTAACAAACCCCTGAGTTAAAGCACCCACAGGGCTCCTACCTGAGGGCGAGTAAAAGGCGAGTGAGTACATGGGACAGGCCTTGTTCACCTCATTTCAAAATGTAGCAACAAAAGACATAGATGGTCCTCCCATAAAATAACAAAAAGCTATGAAGATGCCAGTTTTGTCTCTGACTGAATTTCAGATTGAACAATATAGGCCTTTGAAACTGTGACAGGAAGACAGGATTTTGGGATCCTCAGAAACAGCAGTGTTTTCTAATCTCTCAAGGGAATAAAAAAGCACCAGGCGTTGCTAACTCATTCTCAAGCCCTCCAGTGAACCAGCTCCTCTCCTTTCCGAGTCAAGAAAGGGGCCACTACAGGGTGTTACTTCCTCAGTTCCCAAACGGGCCACCTTCAGCGGCCGGTCCACAGCCACTAACGGGCCCTTTCCTACACAGCTTCCGTTCAGGAACAACATGGCAAAGAAAACCTTCCAAATACCAACTGCTGTCATTTCCTAATGATTTCTGTGATGGCCTGACTTGCTAAAATGACAGGATTTATATTTTTAGCTTTCAGCTTTAGTGAGTTGATCCATCAAAACAAAGTATTAAAATCATATCTATTGGATAAATTCAATTTCAGATAAACTGCATCTTAAACTTACATCTGTTATAGATTCATATAAAACTGACTTTTATATGGCTAAGGAAGTTTGAAGATAAATAAATATCTAGGCAGGATGAGTAGCTTCTTTTGCTTTAAATGCAATTCTATTTTAGAATCAAATCCAAAAATAAGCCAATGATAAACAATAGATTTATTTAAATTATTTTAGAACACATCAAATAGCAAAGCTAAAGTGGGTTCCTTAATGTTCTAATGTTCCATCTAGTATGTGTGAAATGCTTGAGATTTCAGTTAAATGCAGCATTACAAATAAACAAATAAATAGAGGTTCAAGTCGCACATGCCTTTTAATGAAGAACACACGCATTTTTCAAGAGACTCTTAAAATAAATAATTATGAAAATTTATGTTGTGATAGTGTAAACCACAGAAAACTATTTTTAATTACTTTTAAAATAACTTTTATTCTAATTTTTTAAAGTAATATAAGTATAGAGGAAACTGGGTGAGATGTACTAGAACAGTATTATCTTTGCAAATATTAAAAAAGAAAAAATAGTCTAAAATTAGAAGGCCAGTATTTAAAAATACTTTTTTAAGTTGTAGAATATTTGGAAAAATACCTGAAAAATGTAAAAAAGAAAAATATCTATAAAAATAGGTGTACATAACTATATCGAACTGTGTGTGTGTGGTTGTATATCCTGTTTTTTTTTTTTTTTGGATTAATATGGCATTTTCCCATGTCATTAAAAATTCTTTATAAGTATTGTTTTCAAGAGATGCTTATTATTATATCATATGGCTAAGCCTAAAATTTGTTTAACTTTTCTCCTACTGTGGAACACTTGTTTGCTATTTTTAGCCATTGGAATTAGTTTTACAAACATTACAGTTGGTCGTAGTTATAATCATTTCTTTCGAGATGGGTGCACATTTTTAGACACCACCAACTGCTTTCCAGAAAATTAACTTATTCTCAAAGAGCATGCATCACCCAGTCTCAGCTCCAAGCCCTGCCACATACGACAGCCTTCCACGCAGCTGGACCCTCGCCATCCGCGCACAGTGGCTCTTCCTGGGAAGAGCCTCAGGACTGAATGACTGCAGTGAGTCAGGGCTGCTGGAGCCAAAGAAAGGTGTGAGAGGCACACATGCTTCCAGGTAATCCTTCTGCCAGCCAACCACCTCCTGATTCAGCTGCACCCGAAAGCCAGGTGCATTTACTGAAGCAAAACCCACTGAAATCTGAGTAAGCTAAAGGACGGCGGAGACAAAGAAAGATTTTACCAAGAGTCTGAAGTGTCATATTTGGCCCAAGATTATTCCCAGCAAAAGAAACACAGACAGAGATACTTTGTATTGTTTATAATGCACTGGAAAAACCTCAGCCGGGCCTAGGAATATCGTTTCCCTAGGGGTTACTGGCAAACTTGAGGGCATGTGTTTGGCCAAATGACAGGAAAGCAAAACTGGATCAGAGGGGCTGTGGCTCTAGACATCTCTGATAGGTAAGTGAGTTCCATAGAAAGGTCCTTCTGCCCCCAATGCCAATAACACAATGGCATTCTTGAAGGTATTTTGTTTGAACAGAAGAGTTGGTGGGGGTAGAGAAAGGGGGAAGGGGTTCTCTTTTCATTTCAAATTCAAATTTAATTATTTGGAAATGTAACATAAAATCTGACTTCTCTCAAAAAAAATCCTAAGACGCGGCAACACTGAGCCGAAATGCCAATGGCACCAACTGGTGGGACGTGGGTAGTGGCTGCCCACTTTGAGCTCTGAGGACAGACTGGTTCATTTGCTGGAATTACCTGCCTGACAACTGCCATCCATTAGGAAGGTCTGTCAAGGATTTCCCAATTCCCTAGACTGGGGAATTTCAGGAAGGCCCCAGGTAGTGTCCTTTCCCCTCCCCACCCCAACCTCAGTTACCAGAGAGGTACAGCCAGGAAGCGACGACTGTCTCAGCCCAGGCTGTCACGTTTGTCTCACAATCACCCTCTCCTTTCCTTCCCAGACCCACTCAGCTGCACGGCCCAGAAGTCCTGTTCCTGGAGCCAGACAGCAGGTCTCCCAGTGGCGGCATCCTGTTTCTCCCCCAACACCATCGCCACCCATACAACCCTCCTCACTCTCCAGACCACCCATGCCTCCTCCTCAAAAGAACACCCACCCCAAACTAGAGGGGAACTTGGCAAGGTCCATCAGAAGATCCAAACCGAAAAGCGTTCCTAGAGCCTGGGGCCAAGAAAAAAGAAGACACAAATAGCATTAAAGTCCCTGCCAAGGAAGCAGATTCTGCCTGATCCGCAGCCTCTGGTCTAGACTTGGTGTTTACCTCTCATTTGGCCTTGGCCTTGGCCTTGTCAGTTAGTCCCTCTGAGTCCCAGTTTCCTCCTCTGTAAAATGCAGATAACAAGACATCCTTCACAAGGTTGGCCGGAGGTGTAAATGAGATCGTGAATGTGACCATGTCCTCACGGTCCTGGCTCAGGCTCAGTGAATGGCAGGCAAATGGGAAGCTAGCTTATAATCATGCTTTTACTTCCTCTGCACTCAGGGTAATGTGTCCTGTCTGGACAGCTGCACCTGGGAAAATAAAGTATCTATTGCCTTGTCTGTCCCTGGATATGAAGGACTATTAGTTCCTTCCTGTAACATCTGGTAATTATCCAATGGGTTCATTTCTCTTATCATTGTTTATTCATTGATGGCTTGAAAAGTCATGAACTGAGCATCTACAATGTGCTAGCGGCAGGCATACAAAGGAAAAAAAACAACAATGAACAAAAATCAAAGTGCGGAAACAGAAATAAACATATAAACACATAATTAGCACCTAGTCAAATAAATCCTGTATCGGAGATACGTAATGCAGCTCAGGGAAGGGAGCTGGACCGACTCCCTCCACAAGAAAAAGTGTGACAAAAGGAGGGAAGAAAAGAGGTTTACGTTCCACCTGAAGGCCAACTGGAAATTCACCCAGAATACAAGAAGCAGCAGCATTTCGGACAAAAGGCCCTCTCTGCCCACAAACACGGAGAAAGGGTCACGGTCCAAGTAACTTGTCATAATGCATGTCCCAGGTGCTAGTGAGGTCATGGGGCAGGGACTGAACCAAGCACCCACAACAGGGCCTGGATTCAGTCCTGTGAACAGGTTAAAATGGGGAGAGTTTTAAGAACCAAAAGGATGGTGTCAAATTTGGCTTCAGAAAGATGATCCAAACATGGTATTTACTGTTTTAGCGCTCTCGCTTTCTCTCTCTCTCTCTCTCTCTTACACACACATACACACACACACACACACACACACACACACACCCTCCACTGTGGCTGTAGGAACCAGAGGGCCCCTCCCTGAGGAGATGGGTAAGTGGAACAGAATGTTGGCGAAGCTGATGAAAGAGAATGATGGAGAAGAGAGGGTGGCACAGAACACAGTTTCTGGCACAAACTGTGGGCACAAGATTTTTTCAGGCTGATTCCTGGCCCCACCAGAGCATCTAGAAATGGCCTTCCCCTACAAGGAGCTCAAAAATATGACACCCAGGTGAAGTGTGAAAGAGCATTCTAAAAATAGCTTAGAATCAAGCCACCTTCAGGCCAGTTCCTTCTTTCTTTTAAAGATTAACTACCCTAAGGCTGAGCCAAAAAAGAGAGGGTGGTGGCAGGCAAGGGGGTGGGGGACAGACGATGAAGTGCTGAGCAGGTGTGGCTGTTTACTCACTGAGTCTGACAGCACCATCTTGTTTCTGGAGATAAGGACGGCAAGTGTCTGGTCCTCAAACACACCCACAATTTCCATAGGGAGCGGCAAAATGTGAAGGCAGGATGGTTCGTGTTAAATTTAAAAACTTGATCCTAAACCACAAAGGTGATAACGTTTGTAGGCAGGGTTTTGGGAGGTGCTTAAATCAGGAGAGTGGAAACCCCACGAATGAGATTAGTGCCTTACAAAACAGGCTCCAAACATATCCCTAGCCCTTTCTACCATGTGAGGATGCAATAAGAAGTCTGTGACCCAAAAGGGGGTCCTTCCCAGAAAGTGCCCATTTGGGCATCCTGCTTACACTCAGGTTTCCAGCCTCTAAAACTGTGAGAAATACATTTCCACTGTTTATAAGCTAAAATAAAAACAAATTTCAAAACCAGCATCCTGAATACCCGATCTTTGTGAGCTGCTTTTAACCATAAACTGTTATAATCCTTTTAATGACAGAGTCTATTATTCAACTAGGGCTCACGACAGATCGCTATCACTTGAGACTTTCAGAGTCTTTTCAGAGACAGAGAAGACTGACAATGTGTCCCCTTATAATTGTTCTCCTAAGAGCCAGTCACTAGCAGTCTTCTATTAGTTTGGTTAACACTGGGGAATCTCTCTACTGCAAAGGGCGTGGAATGAAAAGTGGCCAGGGCAGGGTCACATTTCATTCATACATCTGTCCCCAGGGACAAACTGTGCCTCGCATACTGTTAGCATGCAATAAAATTTGGTTGTAAAAAAACACTGAACTCCTAGTAACAGAGAACAGATTGGTGGTTGTCAGAGGGGGAGGGAGAGGGGAAGGAAATGGGTAAAGGTGGTCAAAAGGTGTGAACTTCCAGTTAAAAAATAAATAATCTGTGAGATATAATGTACAGCATGGTGACTATAGTTAACCATACTTGTATATTTGAAAAGTTGCTAAGAGTGTAGATCTTAAAAGTCCTCTTCACAAGGGACTAAAATTTATAAGTATGTAAGGATTTTAACTAAACTTATTGTAGTAATCATTTCACAATATATACACAATCAAATCATTATGATGTACACCTGAAAGTAATATGTTATATACCAGTTATATCTCAATAAAACTGAGGAAAATTTTTGTTGAATGGCTACACCAATAAAATAATTTGTAGATTGTTTATTAATTTAGTAATACAATTTCCAATGTGGGGGAATTCTTTAAATTGAGGGATAATTTATATATAATAAAAGTCACACTTTTATGTGTATAGCTTGATGAATTTTGACAAATTATACAGTCATGTAACCACCACCACTATCAGCCACCAAAAGGTCTCTTGTGCCCGTTTGCAGTCAGACCCCGCCACAAGCCCCGTCCATGGACCTGTTCTCTGTGCCCTCTGTCCCCATAGCTGTGCCTTTCTTCGAATGTCACACTAACAGAATCACACTTCTTTCACTGAGCGCAACAACTTTGGGAGTTGGCTATGTGGTTGCAGGTATTAGTAGTTTATAAATTTTTGTTGCTGTGTAGTATTCTTTTGTATAAATGTTCCAAAAATTGTTTTTCCACTTGCAACTGATAGATACTTGGATTGTTTTCATCTTTTGGCTGCTATGAACGTTCACATATATCCCTTTGTGTGGCATGCCTTTCATTTCTCCTGAGTAAATGCCTGCAAGTGCTTATACGAAACTGCCAAAGTAGTTTCCAAAGTAGCTGTATCATTTTACATTCCTATCAGCAACGCAGGGTAGCTCCAGTAGCTTCACAGCCTTGCTAATACTGGATATTGCCATTCTTTTTCATTTCGGTCATCCTCATGGTACAAAGTGTATCTCACTGGGATTTTAATTTCTGCCTGATGACTGATGCTGAGCATCTTTACAAATGCTTATTGGCCGCATATCGCTTCTTTGGTGACCAGGTATATTTTGATGGAAATAAAAACATTACTCCTCTAGATTTCTGCAATATAATTTGACTAACATTCAAAACTGACGAAATAGTTTCTCATTTTCCTCCATCTTGCACAGAACATTTCCTAAGATGACCACACACTTCCTCAACTCTTTACGGTTCTTCACCATGTTCTTGAGGAGATGACCGACGCATGTTGCCCACACCAATCAACTGTGTGCTTTTCTCTTAAAAATTAAGTTTGTGTTTCATTTTCAGTTTTCCTATCTCCTTCCTCTCTCTCAGGGGTTACTACTCGCTGTTGTGTCTGTGCAAAATCCCCCACCCCACCTGTCACTGTAATGTGCTGTATAACCAGCTAGAAGCTTCTGTGATGATTTTTAAAATAAGCATAAATAGTTCTGAGCAAAGATCTGACAGTATCCCCAAGGGTTAAGCCCATAGGCTTCTCCAAGGGACCTGATGACATACATTTGGTGGCTGGTTTCCAGGTCAGGGCTCCGCTTCAGAGACAAAGTCAGTTAATGAATGTCTTTGGGATCAGTGAGGAGGATGTTCAGCAGCATTTCTGGACAGACAGAAGGTTCGGGAGACTTGCCAACCCCTTCTGATACCTCCCCGAAGGAGCCCATTTTTCCAGGTCTACAGCCATAAAGGATAACAAATAAATATAATCACGTTTAAGGGCATCCAATCGGGCCAGGAATGCTCCAGGGCAGTGTCCTCCAGTAGGTTCCCAGCTTTCCTTTTAGTTCATTTCAACAGCACACTGCCCCCTGGCAGAAAGCCTCATGCTCACTGACACTCTTGTAGGTAAAGAAACACAGGCAATGATGGAGGCCTCGCTGCTCTGAGCCAGTCTCCTCCTCTACCCAACGAGGAGGATGAAGTAGGCACTGCCCACCTCAGAGTGCATTGTGCCAACCAGGACAGAGAAGATGCACGTGCTGCAGAAAGAGTCATATGACTATAGCAGACCAGCTCAAAGGGAAGGCTGACTTACCGCAGTCTCATGCCAAGGAGGAAGGTTCCTATGAAGAAAAACAACAGCAAAGAGACAAATAGCCCTTTAACTGGACCAAGCGAAGGACAAGTGCCTCACAGTGAGAGCGGAGTGACACACCATGCTGCCTGGACAGAGGGAGTCCTAGGGAGGAGGGCAGAAACAGGTGTCGAGCAGGGAGGGAGCGAGAGACCCCAGGTAAGCAAGGGTGAGGAAGAAACAAAAAGTTTCCAAAGGATGAATGCAAAAAAAGTAACACTGGATGTGGTCGGAAACCTGTGTATGTAAACGTCATTTAAACCTAGGCTTCTCATTGGGGCAGAGGCAGCCACAAGGTCTTATTTCAATTTTGAATTTGGGGTTGACAGGGCCTTCAATGTAACTTCAGATCCCTTATTCCCACTTAGGTATTCCTTACCCATAAAAAGAGATGCTGATTACATACTTCTCACCAGTTTACTGCATCTTCTGTGATAGCATCTTTCCTAACAAAATTTTTTTTAGATTTTAGTTATTTATTTTTAGAGAGAGGGGAATGGAAGGAGAAAGAGAGGGAGAGAAACATCAATGTGTGGTTGCTTCTCACACACACCTCATGTGAGGGGCCTGGCCTACAACCCAGGCATGTGCCCTGACTGGGAATTGTAGTGGTGACCCTTTGGTTCACAGGCCGGCACTCAATCCACTGAGCCACACCAGCCAGGGCTCCTCACAGAATTTTTCTCCAAGCCCAAGTATCTCAATAGCCAAAGATGGTAGAAGATCATCTGCTAAAAGGAAGTATGTGGCCATTTTGCTTACTTCTAGACATATTTTCTCAGGATCTTCTGTGCAAGCAACAGACCTTCAGAAGGCAAAAAGGTTACCAGACTCTTCCCAGAGTAAAAAGTTCAAAATGCCCTTGGGATCAACAGTCTCAATGAGGGGAAGGCAAAACAACTTTCCTAGCTCAGACAATTTTTTCCTCTTATATCAAACTAACACGAGCAAAAGGGAGAGAAGCTATTCCCACAAAATGTGAATGCTAAAGCCATCTAGCAGCTTAATCTGCCCCTCCAACCACGGACTGCTGTGTCTCCAATTTTATCAGGTTGTCCTAGGTGGGCCCATTGTCCTGCAACTGTTTTTGTAATGAGACTGAAGGAAGATATATTCATCATATGGCTCCCCCTCCAAGTACTTTATATTCAATCAGCCAACAACTAATTTTTAAATAACACTACATATGCTAATCCTTCTACTCTCCTTGCCTCTGGGCATCTCTAAACTGTGAAAGCCCTAATTTCAGTAAGAATAACAGGTGATATGTACAGCAATGTGTGTATAAAATTTTAGCACAGGTCATCTTCTCCATTGAAGTAATAACTTTTCTCAATTTTCTAAGGTCATGATATTGATAAACAAGAAAGCTGAACCTCACCACAGAATATGTACTATGTTAATAATATCCACAAAAAAACATTCATTGCAAATTATTATTGTTGCCTCTATGCACTAACGGTTAATGGAGTGCTTGCTACGTGCTAATAAATGCTCTTGTTTCATTTTGAGAATCGTCTATCAACTCTAAAGTCTGATAGGCACTATTATTATACCTCTTTACAGGGCAGAAAACTGAGGCTCAGAGATGTTGAGTAATCTGTCCAAGATGTTGATGACCTTGAGGTTGGAGGAGCTAAGAATTAAATCTAGGATTGTCTGTCTCCTGAGCCCAAGCTCAAAATGGCTATGCCATATCTATTTGTCTTATTTTTCTTTCTCTCAAGCTCTCCCATAATGCTTATCTCTTTTTTCTCCTAAATTCATGAATTTTTGCAACAAAACTTAATTGAAAACCTACTATAATATATGCTAGGCAGGAGGCTTAATGCTGCAACACATTCCTGAATTGCAAGTTAACTCCTGTCTCTCATAACCACGGATCGGCATCCAGGTGGCAGCATCTCTGGTTAAGAGAGATCGGATCCCCCATCTGTAGGCTGAGGCCGGTGCTCACTGTTTGGACCCACGTGACCTCGTAACACTGCACTTCCAGGCCTCCCCTTTGTGATTTGATAATAAGACACCCACGCTATGATTTTGGCTCTGGCCTTGTGCATTTTGATAATCAGCTCTGCTCCTTCCCCATACTTGAATCTACCTTGGAACACACTCATTATTTCAATTCCTCAAGAACCAACCCTCGGTCTTGCTTTTGTCAGTCCCCATGCAAGGAAGACTTTCCTCAGTAGGACAGAAATCCCATGCAGGCAGAGATCGGCACCTCTCTGCTCACTGAAGTATCTCAAACTCCTAGCACAGTGCATGGTGCACAGTATGCTTTCAATAATCTTCCTTTTTGAAGAGACTGAGGTCTCTCCGCTGAATCCCAGGCTGCCTGATGGCCACGCTGCTTCCCATCAGACTTCCTGATACTGACTCCCTCTTTCCAGCCTTACGGCCATGTAAGCAAAGCTCTTGGGATATCCCAGAAGCCCCCTGCATTCCCTAATGCCAAGTGGTTATGAGAATCTGGCCTGTTGCTGGAGCTTTCAGATGGTAGGCCTTGGCTCCCAGACTAGGCCTTCTGGCAGCTCCTGCGAGGTGTGCAGTTGGCACATGCCAGCTCACGGGCTGATTTCCAGCCCCGCCCAGCCCGCCCCATTTGGCAGCGTTAATTGGTCTTTGCCTAGTTATATCTAGAAATATTTGTATATAGTTATACACAGAAATCATGTAAAATTCAGAGATGAATGTCCAAAGGTGCGACAGTAAGAACTTTAAGTAAATAATAAAATGATTAAATAATGTATGGCAGATACATACAATGGAGTTAAATATTGCCATCAAAACATTATAAAGAATACTGATGACCTGAAAAAAATGCTTATAATATTTTTAAAGTTATAAGATTTTATATAGAGTATTATCCTAAGTATGGGAAAACATTTTTTAAGAGACCAGTGTAATGGTGAAATTACGAATGACTGAAGTTTCCATCAATAGTTTTCTACATATTTCTAATTTGCACAATAAGCACACACTAGTTTATACATAGGAAGAAGTACACTTCCTGCTGTAAACATGCCCTGAGCAGACAGGACCGGGCCTCAGCAACGCCTCACTCAAGCTTCTCAGCCTCACTCAAGCTTCTCAGCCGTTAGGAGCTGAATTACTAGCCTATGGTTACCAGTAAACCTAACTAAATAAAGCACAATGAATACAATTCAAATTTTAGCTTCCTTCCATTTTATTTCAAGCTAGTGAGTGGATCCAGAGTAAAGCCTGACCACCCGGCACACAGCTCAAGTCTTCTGGAGTGCCAGACAACACGCCTTGTCCGTTCACTTACCTGCAGACTTGACTCATTCCTCCTGAAAGGCTGTCGTCCCTGAGGATGTTCCTGGAATGCCCACGCAGAACCTACATGTACCTGGGGTACCTCAGATGTCTACTGAGCGAATTAATTTTTAGAGACTATAACATTGGTTCCAAAGCAGGCAGCTTCCTCCAAAGCAATCATGGAAAACAATAAGCAGACAGTCCAATGGAAACCACCCCTTCTTTGGTCAAAATGCCCCTCCTCTGTCCCTTTTGTCACAATGGCCATAAGGACCTCTGGCCTTTAAAAACAACACAAAACATCACAGGTGCAGAAATAAGCATCTATCCTCTTCCTCCAAAACCAAACAAAAATTCTGAGAGGACGGACACAGAAAGCTACTAAGGAGCCAGATGGGAGGACTTCAGGTACCTCGGCCCAGTTCATCAACCTGTCAGGTTCATGAGAGAAAGGCTCGCACACTTATCAATAACTCAGAATATGCCAGGGTGATGTCAGGGGTCCGAGTAGATTTCCTTCATCGGAATCCTGCCACACCTCACACCCCACTCACGCGCTCCCCATCCGCTAACCAGTGCTTGAAGATTCACAGTACAGTAGACAATCCCTTCTTTGAAATGTTTCTCAGAAAAGGTAAGGGAAGTGAACATTTTAAGTTATATTTGGATTAATATTTCTATTTTAATAAATAAACATTGATTTTGATGTTGAGAAAATACATAACAAAGACCACAAAACCACAAGTTCATGGTTATTAATACCATTCTAAATTAGATAATTTAAATAAAATTATTAAGTTAGTATAGTACAAGTGAATCTGTGAAAACTCATTAAAGTATACACTTAAAAATGTACATTTCATTGTATGTAAATTCTGCCGTAATTAAAACAGTACAAGTGGTGTGCAGATATGGTAGAAATCTTAAGGCCTTAGGTAGAAACAAAAGCCTAAAAATAATGTGGTTATTACACAAATATTCACTAAGTTCACAGAATGTATGTACCAGGCACTGTTCTAAGCACTGGTGACAGCTACAACCCAAACAGAGTCTTTCTCCACATGGCACCCCTTACTATCTATCTAGTAGAGGAGAGTCTCAATATAAAAAAATAATCCCGCCCTGGCTGGTGTGGCTTAGTGGATTGAGCACTGGACTTCAAACCAAAGGATCACTGGTTTGATTCCCAGTCAGGGCACATGCCTGGGTTGCAGGCCAGAGCCCCAGTAGGAGGCCCTCGAGAGGCAACCACACACAGATGTTTCTCTCTCTCTCCTCCTTCCTTCCCCTCTCTCAAAATAAATAAATAAACTCTTATAAAAAAGAATCCCATACAGTCATTCTGGTTCACCAAGCACTGTAGAATCCATCACCTTCTGTGATCCGAAAAGGAATCCCTAAGCTCGACAGAGCGGCTGCTAGGGGCTTGCAGGAATGGACCCAGTATACAGCAAGCCTTGGTGCCCACCTCTAAAAAATATTCCTCCACATCAGTATATTTTCACAATGAAGAAAACCAGTCATCTTGATTCAGAGTAAATTTTTAATGTTTTGCTTTGGAACAACATGCAATAATCTAAACACAACCGAAAGATCCACTGAGTTTGTCTTCTTTGTGTTACCACTTATAAAACTCATAACGTCTGGGTGGGGGTTCTGGGACTTGAAAATGCATCAGCACCGCCTGGAGGGCTGTCAGACCCAGACTGCTCGGTCCAAATCCCAGAGCTCGGACTCACCGTGTCTAAGGTGGGAGGAGGGACTACGACATCTAACAAGCTCCCAGGCAGGGCTGATGCTACTGGTCCCAGAAACACAGTTTGAGAACCACCGCCTTAGGTTAAATTTTGAAACCAACAACTCCAGAATCTCACTGGCTTAATAAAGTTTTGTTTTCTTAATAAGAATAGATATTCTTCATAAGAACAGATATTCTTCGCAGTTTGTCAGAAAGGCTTTGCTTGTTGGCAGTCACTCAAAAACCAAGGCTCTGGAGAATCTTGTAGGGCCACAAAGTAAGAAAGCACTTCCCCCTCACAAAATAAATAAATAAATAGTCTCCTGTGTCACAGGGACACAGCAGATCACTGAAAGAAGTTCCAGCGGCCAAAGGCAGAACAATTTGAGCAACAAAATAAATAATGTAGTATTAGAATGTAACCCAAAGTATGAAACAGAATATACGAGTGTCCATACTGATAAACAATTGAGTAAATACATAACTTAGAGAGAAAAAACAAATGTCCCATGCAGAACAATTCCCAGTAATGTATGCAGATACTCCATCCTCAAAGGAACATAACTTCCCACTCCTTAAGTGTGAGCTGGGCATAGTGATGCCCTTCCAAAGAGGACAGTATGGAAAACAGGGTAGGGGTGGGGGTCAAGGTACAGTGGAAGAGCTGACAGACGCCATCACAAACAGCGATCATGGTCACCATCCACAGGACATGTCACACAGACAGTGTGTACCTCTGAGATGATGTGATGAGAATAGTGTCTTACCTCCATGGTCGTCCCCCGAAACCTAGTGTAATCATGAGAAAAGTATCAGACTATTGATGAGCATCCTAAAAATACACAATCAGTACTCCTCAAAACTGCTACTGTCATCAAAAACGAGAAAAGTCTGAGACCCTGTCACAGCCCAGAGAAGCTTTAGGAGACATGACAACTAATGTAACATATCCTGGATGGGGTCCTGGAACAGAAAGAGGACATCGGGGGAAACTAGTGAAAGCCACTTCATTTAATTGAGAAACAAAAACATGGAGGCTCCCCGAGAAGCCACCATCTCCAAAGTCAGTGGTCAGCTCAGCCTTGGAAAGAGGAGACGAAAGACACTGGCACCAATAACTGAATGCTCCACTCCACCCTCACCCACAACTCATGGGCCATAACTAGTCACATGGTCTGCCCACCCACCCACGAGGGGACATGCGACCCCACCTGTGTCCAGAGCGGAGGGAGAGGAGAGCTACTGGATGAACAGTACTAATGACTGCCACAGAACCTTCTTTTCATCTTTTTGAAATGGCAGCTTGGTTCACTTAAGCTTTATTATGCAGATTCTTTGGAGTCAACCTGTAGGTTGATGGGCATGATGACAGAGCATGCTGCATGATTTCCATACAGAAATTATTGATGCTGCATCTATTTTTCCTACTCCTCCCAGGTCTCTTAGGGTTACATATCATAATCAGAGCTCCCAGTCCTTTTCTCCAATTCTTTTGATTTTTATCTCAAACCCAGTGTACCATCACAACCAAATCAGCAGTTAAGAGCTGTTTGGTGGCTTACTCTACTGGCACAAATTAATTAAAAATGCCTCACTCACTTGTTTCAGTAAAATGAAAACAGCAGCCCCTTTTCACAATCAACCGGCACAGCCAATTTACAAAACAAGCCTTCAACATGTCAGGTCAGAGCAGAAATCAACACTTCAAACTGAGTGTGTTTTCTCCTTCCTCTCCCACTACTCAGCTTAGTTCTTAGCCTGTGTCTCTTTCTGGCAACAGAACTATTTTATTTCTCATCTGCTCTATGCCCTCTGCAAGAAGGAAGGAAGAAAGGGAGGGAGAGAGAGAGAGTGAGAGAGGGAGGGAGGGAAGAAGGCAGGAGGGAAGGAAGGAAAGAGGAAAGGAAAGGAAAGGAAAGGAAAGGAAAGGAAAGGAAAGGAAAGGAAAGGAAAGGAAAGGAAAGGAAAGGAAAGGAAAGGAAAGGAAAGGAAAGGAAAGGAAAGGAAAGGAAAGGAAGAGGGGCAAAACCTCTAACCAAACAATTCTTCTTTAATGCCTGAACCCTTTCATTTTCATTTTGTAGTCATATGTTTGTGAAGTTAAACATGACTTTCAGTGGCCAGCTCTGGTAATCTCTTCCCAAAGGGCATGGCCTATCCTTGAGATTGTCTGCAAACTCCAAAAGTTATCTATCCCTTTCAATAAACAAGTTTTCTTTATAGTCATTACAGGCTACAAGATAGCCACAAGAAAGTCTTGCTTCTCTGCAGGATTTTTGTGGTGACAGTGGTGGTGGTGATATGTGTGTGTTTTTGTGTTTCTGTGACCTAATGCAGTAGTTTTTATGGCAGAAGCATAGTAGGGTCATTCAGTGCCAAAAGCTGTGTAAATCAGGAAAGAAATTACTGATGGCCTTATCCCAGCGAAGTATTAGATGCTCAGTCCTCCCAATGTATTGTCTTTGTACCACTCAGAATTTTAAAAGCCACAGTCTACGTTTGGTGAACAATGCCCAAAATCAAATCACACCAAGATCCCCACTGTTTACCTCACTAGCTGTATTTTTCTTAAATCCTCTCTTTTTGCATCAATACTAAGAAATTCTCATTTTTCTTAACTGACTCTTCCTGCCTGAAACTGTCCCCATTTAATTATGACAAATTCACTAGGATGGTTTAGGATTCTTAGCTTTGCTGAAATTATGGTTTCCACTTTCTGGGGCGAGGAGATTTAACTCTGCATACTTACAACATAGCTGCCTAGAGGACCAAATGGATTCAGGAACTGCTGAGATTAAGAACTCATTCGTACACGTGTCATGTACTTTGGCCCAGGCTCCAACACCATCAACACTTTTCCTAAATTGGTGTTCCCAATCCCTTTATTAGAGATAATGAATCCATTTCATGGCTGGGAGCAGATAGTGATTTCCCTGGACTCAACTGATATGAATCAACCCCCTTGGGGTTGGGAGAACGTCTTAATTGTATACTTGTTCTTGAGCAAAAATACTGCTTCCATTTGATTTCTTCCCCCTTTTAGTTACCCAAATGATTTTCATTCTTACCCCACTCATCAACTTGTCAATTGGAGAACAGGAGCTATTTCCTTCCTTTGTTTGGGATTCTGGCTGCCACCCAGGCACCATTTTCCAGGTAATTAATGAACCCTGCAATGTCCTGGCTTGTGACCACCAGCCTCTTCCTTTGTTATATTACATCTTGCTGGGAGAAGAACTGAACACAGCAGCAGGCAGTAGGCTGTTGCCTAATGAAGAGCAAGCTGCTATTTTTAGGTGAAAGCACCCTAAGTTATTTTACTTTGCCACACGGCAAAAGTGTGTGCTCATAGTTAAATCTTAGGCTCATGAAGAAAGCTCCAGAAACAGAAGTATTTAAGAGTTATAGATTTCTAATAAATTGTCAAGAGCTGCAACGGAGCACCCCATCTGGTAGGGAGGGAACTCAACCTTTGTTCTCACCTCTCACCCCTTTCTCTGCATCGGCAAGGAGAAAACACCTGGGGACCCAGTTTTTCATGAAGGGTAAAAAGTAGTCAGAAGGTAAAAGTGGACTTTTTTATTTCTTAGAGGCAAGAGGATAAAAATTTTGAGGTTTTCTTCACCATGATAATTCATGCATTCAAAATACACAATTTTAGTTTTTCTAGTTATCTAGTATCGATATAGGTGCTAAGGACAGACTCCTTATCCTCAAGGAGCAGTGTAGTGGAAAAAGACTGGGATGGATGGATGGATGGATGGATGGATGGATGGATGGCAGGCAGATGGTGATGAGCGACATAAAAAAATTAGCATAGTAAAGAGAACAAGGATTGGGAGGTCTAGGGCATGGGGTGTTACTTTCTCTGGGTCAGGGAAGGGCTCTCTAATAAAATGACATTTGAACAGAGACCAGGAGGAAATAAAGGAGCAAGTAACAAGTGTGTCTGGAAGAGAAGATTCTAGGCATATAAAACAGCAGGTAAAAAGGCAATATAGTCAGTCTGTGCTTGGCATGACCCTCATTAATTAGTCTATAAACTTAAAATCTATGCAGAATTGAGTCATTATACATAAACACCTATTCTCTTAAGTCCAAAAACATTGATTTTACCATTTTTGAAGCAAAATCATTGAAAATGTGTTCTGTAGTCCTCTGCCTTGTTAGAGACATGGTTCATAATGAAATCTTTTCTGATGGCTCCAATTATAAGTAGTATCCTTTATACATGCATATATTAAGCACATAATCTACGCACCACATTCTACTTACTCTTTTCCATATTGAAATCCAGTCTTTACCAGGCACTATGTTAGTTACTGGGAATACTATGATGAGCAAAGTGGGGAAGTCCCTGCCCGCATGGAGCTTTACTGTCTGATTTGGGAGAAAGGCATTGTTCAACGAATATGTATCACTAGTGTGGGGGCTATGAGAGCTCATAACAGGGACTAGAATCTTCTGGAGGATGATCAAAGGGTTTTGTGAAGAAGTGACAAGAAGGAGTTAATAAGAAGAGAAGAAGAGCATTCCAGAAAGCAGGAACAGCATGTGCAAAGGCTCTGAGACGAGCAGGGAACAAACAGGATTTGCTGTATTAAAAGAAAGTAATGTGTCTGGATCCCAGAGAGTGGGGGAGAACAGCAATGAAACTGAATTTGGAGAAGGAGGTTCTAGTCACATCATGCTGGGCCTTGTAGGCCAAGTTTGGTCATGATCAAAATGGGAAACCATTTGAAAGGTTTCACGCAGAAGAGAGACACAGTCAAATAAGCCTTTTCTTATGACCTCATGGGAATGTAGGGGCTGCACACACCATCAGGGGACAATCCACTGCAGGTGCTCGGATGAGAGGCGTTCGCTGCCTGGACTAGGACAGTGGTAGTAGAGACAGAAAACAGAGGAGGGAATGAAGAAGCATTAAGGAAGCAGAGTCAGCCAGGCTTGGTGATGGAGTCAGATTCAGGAGACTAAGACACCTCAGGCAGCTCCTACTTGGCTTTTGGAGTCATAATGATGCCTTTCACGCATTTGTTCACTTGCTGGAAAAAAATGGTTAAGACATCCTAGCTCAGGCACCAAGCACACAGAGCACAGTATCTCGCTTGTCTTTGGCAGCCAGCCTGGTTCTATGTTGTATCTGGATCCCTGGTATTCAAGTCCTTAGTCCTTCACAGAGCTAGCTGGTCCTTCACTGAGATGGGCCTATCACAAAAAAAGAGAGAGAGAAGCCAGCTGGCTACATTAGACTTGGGATAAATGAGCTGCTGCTCCCAGTAACCTCTGTTTCAATTCTCCTGTCGAGGCTCTTAGCTGATCACGTCTACTAAGAAATCAGCAAACTGGGTGCCTCATTAGGATTTTCAAGAGAGCGAAGCACCTAAGTGAAATCCTTGCCTTTAGCATACAATACCCAGAAGTCATCTGAGCAGCAGCAGCAGCAGTTTGCGAGAACTCCAAGTATGGCATTTAGGTTCGAAAGGAGAAGTTAGAAACCACAGAACTGATCTCACAAACAAAAGGCTTTTATAATAGCCTGTCCTGGATAAGACAGCAATGAGAGGACAAAGAGAAAAGCCATCCTCCTCTTCATACCAAGGAAACCCAGAGAAGCGACTTCTTAAAAAGGAGCAGGTGAAAAAAGAATTTTAGTGTCGTCAAGAGTGACTGCTCTTTGTCTTTGCTAGAAATAGGTAAGAGTCTAAATCACTGACGAGGCCCTGAGAAAGGAAGTGCTCAGAAAGGAGCCTGAAAACCAGAGAGTGCTGCAAAGATTCTTCCAGGCTCCTCCAAGAATCCCAGTGGACTGTATGCACCTTCAGATCCTCTGCACATAGTCACAATATACTCGGATATTACCTGTAGTTTATTTGTTTTTGACACAAATCCAACATAAAGTCAATTCTTTTCCTTGATCATAGTATTTTTTTAAGCCTTCCTAAACCTTTAATTCCTATGTCTGTATTTCCAAACCAGGTTGGGATGGGGGGTGGAGGGAAAAAAACATCTCTCTATGCCATGTAGGGGCAGGAAGCCACAGAGTTGTAAGTCTACCTTTCTATAGGAATTAAGTTAAAATAATTTTATACCGAAGCAACAGTGACTATGCCATGGTATAAAAGGCAAAATCCACCTGAATTTTTAAGATAAAACACAAGATTTCAAATACATTTCATTTTTGTGGTTTCCCTACCGCTACCCTGAATGAAGCCCCCAACCCCCTTCATGGAAATGGGCAGCAACAGACTCTTTCATTCAACATGGTGGACACAGCACTCGGGGCCCCAAATGTTTCCTGAAGCTAATAAAAATCACCGATTCATTTTAAAACCAAAAGAAAACAATTCACTCTTCAGTTCAAACAAAATGTTTTAATAAATAGTATATATATATTTGTCTTTATACTAAAGCAGTTACAAAATCTAATTTTAAATGTTTTTTATAGAGTCTGGGGACCACAAATACAAAGTATCTAGGCCACAAAATCATACTGTGGCCCTGGGTAGTTAGTCTCTTCCATGTCAGGCAGGTAAATCTCAGAACACAGCTGACAATGATATTTCTTAAGGAATGGCCATCCAAAATATCATCGTGCTTTGGTGGAACAATAGCAAACATTTTTAATTTGACAATCATGTACTATATTTTAAAGTGTAAATAGTTAAAAATAATGGGTTTCCCATTCACAGTGGCAATGAAGTTTTCTGAAAATCTTCATTAAGTAAATAAAATAATTTTATAAAAAATATTAAGTAAAAATACTTAATGTGCTAGAAAAAGTAGGCAAAAAATCGTGAGGTTGGTATACAAAGAACTGAGACTTGGGGAGTACTAGGCTCAGTAAGGACATCCAAAATGGTTCCCACGTAGATCATCAGGTGCCTTCATGTCTCAAAACAAAAAAAAAAAACAACCCTGCAAAATACCACCAGAATTTGCAACACTAATCTAATAGGAAAATAAGAACTTTTGGTTACTGGTCTGATTGTTTAACTCCATTTAAAATCATGTATCATAATATTTTTCAGAATTAGAGGGTCACACTGTTAAAAGAGCAAGAAACATTTGTTGATTGGGACAAAGCAGCTCCTCTTACTAGTACATGAAATGATCCTACATAATTCTTGCACTGTACAGGCAGAGGCAGATAATTGATAAAGACTGTGCACAAGAATAAGACATTCACATAAAAATGAGATCAGCAAGTCCAGTCCTACAGCTGGGATAATTTCACAAGAGTCAGACTGCCCCCAGGGCACAATATAATCATTCCAGGGACTGGAACGAGCCAGCTCCTGGTTTCCAATCACACAATTCGATTGTTTACTCTCACTCAATACAAATTTGACACATTTCCCCCAAAATGTCAGTCTTGGGGTCCTGTCAAAACAGGATAATGGAAAGTCAGACTTTCCAAAGTCAGCCCAGTATATCCAATAATCCATTCCATTGCAGCCATGCTTTGGATGTGGAAAAGGTATTTTCTCCACTAGTACCTGAAGTCAATCCATTCTTGCATGTTTTAGAATTCCCCAGATTCATTGTTGAGTCAGAAGCAGCGGGTGTAATCCATGACCTTCTAAAAGTAGTTTTCTGGGGCTTCTTTTTCTTTTTCCTTGTATGTCTCCAAGTTGTTAACTCAGAGAGAAGAGATTTATCTACTCCCAAGTTGTCTTTCATGGCCTGTGAAATTTTTACCAGGGAACTGAAAGAAGGGTTGTGTCCAAAGACAAATATTCTGTGTATTGCTCATGAACATTTAGAAAAACTACAAGTAAAACAGAAAATACAACATTACTGTACACATTTTTGAGGAGGGTAAATAAGATTCGCATTCACCTCTACCAGTACCGGCTCTACCATCATCCTTACCTAGTATTTGCACAAAAGACTGCAGCTAGTGATAAACAGAATCTGGAAGTTTTCTTAGACCCAAACTTATGCCCTGAACCCCTGGATTAGAAAAGCACCTGGAAAGAAGCTGGTACTCAATACATATTTTTGAATCTGAATCTAGATTGGGAATTGGGCTGTTTGATTGAAGATTCTGAGGCAATTTTTTTTTTGGAGCTACTTTACAGCTAGCCATACCTCACAGAAGGAAAAATGTTCTTTAGAACAAACACATGAAGAGATTACAGGACTGCATCTGTTAATGCCACATTCAACTATTCTTTTAGGTTATACCTTGTAGAAATTCAATTAGAATGAGAAAAAATTAATTATTACAATTAAATAAGCAAGATGAAGTGAAAGACTTCCATCCACAAATTTTAAAGTTCTGTTGCTTTAAAAAAAAAAAAAGGAATACCTAAAGAAACTCAATCCTTTAACTAGATTCCAAATAAGAGTGTACTGCATATAGAAAAATCAGCTAACATTTTTGGAGTACTCATTTTATTCTCAAAACTCTTCTAAATGCATTTCATTTATTATCCCATATAATCCTTATAAGGCAGGTACAGTTATTATTCCTGGTTGTTTTTTTTTTTTTTTTTTTTTTCCAGCAGAGGAAACCAAGGTACAAAGAGGTTAAGCAATTAACCTTAGGTTGAATCGCTAATAAGTGCCAGAGCCAAGATTCTGAACCCAAGGGATCTAATGCCAGATCCTATGCACTTAACCACTTTGCTGCTTCCTATTATAATAACTACCACTTGTTGGACACTTTTATGATGTTTCATATATTCTTTATGCACATTATCTCATTTGTTCTTCCCAATGATCACAGGAAGAGTATTAGTATATATACATGTGTAGATATGAATCCATGCATATATAGAAGTAGGTGTGTGTATATGTGTGTTAATAATTCTAATCTTCTATCTGATAGCTGTAAAATATTTGACAAATGTCTCAACCCTTGAAAGGAGGCCACCTTAGATACTCTGATTCATCTTATGAAATACTGATACAAAAATTACATTATGTATCAACCTTCTCATATCTCCATTAGGTGTTTTGACTGATTGAATCTTCATTTTGAGAAGAAAAGATATTTATTCTAATGTTCTTTTCTTCATTTCAATATAAAATATAACAGCACCAGAGAAAGTTCTGCAATGTCTTAAAGAACAAAGTTTTAGGATTATCACTAAATTTATAAAAGTTCAAGAAAATTTCTTGTGCAGAGTAGCAGCCAAATGCCTCAAATCTGTATGTACTTTCCACTTAATATGAAGTACGTCCTGGTTATTGCCAGAGCAAAGATTTGCCTTCTCCTCTACCCTTACCCAAGCATGCGGTTTATTGCTGCGGGGTGTGGCAAGCCAGCCAGCACTGGACATCCAGGTCTGGCCTTCGCCCCCTCACTTCCCAGAGGTATAGTTCAACACAGAGGTTAACTGGCCCACTCAGGTACCCAGCCCACCCTAAATCTGAACTTATGCCTTCTCTTTATCTAGGAAAGGCACTTCACCAAACCAAGTGACCTCTAGTTCTCAGGCCAATGAGGTGCCCTAATTTCATGCTTCCCAAATTTTAATGTGCATACAAATCACATGGGGAATCTTGTTAAAAAACAGATTCTGATTTTCAGGTCTGGGAGGGCCCGAGATTCTGCATTTCTAATGGTCTCCAAGGTGGTGACGACTGCACTGCTGGACAGCAGACTGCACCTGGCACAGCAAGGGTCTAGTTAATAGACAAATGCCAAAAAAAAAAAAAAAAAAAAAAAATCTATGTGCTTAAAGTTTGAAAGAGCCATCTGGGTTCAAATCCAGACTGAGCTATAACGTTTTCCAGTATCTTCATGTGGCATTAAAAACTCTACACAATCCTTAGAAATATGCATATCTATTTACTCTTTAAGCTTTGGAGTCTACAAGGTCATTTCACTCCAAGTAGGGGGAGAGACCATTATTCCATCCCTCCATCATTTAGCCATGTGCTCTGTGTTCATTTATCCAAAGAATAAGGAACTAATGATTTCAAATTCTCCAAAATGGCATATCCTTGACATAAATGTGTTTACTATTCAGTAAGCTTCTCTAACTCAGACTACTTTGGATGCAAGGATTGGTACCACTATGTAAATAAGGAACTATATTACTGTGTGGTTTAATGAACCAAGTACATGCAGTACAAATTCCTTGGAGGAAATGTTTTAATATTAAAGAACAATTTGTGATTAGCATATCAATAGGAATAAATAAGCAGTCATTTAAAGATACCTGAGGATACTTAGGGACAGAGGTTTTTTCAACAAACTTCTTAAACTTCTGTTTATACTTCTACAGCACTTGAAAAATTCTTTCTTCTAACACACACTGAAAGGTCAAGTTCATCCCAGATCTCCTCTCTGAAAATTAATAAGGTTTCTCAGAAATGCAGAAGTGGTATCAAGGTTAGTTGGCTGAACCAAGCCAAAGAACATTCTACAATAGCAACATATTTCGGCTGGGGTTCTACCTATAAGTTACCTATGGAATATCTTAAGGAACATTTATTTCAATATCCTGTACTGGCAGAGTTGCTAGGTCACTTGTAAGCAGCAGGATAACTCTTTTCCTTTTTTAAGTGGCCAGAAAGGAGAACTAAGGCATGTAAACAATGCTGAAGACAAAATGGCTTGCCAGCCTGACTCCACTTTGAAAGGGATCCTGGGAACTACAGAGTAGTTCTGAGTTAAACCAGAAACTTTTCAGTAAAAGGTCAGATCACTGAACACTTGAGTTGAGGAGTCATCCTCACCGTGTCTTGGTGTCCAGGGGTTGTAGGCGGGTTCAAATCCAGGTTGCGCCACTCACTGTCAGTGTGACTCAGGGCAAGTCATATTTCCTAATGTTCAGACTTTTCATTTGTAGAGCAGGGACAGTAAGTGGTAAGTACCTGCCTCAGGCCATTGTGGTGAGCAGCCTTTCATATAACCGGCTTAAGTAGTATACATGCACACTACACATATCTGCTTACATACCAACACTGCTTCTATGGTTAGCAGGACAAGTTTGGTCCTTGAGCTATAAAGAGACACACGAACCACAAGAAAAGTCAAGAACTGCCAGTCTTGACTGAATCTATGAATCTATGAAGCACACACTGAATCTATGAAACTCCTGACCACAAGAGAGGGCCCAGGGCAAGAGTCTGAATGCATCTTAACTGCCAAGGTTCAAGTCTAGAAGGACAGCAACATTCTTTCTCAATGTGACCTTCTTTGGCACAAGGCCACATGGGCCACATCTTGCCTCTAAGTGAGTTCTTAGCCTTCAGGCATTTCATTGGCACGCACAGTCCTTTGTCGGAACAAAGTTGATATTTGTTATTTTTCAGTACTTTTATTCTGGAAAACTTTCTGTAAATAATCCTCCATCCTCAAAAAAAAAATGTATGTAAGCACCAAGTGTCATTATTCTAATGTGAACAGCTTTTTAGACTGCATTTATAGTTTAAGGTGACAATGCACCACCAGGCAAAGAATTGTCCTCAGCTGCTACCTCTTCTCAAAGAGAAATCTGATTCCAATAAAGCACAGAGCTCAGCACCAACACTAAATGAATAATACATCCATCCATGGATATCCACTTTTTTAAAGAATTAATATTCAGCATTAGGTACTTAATTGCTTCTACTCTAACCTAAAACACTGACTATGAAAAGAAGATTTTCTCCTTCTTATCTATTTTGAAAATAGACACCAGCCACAGAGAACTCAGTTGCCCTCACATGCCCACACACTCAGAGCATCTGGGCTGGTCGGCTCCCTGAGCTGGGTTAACTGAGGCAATGTGGAAAGAGAACATCTCAGCTTTAACCAGGACCACAGAGACCTGGATGCTCTGAGCAGAGCTTTGTGGGCAGAAAACTGAAGGCCTAGGAGTTCTCTGTGTCACAGGCTTCCTGAGAAGCAAGATCCTGAGTAAGACTTCGAACTCTCTGGGTGTTCACATGCTCAGTCAGCAACTGTGTATCGTAATCCCAACTAATGTCCAGATTTGACTGTCAGAATTATAGCCTAAGGACCACAGACTTGGGATTGTGAAGATCCTCCCTGGGGATCGGTGCACGGAGTAAGGAGTCCCATCATCACCGATAAGGCAGATGCCAGAATGCTGGCAGTGACGGAAGTGGGGAAGGGGCTGCATTGGGAAACACTGTTGGAACCTACCTGACTTTTCGGGGTTCACAAAAATATGAATTTGAATGAGAACAAACACCATGATGCACAGCAGTTAGGCCAATTTTCAAAGAACACATCTGACCATGGTATTACTCATCACCTTAACCAGGTATTCATGAATTTCCCATGCTGCTGGTCTGAAAAACAATATTGAAATAAAGAGCTTTTTGTTTTGGAGGTTGCTATTTTGTTTTGGGTTTTGTTGGCAGGCTTTCTCTTTTTTTCTGTTCTGTGTTTTCCCACATCCCCTACCAACCCTGATTGTTTGGCCACACCTTAAATGTATAAAATATTTATTCAGATAGTTAACTGTAGGCATCAGTCTTGTTCAAGCAAGTCCTGAGCAACAGATAAACGGGAGGCCCAAGGAAGAGGGCAGCCGTGGCTCCTTGTTAATCATCCCCATGCACCTGCAGACCATTCAAGCTGGGGTTACTTGAGGGCTGGGAGCCAGGCACCTCCTCCTTCAAGCACTCACAGGGGAATGCTCATATGGGGATGAGAGAGGTTTTGGTGATTAGCTTCTGTGATGGGTTTCTTCAGGGAAGGAAAGGTTTTGAAAGTCCTGAAGTGTCTCTCAAAAGTGCATGAGTAGGTATGGAACGACAGAACAAAATGTACTAAACATTGAGGTAACAGTACATTCCTCTTCTGCTGTGATCACGGGAAGGGTGGTATGGGGAAGTCAGAATCTGTTTAATTTGAAACTCCTTTTAAAAAGGGATACAATCCACTCTGCCTCCCTCCAAAGAAGACACACTTTCTTACGTTTCACTGCTTTGACACATAAAGAGAAAGAATGAGATAAATGCAGCTAAAGCTTGTCAGTGTAGCATCTTATAATAACCTTTAGAGGCCTTACCATGTTCTTGGGTCATGGGTGCTAGATACTTAAGATCTATAGGGAAAAGTGAATGGCATAGTCTTTAATGGGAACAGAAATGGAGAGTCTTTACACAGGTATTCTCAACTTGCATTCATGATAAATTACCCAGTAAATAGTTATATTGTGATACTGTAGCCAGGCCACTCTCAACTTCATTATCCAGAAATTCCTCTCCTTTGTCCTCTGTTTCCTTGTCCCCCCTACCCTCCTCTCCAAATGTACAAACCTAGTCCCCCTTTAGAGAGGGAAATATAAAAGCAAAGAGTAAGCAATTTACCACAATGCCACCCCAGGTTACAGGTAACCGGCCTTCCCTCTGCTCAGAATAAAGTACGGATTAAGCACCTGGCAAATATTTGCACGGTCTCCAGAGCAGGAAGATTCATTCATTTGCTGACAAAAGTACACAACTGTGGCTGAGAAAATAAATCAATTCAATTCCACAAACATTTATCAAGCTCCAGCCTGATTGTGGAGTCTTTGTGGGGAGCAGGAGTGGAAGATCATGCACCTGGCTATTGGAGCTGATTTTTGAAGCAGTCCAGAAATATGCTATGCTATTCCCTTTTTTCTCCCACCAAAAACAAATCCTGAGAAAAGATGCAACCAACTCCCTAAGTGATCAGCACAGCAGCATTTCATATTGTAAAATGTAACTACCTCAAGGCATGCCAGCTCCTTTTTATAAATGGACAAGAGCTCCCTTCTTCTCTTTCTGAGAAAATAGCAATTTTGTGTGTTGGGTAAAAAATATGGTACTTCTACTTTCGAGGAAACCAGTGACTAATTTCCTAGCCACCAAATGTCCTTCAGTATTTTCGATTTAAAGGTTAAAAGAACTACACAGGGTCCAGCAGAAGTAAGGCTGGCTGTGTGTGGTTGGTACGGTACGTGAATGTCTCACATGAGATGGACAGCGATTTGAACATTTCACCTAAAACATCATAATATCAGTGTACTTGAGTGTGATGCTGTTATATAACAGAATCACATGCTTATGATTTTCTAATAAAAGATTTTATAATAAAAAGGGGCGTCATTTGTGCTGGACCCCATGTGCTAAAACAGGTTGTGGCATCACTGATTTATATTATAAACTCAGCCTTATGGGAGATCTACTTAAAATGAATTCTGAACACGTAATGCAAGGGCAGGGCAAAACCAGACTTGGCCAAATATTCAAGGGGATTTCCCCTACACCATCTTGCCAGCCCCTCCCTCCCCCTATTTCCTCCTCGGAAATTCTGAGTGGAGCTAAGAGAATTTAAGTTGCTGACCATGAGCCAGACTCTATCACGTACTTGGTGACCTCGGGAAAGTCATTTATAAACTCTAAGACCTAAAGTTCTTCATCTTGAAAACAAAGGTAATCACACCTCCTCTATCTCATCTGTGGGGTTCCTGGGAAAGTCAAATAAAATAATGAATATGAGGGTTTTATGAAACCTGTCTAAATCATCAATATCAATGTTTCCCTGTGCAGCCCTGAAGGGAAACCTAAGAAAACCCATCTCTGTTCCCAAATGTGCAGCAGAGTCTTTATTAACTCAAAGGAGCTGTGGCCCTGGTGTTTAGCCACAGACTCAGTTGTAGAATCACGTCCATGAAACCAGTCTAGAAAGAAGGAAAGGCATTTTTCTTTATCATATTTTTTGTTGTATTTGATGGTAGGTTTTTATTTAAATTAGCAGTATTTAACTGCTGCTGGCTATTAAATAATATACAGTGTCAGTCTCTTTGATTAATATGCTTAAACAGTTTAGATTAAGCAAAAATTAGATACATTCCACTACGATAGAGTATTCCAAACTTGGACAAACACGGGAATGGTGTGCTCTTTTATTCTGTAAGATGGTATTTTTAACTATTTACTCTGTATTGGCACTAGAGAGACAGCAAGGGGATGCTTTGGGCTGCAAGGAGCTCAGAGTTCGGAGTGGAAACAGCCAGACAGAACACTACAACACAGTGAGGCCAGTGCAATGAGAAGAGTCAGCATGTGCCCCAGGGTAGGAGCAGGGTTGCTGCCTGAGCCCAGTGCTGGGAGGTCTCGGGTGGGTACCGTGAATAAACAGAAATCATATGCTATGTGCACGCATGCAGAGCAATGCGATGCTCCCAAAGCCAAGGTGAGTCGGGATGGGACAGAGGGGAGGCAGAGGTCTCCTGATGAGGAACTCAAGACTGGGGGGATGTCTTGGAACCTAAGTGTGCGGTGGCCCTGGGGATCTATGCAGGGAGGGGAGTACTCGGCGAGTGGTACATTGGCAAAGGGACACCTTCATGAGGAGATCCCAGCTATCCTCTGTCTAGAACATTCTGTTACTGTATGAAATATTGGCACTTCCTACAGGGGAAAAAAACCCACTAAAAGCAAATAGTTAATACATTTAAAGGCAAAGGAGAATCTCATTTATAAAACTGTAATAAAAATAACCACAGTCCAGCACACTTTAATAGAGAAACCATTAACAACATTCTTTTAGGATTCATGAAAAATGCGTGTACATTTTTCATTGACTCTATCTCCACTCTCTCCCTCTACCTGGGGATAACTGTTTTATTTAGATATAAACAAGGCAGAAAAATCATGGGCTTCAGCTACTTTCAGCTTCTTAGAACAAGATGCAGCCAGGCAGGAGCTGGGCGGTCAGTCAGGTCCGTCAGGAGCTGGATGACAAAATGGGCGGCCAGTGAGTCATCCTGAGGAATGCCAACACATGGACAGACAGATGGGCAGGACCATTCTAGACCTATAGGAGAACAAATGGTGCCAGAGACCCATAACCTCTACAATTAAGCTTACTGGGAATATTTGTGAAAGAAAGACCAGGGGCTGGTAGGAGGAGAGAGAGGTTGGAATGAGGAGTTAACGGTACAGGGTTTCCATCTGGGAAAATGAAAAAGTTCTAGTGATGGATGATGGTGATGGTTGCACAACCAGGAGAAGGTACTTAGTGACTCTGAACAGTATATTACGGGATGTATATTTGACCACAATCAGAGCAAGAGAGAGAGACAGACAGAGAGACAGAGAGACAGAGAGAGAGCGAACGCACAGGGATTAAATAGTAGTAAGATTTCTACTATTGTGAGCTATAAGCCTCAAATGGCTTCCTGAATTTGAGGCACAGACCAAAGCTAAACCTCTCAATAAACACTTAAGAGAAAAGCATCAACCAGAACATACTAGTGGCATGCCAAAGACTGTGCATCCCCACAGGCTGTATTACATAAATACAGGCATGTTTTCTAAAACAGTGGAGCACCTCCCCCCTACAGGAGACTGAGCTCTTCACATAGCGTAGTGCGTGACTCTTCCCTGCAGTCTAGAAAGATGATACTGTTATTATCCTCATTATTATTATGGCAGCTATTTTCTATCTATTAAGAGTTCTCAGTAAACCAGCTGCTATGTTTTTCTTCCTTTGTTGCAAATGGGAACTGAAGGGACACAGAAGTTCTGTGCATTGCCTTGGTAAGCAAGAGGACCAAAGACCAGGAGCAGTGCCCAAGGCCACGGCACTCTGCAGAGGAGGCTGTGCTCGGCCCTATTCAGAAAACCCTGCAATCTTCATGCTCCCTTCAAGACTCTCACTACCAGGCAAGGCTCCTACTTAGTAGAATATGCATTTCCTTGTCAAACAGCAGGTATTTATTTTGGCACATGTAAAATATGCAAGTGGATTTAATAAAATTACATTTAAGGTTAAACCACAGAGATAAGAAATTCAATCTCAGGGCCCCAATTAATTGGTTATTCTTTTTAAAGAGTCTCAAATGTTTCCCATTACAAAATAGTTAAAACTGTGGATAGCCACGAAGTCTGTGCCTGCAATTCTCGTGGGTTTCATTTTACAGGTTACAAAGAGCCCCCGAATAATGGCAATTTCATAGTAACTATTGATTATTTAATTACTTGAGACTGCCTTATAATCACCAAGTCATTAAAGGTGTTATGAGATCTAAAAACTACAAGTCACCAGGGTGTTGAGCATCAAGTTATTTGGCAATTCACTGATTTCAAACGGAACAAAAGTATTTTGAACTAAAGCAATTTAAACACTTCAAATGTAAGGTGGGCACCCACATGCCAAGCCAGTAATAGATGCTAATGATAAAGGCTAAATGTGAATCAATGAGTAAATGGGGTAAACAAAACCCCAGGATAGAGATAAGAGTGGCAGAAACTCCTCCCCAAAGGCAAAGACACCGAAAAGAGTTCTTAAACAACCTGAGAGGCAATACCTTAGCTCAGTGGCTCTCAATTTTGGCTGCATGTTAGAAGCATCTGGGAAGTTCTGGAAACAACTTTACCTAGCCTTCTAGCAGACCAACTAAAACCAAATTTCTATAGAAGGGCCCAGATAGATGCAGATTCTCCAAAGCTATACCACATGATTTCTGTAAACACGGGGCTGAAAACCACTAGCAGCGACAAGAAATCAGACATATTTCTCTGGGGCAAGTTGTAGTAGCAACTCTGAAGGTCTGCCCACCAAGCAGAGAAAGTGCCCCTTCCCCATGGCACACAACAGGACTCTCATGAAGGTCTTCCCTTGGCTCGCACACATCAATCATCTAATTCATTACTCCCGACAGATCCATAGCATGAGGTGGCATGGTCTCGGGCCAAATTAGACAAGAAGAACACAGAGATCTCTGAGGATAAAAAAACTCATCAAGTCTACACATTTTAAGGGTAAACAATCCACTTATTGAGAAGCAAGAGTAAAACTGTTACATATAATTCTGGTCAACTGCCATTAAAGTACACTCTAAGACTAAATGCTAACAATATTAATAACTCAGTAATTTTAAGATCTTAGCCATAGTCAAAACTATTACTAAGAACAATGCTTTGCATGTGCTATCACAGCCCAGAGACATTTTTTTAAATGTTTGTTTGATGTTAAAAATCACAGTTTCTGCACTCTTAGAAAAACAGTGTTTGGGTATTTTGGCAGTTACAGAAAATGTTTTGTTTTGTTTTTTTTTTAATTGAATGAAACTAGTTAGCACTCTTGGCCATATCATTAATTTATTTTAATAGATGAAATGTGTGACTATATTCAGTACAAAAATTATTTTTAAAGGCAATCAACAGATGAGACCTGGCGCAAGAGCCTGGTTAATAAGTAAACAGGAAAGACACCCACACCGCCCTGTAAAACTCCCTCCTGCACAGGAGGCCTCAGCAATGTGGATTACACTCAGCTGTGACACAGGGGCGTAAGCCCTCCCGACTCTCCGTGTTCTATGAAACAGCTCCAAGAGGCAGTACTAGGGGTTATTTAGGTAGGAAGGAGAAAGGGAAGAGTCCACAGTTAAATAAATTGGGAAAATACTGGGTAAAACAAAGTAATACAAATGCTAGTGTTCAAGCAGAAGGGATGGTTCCTACTGCTTTAAAACTTCTTTAGTGTCTCTATTCTATTCTTTTTCCACATTACTGACCTTGGGGTTATAATGAACACCCTTTGAGAAAGGTGTCTAACCAGCTAACGAATGTTAATGAGACAAAGGTCAAGCAAAAGCAAAGCCAGAGACATCACCCCTCAATCCAATGACTCTTTTTTGCCTGAAGATTGAAAAACAGGAAGCAGACAGGGCCTAAGAATGAATCTGCAGCTGGAGTCAACACACTCAGAGAGGAATATCACTCACTGAGTAACACACGGCACAAGGATAAAGAAGACAAACAGGAAAAGACTTCATTAGACCCTGGTATACAACACCCTGCCTCCTACCTTGTAAGGAATGAAAATAGTAATAATCAAACCTTAAGTGTACACAGCAGTTTAAATTTAACAAAAGACTTTCATAGTCCTTAATTTCTTTCAACCTCAGCATAACCTGGTGGGATGTATCCGAAAAGGTATTTTTATTCTCATTTTACAGATACAAAGAATGGAAACTCTAAGTGGCTATTTGGCAAGCTCCAAGCTGCAGCAAGTTAGAGACAGAACCAAAACCATAACAGTAGGTCCTCACCTCTGAAATAAGGTCCTTTCTATGCCAGATTCCTTCCAAGTCTCACAATCGGGGCTCCCTACTTAGAACTTGTCCTACCCTAAGAGGAAACACTGTTGATTCTCCCCTCAAATTTGTAAAATGTATAATTACTTAAAAATCATTTACCCCACTAAAGTTCTGGAATGCTACAACCAATTCTTATTTCCTCTAATAATCTACATTTTTCTTTACAGATTATTGAGAAGTTGGCTTTTTTAACACTAAATACCAACAACAGCACCTAAATGGCAATTATATCATCAAAGGCTACATAAAGAAGTATGCATTGTGCATTAGATTTAATATAAGAGAGCAATTCTGAGCTTACATAAATACCAAGAATGCATAGGGGTGGAAGGTGAGGCACGAAGGTAAGTGTGTCTCTGACTTCATCTGCTACGAATGCTTCCTTCAGATCATATCATCTTCTACAAAAACAAGACCATGGAAAGAACTGGTAAAGTAGGCTCCCACTGGCACATGCTGGGGAAGAAGAAAAGGTGACCGACTGCCAGGCTGAGGACTTCCACATACATCACACTTCAGTTTTCGGAACAACCCTCCACTGTACTATTATTAACAGAGGAAGAAGTCCAGACTCAGAGTACGTTTGCTCTCTTCACACACCCAAAACGAAGCAGAACCAGATGGGGAATCCAGCTGAGCCCTGCTCCAGACTCCTTTTTATACACTCCTCCCCCTTATGAAAATGCTAAATTGCACTCCAAGATGTACACATGCCAAGGCCTTGAAGCTTTTTCCAAATGCTCCTCCCACCATCCATTCAAGTCCCCACTCTGCCTGGGCAGTATTAATTGCTCCATATTCTACACTCTCACTGCCTCTGTTTGGACACCAATTTTAAGAGTTTTACTATTTTTGCCTTATCTTTAGAGAAGTGGCTCTCAACCGGGGGCAGTTTTGCCCCACAGGAGTCATTTGGCAATATCTGGGGATATTTTCAGTTGTCACGACTGTGAGGTGTTCCTGGAATCTCCTAGGCAGAGGCCTGGGATGCTGCTAAATACCCTACAGTGCCCAGGAGAGCCCCTACGATAAAGGGCTATCTGAACCAGAATGTCAAGCATGCTAAGGCTAAGAAACCGTGCCTTGGAGTGATAATGTAGTTGAATAAATGCTTTAGTTTCCTGCACTATAAAATCACAAGAAATAACTAAGTCAACATATATATAGAAAGATTTAGCACACAGCAGGCGCTCGGAGCACTAAATAGATAATCCTGTCGCACACTTCTGTAGAATAGGAGCCACATCGGTTGGCTTGCATTCTTCCCACACAGAGCACAGAGTTTTTTCATTGGCTCTAAACAAATGTGAAATAATGTATTCTTTATATTGAAAATTCTTGATTAAAAGAACAAGTGCCACTATTATCTAAGGAACACAACGTTCTCCCATACTCACTCCTTATCAAATAAGTGAATAGTATAATCCACAATTCATCAGAATAGACTATGAAAAGCTACATTGCATAGAATACCTCCAGATCAAGACTGTTAATAAGCTTACTATTAAAATGCTTTGTCTTACTTTAACAGAAAGTTAACTAAGAGATCACAATGCAGATTTGAGAAAATCTCATACAACAGGCTCAGATTCTTCTTTCTATACCAGGTCAGTTTTGACCATATTGATCCTCAGATCTTGAGTTCAGTTATTCAGAAATAACCTTAAACTGTAATCACAAACATGTCAAATAAAAACACCAAAAGTCAAATCTCTGAATGAGTATATCAAACTAGTTGGCATCATATCCCAAGTCAAAATCTTCACATTTTTTACTTTTCCTAGCCTACGTCAGTTAGAATCATCATGGATATCCTAAAGTAAATGACTACAAAAAGCACTAGGATGAGCATTCATTCAAGGGGCCCTCCAACAGGATAATCTGTAACCATTTCCACAGGGTTTTTGCAGGTGTGGTTCCAGGGCCCTGAACATCAGAATGAATCCATGCACCGAATAAAAGTGAGATTCCCGGACCAGACCCCAGACCTACTGAATCAAAATTTCAGAGGTTGAGCCTGGAAATCTGTATTTTAAATAATTTCCCAAATATTCATTTTGGACACTCAAGTTTGAGAACCTTGCCAGGAGACTGAATCCCGGAAAATCAATTTGCTCCATTTTGTAAACTTCCAGCATGAATCTGGATTCTACAGACTATTGACGATTCATTTAACATAAAATCTATATTCGCCTCCCAACATAAAAAGAAAAATACAAATAGATCATTTTTGTTGATTCCTGTTGTGCAAATATGCACTTCTGAAATAAGCAGGCTGATATTTTATGGGAAATACCAGAAAAAGCTGGGAATTAATATAAAAAGAATCATCAAGGAAAAAAGAGATCAATTCTGGGACCAACGATGGCCAACATCTACTACGTATCAGACTGTGGATTCAGTGATGGCTAGACAGTAGGTCCCTACTCTTATTTCTCTTTTATTTATGCTTTTAAATTGTTTACATGCACACATAAACAAAGAATTAAGATAATGAAGACAATGAAACAGGCCGATGTGATAAAGTTTGGGGGGGAGGGAAGCAGAAGGGGTGGCTGGCTACATCAGACACAAGAATGAAAAGTGGCCTGTTTGAGGAGGCAACATTTAAGCTGAGACCTGAAGGGGAAGTGCCCCGTCACAGGAGGAGACTGTGACGGGGCAAGTGTGGTATGCAGGGGGATGGTAACTGTAAAGACTCTAAGATAAGAACAACGTTCTCATGAACTTATTATAGAATTAAATAAAAAATCAGATAATACACATAAAAAGTTTTATAAAGGGGAAGACTATGTAAAAGTATGAAGCATTATTTTTAGTTGCAGGTTCCAGCAGAAGGAAGGCCTGCTTAGAGTGCGGTCGGTAAGGTAACAATATGGGCATCACAATTTATAGTTTTAATGTGACCATTTCACCTAAAATGCCATATGGTGTGCTTGAGTGTGATATTGTTATGTTACCAAATCACATGCTTATGGTTTTGTAATAAAAGATTTTATAATAAAAGGGGCATTATTTGTGTCAGATTCTGTATATTTATCCTGGTTTATGTCCTGAAACTATCTTCATCTGAGGATAATGAGGGGCCTCAGGTCTGTGGAATATGAAGAACTAATTAAGCAAGTAAGGTCACGTTGTCTGGAGAGCAGGAGACACAAGTATGTGTTTGGGGGAAGTAGGGAGAAGTCTTCTTCAAACATCGGAAGGACTCTGTTCTCTTGGAAGAAGATGTAATTTCTCTTTTTTAAATAGCTCTGATGGTATGGTGAATATTTTAGGAAGCCAAAATCTTGGCTCAATGTGATAATGAACATTCAAAAAGAGTTGTAAGAAAATGAACCAACTGGCAGGTAGTAAGTGCCATGTGACTGGAGATGATCGAGAATGGGGTGAATAGCCCTGGCTGGTGTGGCTTGGTGGGTTGAGCATCAGCCTGTGAACTGAAAGGTTGCCAGTTTGATTCCCGATCAGATTTGGGCACATGTCTGGGTTGAGGGCCAGGTCCCCGGTTGAGGTCGTGTGAGAGGCAGCTAATCAATGACTCTCTCACTCATCAATGTTTCTCACCCTCTCTTTCTCCCTGCTTTCCCCTCTGTCCAAAAAACAAATAAGATCTTAAAAAAAAGAATGGGTTGAATAGGCAGCTGGTGCCAAAATGACTGGACTAGATGACCTGTAAGGACCTTTGCAGCCCTTTGAAAACACACACACAGGCTCACAGTGGTCTCTCTCACAAGCACTATAACCGCCAAGATGGTCTCTTTACTTCACCTTTTATAACCTTAAGGAAGTTTCAAGACAAACCTGAGCAATACTGAGGAATCTACTGGATTCCCATTTCACAATACCACCTGGGACTAAAATACGTCTCCCATCTCTGTGATAACCAATATATACTTCATTTTTTAAAAGATTTTTTATTTATTTTTAGAGAGAGGGAAAGGAAGGGAGAAAGAGACAATGTGAACAGTTACTTCCTAAGTTATTTTTCTTCAGGTTCTCATATATTTGAGTTCAATTTCTGCTATTTGTATTGAGCTTTAATCCTTTAGAACACAGGTGGCAAACACAAGGCCTGCGTGCGGGCTGAATCCGGCCTCTACCTTGTTTCTACCCGGAGGCAGCGCTGAGCTCCTTGCCCCAAGTTAAGGAGTAGTTACATTCATACAGTTCTAAACTTACACTGGGCCCTGTGAAGGCCAAGGCTGATGCAGCCCCCGGTGAAGACGAGTTTCATGCTCCTGCTCTAGAACTCAACGTAACAGCAGAACTGGACCAGTGGCTCAGGAAACCCAGTGCCACCTCACATCACTTGCGGCACCTAAAAACTGAACTCATAACTGGGTAGGGAGTTTTCATTCTTTAGATAAGTCTTTACAAGTCCCCAAAGTATCTCTATCTACTTTCTCACTTGACTAACGCACAGAAACACTGCGATGCCACAAAACAACACCTGGGGCTGGTGGAAGGGACCACGTCTGCGGTCCCAAAGCCCATGACCATTCTTTGCAGTCTCCCTTCAGCATGAGAGGTGCCGAAGTTCTGTATCAACCACTAAGAGAATGGCACCCTTTAGAACGTGGTTGGTAAAAACCTTTCGTCTCTAAAAAGATCTGAGACCTCTTGCCATTTTGTTTCCTCTTTGTTTTCAGGTACAAGATGTTAGGGATAATTCTGGATTTTCCACACCTTCTCATCCTTGAGTGAACCTCTTTGTTGTCTTCTCTTGCAAAACTGTACAGTCCACCCCTGAGATTAGCGGACAAAGCTGTGGGTCGTGTCCCGAACTGTACTCTACAGGTGGGAAGCACGGTACAGTGAAAAGGCTCTAAGACATGGCGCCATGAACCAGCAGCATGCTACGGAGTCACTCCTCCACACTGACAGCACATCAGAAGTAATTTTCTGCCTAAATCAGAGATTAATTCATTAGCTCACCTTAACTCTCAAGTTGAATCCAATTTCTCAAAATGCAACAATACATTCTTTCAACCTAATTATCTTCATTGCAAGTATTTAAAAGCATTTGCTGAGACACATTTCTTTCTTCTGTCAGATAGGATCAGCATCAAGTGAACATCTTGGGTAGACTACATTCGGTCTAATTGCAGGGGGCTGACATTTTAAGAAATAATTGTTTCTTGTAAGGGAAAAAATTTCCCCTGGAGTGAACACCCAAGGGAAACTCCAGTAAATAAAGGTTTAAATATGTATCTGTTTACAACTGTGCTTTAAAAACAAAATTCTCAAGATGAATATATATATATGTATATACACACACATATGTGTGTTTACACATATATGTGTGTTTGTATACTTTTGACATACTGTACAATTGAAAATATTACAATTGGATGACTTCTAGGATAATTTTAATCAGCTAAGTAAAGTTGAGGCCCCAGAGAAGGAATTTTTAAAAGTAAAACGAGGGATAATTAGTAATGGAAATGACATCCCATATCACTAGCACTCAGGAAAATGATGGACGTTTCCCTTAGAAACAATCATAAGGAAACGGTTTATTTTGAAGGCAGTTGTTTCAATAGCTCATTCACTAAAACCCCCTGAGTTTTAGTCTAAAAACAGTTCATTTCCATTTCCTTTTGATTATCAGAAAGAGAATCAACCATTTTTTTGAGATCATTTCCTGGGGGAAAGTACCTTTTAAAAAGCATTTTGGGGGTGAATTTGTAAGTGAAAATTAGTAAAAGGGCAAGGAGGACTTCTTATTCCCCAGCACAATCTCAACCCAGGTTTAACTTTTCGTTATTTTGTATCTTGCAAAAAGCCATTGCTACACTAGGCCTTTGCTTTGTGAGGTTGCCAGTTTTTTTCTTAAGGCTGTTCACTAAACTCATTTAACTCATGCCGTAGGCCAGTAACAAATCTATTTTTCCAGATATGATGCTTTAGTAGCTTAAATTTCTAAAGTAAATGGCATCCTTTGCTCCTTTGAAAACCAGTCTGGCAATGATTAAAGTAAAGGAAATTAACCACCTGAAGAACTTCAAATATGCAGACATGTATCAGACACAAACACTGTAGTACATAATGAAGGGAAAGTCCTGAATCCCAAGGTCCAGTTTAGGCAACGGGTCGACACATATATTTAAAATGATGGAGAGTCAATTAGAAAGTATACTATTTCATTTTAAATCTGCTACGAGGCATACATGAGCAACAATAGACAGCACTGCAACTCAGCATTCATGAACTCAAACCACACAAGCCATGTTCAAACCCAATCGAACTTACCTTGTAAACTTGTCCATATGTTCCATTTCCAACAAGTTCCACCAATTCAAAGATCCCTGCAGGGTCCTGAAAGAAAATAAACAAACAATAAAAATTCAAACAATATTCCAAGCATTGTCTTAATTAAAAGCAAATACTTATTTAAATACACAAATAACAACTTTAGCTTTGGGGGCTCTCATGTGTTAATATTAAACACTATTAAATTTTAATCCAGTTGCAGCTATGAAATTAGTCAAAATCCATTTTGTTTCTATTTTACACTTCTATGAGATGTGTTTAAACCAGATAAAAGGAGACGTGACCTTCGCTGAAACAATAAAAACGACTTATACTTCTCACTCTCAAATGGAAATACACCTGCAGGTACATCAAGATAAAACGAGAGACCCATCATTCTGAGGTTCTAACTTGTTCTTTGAGATTTCTGAGCTGCTCGTTGTGTGAACACTGGCAGTTAAGGAAGTGGTGTTCCAGATTGCGGGACTCCCTTACCTAGGTGGCCACCATGGAATCAACACAATGGCTCCTCCTACAGTGTTTTCCCCTGGCCTCATCTCCCCTCTCTGCAATGCTACCTTTGCAAAATACCCTGGTGCAGATGGCCTCCGGTTTCTGCAGCACCTGCGCAGCACCTGCGGGTGTTAGAATGCAAACTAAATTGGAGAATTATGCATGTTCTCACCACCAAGCAGGTATCTGCCTACCTTCAGTGTCAGTCAAATGTTAGAATGCTCAGCACATGTCCAATAATTGAAGCTGTTCTTACTGAATCACTATTCCAAAAAGTTGAAAAGAAAAATCAAAGGCTATAAAATTCAACTCAGAGGCAGAAATTGACATTGACTTCTACTGATTCTTAACTAGACAGAAATTGTTTCTCGAGAAGCCTAACTCAAGAATCATAAACTTAAAAGTCCACAGAAACTAGGGAAGTGATGTAAGAGTGAAGTAGGGTCACTGAGGCCTGTGGCAAACTAAAGAACTCACGTCTCCTTTGGGTGGGGTGGGAGGTGTGTGAAATTTTACTTAGCTGGAACAGTTGTACTATAAACCTGTGAAAGCAGTATTTCCAGATCTAAAGGTTTTTCTGTTTTTTTCCCCCAAGAAAAACTGAACATTCTGTTTAATACCAAATCTTCTAATTTTTAAATGTTAGGCACTAACTCACTTTTCAAGAAATACACTCCAAAGGATAAATAAAAGACTGCTACCTCTATGGCTAAAAGCAGCTACTATTGCTGGTGATCACTTTATTATGAGCGCACTGCCATATATTATTACAGTGGCTAAGAGATGGGAGGGAAAAACCTGTCCGGGGCTTCGGACAGATCTGGGTTGGACATCAGCTTTGCCTTCACCGGCAGCGTGCCCCTAGCATGCCCTGGAGGGCAACTGAGTCTCTGAGCAGATTAAACAGGGGGTGGCATCTACCTAGCATAGCTCTGGTGAAGAATAAGTGAGGGCCCAACACCAGTCCTTGAACGTAGTCAGCAATCCATTAATATCCCATCACAGTTTTTCAGCTAAGGAATTCCACACTGCTAACAGTGCAGAAAGGAAGAAGGGTTGCTTCGGGGCTGCGATTCGTGTGGAAGGAGACAAAGGATTTGGATGTGACAAGTCAGAGTTCCTTAAAGTCACAGTCTTTAGTAAATCAGGCCCAAGAACAGCCCTTAGCTCTGTGCCTTCAAAGATTCCACATGGAAAACAAATAAAAAAAAAACAAACAAAACCCGAAAACCAACAGCTAAAGCACTTAGTCACTGAGAAAGATAGGAATTAGCATTATCCATTATTATAAAGCCAGAAAGGCAAGAAACCACACTCTAGACCCCAATGCCGACAGATCTAACCGTCCAGAAGGTGCATCCCTACCCGACCTGGTCGGGAAGGTGTGGACGTGGTCACAGAAGGAACCTTGAAACCGCAGGACAGCAGGAGGGCGTGGAGCTCTGTCCCCCAAGGCCCCCATTACTAAAAGACACCGTCAAGGCCACCTGAGAGGCCTCAAGATAGGAAAGAAAAATTGCTGTTCAACTGCTAGACAGCAGGTTTTATTAAAAACGAATTAGAAATAAATGAGGAAAAGGGCAAAAGAAGCCCACGAACGGTGGCAGCTGCTGTTTGTTTCGAAGCTGTGCTTCCCAGTAGTTTGTTTGCTCAGTGCTGTTTCTGCAACAAATTTCAAGGGAGGTTCTACATTTGCTTGAAATATCTCAATTGTGTTTTCAACATTCATTTTTCTTGACTAAAAAGAACATATGAATGAAAGAGTCGATGCAGGATGGTGACTACTAGCTGCCTTAAGGAGTGTGGGAAGTGTAAGAGGCGTGGAGGGGAGGGTGGAAACAGAAAGAGGGTGTAGAGTGGGGACCAGCTTCTGCACCAAGGGGTCACCCATCTCACGGACCCTTCTGCAGGGCTGGGGCTTAATGGGTAGGTCTCCGGAGGAGCTGAACAGCTGACTTCTAGGTGTTTTCCTCTCCTTGAATAGTCCATTAATGGGTATATGGCCCAATCACTCGGGGCCAAGGAGGCTCAGTGCCAGGACTTTTGTTCCCGCTACTGGGAGAGAGGTTCCTTCCACTGGACATGCCCAAGGGGATCAGAAGCAAAGGTCACAGGGACTACAGACTTTGACTGGTGGCCCCTCTTGGGTAGGCAACCAAACAGAAAACAATGAGCGACTTAGGTTGTCTCCCCAGGAAATGGACTCTGAAAATCACAAAGGGAGTTTATTGGCATATGCACAGCAGGGGGCTGAAGGGAGAAGGACTTGACTGAGCAAACAGAAGAGCTCAACTGGGAAGCACAGAAGCTGTGAGTCTGGGCTGACTCTTCAAAAGTATCCTACCTCGAGGCATGGGAGCCTTTATATCCCACCTCCACTGACCCGTCATTGAATTCGGGCTACCCTCCACCCCCATCCCAGAGGCTGTGGTCTTGGGCGGAGCAGCTCTCTTCAGCTGAGGACAATTCCCAGGGGAGAACTGTCACCAGCTGCCTACACGCCCTGCAGGTGGACAATGAGGGCCTCAGTAGCGGAAAGGGAATCTGGGTGGCACGCCACAGCGTCCACTACAGCATCACAGCTAGAAATGAGTCTCAGTTTGGAACTAGAAGAGACTTTATAAGCACCTGCATTCTACAGTATGCTTACAGTGATAAGGCAAAATGGCACAATTAGAGTAATGGTATTTACAAGGAAGGAGCTTTCTGAGACCCTAGAAAGCAGAAGGCAGAGGTATTGCTCAGGGAGACTTGAACTTAGCACTGACCCTACGCTTCCCTCTCCTCTACCCCCAGTCCAAGCACCCAGAGCGCTAGATGTTTGTGAACCTTCCCTTGCACAGATGCATGTAACTTTTAGTCACATTCTTGTGGAATAGCGATATATTCTGAATCCAGTAAGCATTCGCTGTTTCCTCCACTCTCACAGAGCTCTAACGTATGACCCTTGAGGAAACACAGGTTTGAACCGTATGGGTCCACTTACAAGCAGATATTTTTCAATAAATACTGTAATGTATTTTTTCTTCCTTACGATCTTCTTAATAACATTTTGTTTTCTCTAGCTTACTTTACAGTAGGAATATGGTATATATTACATATAACATACAAAATACATGTTAATCAACTGTTTATGTAATCAGTAAGGCTTCCAGTCCGAGGTAGGACACTAATACTTAAATTCTGAGGGAATCAGAATTGATGCATGAACTTTCAACTGCAGGAAGGATCAGCGCCCCCACCCCCCGTGTTGTTTAGAATCACCTGCCATTTTCCCCAAGGATCACCGATGACCTCAGCCTGTCATCTGCAGTGGTCTTTCATCAGTCCTGCCCTAGTTGTCCCTCTAACACTGCTGAGTCTCGCCACACTTGCTGAAAACACGCCCCCTCCTTTGTCTTCCGACACACCACTCGGTCTCTCACAGATTGTTTCTTCTGCCCATATCTTAAGGGTAGGTTGACCCCAAGGTTCTGTCTTCATGTTGTTCATGTGCTAAAGATTTTCCCTCCAAATGCCCACCACATCCATCTACTCCACTCCATTCATACTGCAGGCCTCACCATCTGTTGCTGGCACTACTTACTTACAATCAGTTCCTGCGTCCTTTCAACCTACCCTTCAAACCAATCTTCCTAAAATAGACATTTCTAACCACAACACACAACACTTCAAAATTCTACATGATATGGTTCAAACTGAGAGCAAGATCCTCCCATCCATAGGCCTGCCCTCCATTCTCCGCCTTGCGCTCCATCATGTTGTGCTGTAAGCAACCACTTCATGCCACCTGCCACTTCCCTCACACACCTCACGGGGCGTGTCTCTGTGCCTTGGTTATAATGTCTGCCTGCCAAGAATACTCCATTCTCTGACAGGCAAGCCGGCCCTTGAAAGCCCAGTTTGCCACCTCCTCTGGGAAGCCTTTCTCTAATTAGCGCCAGCGCCCCCTCAAAGTATGTTGTGCGTAAACTCAATGATGACCGCTTTTACATAGTACTATGCCCTCTTCCATTTCTCTCTTTTGATGAATTACAAATGCCCTGAGAGCAGGGACTGTAACATATTTATCTTATCATTTCCCAGGACTTGGCACAGCATCCCACACATAACTGCTAGCAATAGCTATTCACTAAATACTGTTGATGTCTCACTCCCAGAGCTCCACAACGTGTATAGAAAAAGTCACAAAAATTGGGATCAGAATGTAGAGCCAAAGGTCTAGCAAACTTGGATCATTTCTTTCCCAAACCAGACAAGCCATCCCAGCCACTGCCCCCTGGAACCCCCTCACCCTGCTCCCCACTGCACAAAACTGTCACATGCAAAGCTCCTACGGTGTTTCCAGCTCTAAAGAAAATTCATAAAGCCCGTTGGTGCAAGCCGTGGTTCGTGTGCACCGGGCACACAGGCTGTCAGCGTGCGGCCAAGTACCATGCAACAAGCGGAGGATGCTGTACCTAATGATCATGTTACAAAGACAGGAAAGCTAAGAGACAAGCATCAGCTTAATTCTCCCTCTCATGTTTGCTTAGCCACTCGCAAAGCCAGGATGGGCAGCATGAAAGAAAGTTACACACACCAAGGAGAAAAGAGCAAATCGCTGACATTTACCAAAGTCAGGAATCCCCGTTGGCTACGCATGCCTTTATTCAGATCTTAACCTTTGCTGGGAGGCCGAGAAGAAAATTTAATTCGAAGGTAGTTTACATTATTCTATAATGAAATATAACTGCAACCTTTCAAAAGGCAAGCTGTTCTATGAAAGAAATGTAACTCTTCAACAAGTACTGATAAAGGCAAATTTAGTTATCATAATAAAAATCGCAATAGTAGCTAACATTCCATGAGCAGTTATATGCCAAGCCCTATTCTAAGCATTTTCTGTAAACAGGTAATTTAATTATCACAGCTCCATCAAGTGGAAGCTACTGTTGTCTTTGTTTCACAGATGCGGAAACTGAGGCACAGAGATTGAGCATCTGGTCAAGGTCACAGCACTGAAGAGTGACTGAGCCAGCAATGCACAGTAGGCCGGTCACACCCCAAACCCTGTGCTCTTAACCACTCAGGCTTCACCAGCTTCGTGGAATCAGAATCCCCGGCCCCTGACTACCCATGTACTAGCTCTCCAGCCCTGGGCACATTTCGTAACCGCTCTGAGCTGCAGTTTCTTCATCTTTAACACAGGGAAAGTATCACCTCCCTCACAGGGTGCCTTTAAGGTGTGCAGAAGTGTCTAGACTAGCTCAGGGCCTGATACACAATGGGGCATCCATAAATATTAACCTCCTTCTTTTCTCTTTGAAAAACAGTTCACTTAATATACAAAAAAAATGCCACAGAAAAATTTGGTCTGTATTTTATATTTTTTCAACTAATAAAATCAGTAGAAGAAAATGTATTGTTCCTATTGTTTTTTAACTAATATAAATACTTACTTAGTAAATTGGGTCAGATATGTATGAACAGAAAAATGTCTCTTTAGATGTTAGCAAGACTACTGGAAAGACACGTTAACTTTGGGGGGCTCTTGGGATGTTCCAATAAATTCTCTCTATATCAGTCAAAATTCTAGAATTCAGACAACAGTGGCAGGCTTAAGCCTGACTTCACAGCAGGATGGAGAGATTTAAGATCTAGAGGTTAATATTCATAGTCGCTGAGTTATACTTGAATTCTTCCAAGTCCCCTGAATGATACTGAATTTATTGTAACACTAAATAACATCTCTAGACTAAATCCCAAAGTAGGATGATCACTCCTTAGCATCATACAAAATGATACATATTCTTCCCAAAACCCCCTCCCTGCTCTGAAAATGAAATTAAGAGAACGACTGGGAGGGATCATGAGCAACGGCTTAAAAGACTCTGGACACCCTCTCTCCCAAACTCCTCTTAAAGACATAGCCATTCTGTGCATACCTTTCATTTGATTTACCAGTCAGTCTTTGGGCATGGTGAAACAGACCCCAGCAGAACATGGGGGGCTGATCTGGCTCCCCAAAGGAATGCCCAGTCCTGGATTCCCTGCTGACATCTGTCAAGGAACTGTGCTTACTCTAAATTCAGGGGCCTTAAAAAGACCAACGTGTTATTTCTCCTAGAACCGTATTTAGCAGCTGTTTGCTCAGTTTCAGCCTAAGTGACAAGTATATGCTTACAAAAGCAAAACAGAACAAAGAAAACAGGAACAGGAGAACTCTCCAAATTTATCTTGAGCCTTCAGGCTTCTCAACAGCATCATCCTTCCGAAGTAAGTACAAGAGCTAGGACGCACCATGCTGATGCAACACCCCCATCCTAGTCCGTGCTGCACTCCCAGCCAAACAAGGTCCCTCAAAGCTCCCCTCCTTCCCATGCAGTGGGGGCTCAAAGAGTCAAGGTTTTGCCTTCCACAGGGGGTTTCATTCAGGCTCTGAGCTCCACCAGCATCCCCCCTCCCACCTACTGTCTTAGGTAGAAGCAGAGGGTGCTTCAGTCTAATAAAGAAAATAGACATGAGCAAGTCACCACATGTCCACAACTCACTGAATTACAGTAAGTGACATTCAGGAAAAGCATCTACTGGGAGATCTAGAATGTTGCCTAGATTTATCTTCATTAACATACTGCCCAAGCCACACATCTCAAGTAGAACAGATAATTCAAGCAAAAAAAAAATGTGTGTGTATATGAAAATAAAGGTAAAACTCTCCTGCATTTTCTCAGTCAATCATCAGTACAGAACAAATTAAGCTGCAGATCTACCAGAGGACTGGAGCAAAAAGTTGGGGTTCCTGTCTGGATGCTACTCCTTGCTCATGTTGTTTGACCTCTCCTATTTTGGTCTTCCCATATGAAAAGTGGGATAATCTGGCTTGGCCTGCCTTTTTCCCAAGGTTGTGGGCACCTCCCCAGCTCCACGCACCCAGCATCATCTTTTGGGAAGGGTGTTCCTGAGTGCAGGATGATTGTAGGATGTCATTTGCCCCATACAGATATGCCTGGCTAGATAGCACTGGTGTCCTCTTAGCAATACTGCCTACCGGCTATGCCAAGCAAGACATGGCCCCAGCCAAGCCTCATGGAAAAGCACTCCCGATGCTGGTGGCTGCTTCCAGCCCTTGGGCCAGGGACACCGGAGCCTCCCCACCTCCTGTTCAAAGTGCCACCTGCTACTGAACAGCCATCAGTAGTGAAAAGCTTCCCCTGCCCCCTGCCCCTGCTCACCTGCTCCACTCTGGGCTCTGCCGCTCCAGCCCATCCTCCCCGAGGCCATCTTCAGAATAAGATCTGAAACCTGGCTCCTCAGACTAGCAGCTACAAACCTCAAACTACACTGATCATTACCACTGTCTCTAGGATCCACAACGGCCTTAATGCTTTATATACATTTTCATACTTAATCCTCATAGCAATCACGGGAAATGGATATTACTAACCCCAATTTTCAGATGATGGAATGAAATCTTCAAGGAATTAAGTAAGTTGCCCAAGGTCAAACAGTATGTGACAGAAAGAGCAGCCAGGACCGGACTGTAAAGTCAGGATAAAAACACCTTGCGCGACGACTGCTCTGAGCATCAGAAACAACACATGTAAAGCATTCAGCACAGTGTACGGCAGTGCTTAACAAATCAAGCTACCACTATGATTCCTATTGCTGCTGGTATTATTGAAAGTTCCCCAAGGTGACAGACAGCACTGATCAACAGTACAGCAGGACTGAAACCCAGACTTTTATTCCCAGTCCAACATCACTCCCTTCTCTACAAACACTGAAAGTAACTTGGGGTTATGGGGCTGGTGAAGGCCTTGCAGTTTAACAGGAGGCCAGAGAAGTGCCAGTGACCTTCAATCAGGTAGACACAAACCAGCCAAGTGGCCGGAACCACAGAAGTTGATTGTGCTATAGATGCCCAGGGCCTCTGCCTTCCCATCAGAGCCTGGAGTCCTGGAGAGACCAGCCGAGTAGATTTACAGTTTCTTTTTTTTTCTTTTTTTGCTTACTTTGCCATCAGCTAGGATAAACAGTGATTACTTTAAGTTAACCATTTAACTGACAGTGAGAGACAGTATATCATAGTAGTTAAGAGCGCAGACCCTACAGCCAAAATGCCTGATTCTGACCCCAGCTTCACCGTTTACTAACTGTATGAGCTTTACCATTCTGTGTCTTCTCAGTTCCCTCAACTGTAAAATATGATAATAGTAGTACCTACTACATAGGATTATTTGACAAAATAATTAATAGGTATAAAACATTTAAAGTGATGTCTGGCACATTGTAAGTGTTCAAAACCCTTTATTCTAGAATGCAGACTCCAAGAGGGAACGACCCTATCGGCTTTGTTTACTGCAGTATCCCTACACTTGGATTAGTGGCTGGGACATTATAGACCCTTAACAAATATTTTCTGGATGAATCAAGTCCCGACATCACCAGTTCTACCACTGAGAGCCACAATGCGGCCAGGTCTCTGAGGTGTGGAGCAGCGATACCTGACATCTTATCCATAAAATCACTCTCCCCATTTTCCAAAAGAGCAAAGGGAGGCCCAGTAGGTGTTATAAACTCATAAAATCACAAGTTTTCCCAACAAGAGTGTTTAGAAAACTTGTCCAAGCTCCCACCTGGTTATTGGCAGAGTTAGGTCAAGACCCCAAGTCCTTTGACCTCTAAGTTTTCCCCTGTTCAATAAAATCCTCTGCTAACCCACGAGGAGTCACTCACTGTCCTTAAAAACAGCGGGCCTGGAAGGGAAGGGAGTAGGGACGGTGGGGAGGGTGGAGAGGAAGGGTAAGCACTTGTGTTCAGTCCTAAGTTCCAGGTAGTTGGGGTAAGAAGTGAATTTAACTCATGCCCAGAACTGATGTAATGAGATCACATATCTCCAATGTGATATCAATGAGATCATCGACTTCATTGGTCACATGTGCATATCTGCACAGGAGATAAATAGAATTTTTCTAAATATATTTTTCTCAGCTCACAGACTTTGCATATCCATACTCATATTCATCCATACTATTTCCTGACAGAACAAAGGATTCAATATAAATTGACTGTTGTTCACTGGCACACATTGGGCATATATAATTAGAGACATCAAGTCAAAAGAATCACCCAAGAAAGTCTTATAACATTAACCGGAATATTGTTTTTGATGTTGGTACACAAGTACTTTAATCCTTTGTCAGTTGTTAGGATTCAAGGGCCAGGCTTTCTCGTGCGTCCTGCCCTGGAGTTCCAGAGCCTGTGCACGTGTGGAAGAGCAAAGCCCACTGCTCTGTTCAGAGACTATTTCCCAAGACACACGCAGTCAGTGAAAGGCACACTCACTCCATAGACCAGAATGAGAAAATTCCCCAGGATACTAAGACACGAGACACATTTTGGATAAGGATTGGGATCTCCACCTTCTAGAACTTTCTTCAACTCTCCCAAAGTCTGTTCAAGCCCAAACATGGCAAGTTGCTCCAAAGGTCAATATATACATAAAGGTCCCCTACCTTGGACCCTTCCCTCCCATCACCAGGCTGTTGCAGAGATTACACAGCTGTGTGGGGAAATGTATCACATGGTTTATGGAGCTACGCAAGCACGGGATCTCTCTGGGCCTGTCAGGACAGGGTAACTTTCCAGTATTCCCAGCAACACAAGGTCAAAGTGATGGGAACCAGACTAGCAAAGACTTTGGCATTTTGCCTTTTCAAAGATGCTTAGATGAAGAAAAAAGATAGCAACTGCAGCAGATGAACTTTAAAGACAAGAACTGATTACCCAAATAATTAAGTAAGAAGGATTAGGAACCCATCCAAGGTTCTATTTTAGAAGGAAGAGCCTAACCCTTCCCCCAAAGGTATTCATTTACCACCTGCTTACGACAGACCAGCAACTCTTTATATTTGCTTGGAAGTTTCTCAGCACCTCTCCCCATACCTGTAGGCAGCCATGCAGCTGACAAACAGGCTCTCTCTGTGGAGGGAGGAGGTTAATGTTGGTTGGTTGGGTTCCCTGTTACTCTCTCACTTCCAAGATGGCCAAGAGCCCACCAACAGCTACCTGGGCAGAGACCTGTCATCTGACCGACAGTGGCAGGAGCCCAGCCCAGTCCCTCACGTGGTGCCACCACTAATGGTCTAGATGGTTGGTTAATACCAGCTCATACAGATTGTTTGTAAGAGGGCTTCTGTGGCATTTGATTTACTTCTTTTCTTTAAGACTTTTGTCCCTATGGCTCGGCTAGCATGGATATATACTTTTTTTCATTTTAATTTATTTGTTTGTTTGATTTATAAGGCAGATAATTTTTGGAATGGGAAATTTATACCATCTGTTCAAGGATCTAAAAAGATTTTTGGCAGATTCAAGCAGCTAAAACTAAATTTCTGTGTTTCTCCAGGCTTCCAAGGGTGTTGGATTTCCATTGTCAAATAACTTTGGGAACACTGGATTATAAAGATTAGCTATGTATGTGCCCTGGCTGTTGTGGCTCAGTGGATTGAGCACCGTCCTGCAAACCAAAGGGTTGCTGATTCGATTCCCAGTCTAGGGCCCATGATTGGGTTGCAGGCCAGGTCCCCAGTAGGGGGTGTGTGAGAGGTGATCACATTTCTCTCCTCTTTCTCTCTCCCTTCCCCTCTGTATAAAAATAAATAAATAAAATCTTTTTTAAAAGATTAGCAATGTAGCTCTTTCTTTACTGCAGGGCCTCTTAGAACCGTTGATATATTAGTGTACCCTGCAAATCTCCAAAAGATGGCAAAAGCTTTCACATTTCTCAAACCCAAACCCTTCTGTAGAATACTTTTTTAAGGGATCTTTGTGGCTCTCTAAACACTGGTTTTCTGTGGAGCAGGTTAGAAAATGATAGTGTATAGAGCATTCTTTCCTTTCTTATTCCTGTTCAAACATTGCATCTTAAGTTACTATAGCAGAGACTGCTCAATACCACCCAATACCCATTCTCCCATGTTGTGGACCGTTCAGCCTGGTTTCAGGAGTTGTAACCCTCACCCCATGGTGGGCTGTGTAAGAGCCCAAGGGACCCACTTCATCTGGGTCTGTTCTGTCACAAGGACGTGAGCTACTAAGGAGACAAAGCTTATCTCCCTGGCAGGAGCACTGCTTCTGCCTCATCCATCTCTGGCCCCAATGCTTGGTTGGTTAGTCAATGATGGGTAAGACTCCTCATGGGAGGGGCAACCTAAGCCAGACACAACCACTTGGGAGGCCTCATGGAAGGACTCAGGGGGCTGCAGCAAAGAGGATGTGATGGACCCTTGCCACCCCCCTCCACCCCCCAGCCTATTCTGACATAGCCCGAGTCCTCATTTCCATCTGGGAGATGTCTCCTGCTTCCTAATCGGCTTAAAGCCTGAAACTGTGGGGGCGAGCGGTGCAGCCCTATACTGGCTAGGATGGCTCCCTGGGTGATCGGGCATAAGAAAGAATTCCTAAAGTCCTGTGAAATCTGCTTTGCTAAGAGTGCTCTTTCTTAGGTGATAAGTGTCCCAGGAGGAAATGAGTATGTCTCCCAAAGTTTGGCAACCCCCTTTCCTGACAAACACTGGCTCAGATTAACCCCTCAGATTTCTTTGACATGTTAAACCTGTATTCCGGTGTATTGGAACCCAATAAAAGCCTAGTGAGGAAGGGGCTCTGGGTCATTCTCCTCTGAGAGTTTGGCCACCTCTCCTCCCCAAGCAGATCTTGTCTTGGTAGTTTTTATTTTCATCCGTGATGAACGGGGGCTTCTATGGGCGAAGCCCCCTGCACTCCCATTGTTCTTTAATAACAAAAATCTCAATGTTATTTCAGAGGCAATGCACCCAGGTCAAAACTACATGCTCTAGCCTCAATGAAGCTAGGGAGAAATATGTGACTGAATTCTGGTCAATGATGTGTAAGCAGAATCATCGTGTGGGACTTTCAGAAGAATTGTTCACATGGAGCTGAGCTAACTGAGAGAAGTTCTCTTGTGCCCTCCACCCTCCTCCTTCCAGCTGCCTGGAATGCAGATGTGATGGCTAGAACACTGCAGCAATTTCTGGCCCTAAGTGAATTTAAGAATGAAAGTCTCATGCTAGCTTATAACTGCAGAACAACAAAATGATCCTAAGCCCTCTGATGACCATAAAACTACCAAACCACCACTGGACTGCCTATGTCTGTACTTCTTCATCATGAGAGAGAAGGTAACTTATCTTCCTCAACCCACTAACATTTTGGGCTTTCTGTCTGATGCAGCTGAATCTAACTGATTTGCTTTAAAGTTTACAGTTCAGACATTTGTATTTATTTATATTTAACTAACAGTCCTTTAAAGTACTTTTATTAGTCTTTGATCCTTGGTTAGAGGGTCAGTCACTACAATTCATCAAATATTCATGTTATTCCCTTGCTGGTACATTATAGGATGGCACTTCCGCACCCCTCTTTAGGTTGAGTCTAGCCAACGTGATTTGCTTTGGCCAATGGGATGTGAGTGGAAGTGATGTGCTCCTTTCGGATGGAATATTTAATTGCTATGTGAGATATTGTGGCAACTGTGGAAGCACATGTGGGCACGAAGCCGCCACTAATCTGTCCCCCGGAAGCTGATGAATAGAGAGGTCCGGACATGTTCCGGAACATGTGGCATGGTTAAGAAATGCACTTCAGCTGTATTTTATCTCTGAGATTGTTATCACAGTGGATGCTCACCTCTTCTGACTCACAGCACAGAAACTACCAAAAGATGGTGGCAATAATCACCACATGGTTTATTGCTTTATGACTTCTGAAACAATATTTGAGAAGAACCACTTTTTACTGGGTGCCTCAGGAGGCACTGTGCCAGAATTACTTTACTCATTCTCCGCATTGACCCTGTGAGGTAGATTGTTCACAAAAGAGAACGCTGAGGCAGAGGAGGGACCCAGTGCCAACACACATTCTCGCCACCGCGTCCAGCCTGCAACATCTGAAGGCCGCCCTGGAAACACCAAAAACCCTCAAGAAGCTGGCTGGTGATGTGGGAATTCTGACCTTTTCTGACAACAGGGAGGAAAGTAAAAAAAGAAAGATTAAAAAAGCAGCTTCCTTTCCCATGGCTGACCACACCCTACGTGGCCCAAACCAGGGCATGCCAGGGCTTGTGGCCCCTGCGCCCCACTGAGGACAGCACAACAGTAGGTCTTCTGACTCCTCACCTGAGTGCCTTTGAACTCCAACCTGCTCTCTGAGCCATGGTCAAGGTAACCTAGCAGCTGAGAGGAACTAATTGGGCAACATTCTCTGACTGCTGGCACGAACAGTTATAATCTCAGCATCACCGTGGCAACCTGACTGGAATGCTGGTTATTCACACAAAGAAAGACCAGTCTCCATTCAGACCAGGACTGCACTTTGTCTCTATTCCACTTTTCCCAATACAAGTTGCTACTGAACAAAACAATGCTTCTTTTAAGAAGAATGTTTATCATGGGTCTGTGGTAAAATGGCATTTTCTTAGCCTAGAAAATTTTGGAAAGGGGTGGGGGGAGTAATACATCCTCTAAGAGATTTTATTAAGACAGACTGTATACAAGCAGCAGTAAAGGTCATCAGAGAACATGTGACCTATAACCAGGCCACGGATTCTAGGGGGATGTCAACAGTACAGCATGGCCAATGAATCACTAACAACGAGATCACATTACATTGACCAGTATGCATCTCCCGGGCACCCACTCGTGCTGCTGTGAACCTCTCCTCCAAACCCTCCAGTGGTTCCACTTGCCTACTCCATCCGCCCTTCAACGCCAGCCAATATCTTAAAACCGCAGTGTTCCCTTCTCCATGCATCAGCAGACTACTCACCAAGACCAGAAGATGTCTTGTATGCTCTTAGGTGCTGTGTCCTTGTTCCTGCCCAGGAAGTGCCTTGCTCGCATCTCAGCCAAAGTCTTACCAGTCCTTCAAGGCCCAACTCAAATCATAGTTCATACCTAAGGATCCTCCCGTTACACCCATTAGAGTAAATGTCACATTAAACTACATCCCGGAAACTGCCTCGAACGCATCTGTCTTACTGCCCTGGAAGGCAACTCTCAGGGAGCAAAGTGTACGTCTCCATTATGTCTGAATCCCCCAAGGTGATTGACAGGAGTGCCTTCCATAGCAGCAGTAGGGCATGGGAGGACAAGTAGCAATTTGTGTATCAACTGATCAGGGTTTCAGTGGGGCTTTGCCACTTTCAGTTGTGTAATCTTTGAAAAATTACTTAATCTCGTTGAGCCACTTTCTTTACCTATCAACAGGATGCTACTCACAGTGTGGTCTGTGAGCACCCAGGAGCCTGTTAGAAATGCGGAACCCTGGGCCCTGCCCAGACCTACCGAACCAGAATCAACACTGTAACAAGATCACCGGGTGATTCTAGTAAGTGTTACTATTCCAAAAGTGCTGATAAAACACACCTAGCAGAGGTACAAGAATGAGTTTATGGAAAATATCCATCAAAGAGGGTGATACATAACACAACTGCACTAACTGAGAAAACTATTACTATTTAGTTCCAATGAATGTATTGAAAATTGAACCGTTTGGTGTTGTGGAGGATTCGGGAATTATGACATGAGCTTGCTCTCAAAGAGTATGTCTAATTACTAGTCATAATAGAGAAAACTAAGTGAAACATAAATGAAGGGAAATGAAAGACTGTGGTTTAGAAAAACAAATGAGTGAGCCTGACTTCATCATTTACAATTTTCCTGACACTGAGCAAACCCACCCAAATCCTCTAGCCCTCGGTTTCTTTTCCTATAAAACAGAAATTAGAACGCAGGCAGGCTGCCTGCCTCTCAGAATTGTACTAACACTGAAATGAGACAAATGCATGGAGGATTTTGTCAAATATAGAGCAACGGTGATGTCAGTTTTTGTCATTTAATATTAAAATGAAATGTGGCCATCACAAATCCCCCAGTCCTAAATTCATGCTCAAGGGCAGCCATCCTCGAAGGGCATGTGAAGAGCGAAACGGTATATCACACCCACTGTGAGTGATGTTCACCTGATCTCACTTCGTAGGGTTTGAGGATGAAGTTGTAATGGAAGGAATGAAGACAGAGTGCTGAGGAGGGCAGCTGCCTCTGCCTTCTCAGCAGCTGACATGGTAAGAAAAGGACTGGGGGTATCTACCTACCGCTTTGAAAATGCTGGGGAAGGAGTGGGGGGACGCCAGCAGGAGTCCCAGGAGGTGAGGAGTTCCTAGCAGACCTGGGGCCCTCTCTGCTCCAGAGCGCAGGAGAGAACTGTGAGGGGAGTCCTGTGGGTTCCAGGTTGCCAGGCGGAACTATGAGGGCAAGGGCCTGAAACCGGATGGAGCTGAGGGTCAATCTCTCAGATGAATAAGGAGGGAGCGTTTGCTGAAGAAACTGCTGTAATCCATTTTTCCAGAACTCTGCTCAGAAAGGAGAAGGGATAGAGTTCAAGAACCCTGCTCTAACCAGACTGACAGGCAGAGCACAACGTAATTGTTACGGGAGTTCAGGTGGGTGGGAAGGCCATATAAACTGTCAGTGCCAAGGGAGGCAAAAAGGACAAGGTGGGCATCTGGGCAGTAGAATACACACAGGACTGGTATAAACAGAAGGGAAACAATGCTTTTTTTAAACGGTGTAGCTTTAAAAGGATATGTATTAATCACATATATCACTTCTGTCAGAAACGACAAATGACAGAAACATGTCACTTATAGGACAGCACCTTCATTCAGCAAGCTCCATGTTATTTCTAGAGATTGTGGTTCCACAAGCATTTTAAAAGGGAAATCGACTTTAAGCACTAAACACGTGGCTATGACAAAGTGGGAAACACGCATGGGATAAAGAACATATAAAGCCATCACCATTATTATTTTTTTACAAGTACCATGTCTGCTCCAGGAGAGAAAGGAATAAGTGTACAAATTACACAGCTGTAATAATCTGTTTGCATTCTCCTTTCCCACTCGAGTGCGCTTCCTCTCCCCACAGGGCAGGGGCTGGGTTCCCTTCGTATTAATAGCCTTAGCAGTGTGCACAGTACCCAGGACACAGAGGGCTCAGTAAACGATTAATTTTACCAAGATGGACAAGAAAACACACATAAGTTATTTACTTTATGGTTGGCGAAATAAAGAGGTAAGTGAGGATGACTTTATATTGTACAGCATGAAGATAAGCATGCACAGGGCTTGGGAAGGCACAGCTGGGTACCGGAGAATCCGTGGAGCCACATGCAGATACGGTGCATCTTCCTGGAAGGCCTATTTTCCACAAGAACGTGCTGTTTGCTTTAATATGTCATATTAAGTATGGATAAGTTTGTATCAACTATCAACTTTTTTTCCTGTGGTGTTACCATAGTCCCCCCACCAGTATCTCTAAAGGTTCAAATTACTCTTCTTAACCAATAGGGCTGTTTTTGTAAAAACATTCCAGAGTATACTGTTCACCTATACCACTTGTATCCTTAATTTTCAAATACAGTAAATCCTCTTTATTTCACCCCCATTCATTCATAATTTGCAATTACTTAGAGAGGTGGATAGCAATGAAATCTTCTATTGTCCATACAGAGTAGGTTTTAAGAAAAGCAGTAACGTAAAGAAAAGTAACAAAAAATACTTATTTTTTCTTGGCCATTTCGAGCAGTGCAGTGGCGTTCACGTCCAATCGCTGGCCAACCACAGACACCTCTAGGATCTCTAATAGCACTGACACTCCAGTACCTCCCAGACACTAAGGTTTAGACAATAAGACTCTTTACAAACTACTATTAAGTCTCACTTCTCACCAGTACCTAAATGCCCCCCACCGCCCCCAAGTCTGTGGGCCAGCGAGGTCGGTCTGGGGGGCAGACAGGATCACTGTAGCTCTCGAACAGAGAGATGGTCACGCTGGCACTAGTGAACTGAACCGAACATTTTTGTTTTGCGCAGTTTTCAGAATATACGTGTGTGTGGGTGTTTCACAATTAAAAGGGATGAAAAATAATTTAATCATGAAGAAGGCTGCTTCAGTTTAGAAGAATGAGGAACTAGATAGCATAAGCAGCAGCCCAATGTTTAAAGTATCAGTTTCCTGTCCTAGGAGTGCTTCAGAGCTCAGTAACTAAGGCTTACTTAAAACCCAGGAGGTAAGCATCTTTTGTTACAGAAAATCTCACCCTGATTATTGAATTCCACTCAGTAGCTAACCATACCATTTAGCACAATGCTAACTATATAATACATGTAGATAAAGTACCTACTTCACTGACATACTATTTTCCAGTGAATGTGTAACTAAAACGAGCCTATGGCCACATCCCCCAAAACTGGTATCAGCTTACATCTTCCAACTTGTTCCAAATCTTTCTGGGGCTAGTTCTTTCCAACAGCCTTCTCAGGTGCCCTTCTCAGCCACTACGTTCAGATGCTTTTTTGAGACAAGAAAGTTGGGAAATATATGGCTAGAGATATCGTTGGAAAGAACTGGCATTTTGTGCAGCTGATTATTAAGTCAAATAATGAATTAGAAAGGACAGTAACTGCAAAATCTACTCTGTCGTGAGAGGAAACTTTCCCTCTTGAGCCGAACCACTTACTTGTCTTGCACCAAAGCCACATGCACCAAAGCCACCACAAGGGTCAAAGCACCAAGAATGAGGCCCAGGCGTCTGGCCAGGACTGGCAAGGAGACACTAGTTCTTGCCTTTGCAGCAGGAGAAATGTACAGTGAAAATGGCTTATCAGTTCAGAACTTGGACGCCAACAGAATCAAAGCAAAGACTGTCATGGTAATACTGGCAGAGGAGGGGGTGTCAGGGTGGATCTGTCTGAAGTGGAGAAGATTCTTACCAGTGAACCACTTGGCTACTGGATACGTTTAATTTACTTTAACTCTCTCCAGGGATAATAAAACATAATTAAACAGCCGATATGTGTTTTGGTGATTTCCATATACCCTAACACACTCAATGGAGTCACCGACCTGAGGCGGAGCTGGCAAGACTGCCCTCAGCTTCCATCTCTTAGTATCACCTCACCCTTCCCAACCAGAAGGCCAGGTCCTCATTTCCTCTCACAAAGTGGCCTCTGAGTTTGCTAGGCAAAGCCAGTGGATCTCATTTTACCCGAAAAAACCACTGCTGAAAAGCCTGGCTTAGAACCTTACTCTGATAACATACAACATGCCAACGGCGTGCATTATGAACTGCAAGGTTGGAGGGTAGGGCTCCTAAGCGATAGGAAGCTCCCTTAAGAATGCAATTTACATAATTTTTTACTTTTTTAATTGATGTTGGAATCCAGTTGTCTTCATTTTCCCACCACCACTTTTAAAATCAGGTGTCAAAAGGAAGAAAGAACATTTGCATTATAGAAATCATTTCAGTTCAAATTTCAGGCCCTGCTACTTACTAGCTATGTGACTTTGAGCAAGCTACTTTACTTTGTTGAGTTCCCTAAATTTCTTATGAGTCAAGTGCATCTCCCACATAAGGTACTTTTTACCCTACCACACACACACATGTGCACACACACACACCTGTTCTACTTTAACTGCTTTCAATTAGTCTGTTCATAAGCAACTTCCTTTCAAGCTGGTTCCACCTTCAAATCAAATTAAGCATCATGTCCACCAAGCCCTTCCTAAAATCCACTTCCTTCTCCCTAGCAGAGCTTAGTTGCTCCTCCTCTGTGTTCTCATGGTGTTTGTTCTAGAACAAAACTGTCACACCTGCCATGTATTCTAATTATGTGTTTCAGTGTCTGACTCCACCTCTAGACTGTGAGTGAGCTACCTGAAATAGTTCTGAGTCCCATTGGTAGTATCTCCAGTTTCCACAACTGTCAAAATTCTCAACAAGGGTGGGATGAATGAATGAATGATAATAGCATTCATTTCTTGAGTATTCACTATGTGCTAAGCACTTGCATACATTATCTGTAATCTTGGCAAAAACTCTATCAGGTGTACATGAGCATTGTAATTTTACAGATGAGAAAACTATCGTCCAAACCAAGCAAACAAGTGATTAAACAACTATGCCAACCGACAATCTGCCACGAAGAATCTAGCACAACACTTGGCACTTACTAGGGCTGCATAAAATGGCATCTTCCTTTCTTCTGCTCCAATGATAACAGTGTGAATTCTATAACGTAAGAGTCGGAAACTAAGTTCGTTGGTGCTGGTTAACACTTTAGCTTCAAAAATTTGAAACAAAAGTTCATTTTGCTGAATTTTGCATCAGAGCTCATGAACAGTTTTTACCTTTTTTAAGATTTTTTAAATTCATTTTTAGAGAGAGCGGAAGAAAGAGAGAGAGGGAGAAAAACATTGATATGAGATGCTCAGTTGCCTCTCATACGTGTCCAGGCAAGGAAACAAACCTGCAACCCAGGCATGCGCCATGACTGGAAATTGAACCTGTGACCTTTTCCTTTACAGAATGATAGCCAACCAACTGAGCCACACTGGTCAAGGCCATGAACAGGTTTTTCAATTTCACATTAATTATTCCCAAAATATCTCCTGAAGGTCTGCTCTATGCCAGCTCTGTACTGTGCACTGAGAATCCACAGAAGAAATGTCACAATCCCAGTCTCCCACGAGCAGGCACTGGGAGATGAGGGCATTTGTGGAGCACCTGCTAGGGGAACTTCTTAGTGCCTCAGAGCACATATTCTTAATGGGCAGATGTTACATGCCTATTAAGTCCGCCATTAGGGGATCTATGAATCATTTAATGGAACATAGAGAAGCCTGTGCAACTTATGTGGCCACAGAAGATTCTTTTAGGAAGATAGTGTTCATGTTACAATCGAAGAGCAGCCCACATGTGGACTCCTACCACTGGGGTAATGACGTGAGTCCTGAGGGAAGTGACGAGGCGATCCGATGAAATGGTTATATGGCTGCCACCCAGCAAAGCAGTGAGCATCGGGACACGAAAACCATTCATCATTGCCCTGCCACCCGCTCCCTGGAGGAGTCCCTTGTTTTCACCAACCCATTATGTCCATTTGAGCCTGGCATCCTGGTGTGCCTCTGCTCATAACCTCAAGAGGCATCACTCACATAGCATCCCATGTGAATGGCACCCTGGAGAACAACACAATGTGACAGGAATACACTAGGAATGGTGTGCAACACGAGTGGTCCTGACTACCAAAGGAAGTAAGGGTGCCATGCACCTTCAGTGGCCAAGCCACAATCAATAAATCCAACTTTCAGGCATCATGTGAGAAGTCTATTGTGTTTTTCTGGCCTTGGCCAATCACGGTAAAGTGAAGCCTAATAACCCAGGTCCTCTTTCTCTGCCCCCAAGCTCAAGCATACAATCAGCCACATATAGCAGACCCTAAGTAATTACTCTCGGCACTTTAATTTAGCTATTAAAATGCCACCCTAGCTAAAATATGCTCTTGTCAGATTTCCACCCAGTGTTAATAACTGCCACACCATCTTTGAAAGTGACAAACAGAACTGAGAGAGGATAAGAAATAACAACGATGAGTGATTACAGCCTCATTTTATGCCATTCGTCACAGTAACCACCTGTGACCTGTTTTGCAGGCCTTCAGCTCTCACCATCATTCTAGGTGGGCTGAGCGATTATTGTTTACAAACTCCTCTGGACAGACCCTGTTTCACAGTGTCTCCCACGTAGCCACACAATGACTGGAACAAAATGCCATGGTCAGGTTCACGGAGGCTGACAATAAACTGCCACACTGAACTTGGCATTTGCTTCTGAGGAACACCATATTTCACCATGTGTAATGCACACTTTTCTGCCCAAATTTTTGAGGAAAAAATAAGGATGTCCATTATACATGGGTAGTACTAATTCTGTATCTATATAAAGGTTTTTAACTATTTTATTTATGTTTATACATTAAAAGTGTAACCCTAGAAAGCAATCATGAAGTCTATATGCAAAATAATACCCTGGAATACAATAATCGGTTTTGTTTCTAAACATAAATAAATAAAAATTGAATTAAAAAATTAAAACTAAAGATTTTTTTCCCAGAAAGCTTGAACCAAAAATGTGGGTGCACAGTATATATGGCAAAATATGGTAACTTGATACTGGTGATGTGGGGGATCCCACCTCATTCAGGCAAAAGTCTAAAAACATCAACCTGCTTCCCTGACTGGCTGAGTAGGTATGTATTAATCTAACACCTGCCCTTCATGAGATGTGTGTTCAGGCATGTAGCTATTGAAAGGGTTCAGGACACATCACCCCAAAATATGCCACTTTGGCATGAGGATTAATTATGTTGAGCTGAAGACCACTGAAAACACACACGCACACGCACACGCACACAGGAAGGGCAGGATGCGGTTTATGAATCCTCGAGACACTTCTAGACTCTCATGGCCCAGAGAAGGCACCGGAGGAATGAATGGACACAGCAAATCTTGCTAGCAGGCCCTTGTCTTCCATTAGGTTCCCTTGTATACTTACCGTCTCACAGTCTCCCGCTCTTGGAAGCCTAAAGCCCTTTGTCCTTTGTCTACTGACTTCCTTACAAATTCATTGCTTTTTTCTTCAGATGCTATATAAACCCAAGTTCTAACCACTAATTTGAGTTACTCATCAATGAGTTCCCCTCTATGTGTAAATGATGGGCATCTTAAAAGAAAAACTCTTGTTTTTCTTTTTGAATTTGTCTTTTGTCAGTCTAATCTGCAAGGTCCCAACCAACAAACCTAAGATGGGTTGAAAAAACAAGTTTTCCCTCCCCTGCACTACGTTCTATCAAATAGTTCTTAACCATGCCCATAAAATTCTGGGAACCTCTTGAAACTATATTCCAGGTATTGTGCGTTTTCATTTTTTAGGGAAGACAAGCCATATATCTGATCATTTATTTTTTCTAACATTATTTGTTTATTTCTAGAGAGAGGAGAAGGGAGGCAAGGAGAAAGGGAGAGAAAAGGCAACGTGTGGTTACCTCTCACACGCCCCCAACTGGGGACCTGGCCCGCAACCCAGGCATGTGCTCGGACTAGGAAAATCAAACCCTCGACCCTTTGGTTCCCAGGCTGGCACTCAATCCACTGAGCCACACCAGCCAGGGCATTGATCATTTAAAAGAACTCTCATATCCAGAATCTCAGTTGACCCTTCAATAATCCTTCAACATGAGCTGGGTTGATGGTATACTCACTCCCATTTCATAAGGGAAGAGTCAGTTCTGAGCTGTTACCTGAGTCATCTAAGAATAAGTCAGGGAACCCTCAAGCTCCACAGATTTCCACAAGGTGCATCCACTATCTCTGAGACTTATCCATGCAGATTGCTTGGCTGAGATGACTTATCTCTTATCTAGACTAAGTCCTAAGAACAGAAACTATTTTTATTTTTCCTGTATCATCTTTTTCAAGTTATTCTATTCTATTCTATTCTATTCTATTCTATTCTATTCTATTCTATTCCATTCCATTCACCCTCCCTCTCTCTGTATTAGGGGGTGGAGTGTTAGTATGTAAAAATAACTGTGATCAGTCAATTAAGAGAAAGAACCTTTGGTTTTCAGAAATATCTATTTCTGTAAGACCCAAAACCATAAAACTCCTAGAAAAAAACATAGGCAGTAAACTCTTTGACATTACTCTTACTTATATTTTTTTGGATATGTCTCCTTAATCAAGGGAAACAAAAGAAAAATAAACAAATGGAACTACAACAAACTAAAAAGTTTTTGTACAATAAAGGAAACCATCAATAAAATGAAAAGAAACCTACTGAATGGGAGAACATATTCACCAATGATACATCTGATAAGGGGTTAATATCCAAAATATATAAAGAACTCATACAACTTAACAAAACCAATAAAATCCAATTAAAAATGTGCAAAAGACCTGAATAGATATTTCTCCAAAGTGGACATACAGTTGTTCAATAGACATATGAAAAGATTCTCAACATCAGTAATCATCAGAGAAATGCAAACTAAAACTACAATGAGATATCACCTCACCCCTGTCAGAATGGCCATCATCAATAAATCCTCAAAGAGCAAGCATTGGTGAGGCTGTGGAGACAAGGGAATCCTCGTATATTGTTGGTGGGATGGTAAACTGGTACAGCCACTGTGGAAAGCAGTATGGAGGTTCCTCAAAAAATTAAAAATAGAACTACCATATGACCCAGCAATTTCACTTCTGGGTATTTATTTGAACAAATCCAAAACATAAATTGGAAAAGATATATGCAACCCCATGTTCACTGCAGCATTGTTTACAATAGCCAAGACATGGAAGCAGCCCAAGTGTCCACCGACAGAAGACTGGATAAAGACGACGTGGTACGTATGTACAATGGAATACTACCCAGCCATAAGAAAGAAGGAACTCGTACCATTTGTGACAGCATGGATGGACTGAGAGGGTATTATGCTAAGTAAAGTAAGTCAGTCAGAGAAAGATAAATACCATCTAATTGCACTTACAGGTAGAATCTAAAAAACAAAATAAATGAACAAACAAAACAGAAACGGATTCATAGATACAGAGAACAAACTGAGGGTTGCCAGATGGGAGGGGGTTTGGGGACTGGGTGAAAGGTGAAGGGGTTAAGAGGCACAAATTGGTAGTTACAGAACAGACACAGGGAAGTAAAGTACAGCACAGGGAATATCGTCCATGATCCTGTGAAAACGTCATGTGGGCACTAGACTTATGAAGGGAGGTCACCTCATAAGTTATATAAATATAAATATAAAACTAATATAATATTGACTGTAGACTATAACTGAAAAAATAATTTTTTAAAGAATATGCTGGGGTTGTGATGATACCACTAACCCCCCCCCGCAAAGAAATATCTATTTCTGTTTTCTGTCACAAGACACATGTGGGACCAACAGAAGGTAATGACTGTAAATAAGGCCATAAGATGTCGGGGGGCAAGACCGAAAAACCTATCACAAATGCTAAGAAACACTTGCCAGGTGACTGGGAGAAAGGAACTTCAAGATCCAGAAGTTCCCAATACTCTATAATTGCTGAAAATTAACCAACTACAATTCTCACAAAGTGACAGCTCAAAACCTCCTTTCAAATCCTCGCAAAATCAACTACTTCATCTCCAAACACGTTAAGCAACTCCCAGGGATCTTACAGAAACCGCGGAGCTCAATCGGGTGCAGGTTCTGCCCTCAGGGAGCTCAGGGACTGCGCAGGGAGAGAAAGCCAATGAGCACAAACGGACAGGCTACAGGACATCTCCCTCGTATGGTTTCCCAGTTCCCTCCTCATCCTCAATTCCGAAGCCTCAGAAACTGTACCCATCTCTCGATAAAACAGTATCTGGACAATGTGTACATAGGAAAAATGTACATTTGACTTCAACACCCAAAACAATATTTTGAACAAAAAACAATTTGAGAGAAAAGTTTCAAGTTATACTTCCAAGTCAGTTGGTGGAACATCAGCAGGATGTGTAATTAATTTTGAAAAGTGCCACTGCAGTCAACAAAGAGGGTGTGGTCTAGAACGCACCTGGTGGTACGAAAGAATCCTTAGTGATCACTCTGTATCCTAACAAAATAGTTTACTTATGGGTATTTTTACTCTGTTTTAGCTATGCTTTTGGCAGTTGGTTGGGGCTTTAGAGTTGCCATGTAACATAGTTATTTTTCTCATAAAAAAGGAGGGGGGGTCTGTCCCAGGCCATTTCTCAGACAGAACATCTGGTTTTCAAGAAAAATTAATGCCTGTATCTGTGACAGAAATAGAAAACAGTCAAGAAGCATCCCCCAAAAAAGTACTAATGAAGCCTTGGCGGTCCAGGGAAGGCAGAAATTGTTTCTAATAAGCAAGAAGCAAGGAATATTTTGTCTAGGATCCTGAGTTTGTGCCCACCTGTTGAAAGAATTTGTACAAATGCGTACGGTAGATGTCACCCAGCAGCAGGACTAAATGTTGGGCAGGCAAGTTCAGGACAGGGCGAAGGACACAGGTAGGGGAGTTGGGGAGAACTGGGTGGATCAGGCAAGTTCTACCCCCAGTTCCCAAACTGGGGGCTGTGAGAAAGGAAAGGACAGGCTGGAGTTAGCAAGATCAGGCAAAAGGAAAGGACAGAAATCCCTACAAAAGGTAATGAGGATCCTACCTAATTAACATGCAGCGTTTTCAGCATATGAAATACCATATCCTTGATCTACCCAAAAACTATTAGGCCTGAATCTAACTTCTTAAAACAATCATCACACATGAGGATTTATCAAACACAAGGGTTTTTTCAAACACATTCTTTTATCTCCTAAGAGAGGATATTTTCAACCACTTCACTGGGCACAGGAATAACCGTCCTGGTCTGTCCCAAAGACAGAGGTTCCACAACGTTTCTGTCTTACTTTCCAGTAAAAACTGGCTTTCCCCTTTGACGCCATGGGGCGTGCCCATATAAATCACATTTCTAAGAACCCCATATAAGGGCCACTTTATCGGTCTATGTAAGGCCAGACAGCACTTTCAACCACCTCCCTCAACCCTTCTCTCCTCACTCAGTGCACTTTCTCAGGTTGCACAAGTACAAACACATGGAGAATGTGAAGAATGTACCCTAGTTTAGCAGAGCTTGCTGTGTTCTGCCTGTAGAAGTGCCCCCAAATGGTGCGAACTGAAGCAAAACAGCCACAGAAGCAAAATGCAGTCTTGAGGTCAGTGCAGGACCAGCTGCCCTTGTCTCCTAGACATTCCTGGCTGGAATCCCATGGAGTAAATGTGGGGGAAGAACAGACAGGACAGACCAGCGGATCAGGAAATACCCAGCTGCAGCACAAGAGAGCAGTCACCAAAAACATAAGCGAAGCACACAAAGGGCAGTTTCCCTGCAGGAGGGCCCCCAAGGGCAGGCCTGTAAATTATCCCTGGGTATTTCTTTACAGTGCCATGACCTTATGGCTGATTTTTAAACCCCGCCTCCTGAACCATAAGATGTTCCCATAGGGCATCACCAGGTCAACAAAAACAGCTTCTACTATCTGATCTGAAATCTGCATGGTCTTGTGTCACCCCCACAGAGCAGCTTCCTCATTCAGCCACTTCTGAAACCTTTTCCCCACTTTATCAAGAGTGATTGCTACACCCACAAAAGAACAAGTGTTCAAGAAAAATCATCGTTTCTTTCATAATTTTAATGTGTCAACTAAGGGAAAACTATACAACCTAGAAGTCAAATGTAATGTTCGTATCTCAGGTATTTATTCTGCTCCAACGCTACACAGGACACTGGCAGAAAAGATTCATTCATTTATTCGTTAGACAGAGACATACCAAGTACTTAGGACTATACTTCATTAATTCTAAAATACAGTTTTTTTCACAATTTAAAGTCTCTGGAATTGAAATACATCTGAAAATTAAGATACTAGTTTTCTCCTTTTAGTACATAACATAATGTAGCAACTTCCAATCAATTACATGGGCCACACAGGAACTACTCAATACTTCTCGACTGAGTACAATGCCCTTTTCCCCTTGAATTTGTCCTTCCCTCTCCAGTGCCTCCTTGGACGCTGCTACCAGAATAATCTCTCTGTAGCAAACCTGGACATGAATGAGCTAATGAATTCCCTTTACCTGTGGAGTAAGCATGCAGTAAGAAGCCCTTCATGGCCTGTCCTGGGATGACCTTCTCAGCATCATCTCCTCTTGCCTCCTGTCAAATTACGAGCATCTTCCTCAACATACCAAATTTCCCCCAACTCCACATGACTTCCTAGTCTGGACTACTTGAAATCTTTTTCTGATAGCTCCTGTTTTCCAAGGCTTATATAAATGTTCATCTTCTGAGGTCCCCAAGTCTCCTGTTTTATTACAACATTATCACACACTCATGTGAGCCTCTTTATCTATATCCTCCAACAGAATATGATTTCTGCAAGGCGAAGGCTGTATCTTGCTCATTTCTTATAGAAAGCCCTTGAGACACTGCCCAGCGAGGAGTTGGAGATCAAAACATAATTGTTGAAAGGATGGATGAACAAATCTCGTGACAGTCTCTCCCTCCACTCACAAAATGACTCGCAAGTTCACAAAGTTCATGACTTTTAGAGGTCATCAGTAATCAGATAGTATTTCCCGTCTTCCGGGCTACTCTCACGTCTCAGGTTCCCCTTGTCCAAAAAAATGACAATTCTAGACTGATGGTCTCTAAGCTCCCTTCCATTCTCCAATTCTGTTATTTATACTCCAAAGAAAATTATCTGCTATTCTACTTACCTAGCATTTATAAATGCTGCTCTCCACTGTGAGGTACCATTTTCAAAATGAATTCTCAGAATGACAAAAGAGCCTGGAGCTCACGATTCTGGAGGTTGTGTACTGTGGAGGAGAGCGTGTCTAAAGCCGCAGGAGGACTAGGTCATTTGAAAAATGCATATTCAGTATAATATTATATCTGCAAAATACACACTCTCTTCTTTACAAGCAAAAAAATATAAGGTTTGACAAAGTCATCTTGGAGTCTGGAGAAAGAAATAAAGAGTAATTCTCAACTGAAGAGAGGGCATGGTATTTTTATATGCTTTATCAAAGTGGGGCAAAGGTTTGAGAAGTCCATGAAACATTGGTATAGTAAAAGCTAACACAGCATCGTCCATGTTAGAGTAGAGACTCTGGTGTTACTTTGGGTTGAAATTCCAAATCTATCCCATGCTAAGTAGCTCTGTGACCCCGAACACTTTACTTAATCTCTGCAAACCTTAGTTTTGTCACCAGTGAAATAGGGATTGTCATACACATCTCATAGAGTCATTACAGGAATTTAATTAAAAATTGCAAATAAAGCTCCTCTAACAGTGCTTGGCATTTAAGAGGCCCCTATTAATGGTCCCGATATTACAACTTCTCCAAATCAAACACAGAGGCCATGTTACATGCGCCGTCACACTGCATGGGACACAAGATGAACACAGGCGCTGGAGAAATACAGCGAAATGGGGGTGGTGATAACAACGGTGATGAGGGTGACAACAGAACAGCAAGTGTCTGCGAGTGACATTTAATTTTTTATCTTTTTCATGATCTACCAGCGTGTGTTTTAGGGAGTAGGGGATAAGAGATTTTTTTTAATTTATAAAATATAACGTAGATACAAAAGGTGTTTATGACATATGTGTACAGTTTAAGTAAAAATTACAAATTGAATATCGTGAACACGCATGTACTTGCTACCCAGCTTAGGAAACAGAACATCACCGCTCTCAGAAATCATCCGGATGACCTCCCTGAGGCAACCTCCGCCCACTTCCCATGACAACGGTACCTCGAATTTTAGATTCCTCATGTTTAATCATTTCTTGCTTTTTAAAAAGTTTTCTTGAGCTATAATTCACAAACCTTATGATCACCCATTTGAAATGTACAATTCAGTGTTTTTTGGCATATTCAGATATGTGCAATCATCACCATAGTCAATTTTACAGTTTCTTCACCTCAAAGAGAAACCTCGTACCCTTTGGCTATCTTCCCTATCCTCAGCCCTAAGCAACCCTTAACCTACTTTCTACATAGATTTTCCTGTTCTGCACATTTCATACAAATGAAATCATTCAACATGTGACTTTTTATGACTGGCATCTTCCACTAAGCATAATATTTTCAAGGTTCATCCATTTAGCAGCATGTATCAGTAGTTCATTCCTTTTTATGGACAAATAATACTCCACTGTATAGAGACACCAAAGTTTGTTTAGTCATTCGTCAACTGATGGACATTTGGATCATTTCCCCTTTGTTGCTATTACAATCGATGCTGCTATGATCATTTACAGACAACTTTCGGTGTGGACATGTTTTCATTTCTCTCTGGCATATGATACCTAGGAGTGGAATTGCTTGGTCACATGGAAACTTGGCTTAACTTTTTGAGGAACAGAGTACAGCAGCTTTTAATCCGATCCCAGAAGACAAAAATATAAAAGTATGTTAATGACTTTATGCTGCTAAATCAGCCGATTCAGCCGAAGGTACACGTTCAATGCCTGTGGCAACTCTTCATCAGCCTTATAAATAGTTACACATCAATTATTCACACATGTACAGTTATCATCTTGTAAGAACTGATATTTCCCAGCTGTTCCAGGCTGTCAGTAGCACAAATAGAAGTAGACTTAATAGAATGAAGGCGTCCCCATTTTGTGGCCATTCTTGGTTGATTCCTTTGACTCTCGGAACACCTCTTTACAACCATTTTGCTTTTAGACCCTGTCCGCTATTTCTGTGGATGGTGACTTTAATGATGAGAGCGCTAACAGTGGAATATAAAAATGGACCAATATTGCAGACCTACAGAAATACAGAAATATCAACCAATTGGGCACTGTGTATTTTTTCAGACTGACTTTCCAGCAAATAGGCTTAAAAAAGTTAAGATAAATCTACTTCCCACCAACAGTCTGAAGGGTCCAGAATATGCTGACATCACATGATGCCATCACATGATGATCAGAAAGTGGGCAAGAGGTGGCTGGAGAGAGATTAAGGAACAGAAGCTTCATTTGAGAGCGCCTGCAATGTGGCATCTGGAAAATCTATTCACACCCTCACAAATCACTGTGGGGCTGATGGGGAGGGTCTACAGCCTTCGCTACGAGAGTGCGAAGGGCATCTGTCTCTGATTTTCCTCCTGAACGCCTGCCTTGTTCTCCACGGTCTGCAGCACTCCGCTTTCGTTAGTCACGGCCAGACTGACGGACGGAGGCAGGGGCAGACTCACGAGGACATTACCTGCCTTCACGTCAGCTGCGTTGAGGTTACAAAGTTGGCCAACACAGAAATGCCTCTGAATTCTAATGCGGGTACTTCTGGCTGTCTTCAACTCATGTTATAACATTGCTCATAAAATGTAGGGTAGGCCCCAGAACGTGAGGATTCTCAACACCCCATGCAGACTGGCATGAAAATAGGCTGACTGTTCAGCCGCACATGGGAACTCCATATTCCCCTGATCTTGAAGTGCAATTAGTTAAGAACAGAAAGAAAATAATAATCCTCCTTGCAATAACAACCGAACTTGCAAAATGAAAACATACAAAAGAAACCATATTGATGTTTGAAACATACAGAGATCACTGTAATATATATTTTACCTCAAAGAATAGATATGCAGACAAAGGCTTGTATAATTTCCTAAAATCCAAATACATTCAGACAATCTATACACACCAGACATTACTAAGTAGAGCTTATCAGCAAAACTATTTCTATAATACAGTATAAACATTTTTTTCTTTCCCGCTTAAGTTTTATGGTCTAGATTAACAACATTCACAAAACAAAACAAAAAAATAGTAAAGCAAAGTGCTATCTAACATCAGTTTTAAAATCCAAAAATTTTTAAATCTTTTCTTTAACCTTGCTGCTAAAGAATTCTTAGACCTTAAGACATATGTAATGAATAAGAAATGCTGGAGAGAGAAAATGCAGTGGGGATATGTGGAGATTTAATTTACGTTGGCCAAAACACAATTTCCCCATTTACTGATTCTTTTCACACCAGTCACAGTAAATAGCACAGAACTTCTGGAGACACCCAAACACCTAACGTTTTACTATTAGCGCTTTTCAAATCATTCCTCCTTGGGCTGCCACCTTTTGCCAGCTCAAAACAGACTTCACAACTGCGGGTTTCTACTGCATAGTTCCAACACTGCAATCTTTTCCCTGAAGAGGTGTAAAATAGGTCAGCGTGCAGGGCTAATAGCATCAAATTGTTATTTATGGGAGGGGCAGGGGGAAGAAGGGATGCATATTGTAGAATTGTTAAGATGGCAAAAAAGGACACCAGCTGCAAGTGTTTGTAAGTAACTTGAGGATGCATATGTTCTACCTCCACAGTGGTCTGTCATAGAAGGACTGTCCCTAAATAGCTGACAGAGGAATACAAATCCAAGCTCCTCCTTGCACGGCCCCCACAGCCCCGGCCACTGTGCTCCCAGCTCAGCTCTCCAGCTCCTCCCCCATGACCGGTCCACCACGTGCCCAATCGGTGTTACCTAAGCTTTTCCATATGATCCACTGCCGTAAATGGATGGTCCAGCCCACAGCCTAGAAGCTCTGGGCCCTGGGACTGATAGGGTGACTGTCTACGCAGACCTGTCACCTGTTGTGGCACAGAGGTTGACAAATTCTGCCTAGGTGCCACCTATGGGAATATATTCATGGTTCCCTGGACTTGTCACATTGCCATCACAATTCCATGCTTTTGTATATGTCATTCCCTCCCCCTGGAACAACTTCCCCTCTTTGCAAAAATAAATATTTCTTGTTTTCAATGTCCAGCTCAGACCATGACCTGAAGAACTGGAGACACTCTTTTCTGTCTTCTCACTGAGATTCTCACCCGTAACAGCCTTCCTCCTTGTCTCCTGCACTGCAAGTAAGCCCCTTGAGGGCTTCTTTACTTTTGCACCCTTGGGGATAAGCACAACACCTGACAAATAGTAGGTGCTCCATTGCTGTTCTCAGAAATAATTTAGAACTCATCCAAAGCATGCAGAGAACAAAGAAGATTCAAACCCAGTCTGTAGCAAGTAGGGATTTATTCTGATGTGTACATGTTCAATCTCACCAGTGGAAGCGCTTCTCACTTGTGGACTCTCCTAAAGAAGTTCTTTAACGCCTCCTTCTAAACCCTGCGTGCAGTCTAGAAGATCTCAAGCAGATGTGAGTAGCAGCAGGCAAATTCCCTTGGCCCCTGAGCCTCCCTCCTTCTCCAAGGCTGGTTTAGCTGGAAGCCAATCAGTCACAGGAATACCGGTCTTACCCTGAGACCCAGCAACATTCAGCATCTAGAAATAGGTCCTAAAGAAATAATCAGCAATGCACGAGCAGTTATGTTCAAGGTTATTAAATGTAGCATTATTTATAAGAATACAAATTGGAAACAGCCTAAATGTTCAACAACAGGGGATTAGTTAAATAAATTATGAACATCTCAATGCTGGAACACTGGGTAGCCATTAAAAAATCATATTGATAAGAATTTTTCATGACATAATAGAGATGATTAAACAAAAAGAATAAACTATACTATATACAGTTTGATCTAAATTTAACTTATAGTGTGTCTGTTAATAAGAAGACTGGAAGGAAATATATTCATGTTCAGCAGTGTCTATATCTGAGTAACGGAATAATGGATGATAATAACCTTGACTTTGTTCTCCATCCTTTTTCAGTATTTTCCAAGTGTTCTATACTAAGCATGTTTCACTTTCGTGTGGAAGGAAGGGAATGGAATGAAAAAAATCAAAGCAGGAAGAAGTGAAGAGTGCTAACTGACGGGCTGTCCTGCTTTTGGCTGCACATAATTGTCCAGCCAAGTTCTGGAAAGCAAGTCCATTGTCAACATCCTGGTACACAAAAGTACCAAGGCTTCCCCGAGAATATACAAGTGACCCTTGGATAACATGAGGGTTTCCCTACATCCATAGTGAAGGATACAGGGAAAAGGGGGTCAATGAAAATCCAGGACAGATGGAGCAGGTCGGGTCCTGGAAGAAGAAAAGGAGGGGCTGGGAAGCACAGCCCAGGTGAGGGATTTCTCTAGCACACAAGGGGCGCTTATCTTCTGGAGCCCAACCCAGCATTCTTGTTCAGAGAGCACATCAGACTCTCCTGGGGCTATTTTAAACCACCACACGCCTGGACCCCACACCAGCCCTGCTGAACCATCACTTTCAGGTTCAAAAATTACAAGCTGAGTTCTTATTTTTTTAAGTTCCCAATTGATTCTGATGCACAGAGCTGGTTAAGAATCATCGGTTAAAAGGCAGGAAAGAGTGAGGACAGAGGAAACTGCCACATTCATAGGCGTGATGAGGGCAGGAAGCTGAAGGTGGAGAGGACTGGGAGTTCTCTTGACTATGTGGTGAGCATGGTGAGAGAGAAGGCAGGAGCAGAGGGCTTAAGGAGCAATGAAGTCTTAGCACAGTCTCTGGGTGTTGTTCAGAACAAGGCATATGGGGGCAGGAGGTGGAGGCATTCATTTTATAGAATGCCTGGGGGCACCGATGGACATTGTGAAATCGTTTCCCGGTAGGGCACAGCAATGCAGAGACCAAGTGAGAAGCGGGTGATCAGGTGAATCTAAATGTGGGAGTTTCAGGAGGAATTGATATGAAAGAGCAAGGAAGCAATTTAACATCAACCTCAGAGGGTTGTTGGAAGAACTGAATAATACATTAAGTATAGCCCAGCATCTCACACAGAATGAGAGCTCAATAAATGGTAGTTGTTATTGTCATTGCTGCTAAACCAAAGTGGTTCCCGTTTCATAGGGACCTGTCAAATAAGTCAGCAGTTACTCCTCAATTAACAGAAAAATGCCCAAGCTATGTGGGGTATTAAACCCCTCAAATAAGAGATGCAAATAACCATATATTTTGACAGGTTTCCATGTATACCATTGTGTAGTTGGTGGTTGATCATTCTTGTGATAATGACTAAAGATAACTGGTACCATTTTAGCATAAATGTAGCAGCACAAAAGACAAAAAAAAATTAAATGGAAAATAACGCTGTCTTTAGAAAACCCATGGTAGGTTGTTTTAGGGTAAGACATTCTGAGCCTGTGTATTCCATTATTGCTGCCCCTCGCTCATTTAAAAAGGGTTTATGGAGTTTGGCAAAGACACATAGAACAGAATTTAAAAAATGAGGCAATTAGTCTAAAGGAAATGAAAGGATAGGAAAAATGTATTTAGTGTCCAATGGAAATGAATGGGCATGCAAACAGGCCCCTTTTCTTGATGCCAGTGGTGGGTCTCAAATGTGACTGTGAATCACCTCACGGCAAACGCAAAGAGAACTGGATCAGCAGCAAACTCTGATGATTTCCAAAACCAAGAGAAAATGCTGGCACTGCTGTTACAGAAGCATGAACATTTTCCCTTAATAAATTGACAGTAAGACACTGAACAGTATCTACAATAGCACCCTTATAGCAACACTTCATCACTTGATTACAAGATACCTTTCTTTTATCCTCAAAAAACACCTTTAATGCCTAGTAGGAGAGACAAGGTACTGGGATCTAAGGGTGGCTCTCCTAAATTCAGAATTTTTTATACATTGTTTAGTAGTCCTTTTTGTTCCAGAGTAGACAAAAATTACTTTGAACATATCCAGCTCAAATCAATTAATGTTCCCATCTTTTGGAGGAAATCAATTCACACACTTCTACATGACCTCTGTGATCACTAGTCTACTAGTCTACAAATAATCATTTCCAACCTGGAATTCTCTACCAAGCAAAACCATCCAAAAATAATGAGGAAATGATGGACTTGCTCAGACACACGGAGTCTAAACATTTTCCAACTTTTCTCTGAAAGCTATTGAGAGAGGTGGTCCTTGAAAGTAAGGAAATAAACTAAGTAAGAGTAGACATGAGATCCAGGAAAGGAGATCCAGCATAAAGGGCTGAAGGAAGACGGTTAAAGGGAAGCCCGCCATAGTAAACTTGGGGCACAGGTGGTCCAGACCAGGGTCATCTGAGGCTCCAGAAGAAATGACTCCTAGCAAATGAAAGACCTGAATAGCTGCTGTAGCTAAATACACTGTGAGAGGGCAGCTCTTACACCAGCAAGACTGCAGAAATGCACCAGTGATGAGTGTATAAGAAACAAACAAACAAGCGAGAGCTTTGTGTTACAAAGGGGGGTAGATTACTATATATACACATTTGCTCACATAAAGAAACAACGGAAGCATAATAAGAAACTAATAAAAATGGCTACTTACAGGAGGCAGACAACAGCGACAAATAGATTAGGACAACTTTAAAAGTGAGACTTCTTAAAAGTATACCTTTTAGGTTGATTTAATTTTTGAACCATGTGAATGTATTACCTATTCAAAAAAATAAGAAAGTACATTCTAAATTTTTTTTTAAGATGCTGTTTCCCATGAGCAGGCGTTGACAGGACAGTGGTTTTTCTTGTTCTTATTTTCACAGCAGTCACTGTCGCCCTACCCCTGGCTTTTGTATTGTGTATACCTCTGAGACTCAGAGGCAAAAGGTTGTGAGACATGGCTACAGCCTTGAAAATGAAATCAATGCAAATGGGCAAAGTGGGAGAAGCCTTTCCAGTTTATCAAAACATGGAGCGCACCACTTGTTTTCTGTACAAGTAGTACTGGCTATGTACCTGTAGTGTGACCCGTGAAGGTGTACAGAAATCAGGGAACAAGTTTTTTTTTTCATAGGGACACTGCTAGATTTCCAAGCACAGCTGGGCTGGGCTGCCCCGCTCACTGAGGGGAGGTTAGTTAGAGTGCCTGCACCCTGCCCGCCAAATGTTGTTATGGGCCCCATTCACTGTGACGACCCAAAACACATCTGCCCACATTTCCAAAAGTCTCTACCCCTGACTGAGAACCACTACAAAGAATAAGTACAAAGGATAAAAATTAAAACTCGCCAACTTTTCCCCCCATCATGGTAACTAACTTTCATCAGTTCATTAATTTAATGAATTTTCATAACACAGTTGTTGAGAAATCATGAGCAATCTGATCTTACAAATGTCTGGCTATTACTAAAGATAGTTGTGCCTGGAGTTTAAAAACAAGAAAGAAAGTCTGAGCTGAAGAAAATCTGCAGAATCTAGAATTCTTGCCAGCTGTCAGTCAAACCTGCTTCAGCACTACGGAGTGTGCAGTTTCATTAAAAAAAAAAAGTTCATATATATTCTCTCATTAATTATGCTAATTAATTTCCTTGAGAGTCTTGTAAGCTTGGCAAAGAAAATATTATTTTTCCCATTTTCACAGACATGGAGTCTAAATCTTGGAGTGGTTAAGTGATTTTTTTCCAAGCTCATAATTGACAGAATTTGGGGTAGAAACCAGGACTTTTGGTTGCCAGGCTGGCAGTTTTTCTACTCAGCTGTTAATATTCACTCTAGACACTATTTCCACTATTTCCTTTATGCCAAACCTATAATATAGCTCAATCCAAACCTTTTTAACATGATCATTATAAATTTGAAACCAAGCATCTTTCTTTTAAATTTTGAGATCAGATACAATGGTCATCAAAACAGGACAATTAGAAAATCAATAAAGCTGGCTTTCTAAGCCCGCATAGGTTGGTGGAGGTGGGTATAGTCATTTTTTCATCTTACAGATGAGGAAATGGAGTCTGAGGAGGGTGTAAGCAGTGTGTTAGAGGTCACCGGTTAGTGAGGGTGGAGATGTAAATGCAAGCAGTCTAACTTGGTGGGGAAAACTTACAAGTGATTAAATTAAAAGATAAATCAAACAAATTGATAGGCATAATGCTTTAGATAAACAATGAAAGATTCCCTTTAGGTTTGTAAAGAACATTTAAATCAGCATGCCTCATATAAATTGTTTGTTGATTTGTAAAAATGACCTCACGATATAGTAACAATCAGTAACTGTCTTTTGTCAAACTAGCCAATATTTCACTTACACTAGTGAACATTTAGTAAGTTATCAGTTTCCCATTCCAATAACACTTCTGTGAAAATAATCAAATAAGACTCTTGGGCATCTTATTTAGATGACATGAAGGACTGAAAAATTTTCTACCCTTAGTTTACCCATTTATATATTGAAAAAACTGAAGAAGTAAATATGCAAAAAACTTCCAAACGTCAACTTGGTAAATGATCGCAAAAGTAATATAGAAGCAACACACTGAGTGAACAACTCTCTGGAGAAAAGAGATCCATTTAATTCAAACAACTTCAAAATAGAGATGGAGAAGCTGACTCTATTCTGCTCCACGTAGCAGGTTATAATGACCGTGACCAAGAACCGGTGCAGAGGACTGATTCGTTTTCTCCTCTACAATTTCTACAAGGTAGTCCAATACTCTGTTTTCAAACAAATTTAATCTCCAGAATTGTGAGTATGATATCCTTTACCATGGTCAAATAGCGCTAATTTCGTAGCCCACCAAAAAGGTCATACTCATGCCCGAAAAACCACACCAGGTTGTGGGCAATTACGAATTTAAGAAAGAGCCTGAGCTACAGCCAAAGAAATCATTTGTCTAACTGCTCAGAGGAGCCACAGCTTACAGAGGTAAGAATGGAAAGGGCTGGAGAAAATGCAGTTAGTAAAACTCTGTGTGGCCAAAACTTGGTGATAATTTATTTTTGATGTTATTGATACAACATAGGTTGATATGCATATTTGGATTCGTAATACCAGGACCACAAACACACAATCCAGCTAATAATTGGGTGGTCAGTGGTCCATGACCAGAGAAGAGCTGGAAGAAAAAGACAGCATCCACTTCCTGTTGGTGCAGTGGTGGCTCCTATTGTCAGCGGACAGTCCTTAATGGTAGAGCCTTCTGACTATTCTACACCCTGTCCCCTAGATGACAGAAATCTTGACACCCAAATGCACTCCTGGTGGGGCTCTGGAGCCAGATCAACCCAGAGTGAGGAAAGCCCAGGACTCTGAGGCGCACAGCAGACACACCATACACTGAGAACAAACAGGGTCCAAAGGCTCTCTAGAAAAAATCCCACAGATTAACCGGCCGGAGTAAGAGATCATGTCCCCATTTTACAGATGGCAAATAGAGGCATCCAGAAGTATGCTATTCCTCAATTCACTGGGTGGATACTGGACACCGAAAACAGAAAGCCCAGTGATTTGCTGACAAGAATCATAATAGACCCCACAAGACTCTACAAAGATAGAGGAAAGGGGGGAAAAGAGACAGAACAGGCGTAGAGGACACCCTCCCAGTCATGCTTGATGAAGGAAACAGACATGAGAGAAGCAAACGAGGCCAGGAAGAGGCCCCTCCAGAAGTGGTCAGGAGTTTGCAGAGGACTGGCGACTGGCGGTGGGGCGGGGGTCTCCACTGGTGTTTAGTAGGTGAAGGGGGTTGAAGAAAAAGTAGGAGGCACTGAGCTCCTTGAAGGAAGTGGGAAAAAGAAGCCGAAGAGAACAAGGGCGGCTCTCTACAGTGGCCAGTGGTGGAACAGGAGGAAGATGGGCAGGAATGTCATGAAAAGAATGCAAGCATTCATCCAGGTGACCTTCATTGATGCTAGGATTCTATTGACTTTCCAGAGTTATCTGTTCCGAATTTAGAAACTTTTTTACTTATAAAATGAAAACTGCCTCATGCCTTTAGTTTACTTTTTATCATTTTAAATAAGGTGGGGTTGGAGGAACAGTTGGCCACCATTGTCAAAATAACATATTTTCACTGGGGTCATAGCACCTTCGGCAGCCTGGGCGATAAATCCTCCTCCTCCTGCTCTACACTGGCACCCACCCTCTGCAAATCAGCACTTGGTTGATGCCCTTTAGCAGGACAACAGAACGTATATCTCCATATCCCATGGGAACAGAAGCATCCAAGGGTTTAATGTTCTTAATTTTAATCTAAGAAATGTTTTAAGGTTCTTGCGACAGGCTAGCCTTCCTTAGGTGCTCATAGAGAAATGCCAGCATGTCCCACTATGGATCAGAGCTGAGGGCTGGGCCCGACTATCTCATCGGGCTCATCTGAGCATTTACAGAATCATCAGCCATCCAGAAAGAAAGACATTCGGGTTCCCCATGGCTGCTTCCTGTCTCCAAGTCCCTCAGTAAGTGCGATTCTGAGTCAGCCTTCGATACTGCAGTGAATGACAGACCTATTCTGAAGCACATATTCTGATATAACAACATGCCCATAAATAGCAAAAGAGAAAAGCACAGCAATATGATGGGAATCATAACAAGGTTCATTTTGGTAGCAGCTTCTTTAAAATAAGGGACAAAGTAAACATAGCATGTCTCACATTATGTTGATGTTCTGTACCTGATATAAATTCTATAGAAAGGAGGGAGTAAGTTTACAGAGAGAACTAAAATACTACATTAGGGTTTTTTTCTCCTGCTAAATTTGGAAAATACTTCAAAAGTGGATCATTTATTTATGGAAGCCCTAACTTTCTCATCTTATTTAATAAGGAAAGCTTCGATGAAAGGAAAAGACCACAGTGGCTCATTTAGCCAGGAAGGAAAGCTTCAACAAGGGTGAGGGTCCTGCAAAAAGGTGGCTTGGGAAAAGGACTATCTGACTCATTATGCCACTAAAAACCCTTACTTGGCATCAGATTCTCTGCTCTTTGGGACAGAAGACACCAGAAAGCAGACAGATCCGCACCAACCCCAGCTCTGGCACTCATTAGTTGCCTTAGTTCTGTTACTTAATCACCCTGAGCCTCAGTTCCTTCTACAGTGAGCTCAGAATGGTAATAACAGTATCATACTTCAGTGGGTCATTGTGATGTTACATGAAGTGACACGTTAAAGATCCTGGTACATACATGCATGACATACAACATATACCTGTCATCTTCCACCTCTCCCTACCTCCCCTCTGGCCAAACCCCAGACCAACAGAATGGCAAGCCTAACCCTGCAAATTTCACCTTCCTCAACTATGCACTGACAAAGGCTAACGTATTGTGAAAGCTTTACATCACTCTACAAATGTTAGGAAATATTGCTCTTTAGCACCGATCAGCACTCCTCCTGCACAATGGAACCAGAGAAGGAACCATGTTTCCAGCAGCTTCTCTCTGCTCCACGCGTTTATTGCTAGATGTTGACATACTTGTATAATAGTGTCCCCTCAGGGGGACTAAACTGTGCTTTACAGCTATTTCATTTTCGTCTTTGTGCATTTAATTAATGCTTTTATTTCTGTGCTCATACGCTGGGGTAAAACTTGAGAAAACCAGTATTTGAAATGCAAGACAAAGATTAGTGGCAAGCAACTTGTTATTGGCTTCTCATTGCACCCACAATCCAAAAGGGCTGAAAAATTAGAAAACAAGTAGTAGGATTTAAAATATATATATATATGCAAAACTAAACAAGCACCAAAAGCAAAAGCACTGTGAGTTTTGGGGGGCTGAACCTTGCCTTAGAATCCTCAACACCTTACAAAGTGTTACCCAAAGAAATAACACAACTTCAATCTACCATCACCCATTAATGGAAAGAAAAAGCTAAAAACTAAATCGGAGAGGCATTAACAGTATTCTACTGATATGTATTTCTACTGACTAATTAATTCATAAAAGGGCCGCATGCAAACTACAGATGCATATGGTCTTCAACTCCAAGGTGTTTAAAATAGACCCCAAAAAGGGCTCCATAACCCCCATTACCTCAATTGGAGAAAAGATAAACTTGATGAACGTGGACTGAGCCAGGCATGGGGCCTTACCCTATCATCTCCTTGACCCCAACACGCCACATGGAGTTTCGGAGAACACCAGTGCACTCTGAATTGTCTTCTCAGTCAGGATGCCAAATGTGAAAAAATCAAGACCAAAAATCCCGGAGTTTTCTCTCTCCCTCCATTTTTAGTACAAGCATTATATTTTCCTAGTTTCTAATCATTTTTACTCTCTCCTTTCTGCCAGTTTCTAGGTTCCTCCTACCTGTCCCAGTGTTTCATGCCAGAGGAATGAAAATTGATATTCACTGCAATTTTATACAAAGAAGTAAAGCAAAATCAAATAAAGCAAAAATTAGAATCCAGATGAGGAGCAATAATTCACACAAGGCTTTTTTGATCCCCTAGAAATCTTAAAAGAACCCTGACAATGTCAGTCTAAGGCCTCAGCATCTGGCTATGAAAACAGAAATAGACGATTCTAGAGTGTCAAAAGCGTCACCTCTCCTCTGACAGAAGAGAGATGCTTTTGTCTCCCCAGTTCCCGTTATCTAATGCTGGGTAACTAACCGCCCCAAAACAGTGGCTCCAAGTAACATTGTTTTATTGATTTCAGAGGTGTTAGCTTTAGCTGTAATCATCTGAAGGCCTTTCCATTTACATGTCTGTCACCTTGATGACATGGTGGATTGGTGTCTCTCTCTCCACACAACCTCTCCAAATAAATATCTTGAGCCTCCTCAAAGCTTGGCTGGCTTCTCCCAGAGCAAGTAAGTGTTCCAATGAATAAGAAGTGGAGGCTGCAGTCTCATAAAGCCTTTGTCCACAGAACTGGCACAGAGTCATTTCTGTGATAATTTAACAGCAAAGAAGTCAGCAAACCCAACCCATCCTGATTCAAAAGGAAAGTCTCAACAAGAGACTTGAATCTGAAGCCAGCATTAACACACTACACGCAGGCTTGCAAAGGGCGGATGGCAATGGATCAAGCGTGTGTGCAGGCAGATGCCCACCCCCCAGAACATCATAATCTTAATTTTGGGAGGTGTAAACAGTCACTAGCTGACTTTTTATAGTGATTTCATTTTACTGTCAATCTCCAAAGTTGGGGAAATTATTAGAAAGAAAGAAAGGTTAAATAGTTGGCTTTGATCACTGACAATCATCACATTTGCATGTTTACTGTATGTGTTTTAATGCATTCTGGGTAAAAAAAATACCATTAGTGTTTTCATGGACATTCAATAGGTTTAGTTTCAAACTTTAGTCACTGAATGAAAACACTGCTCATCTTGCACTGGTCTTCCAACGGGAAGTGAGTGAATAATTAATCATTACTGGACAAACAGATTTTCAGAACATTAGCAACGGAAACATTTTTTGAATTCCTGCTGTGAATATTCTTTAGAGGAGCAGGAAAACTTCAGGTATTTTAAATTAGACCCAGAAGTCAATACAACTAGTACTGGAGGATATATCCGTCTATAAATAAACTGCTCGTTAAAGCCAGACGAGAAAGAAGTAACTCCTGGAAAGGCCAACTTAGCAATTAGACCAAAGCTTATCCCCATCAGTAACTCGTTAACGAATATCCCTGGCATGCTGGAACCGGGAAGAACACAGGAAGGACAAAGCCAGCGGTTCTCAGTTTTAGATGACTAATAAAGCCTGCAGGAATTGGTTTAATCTGAATCTTTTGTCTTCCCCCCTTCCTGCTAACTGCCACCAAGTAGATGGCCTTTTTTTTTTTTGGCCTTGGTTGTCTGGTTTTATAATGGCCTATTTCAAATTTGCTAAGCGACTTCTCCTTCAGAAATCTCAAACCATCAATTACTTGACTTTGTCCTTGCCCACAAGGTCAAAATAAGGTAGGGCAGCTCTACCAGTTCTCTTTCACTCTAGGAAGAGTCAGGTGTTCTCTGCTGAGGATAAGGCAAGAATGACAGTGAAGCAATGTCTAGTTAGTGCTCACTTCACCACCGTTAGGCATCCCGAGTCCAACAGGGAGCAGCAGCTACGATCACGAATGATGGGTACAGAGAGGAAGATGAGCAGCAGAGATGTGGAAGGAAACTGGGTTAAGTAAATCCCAGGGGGGAAGTAGATAGCTAATTACAGTTTTCAAATTAATAGGAACAAACTGGAATGAATATTCAAATTTTCTTTTCTTTCTGCTAGAACGTAAGCCTTTTTCTGAGTACTAGTTACATCTAAGAGAAAGACTTGGTGATAAAAAATAATAATAATGAATCATAAAAGAGCTATTAACTGAGCCCTTATAGTATGCCAGGCAGATATTGGTGTGACTATCCCCATTTTACAAATGAAAAAAAAAATGAGGCATGGATACATTTAATAACCTGCCCAAGAGCAATTAGCAAGAGAGGGAACAAGACTGGCCAACAATTCAGTCTATACTCTTAACTACCACACAAAGTATGGAAGAGAAAACAGGAGTTTCTCGATTAGACAAGGCTAGTATCTAATCCCAACTTCACCAATTACTGTGCTAGTTATGCGATTTTTAGTTAAGCTGCCTGAGCCTCAGTTTCCTCACCAGCAAAATACAGATACCACTTAATTCTTTCCAGTTCCTGTGAATTCCAAGAACATAGTAGGTTTTCAATAAATGGTGGCTATTTTTATTAGGCCAGGGAAAACATGGTCAAGCTAATGAAAATGAACCAGAAAAATGACAAGAAACCTAGAAGCATCAGGAATGCAAACACCACAAGCAGACCTCGGCAAAAAATTGTACCTTGGAGAGGACTCCGTCTCCACAGCCTTGCCCCTGCTCCTTAAATACTGCCTGGGCATAATTCTGAGAGAGCTGGTATAGTTTATGCTCTTAACTCCTACAATCAATGCACATTTTCTTTTTACTTTCACCTAGAGCTACATAAATATATGATGACATCATATAAGAATACGTATTTTTACTCATATCTGATCCTTTCCAGCTTCAATAGGTTCTCACATCTGATTCCAAATTAAGTCCTCTTCAGACACAGCTCTAATTAAACCTCTAGGTGGCTGCAGAGCCACCTGCAGATATTTAATGCTAATGGAATAAAATCCAGTCTCTATGATCCGGCCTCCTTTACCTTTCAGCCAGAGACTCGGGCTTCCATTTTAATACAATCACCCCACATGTTTCGTCTGGAACTCTCCTAGGAAGAGCAAGACCTCTCAGCCCATTTATCCCTGGGGGTGTATACGTTGCTCCTTCCAACCAACCTGTGTATCTCCACACTGACCAGGTCCTCTGGGAACCAGCTCCTGTTCATTTTCTCCCAGTCAAGTCCCCTCGCTCCTTTAAGGCCATGAGGCCATGCTAAAGGACCTCCTCTTCCAAGATGACAAATGATATGGACTGAATGTTTCAATCCCCTCAATATTTGTATGTTGAAATCCTAACCCCAAAGTAACGGTATTAGGAAGTGGGCCTTTGGGAGGTAATTAGGTCACAAGAGTGGGGCCCTCATGAATGGGATTTGTGCCTTCAGAAAGAGGGCCTGGAGAGCTTCCTTGTCCCTTCTGCCATGTGGAAATACAAGGAGAAGACTGTGACCTGGAGGACGGCCCTCACCCACCCACCATACTGGCACCCTGATCTCAGACTTCCAGACTTCAGAATTGTGAGTGATAAATTAAATTCCTGCATGTATGGCCTCCTCCTCTCTACTGCATGTATACATGGTTCAGTACTGCTATGTAACTTTCTTGAGAGAAGATCCTTCTCTCCCCAGTGACACCAATGCAACTTGAGAGAGGATGTGGTGAAGAGCATGGGTTTAGAGTGAGGCAGATATGAAGTCAAATGCCAGCTCTGCAAGTTTTTCACTCTATGACCTTGAGCAAGCTGCTTAGCCTCTCTAAATAATATTTTCCTCCTCTGTAAAATGAGAAAATATTAGTTTCCTCCAACTGTTTGGGAGAGGATTCATGCCAGGCATATATATATATGCTTAATAATGTCAGCTATAATTATGATCAATGTTGAGTTCTCACACATTTTTTATTACCCACAGCACCAACTATCAAATCTATCTGTCTACCTATCATCCATCCATCCATCCATCCATCCATCTGTCCATATTAGACATTCAGTGAATCTTTGCCAATTGCTTAATTTAGATGCACCAATCCTTCTCAAATTGCCATTTCTTCAAGAAGCACAAAGCTGTGTCTCTAGTTTATTAATCCAGTGTTGAAACTCAAGAAGACTCTCCAGACAGGCTCTCACACAGGGCATGCTGATTTCCAGAAGGCTAAGAGGAGAGTGAAAAGTGATCATTTCCTTAGTTCAGATATGCTGGTTTGAAGAACAGCTGAATAATTCATTAGGTCCTTTAAAGTGCATTGATCAGATTCTGCTTTTTGAGAAGCATTTTACCTTGAAGTAACTATTTGTCATTCCCCTTACAAATGAGAGGTAGATAATAGACTGCCTCTGTTTAGTGAAACTATAATAAAGGTCTAAGTGTTAATAATACCTTAGACTTGCAGAGTGCATTACAGTTTATAAAGCACATTCATATCTCTCATTTCATTTCATCCTTCCAGCAGCCCCATCAGACAACGAGGGGACTTATCCCAGTGTGATAAATGGGAAAGCTCAGGAAGATTCAAGAGCTTTCCCATGCCAGCTGGTTGGTTCAAATCTTCCAACTCCTACCTAGTTCAGTGTTCTTTTTATGGCACCACAGGATTTAAAACTACTTGCAACATCTTTACAAAAAAGCAATACGCAGCTGGAAATTGTGGAAACCACTGATAATTTATCTTTTCACTAAAGTACTTGTATTATCACTTGGAGACATAAATGCAAAGAAAAACAGTCATATGGTATTTAACGCAGTCCTATAATACATGAAACTAAGGGAGAGACCTCCACTGAAAGTTTATTTTACACTAACCATTTTCAGGGTCTTTCATACTATATCTTCCTAGCAATAAAATAGGAAGGCGTATACCGCTCCAGCCACTAAGGATTTCCTACTGCCATATTCAGCATGGACCACATTTGAATCCTCTTCCTGTATCCAGTTTTCTACCAGGCTCCTCTCACTCAGTGCCCTCCAGCTACCCAACCAGCTGCCCCGCTCTTCCGAGACACACGAGAGGATGTTCCATTTGAACACCCATCAGGGCCACACCTACCGAAAGCTCTGCTACCTTACTTCATTCAGCCCATCTTCTCTCGTTAACACACACACACACACACACACACACACACTTTCCCTATTGTTTCATCACAGTCCGTAACACCAACATTTTACAAATGTTTTCTCTCTCAGTTTATAATGGTCTCTCCGTTAGAATGTAAGCTCCATGAGGGCAGGGCTTCACATAGTTCACTACTCTCTCACCAGCACTTTAGAATAGTGCCTGACAATAGGAAGCCCCCAATAAATTCTTGTTGCATAAGGAAACGCAGGCTATAACTTTCCCTGTTCAAAGTCTCTACGTCTTCCAATTTGAAAAGATTCTTATTCGTGAAAACAGAAGAACAAAAGTAAATCTCACAACTGGGACAAACAGGAAGTAAAGTAGTGCCATAGATAGGCACAGAACAAGTGAACAGCACGTCTGAGGCCAGAACAACTATGATTTCAACTGTTACAAAAGGTTACATCACTGGAGCTAATGCCATTCGGTTGATAAAAACAGATTAAAGAGCAACACTCCTCCCCCTACTGCCCACCTGCTGGCTTCTCATTACCTAAGACAATTCCATCACATGCCTGAGGCTATCCTTTTGCAAAGAAGTCCAAATTATTTCTTGGATTTTGCACGTGTGACAGTAAATTGTTAATCATCAAATGAGAGTAGAACAAGGTGACATCAGAATAATCTGATGCAATAAGAGCCACTCAACATCAGCCATGAAGTATTCTCGCTAAAAATATTTAAACTGAATGTAATTATGAGAAAATCATTACATATCCAGACAATTGGCAAGGATTACAAAGAAACAGTTCATGTCAGGAAGAACAAACAAGACAGGAAGATTCTCATAGATTTTTTAAAAAGACTTGTTTGGATCCTGAATCGGGGAAAACATAGCTGTAAAACTGAGTAACTGAGGAAAGTTGAATAGGGATCGTAGAGTTTACAAAATCTCCATTAGTTACACCCACTTACTCATGATCCCATTTATCCTCTACAAGTAATCATCATGCATTTTCCACACACATCAGATCCTTCTCCACTTACACCTGGTCACAGCAGTACCTCACACCCTGAGTTCAACAAGGCTTAGCCTCCACAGGGCATCCTTAATACTAACTGAAGGACAGAGAGTTTGTAAGTCCTTATTTACAAGATAATTATGAAAACTGTGTTTCCTATGCCTGCCTTTTGTACTTCTATTATTCTTTTTGTGTATCCCTCTTTTTTGCCATGGCGGGAGGGGGAGTGGTGGTGGGTAGCACTAACATTTAGTAAAGTGCTCTTAGTAAATACCACTTCAGCCACTACATTGTAAATTCCTTCAGAGTGAATAATATCTGGTCAATCTTGGCGTTCCTTAAGGCTAACACAATTTCTCACAGAAAATAGCTAGCTCATACGTGGTTGTTAAATTTAAAAAATTACTGTACTTCCATTTAGACCACATGACTATTTATTTACTTCAATTTTTAAATGACCCTGAATTTCTATGTGCTACAAAATGCACTGAAGAATTCACTCACCTTTCTGATTTTGCAATTTTCATTCAGTTGCCAAAAGCCTCTTATACATTTCATGAAATGTTTAACAAAAAAACTACCCTTTGCAGCCTAAAAAAATTTTCTTTGAAGATATTGGAAAATCCAGACATTCATTCCATGTACAAAAAATTTCAATTACTGGTTCAATAAGTCTTTATTATACCTTATTTCAAGTTGAGATGACAGTAAGAGCATTTAGCAAGATCTTTTGAATACTCTTATCTATCTTCATTAACAAGTCTTATTTCACCAAATCATCCCTGCTCCTGACTTAACACACCTTTCCTATCTGTGTCAACTGCATCTTTACTCACCTTCTTCAATGAGAAATTTTAAAGTTGCTTATTTCTTTAGTACTTACTGAATTAATTTCAGTATTGTGAAATAATTTACCTTTCTGCTTTTCATCTCACACTTTGCTTTTTTAATTTCCATTTGTGAATCTTGACATTTGTAAATATCCTGGATCATCAGGTTCTGAAACATTCACATTCTACTTTACTGAAATAAGACTGCTCACTGAACTTCCACAGTTACATTTATTTTACACTTATTGACACTTTTTCATGACAATCTGCAAGACCTGTACTCCACTGGGGACTCATGCACCCCTTCTTATCATCAAAATGCTTTGAAAGGCAAGCTTTCTCTAAGGCCAGATAGCACATATCCCAAAGAATTAACGTGACCTAGTTGTAGACTGTCACTCCAAATAGATTTCAGCCTGCAGCAAACAATACTTTAAGCATCTATCCTTCAGCAACTGAGCCTCATTTCCAGGAACCGCTCCCTCTTTGAGAGGCTGACCCACTGGAAATCACCCCATGGGAGAACAGAAGACCATATGCTTGGTCCTGGACCAGGTCCAACCACTACCCAGATGCATGATCCTGGGAGGTGAGCCTCTGAGCTTCAGTTTCCTCATTTTTAAAATAAAGCAGGTAGGCAAGGTCACCTCTCACACACTTTCCAATTCCGAGTCTCTATAATTCCACTGAGTGTTCCTACCTGGGACAGAAGAGGGGACGTGATTAACAAATTTCAAAAATACGACATAAACCGTTGGTTAGCTTTTCTGTATTTTGCTACCTCGATGTATTTTGAGTACTCTGGCAACTTCCAAAAGAACCTACAAAACCTCAGAGCTTAAAACATAGCCCAAACCATATGACTTAGAAATTCCATCCTTAGGTCTATACCCAAGAGAAATGAAAACATATGGCCACACACAACATGGGTGCACATGTTCTTAGCAGCATTATTCACACTAGCCAAAAAGTAGGAACAACACAAATGCCCATCAACTGATGATGAACACATGAAATGTGGTGTATCTACACGGTGGTACATTACTCAGCCACGAACATGTGTGAAAGACTGATGCACACTGTGACAGGAATGAATGTTGAAACTATTACGCTAAGTGAAAGAAGCCAGTCACAAAAGACCATATATTATATAAATCGATTTATATGAAATGTCCATTGCAGACAAATCTATACATAGAGAAAGTAGGTTAATGTTTGCCTGGTGCTGGGGTGGAGAGGGAGTTGGAGGGAAATGGTAAGTGACTGCTAATGACCATGAGGTGTCTTTTCAAAATGATCAAAATGTTTTAAAATTGATAGTGATGATAGTTGCACAACTTTATGAATATACAAAACTCCACTGAAATGCACACTTCAAATGGTTTTACTGAATGGTATGTGGATTATATTTCAATAAAACTGTTTTTGAAAAATAAACAAACATGGCCCCAGATTACTGCCTAAGGATGAGTGAACAAAGACCTTCTAGAGGAAGCCTCGGGTTCAAGTCCCAATGCTCCCACCCAGCAGTTCTTAACCCCCAGTTCCCATAATCCATAAGGTAGAGAGAGCACTGCACTCTTAAACTGATGTGAGAATTAAATGAAGCAATGCAGCTGGATCAATGTGTGACTCTGTGTCACTAGGTAAACAGACACTAATTGCACAGTGATAATCACCTTAATCACTTAAAAGCAAATTCTTTCCACTAAAAAATCATCTGAATTCATACAAACTGGTATATTGTATTTATGTGCACTTCCATTCGATTTATGTATGATTAACTTGTGTGCTTAGAAGAAAGCAATGCAATTAATACTTGATTTTAATATGCATGCAGTAATTTCAAAAGGAACAATTTAAGCAACCTCCCAAATAGCAAAAAAAAGGGCATACAAACTAACAATTCTTCTCCAGTCACTGTTGATAAGGTTATAAATGGTAACACTAATTCATACCAATACAAATGCCAACTTTTTAGCACCTCTTTGGCTAAATATAAAGACAAGAATGCATAATTTGATTATCTAAAAATTTAAGAAAGTATATTTATTATTCATGCTGTATTACCTATACCTACATAGTATTTACCCTTATTCTTTGCAGAAAACATTCCACTGGTAATATATTCCATCTTTTAAAAAGTTTTCATGTGAACAATAGGGTTTTTACTTATCAAAATAAGGAAAAAATGACAGCACCATAAATGTAAAAATATACATTTTTAAAACATCAAAATATCTCAGCATATATACAAAACTATGTTAAATAGGAATGAGTTTTATTCAGGTCTACCACATCTCAAATCTCTCCCCACTTTGACTGGAGTGCCATCCTCTTTAGAAACTCCAAATTTTCCTCCCCTCCTTGAAAACTGTCCCTTAACCCCTTCTCACCACACCTTGCCACTGTCACCCCTTCACTGCTTTCCTTATAAGGCTACAGCCTCCTCAAATCCAGGCACAGATGCAGATGACTGAGGAGGGAAGGGTTTAAGGTCACTGGAGCTGAGGACAGCAATGAAGAATGAGAGCCAGTTGTCCAATGGTCGTCCACCTGAACAAATCATTCATGCAAAATAATAAAGACAGTAAACAAACCAACAAACAAATAGAAAACAAATAAAAGATCTTCAAACATGAGTGGAAGTGAATGTGATATGCTGATAGATAGCTAGCAAAAGGGGTTAAGTGATAAAGCATAAAATTGGGGAAATGGATTAAATGATCTCAACGATGCCATCCACTGCTAGCACCCTCTGTTGCTGGACTACTTGTTCTAACTGGACCTGAGAGACACCTCAAGAATCCTACTGTCCATCTTCTCCTGTAGATTCTTCAGCCGACCACCCGGAGAAACCTAGTGCCATACCTTCCCTGCCTTCCTACAATCCCCAGTCACATAACTAGCTGTATTTCTTTACTAAGAAAAATCAGGCCAGCAGAAAAGACATTCCTCACACCTTCTTTCGAATTTAGCTCTTACATGTCTTCACCTGTCTTTTCCTCCTTTCTTCCTGTTTGAGAAAAATTCTTCCTGACTTCTAGGATTAAACCCCCTGCCTTTGAGTCCCTTTTCTTAGTCAGGTATGCTATAATGTCTCCATAGCCTAATAGCTTGCACAAGTTTATTAACCTTGTAAAAGTTAATTACCCTCCCCAAGACTCGGCTTCCTTGGCTGTAAAATGCTGTAAGGCCCACTACTCAAGGCAGTTGTAAGATTTAAATACAATACATATCAAAACACCTGCCACAGAGTAGGGTGTTTAACAAATAGTAGCTATTATTACACTCCAAGGCCTGTCTCCCTCAATGACCATGCACACTTTCTCTCACACTGATCCAAAATCCACTTAAAGCCAACTTTCTAAAAGGCATTCTAGCCCCTGGGGATATAGCAATGAACAAAACCAAGGGGAAAATCCTTGCCCTCAGAGAGTTTACAGCCTAGTAGGCAGAAACAGACAGGCAATCAATAAAACAGAGAAGTAAATTATAAAGTGTTAGCAAGTGAAACCCCATGGAGTTACAATTTACGAAAGCATGTCCTGGGAGGCCTCATGTGAAAGATGGCTCGTGTGCGAGCAGAGACCTGAATGAGGCAAAAGGCCGAGCAGGTAAAAACTTCCTGGGAAGGCTTGAGACAGGAGCATTCTGGCTGGTTTGAGGAATCTCCAAGAGGCCGGTGTGGCTGATGCCAGCGAGCAAAAGGGAGAATAGCAGGTAAAGGCAGACAAGGGAAGTAGCAGATCAGACATGACAGGCCAATGGGAAGGCCATCGTAAGGAGCTCGGCATTTCCTGTGAGGGAGGGAAAGGAGCCCCTGGTGGAATCAGTGCAGTGGCATAACCCAGCTTAACCATCATTAGGATCACTTCAGACCCTGTGTTGGGGACAGACTCAAGGTCAAAAGCTAAGAGACTTTCAAATTTCAGGAGAAAGATAATAGTGGCTGGATATCAGCAGAGAGGAGAAGTAGTTGGAGCTTGGGTATATTTTTGACGGAACCAGAGTACCAGACGGTTTTCTGGTGGATCCAGTGTGCAGTGCAGAAAAGGGGAGAAGCCAGTGATGACTCCTAAGGAAGAACAAAGTGGCTTTGACTCAGATGGGCAAGACTGTGGGGTAACACCTTTATCTCTCCCCACCATTGCTTCCTGCTCCCTACTGTCAACTGCCCAAAGGTCTTCCTTACTTGAAGGAAAAAATGCACATTAGCTTTCTGCTGTCCTAATCTCTTCTAATGTTTGACATTAAATTTCCTGCACAATTGCACTGTAACCACTGCCTGCATTTCCTTAAGGACTCTCTCCTTGCTCCCCTTTACAAAAGACACCTCCTCTTCCCTTCTAAACAACAGTCCCACAGGGCAACCAGAATATTCCAGGAATGCTGCAGAGGTGAGGATGTCTGAGGCTTCTTTGAGGGCTGGAGAGACCCTCTAAAAGGAATCCAGCAGCCATGATGCTCTGCTGTCATCTTCTTGCTCCGCTGTAGCATTTGGCACTGCCTAACTACTGCCTCCCTCAGAGTCTGTCCTTGGCAAGATCTAGTATCCTGATTTACTGTAATGGCTGTGATCATTCCTTCCACATTCTCCTCTTTCTCTTTTAGTGTCTCCTACTTTTTTATCTCTCAAATACCATACCCTGACTCCTCTGTCCCTCTGAAGCTACACTATCAGGACCTTACACTCACAGCCATTCTAAATGTTTCTTTCATTGGTCCCCAGCACCCAGTTCAGTATCTGCAACGCTGCTGACTGAATAAATGAATGAATCCATCAGTCATCACATCCCTGTAGTTTTCACCTGTCTCCGAGGCTCCAGCTCTGTATCCACAAATACGAGCATTACTTTCCTGTTAGAAAACTCCCAGAGCCCTAAACCAAACAATCTATCTTAACTATCCCTCCACAAGGCAAGTTGTTTTACTCTAACTTCCTTATTTATTTTAAGGATATAACAATCCCAATATAAATATTTTTATTTCCTCACATCTATAAGGAGCCTCATTAAAGAGCCTCCCTTCTGCCCTCTTCATTTTACAATGCCATCAGCTTAATTTTCTAAAACACTTTTCATCACCATCACCTATAATATTCATTGGCCCCACATTGGCTTCAGGAGTTGAGGGGGGAGTAAAAAGAGGAAAATAACAAACAGAATATTAGCAAGGACCGATTTTGGTTATTTTTGCTTTTCTTTTAAATAAGTGGCCCACTAGTTATATTTTCCCCTTTGAAATTCTGATATAGTACACCAAGCCCCTTTACCAGCCAAAGTGTAACTCTTTTGATATATATTAAAGGCCCTCAAAAATCCAGTCTCTACCAACCAGTCCAATCCTATTCCCTGTAAATGTCCAGCGAAAATCGTTTCCTCCTTTTAGATGGTCTCTCCAGCCCTCACAGAAGCCTCACGCATCCTCATCTCTACACCGATTCTCAACAGTCAGCTCTCAGGTTATTTTCTCTTTCAACTTCTCATCATGACCCTGTACGCTCTACCTATCAAGATACTGCACAAACCCTACCTTGACCCAGAAGTTGTACACACACACATCCCAACCAAGAGTGGTTTGCAGCATCCCTCCCCTAGAATTGGCTGTTCGTACCACTCCAATGGCACCCATAGCACTGGTCCTCAAAGTGTGTGTCTGGGACCAGCAGTATCAGCATCACCTGGCTGGTTACAAGAATCACTTGAGGCAGAGTCCAGCAATCTGTGATTGACCAAACTCTCCAGGTAAGACTGATGCATGTTAAAATTTGAGAGCCACTAACTTATAAAATACAGCCCTACGTTCTTTTATCTTGCCAACTAGATAATACTCGAAATGCCAAGAGCAGTCTAGTGTGTCACTGTCCCTCAAGAAACCTGAGTTTTACATAACTGTTTTTAGCAGTAGTAGCACATTAAACATCAAGTGGATTTTGCCCCAACCCCTAATTTTTGGTGACAAAATTTACACCAAACAACAAAAGTACTCTGGTTTTTAACATGAACCAAGAAAATAAATTAATACTGTTTTAATCAAGTTTGTTTTAATCCTCTTAATTTAATATTACGGGATATAAAAATAAGTCCTTTTATCAACACTAAACAATTTTAATATTAATTAAATACAGAGGATCTTCTTTTATTTTATTTTATTTTTTTTTAAAGATTTTATTTATTATTTATTTATCTTTTAGAGGGGAAGGGTAGGAGAGAAGGGGAGGGAGAGAAATATCAATGTATGGCTGCCTCCCGTGTGTCCCCTGCCGGGAACCGGCCTGCAACCCAGGCATGTGCCCTGACTGGGAATCGAACCTCGATCCTCTGGTTCGCAGGCCCGAGCTCAATCCACTGAGCTACACCAGCCAGGGCGAGAGGATCTTCTTTTATATTTCCTTTATACTTCAGCATTAGAAATATAATTCCAAAGCTGTGAGATCTCACCTTAGTGATGAATATTAAGGAGGGTAGTGGCTAAATAAAAACACCTATAATAAGATTAGGGCTTAATTGTAAAAAACTTGTACGTTACAGAAGATAAGAGTAGAACCAAGCCCAGGCAGACCAGATTGAACATTATGCTTTCAGGAAATTCAGTAATAATGAGTCACATTTATTTTGTAGGGCCACTCTGCTTGCTTTTGCCTTGAGACCACCACATTTTTTAAAGATTAAATTAATAGAGCTAAAAATTAAAAATTGGGTCTCCTATATAAAAAAGAAAATAATCATTAACACTAAAACTCTTGAAATTGTGTAATATAGTCCACTGACTAAAAAGTTAATCGACGAACTTGTTTGCATGTCTACTGTGAAAGGAACACAACAACAGCAGCTGCCACGCTAGGTCTTCGCACATTTTTGCATACTTAGCGTCTTCAGAGTTTTATTGCCAAAGAGTTCAGGGTTTCACTCCCGTACTTTTTTTTAACATAACTATGTTTAAAGAACAGTAAGACTGGAAAAGCCTATTCCAAAATAGTAAGAGAAGAGAGTTACTCGTGAAAGGTACCAGGTACCTTTCTCTAATTTTTTACTTTTTTTTTACTCCTTCTCTATTGTTTTTGTAATACTCAATTTTTTTCAATAAGCATGTATCAACTTTCAAAATTTAAAAAAATAACTTTTAAAGAGATATTTGTGTCCTGTGTAAGCAATAGTACAATAGCTCATTTCTACATTTAAGAGAATTTTCTTTTTCATGTTACATCCCATTTAATCCTCACAATAACCTTATGAGATCGGTAGATCATTACTCCCGTTTTATAGATGAGAAAACTGAGTCATGGGAAAATTACGTACATTGTACACAGGACCAGAACACAATCAGGTTGACATTTGGAAGCACCACCCAGGCTGGCAATTTCCACCTTGTCCTCTGGCAACTTCCAGGACTGTTCATTAGCTCTTTTTGAGAATGTATAAACAGAAACACACAGCAAAAACAAGAGACCTTGGACAGTACTCCATTTCTCTTATTCTGCATTATGTTCTAGTAATGTAGAAGAAAACATATAAAACATATATAAAAATGTTAGAACGCACCATCATGGTGCCTTCAAAAAAGGAGAACTGTAGGAAGAGGCGGCCCCCTTCAAGCTAGAACACACAGACACCAGGGAAGAGACAGAAGCTAGGACAGAAATGAAAAATGAATACAAGGATGCCTAAAATGTAAATGAAAAAGTAGAGGCAGTAAGGAACAGAATGACACTTGGAAAATAATTTCCATGCTGAGAAAGATAAATACAAAAGACTGTACCAGAAACAGTCTTAAAAGACACAAAAATGAAGACAGGAAAGGTGATATATAAGAATCATAGATTTCCTATTTGGGAACAAGGTATAGCTGTGTATTTAATCAAGTCTTCAGCATGTCCTTTGTTTAGATTTAAATTTGTCTTCATATAGGTCCTGCAGAATTTTTGTTACATTTATTTTACATTTTTATTATTACTGTAAATGTATTTTTCAAATACATTTTCTAACTGATTATTTTGGCTAAGAAGAACGTTATTGATTTGGGTATACTTATTTTGTATTCAGCCACAATGCTTAAGATTTCAAAATTTTTTTCTGTTGATTCTCCTAAGTTCTCAAGATATCTTCTGTAAATAAGGACAACACTGCCCCGATCATCTAATACTGTACTTATTATTATTGTTTCTTCTAGCTCTTGTCTTATTTCAATGACTACAATTTCTAGAACATTATATGTTATTATTAGTCCTTATCCCTGACATCTTTGTACGGTCCCTGATTTTAAAAATATATATCAATTAGAAGAGTTGCTGTTGCACAACTAAAGTGGCTTAAACATGAGGAAATTATTCACTAATGTGAAGTGAAGGCTGGAGTCAGGCCACTTCCAGGGCTGAATAATTCATCTGCTCAACAATGCAGTGGCCTGAGTTGGTTTTTCTATGATTCTCCTGGTTTTCCTCTCATGGTTGCCAGGTGGGTGCAGCAATTCTAAGCATCTCTTAGGATACAGAAGGTCTCTTTTTTAAAAACCCATTTGTAAAAGTGAGGAAAACCTTCCCAGGAACCCCCAGGCAGGCATCCCCAGTCGCCTCATTGGCCAGGGTTGTGTCACATGGCTTGCCTAAACCAATTATCAAAAAATCAGAAAAGGATTGGAATCTAAATGACCTCCTTAATCTAGTCCATCTCCTCCGTGCAGGAGATGGGGAGGGGCATTCACTTCTCCCGAGAATGTGGGAGGGTAAACACCAACACAAATTCAGAGCTTTGACAGCAAGAAAGGAGAAGGGAATAGCTAATAGGTAGGTAACCAGCAGTGTCACCCAGAGTCTCTGGTGTCTGAAGGGTAGGAATGAGGGAGGCTGTTGGTTTTAGACACATTCTCTATCAAGCTAAGAAAAAATCTCCTTATTACTAATTTAATAAGAATAGTTAATTTGGGGGGTTGAATTCAATAGTGACTGCTAAATTTTACCGATGACTTTTGCCATCCATTGAAATGATTCCAGCATTAATATCCTTTGGCCTACTAGTGTGTTGTATTGTGTTAACAGATTTCCTAAAACAAAAACAAAGGTGCTTAAAAGGCATTTTCTGTCTTTTTAGTTCCATATTAATTAGCAATATTTGGGCTTCCTCTTACACAGCAGAATATACACATTGCTGTTTATTAATAAACAACACTATGTATATATTAAATTTTATATACATTTTTTTCCAGATCCTACATCAAAAAGATGGATAAGGAAAACACTGGAGTCAGAGGATGGCAGGCAGGAGAGACCAGTACTACTATCCAGACAGGAAGTGACACACTCAACCTGGGGTAGAGAGAGATCCAAAGTCTACACTTAAGAAACAACTCCTAATTCAACTGCATCAATATTTTGCATCAACGGTACTTCTACCACAGAAAGGTTGAAAACTGCTTTAAGGTATTTCAGCTCCCTAAAACATCCCACTTCCCATTTTGGTCCACCTTTCTAGCCCCTTTACAACTAGCCATTCACCCTGGTGCTCCTACCGTATACACCTATTTTTATATCTGTCTCTACCACCTCATTTGGGACTTCTTGAAGGCAGAACCCATACTTTGTAAACCTACAGATACCCAGTCGATTGCATTGCCCCAGATTCACAGTGGACTCTCTAAATGGGAAAAAATGATGCTGGTGTTGAATGTGATGAATATTTAATCATGCATTTGCAATATGGCAAGCACTGTCTAGAGCAATTTATATAAAGTGCTTTTAATTCCTGCAATATTCCTGTATGCACTATTATTATTACTATTTCATAGGTGTGGGAAAGCCTAAGAATTTATGTAACTTGCCGCACGTTGCAAAGCTTTTATGCTGTGGTGTCAGGACTCAAATCCAAAGTCTGACTCCTGATGTAACCTCTAAGCCATTCTGCTTCCTGTGACTCTGAAAACAAATAAGAAAAGCCACAAGCTTACAAATGAGCCCAAATTATGTCACGGTCACCTCTCACACAGGGTACTCTCCATGGGACTGCCAGAAATGTTCTGGCTGAATTCACTGGCAAGGTGTCATCAGGAGAGTCCTAACCAGATGCCAGCGGCAATCACCATTCATTTACACTCCCTGATTTTAGGAGGACTGAGAACAGGTTGAAGATTTGAACATTTCAGCACAACTCTGCATCAGAACAGGCAATGCATCCACTTCGGCATCCTTTCCCGTCCTCCCACAGAATGCTCGTACGTCTACCCCCTCAGGATCAAGTGGCCAGACTGTCAAATCGCAACCCACCTCACGAAGAATGAGATCAAGTGCAGCCATATCCATGCAAGTTCCCTTCTCCCTTTATTACCACCCCAAAGCCGGTAAAAGCTTAGAATCTATTGATTCTATGTTTATAGCAGGAATTTCTACTCATTATTACCTGAGAAAGGAAGAATCAATTTAAGACACTTGATTTCAAAGATTCTATCCAATGAAGCCAGAGTCCATTATCGTCATATCAGCTAATTACTTAAAGTGCAACCGTCTGCATTTGTAAAAGGAAATAGTGTCCATGGTCAGCAGGCAGCACTCGGCAAAGCACATGGAGTCACAATGATAGCCTTTGTTTCTGAACTGTACTTTGCAAACCTGATGAAAAAAGGTCCCCTCCGCCTTGCTGGGTTCCCAGAATGCCATTGACCGGCTATGAGCCTTATCCCCCTACAACTGTAAGAAAGGGATCGTAAGAGGCAGTGAGCACTTGGCTAAAGCTAATCAATATTGAGAAGCTAAAAATAAAACCAAAAATAGACAAAGGTCTACATAGGCAGAGGAAAGGGTTTTTTTATCCTGTGCTCCCAAGACTTAGTTCTAGGCTAATACCTGTGACCTTTTCTGAGATGTTCTGGGATTCACAGCTGCATGAGATACTCCAGAACCTCCCCCTCTGAGAACAGCTCAGTCCTTCCTTCTGCCCCAGACCAGCCCGGCCACATGCAGAACTCTCCCCTATGACAGTCAGAGAGGCAAGAGTGAGTCTACTGCCAAGGCTGGCCCCATCATTCCCAACTCCTAGTAGGTAACTGAAATCCATGTGTCTCTCATCTGCTGCCACACCAACAGGCAATCCATGAACTTCATCTGATGTTCCTGAGTTAGGGAGAGAGATTCTTTCTCTTTCATACACTTCTCAAAAGTAAACTGAGAAGGTTCCAGATGACTTCATTCAACAGATATCTATCTGGGTGCCCACAATGCATCATGAATGACAGGTGCTGAGGAAATCCATGGGATTGATAACCAGCTAATTAGCTAGCTAGTGATCCACACCATGATGTCACACAACATCCTTTATTCTGCCTTCCCGCCAGTCACTGGTGCAGCTGCCCCACACACAGCGCCTTTTAGAGTCCACAGAAGAGAAGTGGGAATATAACTGCTGTGCATTTACAGGGACTCATCGCCAATAAAAATTCACCCATGTCTCATTTACTGAGCCTGTGCTTATAAAGATGTTTATGGTCTGTTGTGTTAATGAACCACTTTAAAGTCTGAAGGGAGATAGAAAAGCAATAATTAAAGGCCGTTTCACCCTTTCGGAGCCCTGTTCTGCTTCTTTCCACTGAACTTCATGGGACCCCAGGAGGTTTCAAATAATGCTGATATCAATGCCCACAGCTGCCTAGGACATGAGTTTTTTGATTTCTCAGGAGTCACCGCACTTTGTTCAGGGCTGATTTCCTAGTATCACAATCTCTCCTCTTACTGTCAGAAAACACGAAATTTAAAACCAGCCCCCTATCCATCCAGTGTGCAGTGGGGCCGCAGGATCCAAACAGGGTCACTCTAAGAACATACCTTACACTGAATTATGTTAGGCATATAGTGGGACACAGCAGTAAACCAGACACTGTTCCTGTCTCTAAGATGCTTATAATTCACAGGCTCTAATGCCTATATGGATAAATAATTGTAGAACAAAATGGAGCTGCAAGTGATACAAACAGTCTGAGCAAAATAAGACAGAAAAACAAAATAGAAATTAATATTAACAAGGGGTAGGGGTGGGAATCCTAGATGATGAATTAACTATAACTGATATGCTTTTCATAAGAAAATATCTTAGTAACAGAGGTTTTTATGTTTTGATCAGGACCACAAAAGGGAGAGTGGGTGGATTGATCCACATCTGTCTAAAAAGCACATGGTGGGATCAGTATCCCGACCTGGACAGGGTGCAGGGCTAGAGCTCCATGTTCGACCCCAGCCTCATTCCAATCAAAAACTCAAATTTTAAAGTCTCTGCAAAATCAGGAATACGCTGCCCTGGAAAGCAGATAGTAGTTCCACCACTAGAAAGGTATGTCCACTATATATTTAGAGAACAGGGAGTAGCAGTAACACAATGCTTACATTTCATGTTTCAAAAGCAGACCAACCTGGGTTCAAAACCAGGCTCTATAATTTTCGGGAAGTCACTTAACCTAGGTCTCAATTTCCCCATTCATAAAATTAGAAGAATAACTGTACATATTACAAAATGACTGCATTAGTACCAGGCTTTTAAAATAACTGGTCCAGTACGTCACACATGGCAAGTAGCCACAAAGAATATTGGCTATTACAATTGGTATTACTGTTATTATTATTATTATTATCATCATCATCATTATTTAATATATGCTTAAGTTCAGCGTTGGATGCATCTTCGTGTTGGTGAGACCTAAGACTTGGTACCTTGACCACATGAAGTTCTGGGAACTGCAAAGCTGAGGATCAAATCCCTGCCCTAACCAAGGCCAGACACCAGACTGACCCACCTGCCTGCCAGCCCCTCACTCAGCACCTGGCACAAAAGCTAAACATGTGCTCAGTCTCCACTGGTTTCATGAACATTCTACTGTCTGCCAACTGCTGGGAAAGAAGGGCCCCTCCAACTTCACCAGGGCACACAGGGCAGAAGAAGTCTGCAGGCTGCTCCCTAACAGTTTCCTGTGTGTAATAAGACAGCATCCGTGGTTTTTCCCTGTCTCAGCTTTTATGATATCCAAGACCATGCAAGCCTGGGGGGTGCCACAATGATAAGTGGCTCTGAGCCCCCATCCAGCTGTGCCACTTCTGCAAAGTTCTCAAGCCTTCCCTTCCCCCCGTTTCCCAGAGGCTGTTCTGGTAGCCGTGACAGATCTTGCAATTTCCAGGAACTCACTTCTCCTTGACAACTGACCTTTGCCATCCTGCACTGTCACCCCTAGAGCTTAGCCCCTGCTCCCACAAAGTTGGAGACGCCCTTTCTCAAGTGGTCACATCCTTTTAGCATCTTGTTTTCCTCGAATTTCTGTACAGATACCAAATGTCGTTGACCTTTATAAAAAAACAGAAGAAGACACATCTAATTCTTCCGAGTTAAATTTGAAAGCTGAATAGCTGGTCCTCACAGAGTTAGTGGCGCAAAGATGGAGGCGGGGAGTCCCAAGCAGAACAGGCAGCAGCACGCACTATTTGTCTTGTAGCTGGACGGTATCTCAGGTTCACCACTGCGTCCAGGGCCCCGGCATTGCTTCCAAGCTCTTAGGGGGTGTTTTTTAAGTGAACAAGAGGCCTAAATCACGTAGGTGGATGTGAGCCACTGCAATTTGTTATAGTTTCTTAAAATGCAGATCACATGCATCCAAGTTATACGAAAGGCACAGAGAGTCAGATTCGTGGGCCCCAGGCTTAATGACTGAACTAGAATTTGCAAATTAAAATCCCTCCAGTTGAGTCTCATGCAGCCCTGTGGACTAAGCGAGACCAGTGAACTTCAAGCTTTCAGTCTCATACCTTGTAAGAAATGTGTACCCACAGCACAATTCTCCACCGTGACCTAATATACACACATGTGCAATATGTGCACAGTAACATTTTTCTACTCTGTTTTAATCAATTTTTTTTCTGAAAACAACCCTGTAAATTCACTTCACAATTCATTACAATTAGAAAAGCACTGGGTTCCTGTGTAGTGAGGGAGTGGCTTGGTGACTGCCGATATTATTAAAGAAACAGGCAATGGTGTGATCACAGGAGACCTTGCGAAATGAAGTTTAGCCTCATGTTGTAAGTCACGAGCAATCATCCATTTCATTAATAATTAGATATGAGGATAAATAAAACATAAGTTCTGCCTTTGTGGAAATTGCAGTCTCCTCTGGAGGAAAGAGGTAGGGAGACAAATGATCTGTTAACAACAGAAACTGGAGGAGCTGTCGAAGCTCAGGGAACAACAGGCCCAAAAGCAAAGGTGAGTGACAGCGTGAAATAGAGAACTAAAAGTAGTTCAGTAAAGACGGTGTAGACCCGATTTCAAAGTCCTCCTTTCCCCGGGAGGGGAGATAAGTTATCTGGGCCACCTTATCTTGAAGGAAATTATTACAATTACATTTATAAAACATGGGAAGCACTTCAGAATAAGAGATGATGGGAAGGTAAAGGAGATGGCAGAAGACAGCACCAGAATGCCCGCCCCTCCAGGTGTGGAAGAGGCAGCCTTCCCAGAAATACCAGAGTAACCTGCCTGAGGAATTTGCCCTCCGAGTGTATGGAGCTGGTCCAACTATGAAGCAATGTCTCCGGCATATTTTATTTTAACAGCCCTATTGAGGTATAATTTACATACCATAAAATTCACTCACATTACCACTATCCAATTTAGAATATGTTCTACAACTGCAAAAGATCCACGTGCACCCTGACTGGTGTGGCTCCGTGGGTTGGGCGTTGTCTCGCCAACTGAAAAGTCACTAGTGTGATTCCCAGTCAGGGCACATGCCTGGGTTGTGAGCCAGGTCCCCAGCTGGGGGCGTGTGAGACACAATGGGTCCATGTTTCTCTTGCGCATGAATGTTTCTGTCCCTTACTTTCTCCCTTCCTGCCTCTCTCTGTAAAAATAAATAAATAAAATCTTTAAAAAGAAAAAAATCCACGTGCCCAATTGTAACCACTCCATTTTCATCTCCAGCCCTAGCCAACCACTAATCTACTTTCTGTCTTTACAGATTGGCCTTTTCTGGACATCTTACATAATGGAATCTTTTGTGTCTGTTTCTTTCACTTGGTGTGACATCCATGTTGTCACATGTCCTCATTTCTTCTTGTTGCCAAATTGTGCTCACTGTACCCCACCACATCTTTGATAGACAGGTGGGTTGTTCCCACTTCTTGGCTGCTATGAATAATGCTGCTGTATACAAGTTTTTGGTTGGACACATGTCTTTATTTCTCTTAGGTAATATTCAGAAGTGGAATTACAGGGTCATTATTGTACACTTATGCTTAACTTTTTCAGAAATAGGCAAACTGTTCTCCGAAGTGGCTCAACCACTTTACATTCCTACCAGCAAAGTATGGAAGTTCCAGTTTATCTACATTCTCAGGTACATTTTTAGATCCGGATTTACATTTATCATGACATTAAGTGTAGCCTAGACAAAGCTTTAACCAGCAGGTGTGTGAACTATGGAGAGCACATGCCCTCACAATTTATTCACATTCCCAAAGTCACTGGAATTTAGAAAAGAACTTATCAGAGATGTTTATTTGAAACACGTTTAAAATCATTTAGCATCAAAATGCAACGCCAACCAAACTTGTGGACTGAATGGTCATAGAAAATTCAGCTGAAATATTTCTCAAAGGAGAGTCATCAAGAAGCCAAGCATGACAAATGAGACTATACCTCAAAACACTAAACAGAGTGTCCATGGGGACAAAATCCTAACTGAATCCTGCAAACCTGCAGCAACCACAGCCAGAAACCAGGAAAGAAAGATGGGGAACTATTTCTTTAAATCTGATGCAACTTGCGTTGTGCCAGGTGATGAGCGACAAAGCAGAGACCCTGCTTACAAAAAGAAACAGACCTGTTTTCAAGGGGACAGAGAACAGTCACAGGAATGTCCTGGCTGCTTTGAAAACCCCAGGTCCCTTTTACAAACATACACACAAAATAAAGGAGAGGGTGGGCACCAGGGAAACTGGCAAGAGAACTGACCACAGAGGGACACCAAATTTCCCCACCCCTTCCACTCGCTCACATTCTTCCCATCTGGAAAACAAACCCCCTCTCAGGAGCTTGTATGTCTGTCTCTCACACCTTACTTTAAGTATCCTACCTATGTCACGGAATGTGTGCCATCTCCTCTCTTCACAAAGAGGCTTCCTCCTTGGCAGGAACCCTTTCGGTTCCTAGCAACAGGGATCTAAGAGGACCTATGCTAATCATCCGCTAGCACTTTTTTCCTGGTGCAATCAGTTAAGTGGAGGTTTAGGTACCCAGCTGGGCAGGTGCCAGGAGATTTCCCCTGTTAATTCTCAGTCACTCAAGGAAAACAAAGGAGTAACTAAGATTGTGTTACCATGATTTTAAAGAGATACTGTTCCTTCTCCCCTTACCCCACCCCACCAAAATCCATAGACTTCTATATTTCACATATTTACATCTGTTCTTCTCCAAAAATAAAAACTGTTGATATTCAAGAAATGATGACTACAATGCCAGCACAAGTTATGACTTTAAAATACTCACCGAGAGAACACACACATTGTTCAGATCAAAAAGTGTGCACAGTGTTCCTTCCCAGAGCAGCATCTGGGGATTAAGCTCGGAAGGGCACGGTACTTCTTTTGTTTGTTTGTTTGCATGGATAGAAAACTGAGTTCTTTCTGATTGGCACTAGAGCTACCAGTTTAAGAAAACAGAAGCCAGGGTGGCCTTTTAGGAACAACTAACACTTGGCTTTGACTGCTACCAACCATTCCAAGAGTAGGTCACCAGCACAGAACCATGGTTCCACTGCTGCCCAGAGTCTCTGGTCTCTAAGACAGTCTGAGAGGTTCAGCTGGAAAACCCCAGAACTCCCAAACTCAAAAACCCTTCCAACTATGCAGAGGGCTGCACAGAAGCCATTTTGAATCCGGAGTTGCCTCAGAGTCTAAGATCCCGCCAGATAGAACTTCCTGAATAGTGTAATTAATTCACTGCCCCAACTAGAGAAGAATTAACAATTCTGATGAAAATGCTTGCACAATTCCCTGCTACTTTACTAATAGCAACACCTCTTCTGAGAAAGTTGGATCTGTCCCCCAATTATCAATACTGCAAAAAACTGAATCACCTTTAGTCAGACATTTGTATAACCAGTCTAATGATGGTTATTTAATCATCAACTTTCCCTTTAAAATAGGTCTTCCCAGATGAGTGTTTGAACTCAGTTTTTCAAAAGCGTCTTCTCTGGCAGTGAGTATGAAATAAGTTTGATGGATGCTCATTACCAAGTTGTGTATAAAGCTGCCTTAACAACCATAATCACCATCAACCTTCTCCCAAATAAAAAATCATGCATAAGCAGCATTCATCTAAGAACTGTAGATCAAATATTGACATGGGACATCTTTGTGGCTAGGTTGGAGATGTGTATGGATTGTTGTTATAAGGAAAGGCTATGAGATTTCTCAGTAAGAAAATCCTTTAACCTGCTGTCTAGATTGCAAATGTCTGTTCCATTTTCCAAGTCTTAAAAAACAAACAACCCAAAGATTTCAGGCTTCAAACAAAAGTAGAGCTGAAAGCTTCTAGGCAAATGCCAGCACCTCCTGGGGCTTTAAGCCGAATCCCTCCAGGCCCACAGGGAAAAACAGGAAATTAACACCAAAGTGCTACAACTTCTTGATCATGGGGATGGGGGGTTTTCTGTCCCCTGAATAAATTTGCTAATAAAAAAAATTTTTTAATGGCAATGCAAACAGTTCAGGATTATCCCCCGGAAGTTGTAGACTTTTCCTTTTCAGGTATACCCTTTCTTACAAACAATTCAAATGCATATAATATTAGTGTAAATTTTTAAATTCCATATTCCTATAAGTATGTGCCTTCCACAATTTAAAGCCATACCCCTTATGAAAAACTTGCAGTTACCTTACATAAATCACTATTTCCTATTCCGCAACATTTTCAAGCACTACCAAATTTCTATGGCTATGTTCTATGTGTTTCCAAAGCAACCTACATTTAATAAATCCTTTTTATAATTATTTCTTTGTTATGTGTTTCTCTCATTCACTAGGCACTAAGATCCATATGACTGTGTGTGTGTGGGGGGGGGGGGGGTATGTCCATTAAAACATCCTTAGCATCTAGCACAACACTAGGCACTCAGCGGATGCTTAATAAGTGTTTGTTGAATGAACAAATTTACCAGCAGGAAAAACAAGAAGAAAGAAAACTGTCTTTTAAACATTTTTTTTAAGCCTGCGATTCTGAAACTCTAAATTATAGCAGAATTACCTGGAAGGCCTCTTCCAGCACAGGTTACTCGGCCTCTTCCCCAGAGTTCCTAATTCAGCAGGTAAGAGGGAGAGGCGGGACCTAAGAGATGATCATGAATGAAGCTGCTGATCTAAGTAAGGATCTCACTTTGAGTTCCTCTAGGCAGTTAACCTGTCAACTAGTTCTTAGAAAATCACAATGCCCAGGATAACACTTACTGAGAACCAATCAGCAGCAGAATCCCATATTACCAACTGGGTAAGCCTCATAGGTCCTTGCTCCAAACACTACAGAAATTGCCAACACAGGACATACGTGCAAGGAGACAATACACAGACAGAAGCAGCAAGAAGTCATTAGTACAGTTAAACTAAGGACATTTTATTTCTCCAAAGCCTTTCTTTATGATGTGTCCTACTGTGCAGCTTAATGTATTTTTCTCAGATAGAAATTACGAAACCACAATGCATAGCCATTCTTTCTTGCTCCACCCCACTTCATTTCACTTACTAATGAGAGTTTCATCTGAGGCCAGAGGACGAAAATGTAGTGAGAGAGTCTTTTAAAGCTTATTTATATTGTCTATGTTTTATTGTCTGTAAAGACCAAGGCAGTGATCAGCACTCAGTCCTTAAGGATCAGAAATCAAGCAGAGATATTGATAAGGTGAATAAAAGGATGCATAAAAACAATACAACAGAATCCCAAACTCTACATTATTGGATAAACCTATGGAATTCCAAACTCTAACTCTCCCATCATTGGATAAATCTTTAAAAACCTTTAAAGTATAGCTAGCATTAACTGTCAAATGCTTAGTTTTCTCATGACCTCGTTCTGGAATTAAGTGCATTTATATCCAGTTTATAATCAGGGAGGATATTTAATTAGATAATGTTTGCACATACTTTGAAGATATAAAGTGCTCTATAAATGCTAAATATTATTATTATTATTTAAATACAGTTTGCAATTACTGCTTACTGCTTATTTCACCCACCACACTGCTATAATTTGATTACAGGCAGCTTAAAAAAAAAAAAAACCTAGAAGTAGAAATGATGAAACCATGTCCATGTGAAGCTCTGGATTTTTACCCTAGGCATGAATAATTTATAGGCATTTTAAATGAAGGGTTAGGTTATAAAGTCTAGTGAATTAAGGCAATTGACCTTCACCAGACTGACAACCACGAAGTTGTGTTGATTTTAATAGTTTCTTACTTATAAACAAGGTGGAAAGTAGATGATGGTTCAAAACACAGGACTCTACTCTTTTGATTGCCAGCTCTACCTTCCATTTTCTCCACTGTAATTTTAAAATGTCTATATTCACCTTTAAAAAAAAGTGTAACTCAAGATAGCTAAAGGCTTGAGAAGGGCCCTTGCTTTAGCATGCCTTCTGGTTCATCTCGCTGTCTTCTCTGATAATCATGAATTCAGTGGTCTCCAATTCTTTAAAAAAATGGAAATCTTTGAGCCTGATTCCATTTTCCATACACAGTTGCTGGATCATTTCCCAAAGAGAATGAAAGATTAAATGTAAACATCCCTTATACACAAGGTACAAGGAAATCACTGCTAATCCCAAAATGGTTTGTATTTTATGTTTGTCTAGGTTTTTAGGCAATAGAAAGAACAATTAATATATTCTAAGCTGACCTGGATATTGAGAAAAACAAAATCGCAAGAAAGAAATACCGTAGAAATAACTCTTTAAAACACCACTATGCTCATCAAAGAGATCTTGTGCCCCAAACACAATGCTTCTGGGAAATCTGTGAACCCCAGGGAAAGGATACATCAGATAATTCTTATGTCATGGCACGGTCTGTAAATCAAAGAACTGTGTGAGTCACTCTGGGCGATGGCTTTGGGGGAGGTCAGTCAAAGCCTGGCCATTTAGTTAGTCTATGACCTTGAAGAAATTGATCGATTATTCTCAGCCTTGTGTGTTCATCTGAAAATGATATACACCTACTTCACAGGAAATTGGGAGGTAATGTGCCAACGTCAAGAGTGGTGGAGATCATTTGTACACTTTCATTGTAAATATCACTTCTAAGAAGTTATTCTAAGGAAACAGATATATACAAAGACTCGTGCATGAGGATGTTTATCAAAGCACTACTTATGAGATTTGAAAAGTTGAAAATAACCAAAAGCTTCATCAATAGAAAGTGATTAAATATATCCCCTCAATAAAGTGCTAAGTGTTCACTAAAAACATTATTAGAAATTTGAACCGAGAGACTAAAGAAATTTAAAATTACATACTAATTTTTTAGGCATGATAAGAGTGTGGGGTTCTATAGTTTAAGAGTGTTTATCTTTTAGAGATGCATACTCAAATGTTTACAAATCAAATAATATGAGGCTTCGAAATATCAATAATATGGGGGAGGAAGTAGGTGGGGCTGTAGCAACAAGATGGGGCACTTGTGGACAACTGTTAAGTTGCAGGGGGGCTCATAATACTATTTTGTATATTTTTTAAGTAACAGTTTTATTTAGATTTAATTCACATTCCATAAAACCCACCCTTTTGAAGAGTACCAGTAATTTTTAGTTTATTCACAGAGTTGAACAACCATCACCACTAACTAATTTTAGGACATTAGCAGTCACTTCCCACTCTTCCTCTCTTATTCCAGCAACTACTAATCTACTTTCTGTCTCTGGATTTGCCTGTTCTGGACTTTTCATATAAATGGAATCATATAACATGTGGTGTTTTGTGTTTGGCTTCCTCACTAAGTGTACAGTTCATCCATGTTATAGCATGTATCAGCACTTCCTTCTACTGTCAATAATATTCCATCATATTGATGTACTCCATTTCATTCATTCGTTCAATTGATGGATACTGGGACTACTTCCATTTTGTGGCCATTATGAATAATGCTACCATAAACACTTGTACACAAGTTTTTGAGTAGGTATATGTTTTCGATCCTCTTGAGTATATACCTAGCAGTGAAATTGCTGGGTCACATGGTAACTCTATATTTAACAACCTGTTTTCCAAAGTGGCTATACGACTTTATATTCCCATTAAGAAAGTTTGAGCACTCTAGTATTTTTTCTACTTTTCCATAAATTTAAAATTTCCCATAAAAAAGTTTTTAAAATTTTGTCATAAAAATTAATACATGCAAAGAGTCTGATTATTAACTTAAAAAAAACAGATTGCAGGTAATATATATGACATAATCTTAATTTTGAATTTATATAAATTGGCTATGCATAGGAAAAAAATCACTAAGCTATCTATAAAATGTATACTTGGTTATCATTGGAAATCATAAATTCTTTTTTATTTTTCTCCATTTTCCATATTTTCTGCAATTCATGTGTTGCTGTCATAAGGAGAACCAGAAAAAGCTTTTTTTTAAATTAAACAAAATTTTAACAATTCAGCAGTCTTCGCTCCTATTCTCAATCTGTATTTTCTGGGCTCTGCAGCCCAAGAGGTCACCCTCAGATAGGGATGATCACTGACTGCTGGGGTTTCCTAAGGAAATCAAATATATGCATTGCTTTCACGAAGTCTACTGTCTAGCAGTGAATATAATGCAAGAGAGAAAGTTCGGAATGTTCTAAAAGAGCTGGGAGGTCAGTTCTGAGAGGGTTTACAAGTGGAAGTGATAACTTCTATCTGAGAGAAATGAGGGACAATATTTTGGAAAGGTGGCAGATGAGTGTTTAGTGTTAGGGTAGTAGGTACAGAAAAGAATAAGGTAGGGCACTCCCCTGAAGAGCGTCCATGGGCAGAAGGAAGTTGTTCCCTGTGGCGGAGTGAAGAGATGGTCATTAAAACTGCAGCATGTGGTGGGTGGCCAAGCTGGACGGATTAGAGCTGGCCACGCCCCTGTGCCGAGCAGTGTTTCAGGAAGGCTAACATGCTGCAGTGTCCGTGGGACACCGGTCAGGACAAGGCTGCTGGCAGAGACATGGGAGCCAAGTCTTGTCATGACAGTAACTGCAGCCGTGGTGGGGAGGAATGGAGACAATAGCTATTTAAAAAGGATTTTTAAGATTGTGGTGGAATAAAATGTGTTTTGAGAATTTCAAGGCACTCCCTTGAGACAAATGGAGACAGTCTGGGCAAGTAAAAAGTGAGTAGAGAATCATCTTTCTCTAGAGGGAAATAAGCTTCCAACCAGAGTGAAATTACAAGCGGAATTCATCCAACGTTTTCTATTTAAGTCTTCCCTCTCTCTCCACTAGAAACCTTATATTTATATGTGCAGAATAACATTTCATTCAAAAAGTATCACCCAGATTTTCTTGGAATTCTCAGCACACTGCCTAGTTCAGGCCCTGTTCTCAAAGAACGACTTCCCCCACAGAAATAGAAGAACCAATTTGACATAAAAGCATCTTTCAGGCACAAATTACCCCACAGTCTATCAGAAGCACAGACTCAGAGATGGGTTGTGCCCAGCTGGGCATGGCAGCCATGATTCAATCACAGTGGCTCAAAGCTGGGTGGACTTTAGAACCACTATCACTGAAAGAAGGAATGGCATTTAACAAGACGGGCACAGAAGATTAATTGCAGGGCAGAGACAAACAAGGAAGAAAGGGACAACCAGCAAGACTTGAAATTACAAAATTTCAAAGAGCCTTAAAGATAAGGGGGGAAATGTGGTATTTCCATGAAGGAAAAGCATTGCGCATTCTCTCATCAACAAAATATTCCATGACCTCCTAAGTAGATAATTATGCAAACAGCAAACCATGACTTATATTAGCTTTTGTACTAAGATAACTCCAGTTAGTAATGAATATCGAGAAGGATTATGCAGATTTCTCTGATGCTCTGATAACTACCACTACACCCTATTTTATTATGAGGCAATGTCAAGGCAAAGAAAACACCTGTTTAAACCTGTTTAATAGCTCTAAAATATGACAAATATATCTAATTTTAAAACTGTTAATTTCACTTTAAGATACTGTTATCAATTCCTGCAACAATTACTAACCTGTCATCTAAGACTAAATTTAAATTACCTTAGGTAATGAATTAATACTAATTCAAGATAAGCCCTACAAGACCTCTGACCAGCATGTTTTAAGCTTTTAAACTCTGGACTAGTAGTGTCCCTTTTAGATGCCCACCCCCCTGCACTGACCCCTCCAAACACAAACTTTAAAAAGGCACAGGCATAATTCATCTTTTTTTGTTGAATAATGGTCAATCCATAAAGAGGAGAAAAAGTCTTTTTTAGAAAAGAAAATTTGAAAGGTTTTACTTAATGCATAAGGCTGATACATGATACTGGGTTAGAAATGTGCTAATCTCCAGAAACCTTCTGGGTTGAGCTCACCTCGTATGTAATAAACACTGATTCTAGGGCAAAGGTTAACCCAGGACACCAGAGAAACATATCAGGGCATGCCGAAATATAAAAAGGAAAAAATACTATTAAGGAGATGTAGGACATTTTTCTCAGGACCATTTTCAATTAAGTGTAATCATTGGGATCAAATGTTGATGGAATCGAGTTTCCCATAAAATTCTATTTAATCATGGCCTAGCATGCTGGTATAGTGCTTTATAGTTTTCAAAGCACTGCTATAAATAATTTGATTTTGTAAAGATTTTATTTATTTATTTTTAGAGAGAGGGAAAGGGAAGGAGAAAGAGAGGGAAACATCAATGTGTGGCTGCCTCTCGCACACCCCTCACTGGGGACCTGCCCCACAACTGGGACATGTGCCCTGACTGGGAATCAAATTGGCAACTCTTCGGTTCATAAGCCAGCACTCAGTCCACTGAGCCATACCAGCCAGGCCTGAATAATTTGATTTTTAAAACCACTGTATGAGGCCTGCTGGTGTAGCTTAGTGGGTTGAGCACACGCCTGTGAAGCAAAGGGTCATCAGTTCGATTCCCAGTCAGGGCACATGCCTGGGTTGCAGGCCAGGTCCCCAGGGAGGGGCGGGTGAGGCAACCACACATTGATGTTTCCCTCTCTTTCTCCTTCCCTTCCCCTCTCTCTAAAAATGAATAAATAAAATATTTTAAAAACAAACAAACAAACAAAAAAAAAAACAGTGTATACGAAGGCAAGCAGTTGGGATCATTTCCAAAACTATTAACACATGGACGTGGAATTTGGTGCTCAGTCCACTCCATTCACTCACTCACTCATTCATGCATTTATTCATTTATTCAACTAACTGGAACTATGGTCTCAAAGTTGAGCAAGACCAAGCTTCTGGCCTAAAGGAGCCCACAGTTTAGTGATCAGGCCAAAAGAAAACTACATACCATTTATAACACAGGCATGAAAAGTACAGTAGGAAGGATGCATGCAAGTCTTCCAGATGTGATCAATTCTTAAATCTAGTTGTGTTTTTAAAATTTCTTATTGTATTTATTGGGGTAACATTTGTTAATAAAATTAAATGGGTTTCGGGAATATCATTCTATAATACATCATCCGTATACTGTATCGTGTGTTCACCGCCCCAAGTCAAGTCTCCTTCCATCACCATTTATCCCCTCCTTTACCCTCTCCTACCTCCCCCTGCCCTTAAGTATAGGTTTCATGGAGAAAGAAATAGCTAGTCCCCAAAAAGGGAGTGAGGGGTCAGGGAAAAGACAAGCAGAGGTCATCTAAATCTGTTCAAATAGAAAAGTGAGTGTGAGTCCTGGCAGAAACAAGAGTATGAAGTCAGAAGCAACCAATCTTGGCCTTAAATGTCTTACTCTTTGGGCCAAGCTAAGGACAGACAAAGTGGTCAGATTCAGATACATGCTAATTTCCAAAAAGCTTTCTGGGCTGATCTTACTTCATATGTAATAAAGCATACTGGTAGCAAATTTCATTTCTGTTAATAGTGTGATGTCTTGAAGAGTGACTCAAGCCCTGGGTTTGAATGAGTAGGTTTTTTTCTGTAGCCTACATGTAGACACACTTGCATATAACCACAGGATAGTGTATATCTATAATACTACATATAGGTACCACATAGACTCTACAAAGCATACCAGAAGCTATAAACCTTATATGCAGACCCATCTGAATAGTGTATGTGCCTAGATAACCTCTCAGACATGTTCAGATAGAGATGGGTTATGGAGACAGGTTATCACGCAGGACAAACACCTATCCTAGACAATTTAGACAGCCATTTGCCTGCAGACAAGGAAGTGAAGGAGGGTTGAACAAGATGAATTCCAAAGGCACCTTAAAGCTCCATGTTATGTGTTTTATGAGCTTACCTGCATAAGGCAGTTTCTCTATTCTCAAGGTATAAAATTCCATGATCCTGGTGAAATTATTCCTCTCTGCCATTTTTTTTTTGTGCTCAGACAGAAAATGTATTATTGATTTGTGATTCAAGCACACACAGTGTAACTGAGAGTAAAAAACACGGAATGAGGAGTCAGGAAACCACATACTGTCTTCAAACCACCCAAGAAGTGAGGGGGTGGGGGTTGTGTGACCTTGGGCAATAGACTTCACTTCTCTGGGCTTCAGCTTCCCAAGTATTAAATGAAAGGAGTGGCTAAGTGTTCTACAATTTTCTTCCAGTTCTAAATCAATGCGCTCACCACATCCCCTAAGATGTAGTTTCTCTCCAGAGCTCTGAAAATAAGGACTAATGATACTGGATTAAGATCATCTCTTTCCTAACTGAAGATCCTGTTTTATATTAGTTTTAAAAACCATCCAAATCTTGCATAATTTAGATAATCAGTGCTATCATTGGTTGCCCTGGTTTAAATTATGCATTGTTGCTATTTGGGGAAAATTTAGACGGGGTCCAGTCTGGGATCACTGACTGAGAACAATACGCCCCCAAAATGAGAAGGATAAAGGCCTCTCCAGACAGGATCCGCTTTTAGTGCACTGAGTGCAGCGTTTACAAAAAGAGCATTGATTGTGTACATTAAAGAGCCACCGAAACAGTAAGGGACTGGTAGGGCTGCAGCAAATTCTCCTAGAAGCCACTGACCTTGGCTGCATTTCAGGGGTCAGGCATTCCCAGAAGGTTCTCAGAAGGCAGGCTTTACTGAGAGTTTAAGAACAAATGAGACCTCTCCTCTAGATGAGCTCACTTCTCCTAATTGGAGAAGACAGAGACAGATGACCTGCCCTCTGATTTGTAGAGATTACCTATATGGCCTTTGGACCCACTCCTACCATGCCCACATCACCCACCACAAGACTGGTTGCAGACCCCAGCCCTTCAACTGTCTCCACATAGGCATTTCAGTCTTTCAGCCAGCAGTTCCCCAGCCTCTTAGGCTGGCCTGGCCCCTCCTCTTTCCACACCTCTTGCAGGCAGAAATACAGAGGCAGAGGACTGAGCGCAAGCCACAAAGAACAATTTCAGTGAATCCTGAAATTCCAAAGATATCTTTTCAAAATACAGATCTCAGGCTCAGGTTTCCTATGTGTGAATCGCACTCCAAGCCAGAGGGTGAGCCCTCGTTGCTCATAAGCCTGCAGGCTCTGTGCTCAGTATCTGAAAAAACCTTCCCAGGAAAAATCGACAAGCGACCCCGCTGGCCAAGCCCAACTTAAAATGAGATCAAGGCGCTTTCCATGAGAGGAGCGATGTTGAGATGCCGGATCAGGGAGATCACAGCCTTGCCCGTTGTTCAGACGCCTTCCCTGACCTTTGCCACTTTCCCCTGCCCCGAAGTCTGGGCAATCCATCCACCTGATTAAACGGCTGGCAGCAACTCCCAGCGCACAAAGTAGGGCAAATGACAGTCTGTAAAGCAGGAAGCCACAGACGAGGCCAAATCACCCAGCCTGTTACCAACCCCCACCCTGTTCTGCATGTGGCATTTCGGTGCCAGGGAAATAGACAGCTTACTGTAATAACGCATGAATGAGCTTTTGCTGCCCAGCTATCAAAAAAGCCAGTTACAAATGGCATCTCTTCCTCCTCAAACCCTGGACTGCCTCGCAGAAACCTCACCTCTCTGATTCAAGGATTAAGGAGAGGGGGAGGAAGAGTTAAAAAGGGCGTTTAGGTAGGGAGAGGATTAATGAGACTAACGAAAAAGTAACACTTGGACCATCGAGGCAGCTCTTTAACAACCGTGGAAAAGGAGGCAATGTCGGGAGAAGTACTGAAGATGCAGGTATATAACCCCAAGATTTAGCATCAATTTAACAATGTATTCCCTCAGGAGGGCGTGTGAACTTCGAAGCCTCACCCATCCTGCGTGTCCCTGGGTTGACAGCCACCATCAATTTGGCCTCACCGACCCTCCATGCTTCACATACATGCAGTTTTCCTTTTTATTTTATTTTATTTTTGGTTCAGGAGAGGAAGAAACCGTCTTTAAATTGGCGTCCAATTCTTCTCAGACCCCCGCTACTGTCGCCACCCCCACCCTTCACCCCCTTCCCGGCAGGCAGCGTCTAATTAAAATGGCAAGAAAGCTCTGCCCCCTTCCCCGAAGGACAGTGTTGGGATTGGGGGGTGGGGGTGGGGACGCATCGAGGCTGCACTCGGATTCCTGTTATTCTGGTCTCAAAACAACAGCAAAATGGATTCTATATGGGTGATGTCTTAGTCAATAGAATGAAACGGCGACTGAGGCCATTCACGTGAAGGTAAACGCAGACTTTCAGTGGGGCTGGGGGCTGGGAAGTGCTCTACAAAGGGCTGGCCACAGACACAGGGAAACACACGCGCACACACGCACACGCGCGCGCACGCACACACACACACACAATCCCCGGAGTTCCGGTCTGATTGGGGAAAAGCGGAGAATACATCCCTTTCACCTGCTGAAGTTCAACCATAAAAACTGAAATGTTGCAGCCACAAAGTCAGCACAGGCAGGGCTGAGTTAAACCACAGATAAAGGTGAGGGGGCAGACTGGTGTTTGAGACAGCGCTGAGAGGGAGTCCGGGCGCGGAAGGCAGGAAAGGGGGAAGGGGAGGCAGTTGCCATCTACAAGACCAGCATAGCAATAGCTGCCTTCTTGGAGAGGCAGGTTCGGCTCCATGGGGACCTCCAGGCTCACAATGTCATCTTGCAGGTAGCTGAAAAAGGTGGGGGTGGGGGGCAGTGCCTTTATTCACGCTGTTGTTATTCTTTTTGCAGAAAGAGACAGGTCTCGCGCCTTGGCAGGAGGAGACTGTCCGGGGCTTGTGTACACATAGGAGCCTTTCATTTTAATGCGCTTACACCGCTCTGAGATGAAACTGGCATAAGTGCCACGCGCTCCCAGGGGGTTCTTGACCACAGCCAAAGGAGGACACGTAGGGCACAGCCCCTGCCGTGGGGACTTAGCCGAAAGCACCTCAGCAGCCCCCAGATCCAAACGAGGATCCAGGTTCCCTCCGCATCGCATTCGCCTGCCTCTGCCCACCAGTCCCAGCCCCATCCACGCACCGAACCCATCCAACCCAGACTTAAATCACGAGAAACAAATCGAAAAACATGTTCTGCTCACCCTCAGTGCCGAGAGATCGATTTCATCCAGGCTGCGAGCCGGGGAATCACTCGCCATGTCTACTTCTTCGCGGGAGAAATGGACCAAAACCACCCTGAAGCTTCTCCCTTGGAAATTCCACCTTGGTCTATTTCACTCGCGTCCTCATGCGGGTGTCGCGCCAGAGGCCCCCGGGCCCAGCCTCTCCCGCCCACCCCTTATCCACAGCGCCTGATCGCGATCCTCCGCTCCTTATTCCGCTGGGTCCGGGAGCCCAACCTGCCGGGACCGCCAAGCCGGGAGCCGCGGTACGTGTGGGCTGCGCGCCCTGATCAGCTAAGGGCGCTTGGGCTGCGTGGGTGTATTTAAATGGGACATGCTTCTTTGCTTGTGCGTGGATGGCGGCTGCATTGGCTGTTATAATGAGACACATCAACTCCTCCACTCAGCTGGGGGTTGGGGGTGGAGAACCACACAGAACTGTCTATCATCGCTTCCTGGGAGGAGTAAAGGGAGGGGGGAGGAAAGAGGCGGAGGAGGCGTGGTCTCCAACTGGGGAGAGGCCACGCTTCCTGACCCGGTCCTCCTGCACCAGCGTGGATGGGGGAGGGGAGGGCACCCTTCCGCCCAGAAGCTTGCGGGCTAATCTGGATGGATCTGAAGAGCTGTTTCTGAACCTTGCAGCGCTTATCGTAGGCGCAAAGGAGCTTTTGGGGCAGACACATTTTTGTGTGCCCAATTCATGCACTGCAGCAACATGGCCCTTGAATAGCATCTGGGGGACTCTCGGAAGGGTTCAAATACTCCAGCACTGAAAAAAATTCAGGGGGGGGGAGCGATGCCCCTCCCTCCCTCATTAATTATTTGTGGAGCTGGAGTAACGCAGGCTGGTGCAACCGGTGCATATAAGGACTTGTGTGCTGGGAAGGGGATCCGCCTCCAGCGGCGAACGAATGGGGGAGCCACGCACTTGCACACTACGCGCAGCCCCGCGCCTCGCCAATTTGCCCCGGCCTCTGGGTCGGTCCGCCAGCGGTCCCCGGGATCCCAGACGGACGGTTACTCGCTGCTTCGGGGCTGGTTTTCCAGAAGCGGGAAATCTGGGAATCTGAGCTTCCTCTTGGCATTGCCACACCCAGGACATGCCCGTGCCGCAATTCCCTACGGAAATGACCGAATTGAACCGAGAAGGTTGCTCTCTGGGTGCAATAGCTTAATGCTTCAGGTAACTCTAAAGGCAACACTGGGTAAGGCAATACACGCCGCGTTAGGACCCTACAATTCCCTTTCAGGCAGCGTTTCCGCAGCTGACCTACCCAGATTGATGGAGAAAGTTTGGCGGCTAAGATGTAACATACGAGATGTACGGCCACAACAATTTCACACCACCTGCTTTCGCATTTGAAGGCTGGATGTTTACAGTGTTAAACTTGATGTTCTGTAATCAAGAGTGTGAAGTCACTTCCCCCAGTCACCATCCCCCCGCCCCACACCGCCCTTCCTCTCCAGCCTTGGCCACTCGAAATACATAGGAAGAAATGGTGCAGTCAAACTTTTCTCCCAAATACAGCAATAGCTTTGGAAGGATTATCTGTACTTCTGTTAAGATGAGAACTTAACCTGGCCAAAACCACGGGGGGTGGGGGTGGCGAGTTTAATCCTGTGGTGTAGATGTCAGCTTCAGAGTAAGGCTTTTGAATGAATGAGTGGATGAATGAATGAATGAAAGCCCAAGCAGTTAGTTCATCGACTGCAGACATTAGATGACTTTTTAAAAGCGTTCCCTGTGCTGCTTTTTGTTTAGTATTATTGTGTATACTTATATGTATTGTGGATCTGGAAATGTGAAAATTGTTCCAACATTGAATGGCTGCAAGAATTTGGGAGTTTTTGCCATTAAAACGGCAAACATTTAAACGTGTTATACTCAAAACACTCCAATTCATCTCTCATTTTTTAATAAAATCATCTAGCTTGAGGTAATAAGTGGTGTGCAGTAAGCCATCAAGTAAGCCATAAAACACTATTATGTCCTATCATTTTTATTTTTCTCTCTATGTCCTTTTTACCTTTAATCTAGATGACAAGTTAATGTATCATCTCAGTGTTGAAAGAAAATAACTTAAGATCAGGTATTGAGATCTATGAACAGAACTATTTCTAAAACTCCAAACATACTTAAAATGAGATTTTTTTTGCATGGGAAACCTACATTTATACCGCAGATTTTATTCCAAGTATCACAAATGGATCTTTTCTTCTGGTGTTATATAAACAGTAAGCCGTTTCAGGCCATGAGCATGCCGTGTTACAGGCACTCAGTCCTACCCTTGGATTTAGAATTGCATTACAAAACTGTATATTCATCACGGTGATGGGTACGCTCCCTGGAGGAAGGCTTCCTAGGACCCAGGAGGATTATGAGAGAGTCTGGTGGAGGCAGGGGTGCTGGCTGCAGGAAACACCATAAAAGGGGAGGTTACAATAGCCAAGGCGCTTCCAGCTGATCAGGGAAGGTAGAAACTCCAGGCAGTTTGTGCTGTCCGTGAAGTGGTGACTGAACTAAGGAAGAAAGCAGCACTCAGATCAGGTAGAGCTTCAAATGCCTTGAGGCACTTGAACTTTATTCTTGAGGTCAAGTGTGTATCAAATTTCAGCAAAAACTCCTAAACCTTTTTGCCATGTCTGTGTACCTTCTGTACTGTTATTATTTACTTAATATTTTTCTTAAATCAACACTTCAGTTTTTACATTTAATTTAAAAGGAAATATAAATCACTACTGTAAACGGAAAGCCAGCAACACTTGCTAAAGTAGAGGGGACCCATTAAAATAAACACAGTGGAAAATAAAGCAACATTATTATACTCTAGCCAGCTATCATTGCCTGCCTAAGGCCTGCTCTTCGTTTCAGAACTTGACCAACGTGAGATTTTTCTTCTTGGTGTAATCTGAAGGATTGAAAGAATTGATATCATTTATGTGCAGGTTGAAAGACTACAGAACAATACAATATTCTGTTTATATCTGTCTAAATATATAGTGTACTATAAAAAGCCCAGACACAGGCAGGAAGGATACAGATCGAGTTCAGTGTGGTGGAAAGGAAGAAGAGAAATGGAACGGGATAACACAAAGGAGGCTCCAACAATGATGTCTAACATTTACTTTTTTACCTTTACGCTAATGGCTTTTCATTATATTGTTCTCTGTATCTTTTTGTATATTCGAAATATTTTTATGTTTTAAAAATATTTATTACAAAAAGAGAATTCCAAAGGGGGTTATATTCTCTGTATTGGGTTCACTGTTACTTAATGTCAGATCTATGCTCCAACTGAAATAAACACTGTGGAAATCATAATACTGCTGGCGGAGCTTATGAAAACACACTCGGTGTATCATCTGTCACCACAAGTCCCTGAATATAACAGAAAATGTATTTTTAAAAGTTCATTAGAGTTCTAGAAGACAAGAAAAGGCAGTATAAGGGGTCTAGCAATTCAGAAGACTTCCTGGATTATATAGACAGACATGACTGAATCACCAGTAGAGCCACAAATGAGAACTGTATAGTGTGAGAGTTAGGGCAATTTCAGGCTCAAAAGCAATGGCTATAAAGAGCAGGCACTTTCATCATGGTGAGTAACTAAAGAATGGCATTAATTCTTTCATTCGTTCAACAAAAATTCATATTTCCTCTGTGTAAGACCCAATACAAGGCCCCGAAGATTTGACTTCACTGAGGCAAATAATATACTTGTAAATAAATAATCAATAAATAAGATTATTTGAGATGGTGATAAGTGATGTGAAGAAAATTAAGTAGGGTTATGGAAATCCACAGATGAACATGTTCACCCCCCAACCCTGACACCCACTCTCTGTGAATATGGGTGCTCGGGCCAGGAAGACAGTATTAGCCCCTGGAGCTGCTCAACAGTTGCCAGGAGAAATGGGACCATACACACATGCAGAAGGTATACTAGTTGCATCCCCCACCCTATGCCATGTCCTGTCCTGCTCTCCTTCCCACCACAATCGGCAAAGTGATCCCTCAGAATTAGAATCAGTACAGCAGACAGGCAAAGGAGATTTCCAAATGCTAAGATGAGCAGACAATCCAGAATCACCAATTGTTTGTGAGAAGCTATTAACATTAGAGGCGCTAATTTCAGTCAACAAATGGATTGAACATTCAAAGCTATTTTTAATAGAGCAAGAAGAACCTTCATGCTATATATATATATTTTCTAAGAAGGGTAATACAGGATCTTGTATTCATAAAACTTCCAGCTAAGTATAAAAATAAACCAATTGGAGGGTTAAATAATATGTTTATTAAATTTTTAAATGAATAGATTGAACAATAATAGGTAATAGTGTGCTGTACTCTCCTATGCATTCATGTATTGACATATTTAATCTTAAACATATTGAGATTAACATTTAATCTCATAAAACAGACAATATTATTAGTGTACTCATTGTACATATGAGTAAACTGAAGAACAGAACGGTTAATTAACCTACTCAAGGTAACAGTAATGAGTGGCTGAACCAGGATTTGACCTCAGGCTTTCAATCACCATGCTATTCCTACTCAAGATGAACTGGAGGGTGAATTAGTAAACTGGAAGATTGGGCTCAGTTTTCTCCTGGATTGCAGGAGAAGGAATTAAAACAATGAGCAAAAATTTAAGTAATGTGGAGAATAAATCCAGAAGTTCCAACATCCATCTAAAGGAACTCTAGAGAATGGATGAAAAGAAATGCTCAAATAAATGACAAAAAAATGTTCCAGTGACTTTAGGCTAAAAGCTCCTATTTAATGCATAAGTAAAAAAATACCACATTTGAACACATCATGATGGAATTTCAGAGCATCAAGGCATTAAGGATAAAAATGGAAATTCTTACCAGATCACCTACTTCTCATCTGCAACAATGGATGTTGGGAGATAATGGGACAGAGTTTTCTAAGGGAATTGTTTTTGGCTTAGAATTCTCTACCCAACTAAACTGACATTTAAGAGAGAGTACAAAATAATGACAATATTTTCAGACACATAAGAATTCAAATGGTTGATCATCTCTTAAATTATTACTGGACAATGTATTCCACCAAAGAGAAAATGAATCAAAAAAGAAAACTTTGTGATACGAGACAATGGTAAGTGAAGGCAGTTCACTCTGTCTGTTACCCACTCAAAGTCATTCTCTTTCTACCTTACCAGCAAAACTCTAATTTTGAGAATTTACCCTCCAGATGTTTAAAGAATCTGAGCTCTTCCCAGGCCCAGAGGGAGAATAAATGTCAACTGGTCTAAATTTATCGTAGTAATGCTATTCTCCTAATGATTGGTTTACACATAGGCCTATTATGCAACACTGACTAAAGAGAAGTGAAAAGAAGTCTGATGGGGGCATAAGAATGGTTTTCCACTTTGAAACTGACAAAATAAAAGGAGGAAGTAGAAGAGACAAGGGCCAGGAAAAGCTTCTTGCCAGTGGTAGCCATCCTCCAAGATGGCTCCCAATGAGCCTCACCTCCTGGAATTTACAGCCTTGTGTGGATACCTCCAACACAAAACACAGAGGACTTCCAAAATAAAAAGCATTTCAGCTTTAACCTTGCTCTCTTGGTTCAGTTGCTCTAAGCACGGGTTTTCAACCTCAGCATTATAGGCATTTTGATTCTGAGAACTCATGTGGTAGGGTAGGGGACTGTCCTATTCAGCATAGATGTTTAATAACATCCGTGGTCCCTACCCACTAGATGCCAATAACATCTTCTCATTTGTGACAACCCGAAAATATCTGCAGAAATTGCCAGATATCCCCTAGAGAGAAAAATTACCCCCAGTTGAGATCTATTGCTCTAGGAGAAGCCAGGCACCAAGTCCTAAAGATAAGCATGCATCTTGCCAGTGTGTGATTGAGCTGCTTTGAGGTGCGTTCTCCAGGCCAGTCAAGCTTTCCGGTGACTGCAGTCCCTGCTAGCTCTAGCTGTAACCTATGAGAGAACCTGAGACAGAACCGCCCAACCAGGATACTCCCGAATCCCCAACCTGCCGAAGCCATGATAGATAATAAATTTTATTGTTATAAGCCACTTGATATATTATGCAGTCATGGATAACTAATAACACACTTTCAGACAGGGCTGTGTGCAGATATAATAGCTCGTGCTACAGAGCCATCTTTCTACCAGGTCAGGATGAGCTTGAGGAAGAAAGCAGAACATGAAGAGCCCCTGGATACTTAATGACACCATCAAGCCACTAAATAATCCAAGAATATCTTGAACCTCTTTTTATGTGACATAAGCTTTTCTCATTCTACTTAGCCATCTTTAGTTGGATATTCTGATATTTGCAGCCAAACACTTCCTGTTACAAAAAATAAAATTAAAAATTTTAAGTCTTTACCATTGTTAATTCATAAAGTAAAAAGAAATAATGATAACCTAAAACGTAAATGATTTTATCACGTAGGGAAAGGGAAAGAAGAGAGTGTTAACATTTTTATCATATTTGTAGATATATATATATATATACATACTATCTCTAAACACAAACAGAAAATGTAAGTCAATTATGCATGATAAATATAAGGGTCACCATATAGGTAAATATAAATTGGATGTTTAAGCTAAAAAATACTTGAGTGGAAAAAATAGAACAAGAATAACTTGATGAACTCAATAAAAATGAAGAAAAAATAACTGGAGTGTATAATGTAAAAGACGTGTTCATTCTTTCTGCTTATGTGCACTGTGTTGGTAGACTAATGCCTCCCCGACCCCTGCCCCAAAGAAGTCTCTGATCTAATCCCTGGAACCTGTGAATATATGCCCTTATTAAAAGACAGAAGAAGTTCTCGGTGCATAAAAGCAAAGCCATGTGATTTAAAATGGACACAAAGTAAAGTTTGACAATTATCAAAAGGTAGCAATCATAAATACCACATTCTCAGTCCACATTACTAGGGGAGTTCAATATTCATGTCACAGATTTATTTAAATATGTAATTCACAATTCTTGGACCTTCACTAGGATGACCTTTGGCTCTCAATGCACTTAAACTTACTCCCAGGGACCCAATCCGAAATTTATTATCTTTTAAAAATATTTTAGGTATTTTTAGAGAGAGGGAAAGAAAGGGAGAAATAGAGGGAGAGAAACATCAATTGTTGCCTCTCACACACTCCCAACTGGGGACCTGGCCCACAACCCAGGCATGTGCCCTGACTTTGCAAGTGGGGCTCAGTCCACTGAGCCACACCAGCCAGGGCAGTGCTTTATTGCTATCTTAAATATCTCCACCTTAGAAAAGGAAACTCCAGTTACCCATTGTCCAATTACATGCCCCACCTTCCAGCTTCCTTGCAGCCTTTGCCAGCATTACCACTGTTCACAGACTCAGAGACCTCCTACTTCCATCCATTGATGGCATTCTTCATTCTCTTCCAATTTATTTTCCCTCTGACTCTTTCTTCCTTCCCATTCCATGCTGGACCTCAAAGTCTTTAGGAGCTTGAAATTTAATATACTGTATTCCATGCAGTAGGATCTGAGGTAGGAGCATGGTCCCTGGAGTTGAACTGCCTGAAATAGAACTTTCCTAAAATAGAAAAAGAAAAATAATATAGTTGTTTTATAGTTCTCATGTCTTGTTTTAGATAGATAGATTTTTTTTTAACTTAGTTACCCTTGGAAGAATAATTCCAAGTCACTACATCTTTTGTGTTAAATGAGTTCAAAGCAATTCTCCTAATTATCTAGCACCATTTAAGCCCAAAGACAAACAACAACACTTCATTTAAATACCAATATTACACTTCCCCCAAATACAGACAAGTATTTTTACCAAAAATTTGGCAAGCCCTTTCAAAACAGCACTTTTTGTTTTCATTCTTTGAAAAAGTCCTAACAACAAATATATATAGAAATTTTAATATGCAACTGTAATCCTTCAATATTGATTGTAAAAGTGTAATTATTTATAATTTTTTGGAAGTTCTGTTGTTTGATCCTCTTAAATCCTAATGTAGCTTTAAGCTTAATTATATTCTAGCTAAACAATGGAGTTTTCAGCTTGCTTTTCCTTCAGTATTTTTAGGACCCAACCTACTTGTTTGCAACAGTAAGCATTCCACACAAGTCTGGTCAATGACAAAACATACTGTAATAGAAATGATAAAAGGACATCTTTTCTAACCACCAGTGTCTATCTAGACTCTGTCAAAAGCCTGTGGTGCTTTGTTCCCTGCTGACTATCTCAATTATTTTTTACTTTTTCTACATAACTTTTCAACAGAACTGTATCCTGTTCAAATTTAGATTCTAATTTCCCCCCACTACACCATACACAAAATAATTTTAATTATTTTTTTAAATTTCATGTCCATACATTCAAATAGTTTAACCCCACAGATTAGGTCAGAAATGGAAGGAGTAGCCCAGTTGGATCATTTTTTCTTTTAAATATGTGTATTGATTTTAGAGAGAGAGGAAGGAGGAGAGAGAGAAATAAACATTGATGCAAGAGGGAAGCATCCATTGGCTGCCCCCAACATGTACCCCAACTGGGGATCAAACTAGAAACCCAGGCATGTGTCCCAAGCAGGAATCAAACCTCCAACCTCCTGGAGCACAGGATGATGCTCCAACCAACTGAGCCACGCTGATTAGGGTACCCAGTTGGATCTTTACATAAAGTCATAGGGTAGATGAAATTTTTTTATGAGGCTTTTAAAGCTGAAAAAAAAAACCTTAGAGATAACTGAGTTCAACCCTTTCATTTTACAGATAAGAAAACCAAGGTCCAGAGACACTTGTGTGACTCATTCAATGTTACAGAGTTAGCACTAGGAAGGGCCTTGGGAACTGAAGATTTTGTACAAAAAAAAACAAAACAAACTAAGGTTGTATTTACTGTTATTGCTTCCCCTCAGATTCCTGGTCCACTGTTCTTTCTACTATACCATATTGTGCCTCCGATACTATCCATTTGTGTTGTGGTTTTTATCTTAAGTAAACTGTAAAGTACACAACTGATCCTATTTCCCTTAATGTGTGGGCTGCCTGAGAGCTCCAAGCTAAATGAGTGGGTTTGCCATGCCTGATGCTGGCTCCGAACTGCCAAAAGTGGAGCCAAGAAGCTTGTTTGAGTGGGTTCTTTAAGCCCAAGAACCAGGAAACCAAAAGAGAAATAGGCATTGCTTTATCAGTTGGCCCAAGAAGGCAGAAGCCAAACCTTTCTAGAGTTTTAACACATTCTCTTCATGTAATTACATGGATGACTTCTGAGGTATACACTGGAAAATGCATTGTCCCTGTTATTGTGTTTAAGATACTGTATTGGATTTCTTTGCCACCATGGAGCTGAGGAACATAAGGAACTTTCCTTGTTCAGCTCTATTTGTCTAGAGTCTAGTACAATGCCTGCAATAAAGTGCTGCTTATAAATTAATCAATAAATCAGTAGTGAAGAAGCTAGTAAATGTGGCCAGAATCAGCCACTTTGCAGCCAGAAAATTTTTGACAAGTCTTTTGCCCCCTCTAAGAGTCCACGTTTTTACATTTGTTATGATTTTGCGTGACTACTAGATTCTGAGAACAAACCAAGAATCCCACAGCTATGACTGTCAAAAGCTGGTAATAATATCGGTTGTGGATTTCCACCTTTCTCACTCAATATGAATTTGTCCTCTTTGTGAATTCATCAAAAACATTTATTGAATATCAAGATGGTCTCTGCCTTTATACTTTAGGCAGAGTTTCTAAAAGTGTGGTCCATAGGGCACGTATATCACATATTCAAAGAAGGGTGGGGAGTCAGGGCTTAATTAACATGTATGTTTCCAGAATATCAGGGAAGCGGGGCTCAAGAATCTTCACTTTTAAACAAGCACCCTCCCAGGTGATTTTCTTTTTCATTCTCAAATATTTATTGAGTCTCTTTGATGAACAAAATCTTTACTTGGTTAGACTAAAGGAATAATGGGAGTTCATTATAATTCTAAGTATTTTAGTCTGTTCAGGTGGCTATAACAAAATAGCACAGACTAGGTGGTTTATAAGCAACAGAAAGTTATTTCTCACAGTATTAGTGGCTGAGAAGTCCAAGATCAAGGTGCTGGCAGATTCATTGTCTGCTGAGGGTCTGCTTCCCCATAGACAGCCACATTCTTGCTGTGTCCTCAAATGGCAGAAAGGGCAAGCTAGTTCTGTGACCTCCTTTATAAGGCACTAACCTTAATCATGACAGCTCTGCCTTCAGGACTTAATCACAACTCAGGACCCCACCTCGAAATACCATCACCTTGTCAGGTAGGGTTTCAACATATAAATTTAGGGGGATGGGATACAAACAGTCAGTCCATATCAACAAAAAACAGTCTAATCACATAAATAAATGTAATGAAACATGGGTGAAATGCACAGATGTCAGACGAGCTGATAAGGGTGGAAGAAATTAAAAGACAGGGTCGCTATGAAGAAAAATATTGAATCCTAAAGCTGGTCGGACAGAGGTTCTAGACATTTATAAATGTTGTTGGTGATCTCTCAATGATGAACACTCTGCAAAATTGCTTAAAATTCTTTGTCTTCTAGTATATATATCACCAACTTCTGTAGTAATCAGCAAATCATCATAGTTATTTTTATCTATCTCCCTGCCCCATGCTTTCTCTTTTTTATTAATGTTTGTATTGTTGTTCAAGTACAATTGTCTCCATTTCCATCCCCCCACCTCAGCCATCCCCACCTCCCACCCTCGATCCTACCCCTCTTTGATCTTGTCCATGTGTCCTTTTTCCTTTTCTAAAACATTTTCAAACACATTTTTGATATCATGTCATTTCACCTCTAAATATTTCAGTGTGTATCTCAAAAACGGATGAGAGATTTGAGTGTGAGCTGTGTTTAGTGATGCTCTTCCAGAGCATTGAGTATAAAAGGGGGCAAAAGTAACTTTACAGTGGAGAAGTCTAGCAAACAGCAAACACTACCTTGGCCAAATAATCAAGGCTAACATCAGTGAAAAGTCATATTGATAGAAGTTAACCCTGATATAATATAATGAAAAAGGCACGAGTAAAACTCTAATAGAGTATGTAGTTTAGTTAGTAGTAATGTGCTAGCATCAGTTCCTTAGCTGTGGCCAATGCACCACAGTAACGAAACGCTCACAACGGAGGAATCTGGTTACAGAGTACATAAGAACTCTGTATTGCCTTTATACCTTTTTGGTAAATCTAAAACTAGTCTAATTTTTTAAAGTGTATTATTTTTAAAAAGGAGGAGTATAATAAATGGGGTAATGTAGAAAAAAGGATAAATTTCTAGAAATATATAACCTACTGAGATTGAATCATGCAGAGAAAAATCTGAATAAACCAGTAATAAGCAAGGTAATTGGATCAAAAATCAAAAACCTCCCAATACAGAAATACCCAAGACCAGGTGGTTTCACTGGTGAATTCTACCAAAAATTTAAGGAAGAATTAACACTAATCCTTCTCAAGCTCTTCCAAAAAACTGAAGAGGGGGGAACATTCTCAAACTCATTTTATGAAGGCAGTATTACCCTGATACCAAAACTAGATAAGGATACTATAAGAAAACAAAACTGCAGAACAATATCCCTGGTACATATAAATGAAAACATTACATTTGCTAGTATTCTCAAAATACTAGCAAACCAAATTCCACAGCACATTAAAAGAATCGTACACCATGATCAAGTAGGATTTATCCCTGGGATGCAAGGATGATTCAACATACCTAAATCAATGAATATGACATATATTCTTGACTTCTGGCCCACATGGAGGCATAGGTAGACACACTGTGCCTCCTCACACAACCAAAAGAAGGACAACAAAAATTTAAAACAAAAAACATCCAGTACTGATGGAAAATTGAACTGTATGGAAGTCCAACAACCAAGGAGTTAAAGAAGACACATTCATCCAGACCGGTAGGAGGGGCAGAGTCAGGCAACCAGGGCAGAGAGGACTCCCAACAAAGTGGTGGCTGGCAGACCTGGGCGCCCAGGGTGGCAGCTGGCAGACCTAGCAATGCGGTGGATTGTGGAGGGGCACAGCGTAGTGCACAAGGTGGTGAGTGGTCCCACATATGTGTGCAGATACACCAGGCAAAACTGGGGAGCAAGACAGACCACGCAACCCAGGCTCCCAAAGTGGGGAAATAAAGCCTCAAAACACCGATTAAAAACACCTGTGGGGGTTGAGGTGCCAGGAGAGACTCCCAGCCTCATAGAAGAGTTTGTTGGAGGCTCACAGGATCCTAGAACATACACAAACCCATCCACATGGGAATCAGCACCGGAAGGGCCCAGTTTGCTTGGGGGGAGTAGCAGAAGTGACTGAAATCCGGCAGAGAGTGGAGCAAGAGCCACTGTTTCCTCTCAGACCCCTGCCCCACATACAGTGTCACAACCCAGAGACTGGGTTGACCTGCCCTGATGAACACCTAAGGCTCTACCCCTCATATGTAACAGGTGCCTCGAGATAAAAAAAAAAAAAAAAAAAGGCCCAAACGGAACAACAGATCAAAGCTTCAGAACAAATATAACTAAGTGACAAAGAGATAGCCAACCTATCAGATGCACAGTTCAAAGCAATGGTGATCAGGATGCTCACAGAATTGGTTGAATTTGGTCGCAAATTAGAAAAAAAAAAATAAAGGCCATGCTAAGTGAAATAATGTACAGGGAACCAATAGTGATGGGAAGGAAACTGGGACTCAAATCAATGGAGTGTACCAGAAGGAAGAAAGAAACATCCAATCAGAAAAGGATGAAGAAACAGAATTCAAAAGAATGAGGAAAGGCTTAGGAACCTCCAGGACATCTTTAAACATTCCAACATCCAAATTATAGGGGTACCAGAAGGAAAAGAGGAAGAGCAACAAGTGGAAAAGTTATTTGAACAAATAATAAGGAGAACTTCCCCCATTCTGGCAAAGGAAATAGACTTCCAGGAAGCTCAGAGAGTCCCAAAGAAGTTGGACCCAAGGAGGAATACACCAGGTGGTGAGTGGCACATCATAATTAAATTACCCAAGATTAAAAATAAGGAAAGACTCTTAGAAGCAGCAAGAGAAAAGAATACAGTTACCTACAAAGGCGTTCCCATAAGACTGTAAGCTGACTTCTCAAAAGAGACCTTACAGGCAAGAAGGGGCTGGAAAGAAATGTTCCAAGTCATGAAAGGCAAGGACCAACATCCAGGACCTCTCTATCCAGCAAAGCTTTCATTAAAATGGAAAGGCAGATGAAGAGCTTCTCAGATAAGGCCAAGTTGAAGGAGTTCACCATCACCAAGCCCTTATTATATGAAATGTTAAAGAGACTTACCTAAGAAAAAGAAGACAAAAAAACATGTACAGTAAAATGACAGCAAACTCACAATTATTAACAACCACACCTAAAACAAAAATAAAAACAAACTAAGCAAACAACTAGAACAGGGACAGAACCACAGATATGGAGATCATATGGAGGGTTATAAGTGGGGAGTGGGAGGAAGAAAGAGGGGGAAAAGGTACAGAGAATAAGTAGCATAGATGGTAGGTAGAAAATAGACAGGGGGAGGGCAAGAATAGTATAGGAAATGTGGAAGCCAAAGAACTTATATGTACGGCCCACGGACATGAACTAAAGGGCGGGGGAGATGTGGGCGAGAGAGGGTGCACAGGGTGGAGGGGAGTGAAGGGGGGAAAATGGGACAGTGTGATAGCATAATCAATAAAATATATTTAAAAATAAATAAATGTGACATACAATCTTAATAAAATGTAGGGTTAAAAATCATGATTATCTCAACTGATGCAGAAAAAGCATTGACAAAAAATTCTTCTCTGATAAAAACTCTCTACAAATTAAGCATACCTCAACATAATACAGGCCAAATATGGCAGGCCTACAGCTAATATCATATTGAATGGTATATAGTTGAAAGGTTTTCCTCCAAGATCAGAAACAAGACAAGTGTGCTCACTCTTACCATTTCTATTCAACATGGTACAGAACAATTAGGCAAGAAAAAAAATAAAAGACATGCAATAGGAAAGAAAGAAGTAAAATTGTCTCTGTTTGCAGTTGCTATGATTTTATGTATAGAAAATCCCAAAGACTCCTCCAAAAGAACTGTTAGAAGTAATCATCAAATTCAGCAAAATTCTAGGATACAAAATCAACACACATAAATTAGTTGTTTCTAAACTGCTATCTAGAAACAACAAAATATCTGGAAAAGAAATAATGAAAACAACCCCATTTATAATAGTATCAAAAACAATAATATATTTATGAACAAATGTAACAAAAGAAGTGAAAAATCTGTACACTCAAAGCTATTAAGACTTTGATTAAAGAAATTGAAGAAGATAGAAATAGATGGAAAGATATTCTATGATCATGGATTATAATAATTAATATTGGTACTAACCAAAGCCATTTATAGATTCAACAGAATCCCTATCAAAATTTCAATGAAATTTTTTCTAGAATAGGCAAAGCAATCTTGAGAAAGAACAAAGCCAGCAGCATCACACTTCCTTGTTTCAAACTATATTACAAAGCTATAGTAACCAAAACAGTGTGATATGGTAATAAAATAGGCACATAGACCTATTGAACAAAATTAACAGCCTAGAAATACAACCTTTGCATACTTGGTCAACTAATATTTGACAAGGGAGCCAAGAATACTCAATGGCAAGGGACAGTCTTTTCAATAAATGATATTTGGAAAACTAGATAATCACATGCAGAAGAATAAAATTGAACTCCTATCTTATACTGCTCACAAAAATTAACTCAAAATGAATTAAAGACTTAATACAGACCAGAACCTGCAAAGCCCCTAGAAAAAAACATAGGAAACTAGCTCCTCGGGATAGATCTTGGCAATGAGTTTTGGATATGACACCATAAGAACAAGCACAAAAGCAAAAAAGAAACAAACAGAACTATATCAAATTAAAAAGCTTCTGCAGAGCAAAAGGAATGATCAACAAAAGGAAAAGGCAAACTACAGAATGGAAGAAAATATTTGCAAACTATCTATGTGTTTGTGGGGTTATCTAAACACATATCTAAATGCATAAGGAACTCATACAACACAATAGCAAAAAAACAAACAAACATACGATTAAAGGAAATGAAATCAGTGTCTCAAAGATATATCTGCTCTTTGCAGTGTTATTCACAATAGCCAAAATGTGGAAAAAACGTAAGCGTCCATCTATGGATGAATGGATAAAGAAAATGTGAGGGGTGTGTATGTGTATGTATATATATGATATCATTCAGCTGTGAGAAAGGGAGGGTGAGGCAAATCTTGTCATTTGTGACAACGTGGATGTGCCCTGAGAGCTTATGTTAAATGAAATAGGTCAGACAGAGAAAGACAAATACTGTTTGATCTCAGTTATATGTGAACTCTAAAATTGCCAGACTCAGCAACAGAGTAGAATGGTGTTGCCAGGGGCTGGGCGGTGGGGAAACGGGGAGATGTTTGTCAAAGGTACCAACTTTCAGTTACAAGATGAATAAATTCTGGAAATCTCATGTGTAGCATGGTGGCTACAGTTAACGATACTGTATTATGTACCTAAAAGTTGCTAAGAGAGTAAGTCGTAAATGTTCTTACCACGTATACAGGGCAGCAATTGTGCGAGGTGATGGGGCTGTAACTCACCTGCTGCGGCAGTCATTCCACACTGTACGTGTGTGTGAGATCATGGCGTCGAGCACTTTAACCGGCGTATGTCGGTTACGTCTCTATAAAGCTGGAAAAATGCATAAAACAGAAATTAATAATCAAAACAAATAAATAGAAGGTGGTAATTCCAAACCCTTATTTTTTCATTTTTGTTTTCGATTTAAAGTAAACTGTTGGGAACAAACATTTGTTGTTTTCAATAAATAAGAAGAGGGGTGCAGAAAGACAATGCTACTGTCACGTTAAGAAAAAAATGTCCCAAATCAAGTCAGAAGCAAAACATCTTTGCATAATGTAATTCTTAGCCACCTTCTGTAAAGATATTTAGATTTGCGATAAAATTCTTAAGCATTTTTCTGATAAATTTTAATGAAATTCAGGCTTATTCTGGAAACCAGTACTGGCCCACCTAGTGGGCTGGCAGTCAAAAAAAGTCATGAAGGGCAGGGACCTCCATCCGAGATGATTCTGTCCAGCAAAGCAAATCAGCAAACCACAAGTGTTGGAGAGGTTGAGGAGAAAAGGGGACCCTGGTACACTGTTGGTGGGATTGCAGACTGGTACAACCACTATGGAATTTTCTAAGAAAACTAAAAGTGGATCTGCCTTTTGATCCAGCAATTGCACTGCTAGGATTATATCCTAAGAACCCTGAAACACCAATCCAAAAGAACCTATGCACCCCAATGTTCATAGCAGCACAATTTATAATGGCCAAGTGCTGGAAGCAACCTAGGTGCCCATCAGTAAATGAATGGATCAAAAAACTACGGTATATTTACATAGTGGAATTCTATGCAGCAGAAAGAGAGAAGGAGCTCCTACCCTTTGCAACAGCATGGATGGAACTGGAGAGCATCATGCTAAGTGAAATAAGCCAGGCGGTGAAAGACAAATACCTTATGATCTCACCTTTAACAGGAACCTAAACAACAAAATAAACAAGCAAAATATAACCAAAGCCACTGAAATAGAGAACAGGCTGACAGTGACCAGAGAGGAGAGGAGAGGGGAGGGAATTTCAGGGGAAGGGGGGAAGGGTTTAGAGCAACAAGTATAAAGGACACATGGATAAAAACTATGGGGGGGGCGGTGGAAATGGGAGGGAGGTGGGGAGGGCTGGGGCAGTGGGCTGGGATGAGAGTAAAAAACAGAAAACTGTACAAGATCAACAATTAAAATAAAATTTAAAAAAAGAAATGAAACCATATTCTGACATTTCTAATAGCACCTAAAAACATCTGGGAAAAAAAAAAAAAGAATGGAAGGGCTGATTAAGTGCTTTCCAGATAAGGTCAGCTTAAAGGAGTTCACTATCACCAAGCCCATATTATATGAAATGTTAAAGGGACTTATCTAAGAAAAAGAAGATCAAAACTATGAATAGTAAAATGACAACAAACTCACAACTATCAACAACTGAACCAAAAAAAAAGAAAAGAAAAGAAAAGAAAAGAAAATGAACTAAGCAAACAACTAGAACTGGAACAGAATCAGAAATGGAGATCACATGGAGGGTTATCAGCTAGGATGGGGAGGGGGTGAATGGGGGAAAAGGCACAGGGAATAAGAAGCATAAATGGTAGGTACAAGGTAGACAGGGGGAGGTTAAGAATAGTATGGGAAAAGGAGAAGCCAAAAAACTTATATGTACGACCCATGAACATGAACTAAAGGGGGGGAATGCAAGTGGGAGGGGTTGTGCAGGGTGGAGGGGAATAAAGGGGAGAAAAAAATGGGACAACAGTAATAGCATAATCAATAAAATATATTTTAAAAAGGGTTCAATGAACTTTAGACAGTCTTCTTTTTAATGTTTTGTATTAGATATCACACCATCGTTTTTCTATAAAATAACAGTGAGTCTTTAAATAGTCCTGCTAAGACCTTTTTTAATGATAGCAACATTTTACGGTAATAAAATGTTTGGACGTTTTTAATTACATTATCTGAAAAGTTTTCTTTAACAGCACCTAACAAAAATAACAATCACTTCCTAATACTAATATCATCTAACACCTAGTGATATTTGTATTTGGCAATCACATTCAGAAGATTCTTGCACTCACTGACATCTGGGTATCTCAGGCCTTCGCTAGACAGATTGGAAGAGCTGGTAACAACCTGTCGACTTTCTTTGTAAAAGGAGCATCAAAGGCCACGGCTAAGGCAGGGGCACCTTAGTCCACTGGCTCTGACCCGTTCAACTTTACAGACACTTTGGATCGTTTTAAAACTATGGACCATCTCCCAAGAAAAAAGTACATCTGCACACATCTAAATATTTTGCCCATATTTTCAAGAGGATTTATGGATGTCAGACCTGGGTTAAAAACGCATGCTTTATTTTTTTTTAAGATTTTATTTATCTATTTATTTTCAGAGATCGGGAGGAGAAAGAGAAGGAGAGAAACATCGATGTGTGGCTGCCTCCTTGTGCCCCTCCCTGGGGACCCCGCCTGCATCTTAGGCAAGTGCCCTCCACCAGGAATCGAACCAGCGATCCCTCGGCCTGCAGGCCGGCACTCAGTCCACTGAGCTGCACCAGCCAGGGCAAGAACTCATGCTTTAAATGTTTCTTCCCAATTCGTCTCTCTGTTGCTCTTAGTGCACAGGAGGCCACTGTCCACAGGACATGCATGGTACTTTGTTTCTTTAGGGGGAAGACATCGGGCACTGTCAAGGCCTCTAGACTTGGTTGAGAATGTAATCTGTTGTCACACAATACAGTACAAAAAGCCATAGATTTGGCGTCAGAAGATCTAGATTCTTCAAATTACTTTTTCAACACTTGGAGCAAATTGCTTAAGGAGACAAAGAGGGTTAAGATGAAGGTTGGGAACTTACAGTGCAAGGAAATCTACAATATTATCATTTCCATTTTACAAACTGCAAACTGAGATTTAGAGGGGTTCAATAATCCATCAGCTTGTCCACAGTAGGGTTTGAAAATCAGGTTTGTCCAAATTTAAAATTCATGCTTTTTTTTTTTTCAAATTGAACGGGTGGCCTTCAAACTGTGCATTAAGAGAACCTCCTGAGAGTGCCTGGCCCCAACATTCTGGTAAGAAGTACATTTGGCCCATTAGTTTTACATATATTATTTCTTAATTAGAATTTGCTAGGCTGCAAAAATGTTTGGAAACCACGGTATTTCATTTGCTGTTCAGTCTCCACATCTGTAAAAGAGGTATAATGCTAATATCTACTTTATTGTGATGGATAAGAAAGAAGACACAAGTGAAACAGCTGTGTAAACTTATAGGCATTATTCAGATGAGAAATATTAGTGTAATTACTGTACGGCAATAAAATAGAGAGTTTTCCTCTGTAAAAAGCTTTTCTGCAATCAACCCACAACCTTGGTGGCATGTTCCATGCACCTGTGAAAGCATGTGGATTTTCAAATGGTGTAGGGGCACTAGTGCAGATTTGAAAACTCTAGGTAAAAAGTGGTATCTACATATTTTTGCAAGTTCAATGATTAATATACTGTTAAATGCATAATTGGATTTTAAGCTTCCATGAATACATCTTCTCAAATGTAATGGAATTGATCTACCTTCCATTTAAATTGTTTTAATGCTAATTTAAGAGTTGCTGAGATGTTCCAGATGTGCTTTAGGGTTTATCATAATTTTAAAATATTATTATAATTTTAGTTGGGGACTACACCTTAACATCTGGGATTTTGAGACGGGGCCTGCCAACGAGCCGTTCACTTGGTGACTTGGTGAAACCACGTCAGACTGCACGTCTGCAGTGGGGGGAAGGAGAGTGGCCTCCAGAAACCTGCCGATGAAGCCGTCAGAGCTGCGGATCCAAAATCAAAGGAGGAAGCTACCCCGTTGTTGCTGGGCTGCTCTGCGGGTAGAAACAGCATCTCCCAAACTGAGAGATATCTTTCGTCGGCGGAAAAATGTTCCCATTTTAAACTATTTTTTTTTTGAAAAATCAAACAGTGAAAAACACAGTTACAGAAAGAAAATTCCCCTTGTATGCTTCACACGTCAAAACAATATCACTTTCATTACTGAGTCATGAAAACTTCCTGAGTATTTCTTCTTTAAGAGAAAAGACCAATCACTAACCTATTTTTCTTTTCCATCCCACAATCTGCCCTGAAAACAACAACTCAGAAAAAGTCTTTGGTGAAACTGCAAAGTAGGCAAGGTTTCTTGGGGCTTTCTTCCCCTTCCTCTCCCTTTGGTTGCACACCCAATGGAGCTCTTAGCTCCCTTTCTCCCCCTGTGGAGCCCCAAGACTTTGGGATACTTTGTTCCCTAAGGCTATTCTCCCTTAAAGAATCTAGACCCAAAATTACCTTTTCTGTCCCTTTCTAATCAACCCGACCCCCATCGTGCCCTACTCCTGAGCTCTACAGGGTGCTGCCGTCTGACTTTCCATTTATTTTTGGTTCACCCCTTATCACACCCCCCAGCATCCTTTCCCACTGTTTTTCCACCTTCCAGCCCCACCACACACACTCACCTTGCAATTTTTTTGTAAGCAACTTTGCTGCCTCCTACACTGATCCAGTGAAGGCGAGCAGCTGGTCGCAGCCACTCACAGTATATTCTCTGTAAATAGAGTCAGTCCTCTGGAACTGTGCACAGTGCATACAGTGTGAACGAGGCCTGGAGAGAAGCAAAGTCGGTGTCCTTGACGAGGCCATCTAAAGGGAAGGCCCACAGCTTAACCACGGTCCTCCTCCAGATCCCTCTCTGCCTGCATTTCTTCCCCGTCCCCAGCACTCTCCTTTCCTTATAAAGGACACACTTTGGATTTCGATAGGCTGGGTTTGGACGGTGATACTGCCACTCATGACCTTGGGAAAGTGAGTTAAGCTTTTTAAGTATCAGTTGTGTTTCTTTTCTTTTTTGCTTTAGAAATACAGGATGATAATAACACTTGCCTCCAGCGTTATCGAGTGGACTAAACGAGAAAATGCCAGTGCCAGTGCTGGCCCATGGGCACGCTCAGTAAAAGGCACTTGGTGATATAATTCTTAATACTAAGGCTGAGGTTCCCCGATAAAGTCCACAAAGTCCCTCTTCAAATCATTTAGAAATTAGCTTTATGTTCCCCTTACTTCTCCACCGTAATTTTAATTTTTCTCCACACTTTTGCAACACATCTTATTAAATTGATAGAATTCCATTAAAGCCATCGTTGATGCCTTATAATGATCAAATCATGAATTAACAGAGCCTGTGCTCAAAGGCTGTGTGCCCATCTCTACTGTGTTTCAGCCTTTGTATCTCTTATCTTGTGTTCTTTATCCATAATAATAGTAATGGTAATAATAATGATCATTCACTGAGTGTTTTTTGTGTCAGACACCTTACTACGTGGCTCAATTTAATCCCCACAGGGGTTGGTGTTATTATTTCCACTGTACGGTCAAGGTAACTGAGGGTGGGAGTTTTTTAATATGTTACCCAAGATTTCAAAGGTCATAACATTGAATCCAGTGATGCCTGGTTCTAAAACCCAGGCCCACCCTTCATCAAAGGCAACCAATAACCTGCTTTCTGTCTTTAGGCAGAGAATCTTTGTGCATGAGACTACGCATTTGCCAATTCCGGAAATTTCATTTAAAGGAATTTATATAATATGCAACTTGTTGTGACTGGTTTCTTTCAGAGTCTTATTTTCAAGGTCCTTCATTGTGTTGCATGTACCAGTACTTCCTTCCTCCCATGGCCGAATCACATTGCATGGTAAAGGCACATCCCATTTTGTTTCCCCGTTCAGCAGATCCTGGGCATTTGGGTTGCTTCCATTGTGCCTGTTATGAATAATACTGCTATGAACATGTGCATCTTTGTATAGAGATATGTTTTCAACCCTTTTATTAGGAGTTGAATTCCTTGGTGATCACACAGGAAGTATAAGTTTAATTTAAGAAACTGCCAACTTATTTTCTAAAATGGCTGTACCATTCTGCATTCCACCAGCAATGTGTGATGGTTCCAGTTTCCCTGCATTCTTGCCAACACATTCTGTCTTTTTTACAGTCATCATATTGGTGGGTATAAAGTTGTATTATACTTTTGTTTTGATTTGCATTGCCCAAATGCGTAATGAGAGTACTATCTAACTTTACATTAGTGTTTTTCAGGTGAAAATACCAAGGTTTTGTGAATGTTGAGTGGGAAATGATCTAGACAAATGTTTCTTCTGTTTTTAATTTACATTCCAAACTTAATGTAACATTTAAAAAATTAATTTGCAAGAACCTGAGTAGACATTTCTCCAAAGAGGACATACAAATGACCAACAGGCACATCAAAAGTTGCTCACCATCACTAATCATCAGAGAAATGCAAGTAAAGCCATAATGAAATGTCACCTCACACCTGCCAGAATGGCTATCATCAATAAGTCAACAAACAACAAGTGTTGGTGAGGATGTGGAAAGAAAGGAACTTTCACGCACTGTTGGTGGGAATACAGATTGGTGTGCAGCCACTGTGAAGAACAGTATGAAGGTTTCTCAAAAAATTAAAAATATAACTTCCATAGGATGCAGCAATTTCTTCTGGATATTTATCTGAAGAAATCCAAAACAGTTATTTGAAACAATGTATGTATCCCTATGTTCATTGCAGCATTACTTATAATAGTCTAGATATGGAAGCAACATAAGTGTCCATTAAAAGACATTGGGTAAATACTATGTGCTACATATATACAATGGAATACTACTTGACCATAAAAAATAATAAAATCTTGCTATTTGTGGCAACATGGATGGACCTAGAAGATATTATGCTAAGTGTAATAAGTCAGACAGAGAAAGAAAAATATCGTATGATTTCATTCATATGTGGAATCTAAAAACAAACAAAAAAAATGAACAAACAAAACAGAAAGAAACTCATAGGTACAGAGAACAAATTGATGGCTGCCAGATAGGGTGGGTGTTAGGGGTATGTCTAATCATTATGTTGTTTACCTGAAACTATGTGAACTATTGAAAAACAGAAAAAGAAAGTTTTTATTAGATACATGTTTGCACCATGGCAAATGCACCAGAGAGAAGCAAGACTGGTGACAGAGAGGTTTGGTGCTGAGGCTGCTGCAGTCAATAGGGCCGTCTGGATGGGATGGTCCAAGTGGGTAGAAAAGCACTCGGACCTGACACACACCTAGAGAGCAGGACTCTTGGAGTGCTTGTATTGATTGGATACAAAGAGTAAGAGTGAGAGCTACCTAGGATGCCTCCTGGTTTTAGCCTTGGGCAGTTGAGAGGAGATTGTGTCATTCGCCACCATGGGAATCAAGCAGAAGCTTGTTTGAGGGGGGGAGTCAACCTAACGTCTGTTGAGTTCGAGGTGCCTGTACTGGTGCAAATCCAGGAACTAGAGAACTCAGAAGGGTGATCAGAATTCAGCAGCACATGGAGAGTAACCAAAGCCATAGGAGTAGACAAGATTTCCTAGGGAAAAAAAATGTAGAAAAGAGGTTTTTAGTCTTTTGGGGGTTGAAGAAGTGAGAATTGATGAATGCTATGAACCTTTTCTCCAGAAATATCTTCAAAGAATTTGACTATTAAGGATATAAAAGAAATCAGGACTTAGTTGAGAACTGTCATGAGATCAAGGTAGAGTTCTTTTTCAGATGAAAGAAAGATGCATATGTTTAGATAAACACACAGTAGTGAGGGAGTGATTAAAGAAACAGCAGAGAGAAGGAATAATCAGAATACCAAGTCCCTGAGGAAGGGCAGGAAACAGGCTCCAAAATATTGTGAAAGGCATGGGTCTGAGGCAGAATGGGCACAACTTTTTAAAGACAGGTAACAAGGAGGGAGATTGGAGGAGAACTCATGTGTACTTGTGGGTTGCATACCTGAACTCCATGGACTCAGTGAGTAGGAGGTGGGATGAGCTATAAGGGGTCAGAAGTCTGTGAAACAGCCACTGTGGACATTAGGGGATGCGATCAGGGCAACCTCACAGGACTTCTAGACTCTGGAAGCCCAGATGAATATGGGGACCAGGCATTTACAGTGGCATCCATCTGGATGATTTTTTCCTGCAGCTAACGTCAGGGAGTGATCTGGAAGAAGGCATGTGTTCCAGTCTTTGAGGGCGACAGATTTTCTAGGAATTGTGAGAAAAGGACATTGGAGCAAATGAGGAGTCAAATAAGAACTGGTAATAGCATGATATACTAGTCAAAGCTGTATAGAAAAAAACTGAGGTCAGGAAGGAAATGGCAGAAAGAGAAAATGAAAATATTTAGAGATCGAAAGTACTAAAGTGTACAACCAGGCAATCTCTGTGTTCAGTGGTTCATTTTTTTAAAAGGACTTCCATATTTTTAAAGATTTTATTTATTTATTTTTGGAGAGGGGGAGAAGGGAAGGAAGAAGAAAAGGAGAGAAACATCTATGTGAGAGAGAAATATTGATTGGTTGCCTCTTGGACACACCTCGACTGTGAACCGAACCTGCAACCCAAGCACATGCCCTGACTGAGAATTGAACCAGCAAACTTTTATTTTGCAGAATGATGTCCAACCAACTGAGTCACACCTGTCAGGGAAGACTTTCGTTTTTACTTTTATTATTTTTTAAAACTCTCCTACTGTCCTGATGCAACTATGTTGCAGTTTGATCATGAATACTTGGCCAGAACACTAAAACTAAGAGAAGCCACTTGAAATTAAATTCCCTGCCCCAGCCTAAAAGCAAAGGCAGCTGTATAATCATGCATTTGTCTTTGAGATATAGGGACAGAATTAGCCAGTAAAATCTATCTTCCTTTCCCAGATTCAAGGCCAATATTACTTTGCACATATAAAGACTGTGGACTTGGTAATATTAGATAATATTGGAGATATAGAAATATCCTTATATGTATAATGGTATTGTAGTTATATAGGTCAATATCCTTATTTTTAGATGTCAGGTAAAGTATATGGAGATGGACTGCCAGCATGTCTGCAACTTACTTTCAAATGGTTTTGAAAACAAAATCGTACAATAAAGCAAATGTAGCAAAATGCTAACTGTTAGATTTAAGAGGTTCTCAAAAAGGGAGTGAGAATGATTTCACTTCCTAGGAGATAGTTGGCAATGTCTGGGGGCATTTCTGGTGGTCACAGGTTAGGGGTGGTAGTGCTATTGGCATCTAATGGGTAGAGGTCAGAAATATGGCTAAACACCCTACAATGCACAGGACAGCTCCCACACCAAAAACGCATCTGTGCCCTAGCACCCAGGTTGGGAAACCCTGTTCCAGGTAGTAGATATACAGATAGATGACCACAGTGCTAGTGCTAGTCTTTCAACTGTCCCAAATATTGTAAAATGCTTATCAAAGCACATTTCAAGTCAAAACTAAAATATGAAAAAGGAAGAAGAAAATCAGCCTTTTCTAAGTTGTCAACAATACATTATTTTTGATGGCGGTCAAATGTAGAGTGCTGTTTTCAGTGTGACTGAAGATAAGGTAGATGGCAGACAAGTATTTCTTCATGTTCCTTCATTCAATCAACCAAAATAGAACATTGTCTTTGTGCAGCATTTGAGTTTTTGTACAAATGTTTTAAAAGAGAGAAAAGAAGCAGGAGAGAGAACAGACATTGTAGTTCACACTGGACACTTTTTGTACGTGATCCTGTCTGGCTTGGAATCAGCTGAAACAGGTTTGTCTTAGTTTTTGTCACACAATGACTAATCAGATTCATTTCTCCATTTACCGAACGTTTATTAGACATTATGTTGGGCCCTGGAGATACAGAAATAAATAAAGTATACTCCTTGATCTCAGGGAGAATACAGCCCATTGAGGGAAATAGAAAATCTAATACTAGGCAATGCAAAATTATCCTTTTTAGAGGAATGGATAGGTTTCTCTGGTGGCACATAGTTGGGCAACCAACTCAAAGAGAACTACTCAGACCTGGGACAGTGAGGAGTAGTACATCAACTCAATGGATGCTGAGACGAGAACGGAGCGAGTGAGGGGTGAGCAGTGTGGAGAGGAGGGTACAGCTTGGAGCTTGAGACTGAACTGAAGGGTTGCCTCCTCCAGGCAGGAGGATCAGCATGATAAAGGCCTAGAAGCAAGCAGCAGAACCTCCTGGAAGGCTTGTTAAACCACAGTTGGCCAGATCCCACCCTTACAGTGTTAGATTCAGTGGGTTTGGGCGGGGGTCAAGAATCCGAATTTCTAACAAGTGCTCAAGTGATGCTGACGCTGCTGGAGCACTTTGAGATCCGCTGCCTTAGAGAAACTGTAGGTCATTTGAGTAGACTTAGAGCTGAACATATATAAGATCAGGGGTTAAAACAGTGATCAAGCTAAGGAGTTTGCACTAAGTTATGGAGCTGACAGGGAGCTACTGAAGTGTTATAACCACTGGAGCATTTTAATGCTTAATTTGTCTTAGCCCATGTATTAATCAGGGCTGTCCAGAGAAACAGAACCAATAAAATACACATATATAGAGATACAAGAGGAGATTTATTATAGAAGTTGGCTCATCCAATTAAGGAAGCCAGGACATCCTGAGATCTGCTGCCAGTAAGCTGGAGAACCAGGAAAGCAGGGGGTGTAATTCTGTGCATGTCTGAAGGCCTGAGAATTGGGATGGGGAAGCACGATATAAGTCCTGATGGTGTCTGAACACCTGAGAGCAAGGAACACTGATGTCTAGGGGCAAGAGTAGATGATGTCTCTGCCAAAGCAGAGAGCAGGTTCACCCTCCCCCTGCCTTTTTGCTCCTTTCAGGCCCTCCTCAGATCAGAGGATGTCTGCCCGCACTGAGGAGGGCTATCTTCTTTACTCAATCCATTGACTCAAATGCTTTGTTTTACCAGCTAAGAGAGTTCCTTAGCCTAGTCAGGATGACACATAAAATTCACCATCATAGCCCATATTTCTTTGTCAGTAAAATAGGAGATTAACAACTATCAAATTACCAAACTATCTATCTCTCGGCATTCTTTTGAGACTAAAGCCAGGCAACATTATGTATGTAAATTTAGATCACTGCGTAGATATCAGAAATAATTATTAAGATAATTTATTTATATTTGTCAATTGTACTTCCATAAAATTACCCCCCCCCCAAATAAATCAAAATACACTCATTTAGGCCTGGAAATATTCTCATTTTCCAGATAACAAGACTGGGATACGAAAGGCAGAGACGGCACCAGCCGAAGATCCCTGGGCCTGACCCCTGCACGCTCACCACGGCACACTCTACCTCTCCCTGCCGCTCCTGTCCAGGGGAAGCATTTCCCAGGGTAATAAAAACCCTCCTCTCCTAGTTGTCATCCACTTCCTCTTGACTGTAACCCACTGAGTGAGGTAGCTGACAAGGCTGATTGTCTCCGTTTGTAATCTTACAGAATGACTCACAGAGAAGTGACATTCCTAACCTGGTTGAGCAAGGGCAGCTGGTGAAGCTGAGGTCAGATGATCAGGCTCAGAAGGCGGTGTTCCGTCCGCTGGACCATGCTTCACTCTAAGAACGGGCTCAGGGCTCTCTCTGCCAGGAGCGGCTGGGCCCTGCGGCTGGCTCAGCCAGCCCAAAGGGAGAATTCAGAAGCTTCCTTCTTGGGAAACTGTGAAAGAAAGTAAAATCCTGCAGGGACCTGGCATCCTTTGAGCTTTCCTTTTATAAGCTAGCTGCACGGAACCTTGCCTTTCTTTTCAGCCTCACATTTGTTATCACTTTACAATTTAGATAAACTTTTACTTTCACCTTCTCATTTTATTCTCATGAGCTGTATTATTGTCTCATTTGTGGCACAAATGGCTCAATGACTAGTTCGGGATCACACATCCAGCAGGTCTTTGGATTCTGTATCTTCCGCACTGAACACCACCAAGATATTCATGTGAAATAAGTGTGACACGTGTCAGTCGTGTTCAGCAAACATGGTGACTGTAGATGTAGTATATTTACATGTGTACATTTATGTGCTTTGTATAAAACACTTATTGAATGTTTTAAAATTTTTATTGGGGTGGCATTGGTTAATGAGATTATATGGGTCTCAAGTGTACAATTTTATGATACATCATCTGTATATTGTCTTGTGTACCCACCACCCAAAGTCAAATCTTCTTCTGTTACCAGGTATTTGACATCTTATATGCTTTTATCTCCTCATTTGCTCTTGGCAATACTACTTATTAATTTCATCTGCTTTTCAAAGATCATTTGTTTTGATTTGTTTCCATTTAACCACATATAATCTAGTCACAGAAATTAGAAAGTATTTTTGTGAAAATAATCTTTGAAATATTAAGATTATAAGATAGTGGGAATCTGTGATCTGATAAAATGCAATAAAATGACTGAAAAATGTAGGTTTAATGATGAAAATTATACCTGGCAAAAAGAACATTCAGTTGGTCACAGAATCCATCATGATTTTTCTTTTTAATTAAGGAAACATAGGTTCTAGAGCTTCTTGAGACATTTTCCACAAACAACCACAGAGGATTTTTGTGAGGGCAGAGAGCTAAGCTAAAGTAAATAAAGGCCTTGATCAGCCACAGCCCCAATAATCTGGCTCAATAAACTATGAGAGCCTCAGGGTTGGGTAGAAATCAGGGTTCAAAGTCAGCCAGCCACCGGAAGCAGCAGCAGGAGCGACTTCCACCAGGGACGAGGCCGGCCGAGGGGAGGCACCTACCTTCTGGGGGCACATGTGGCATTTCTTCCTCCCCTCCTGGGTTACATCTGGCAGGCGTGGAAGGCCTTGAAGCCATCGATTTTCCCCTCACAAAGGTTATACATGCATGAGCTTATGAAAACCTGGGCGTGCGAGAGGATCTGTATTTTTAAAACCCAGAATCCACTTGTTTGTGAAGAAAAGACTGCTATTCTCCTTGAAATCATACACCTTTGATGCTGAGACAGACAGAGTATGTAGCTCATTCAGGCAAGGGCTGAATAATTTACCCAGTGTCACCGAGCTGAGTGGGACCCCGGCGTCCTGACTTCCTGCTTTGATTATTTCACTCTGGTTCTGAGGAAATAAAAGAGAATCACACAAAAATAAGGCAAAATATTTAATGGCATGGGGGAAATGTATATTGTAAACATGTATATTGTTGTGGAAATAAAGCACATACCATAATACAAATCATGTCATTCTATCTGGTGGCGGAAGGAAAGAATACATGTGTACTAAGTACAGAAGGCTGGGAAAAGGTTAGTAGACCTGACATTTCTAGGTGGGGCAATGAGCAGGACTAGCTCTTTTCCTCTTTTAGTTTGTGTGTGTGTGTATTTTTCAGATGTTTATAATAAGTAAATATTACTTTGATAATCAGAAAGAAATTAACGTTATAAACAAAGGATTAAAAGTATCCTAGGAAGGTCAGGCAGGCACCTTTCAGAAGGATAGAAACAAGTAGCACTAGCACTCTTTACCCAAAGGGTGGGAGCAGGAGGGCTGCGTCTGTGGAAGCAGGGTTTTTGACCACTGCCGTGCTACAGGACGGCTAGGCATGGAAACCTGAGAACCAGTGCACAGGCCATAAGACAAACATCCAGGGCGAAGGAAGCAGTGGGAGCCTCTCTCTTACAGAGGAAAGTCAGCTGACTTCCTGCTTCCCACTGCTCTTAACATCTAAGTGATTGGGAAATATTAAGCTATGAACCCCTGCGTTCACTTCCCTAGAGCCATGGAATATACCTCTGGAGATAATGTTTTCTGAAGGAAGCTGACGCTTTATCATGTCATCTCTCATGGCTGCTCCATTCTTTCTCCTTAGCCTGACTGTGTAGCTGATACTCAGAACTGACAAAAAGCAGGAAAAAGAAATAAAAATTGTAAGTAGATTGACTGATAGATGGATGGATGAACTGCCTTGATTTATAGAGCATCTGTTTACTTCTGACCCTGATTCAGGTGCTGTTTGATTTCTAATCCTTGGTATTGTTATATTTTCTCTGACCTCAACGAGAAGGCATTAATATTCCATTTCAGAGGTGGTAAAACTGAGGCTGAGAGAAGTTGGGTTAGGGAAGGGAATGGGATTAGATTACTGACTGCAAGGCCCACACCCCTTCCAAGGCCACTGCCTCCTTCTCTACACCCTGGGCTGGTCCAGGCCTTCTCAGTGGATTCAGTGGACTTCTGCAGGGGACAGAGCACTGGAATAGGAGTCTGCTTCTGGATGGGCCCCAGGCACAGGTAGCTGTCTAAATGATGTGCAAATGGCCTGTGGCTGGCTCGCTCCCATCTTCATGTTGTTTGCCCACAGAACAGACACTCTTTGATGCAGTTTTGCTTTGTTCTGTTTCTTACTATGTTGACCATACTTAGCTCATGGAGATAGAAAATCTCTTGCATACATTAGAAAAGATGGAATGCAGAGTGAAGTCTGATTCAGAAACCGGTTCCCATAGAGGATAAATAATGAGGTGGATTTTCTGGAAAGTGACGCCCAAAGGGCAGCGCCCTGGTTGTCGAACTTTATTTCCTTTTCATTTTTATTTCCATCTCACGATTGCACATCTGTCTTCTGCTAACCGACTGGTGTCAGTGACACAGAGAACCTCAAACAACTTCCTCGGAGCTCTTGTAAAGAGACTAGCCCTAGTGTGCTTTCTGCCTAGTTCAATGCTAGGCTCTTGTTAAGTAAACAATCCAGCCTTGATACCCGAGAGTCTGTGGTTGGGGTAAGGGTTGAGGTTAGAGAGGAAATCTTAAGTAGAAGTCTTGACTAAAGTTGTCCTCTGTTCTACCCCTGGTGAGCCATCCTCGAGCCATCTGCACTGACCACATGATGCCCTCTGCCTCTATACTTTCCCTGCCCTTTAACCTTGGCCTTGGGCTGTAGGCTTACAGAGAATGATGTCATGATGTTATAATTTGCCCTATTTCCTGCAGGAAGATTACTGAGACTACCACTAAACCACACAAGAGAAATTCTTCTTAGTACTCAGTTCAGGAAAACCTGCCCTTCTATTGGTGATTGGTATGTTTTTATCTTACAAATGCTGGGAATCATGTGCTGATTTTCCTTCTTTGTGTTTGCTGCAAGAAACTGCTAACCTAAAAATGAAAGGCCTTTCAAAGTGAGAGGCAACAAGCATTTATGGAGATTAATAAGAATAGCTATTCAGGACGCACTGATTCCGGCAGAAGCCCACAGTGTTCAGATCGGGAGACAGAGGCAATAGATAGTTATTAGAAAGAGAAGCGGAACGATAACATTAATAGAAGGAACGCCTTTCCATTGGTGCAGATAACATAACATGGGGATGTTAATTCTAAAAAATGTTTTTAATTTTCAGTCCAGTAGTCAATCTGTCCAGCAGTAACTGCTTTCCTGTTATCTTTGCAAACAGTTCTGTGGGACGCAATGTTTCCGCAGGCCCGGTGGAAAGGTTGCTTTGCCCTGTTTTAATGTTCCAAAGAGTGCAGGCAGAAGGCATGCAAGGCAGTGCCTCTGGCATGGCGGCTCCAGCTCCACCTTAAAGTGGCTCCATTTATGCTATTGTTTGCACACACCACGTGACCCATGAACTCTGCTCCCACATACACAGGATATGTAGCCAAAGAGATCTACTAATTAGGTTTTTTTAGTGTCATTTCTCCAAAGAATTTGTGACTGGAGAATAGGAGTCTAAACCCTTAAATATCCTACCTCTCATTGAACAATGTTATATAGGAAGCATGTGAAACAGAAGCATTTTCTGTTCCCTGAAGTCCCATCTGTGTGTGGGCAGACAGAATTTTGAGTGAATTGAAGGACCTTTCACTATAATTGGACTTTATTTTCTGATTGCTTTATTACATTTCCCTCCCCCCAAATAGATTTATTCACATACATTTGTTGAACACATCCTATGTTTGAGACCCTCTGATGGGTGCTGTGGGAGAAGTTGGGGGCAGGGAAGTAAGTGGGTCCCCAGATGGACCTAATCCTGGGGAGCAGGCGCCAGAATTGTGGCAGAGGACCAATGGCCACATTCTCAAGATATAGCAATGGAGAGGCCCCAGAAGCTTGCTCCCAGCAGCCCTAGTGGGTTCTGTTCATCTTGCTTTCTATAATTTATTATTCTTTTCATCTGTGGAAATAATCAAGGGTTGGCTAAAATGGCATTCAAATTATGCCCAGGAAGAAGGCTAGACACAACCAGCCTCCAAGAACAATCTCATTTGAATCTTGATAAAACCTATCAGACATTCTGCATATTACAACTCCCATTTGAATTCCTCTCTCAGTACCAATTTTCTCAGCTAGCCTTTCTTGCCCTTTCTTTTTATTATTATCTACCCTTGAAAATAACAAAGAAATAGAAAATTACTCTGTTGGAAAAACTCGCCTTCCTACATGTAAGTTTTTCAATGCATTTAGAAATATTCCATAGAATTTCTGAGCACTCCCAAATATCCCCACCAGGTAATATAACTGAGAGAGTTTCAGGCTGGAGAGAAAGAAAATAATAGTAATACTTAATATTTATGGAGTACTTATATACCAGACAGTTCTGCAAAGAGCTTAGATGCAATATCTTATTTCATACTTAGAGTAACCTTTGAGTAATTCTATCTTCTTTGTGTTTCAGAAGATCAGACTGAGGCTTAGAGAAGTAAAAGACTGTGCCCAAGGTCATGTAGGTCATTAGTTGTGGAGCACGGATCAGTACTCAGGCCGGTTCACCAGAATTCAAGGACACTGGCTTTGACAGTCGCTGTATCTATAAGCCCTTCAAGCACTTGGAAGACACTCCATAAATGTTTGTTGAATGAGTGAATAAATGAATGACTATCTGGCTACAGAAGAAATCTCTGGCAAGTGGTTAGAAGAATCACACAGCTAATGGATAAGGTCTCTGCACTATGGATTCTGGGCTTGAGTTCCATCTGCCACGAAGGTGTCCTCTTTCAGAAATGAGTGGTGTAACATAAATAGTATCTCATGATCCAAAGGAGCTAGGTGTTAATCGTGGCTCTCCTATTGTGTGACCTTGGGTCCATCATCCCCATGCTTTTCTGAGCTTCACCTGTCTTTCCTGGAAAATGAGGCCCTGAAGAATAACTTCAAGTTCTCATCCAAATCTAACAGCCTGTCATTCACCAGAATTTTAGACTAAAGAAATGTGTCTTCTGGATGAACCACTCCAAGGACAAACTCCAAATGGTATCCAGAGCTGTGAGAAGAGAAACATTCCCATTTTTCATTCTGTATTTGGTCTCCTCTTTTTCCCTAAATTCCCTGCGGCTCTTTGTGGTTCCCACTCCTCATTTTTCAACTTATAATTTTAACATCATTTTTGACTTGAGAGAAAAGTTATAAAATAGCACAAAGAATTGCTGAGTATCCAGTACCTCCTTTACCCAAACATTACCATTTTTCATGTCACAACAAAATGATCAAAATCAGAAAGTTAACATTAACAAAATACTATTATCTGATCTACAGTCCTCAAGTTCACCAACTGTCCTACTAATGTTCTTTTCTGACGTAGAATCTAATCCAAGTTTATGTGTTACATGTAGCTGTCTTATTTTGTTAGTCTGCCTTCATATGGAACAGATTCTTTGCCTGCTTCTGTCTTTCATGCCATTGACATAGTTAAAGAATACTGCCCAGAAATTTTTTGGAATGTCCCTCAGCTTTGGTTTGTCTGATCTTAATTGAATCGGGCTGTGAATTTTAAGTAAAAATATCATAGAAGTGATTATATTTCCTTTTGAGTGAATCTCATCGGTAGCAATATGGTGTCAACTTGTTGCATTACCAGTGAGCTAACTTTGAGTACTCTCTGTGTATTTTCATATTCTGATATTTCATCTGAAAATTGGGGTGGGATTGTTGTGAATATTAAATGGAAAAATGGCCTCTAAGGCACTTAACACAATTCCTGTGACATAGTAGGACTTAACTATAATAATAAATATATAAATGTTAAAAAATATATAAAATAATGTTATTTTATATACCAACATTTAAATATCAATATTTAAATATTAAAATTGTATACATAATATACATTATTATTACATCACCATCCTCCTTTCTTTTAGAAGCATACCAGACGGTCAGGAAATTGTTTAGGTAGGAATGGGAGTCACCGAGGGGGCTGGATTTGGGGGCATTTGCAGACACACATTCTGCCTTTGCATTTGCTGCTGCAGCTGTGCCTCCTGAAGTCAGGAGAATTCCAGCAGGCCCAGAAGGATCACAGCCCTCCGTGCTTCTGTATAAGGGCAGCAAGTGTAACTACAGTGTCATTGGAGTGTTTGGCTATTGTACGCTCAGTGGCAGGGGACATGTCTATTCAGCCCCGAATCTGGCCTGCAAGGTGTCAGGTAACCTTTCCAAGGCCATGAGATTTTAATAGACTTTTATGTGAAGTTACTGGATATTATGTTTTTGCCTGGGTAAAACACACAATTAATGTACAAATCTGGGCTTTACAAGTGACATCTGTAGAAAGTGTTTATCTAACTCACTGCAGACTGATTGACACGTAGGCATCCTGCAATATTTTTCTTTTAGTCTGTGAACAGGCAGTCCAATGAATTATTTATTGGGCTAACATATCCTGGTACTCTTTAAAAAACAAAACAAAACAGAACATTCTCTATTGGAAGTCCTGGCCTTGCTTAGTCAATTAACCTTCCCCTGTTCCCATCTCCTCTCTTGAGGAAAAAACCATCAAAATCCGAAGCAGCATTTTAGTGTGCAGAAGGGATCATGCCTGCTCGAGACCTTTGTGCCCTCCTGCTGTAATCTCCCCGAAGTCAGACGTAGAACCTTATGCCCGAATCAACTGCAGGGAGTGTGACGCATGTGCCCCTGGTCACCATGCTTTTCTAGAAACGAGCTGAAGTCTTTGTGGCAGAGGGGACAGAAAGATGGCAGACCCCGCTTCCTGCCAGACCTTTTTTTCCTGCCAGACTTTTGAGAATGATTGTACTAGGCCTATGAAAATATATGTGTGTGTGTGTATATATGTATGTATGTATATATATGCATACACACATGATATTTTATGTATAACAACAATAAAATATTATGGAGATTTATGTTACCATTTTGTAGGGTGAAAACACTTAGCCAGTGGCTTTTGGTGACTATCTTTTCTTGCATTTTATGAGCTCTGTGGATTCTGGCCCTAAATTTCAGGCCTACTTGTACTGAGAGGCCACATCTTCGGGCCCCTTAATTCCCATGGAAGGACATTTCTGGTCTGTCCTCCAATACATTTTGTGAAACATTATCTCTGTGCTGTACACGTGAGCCTGTTTCCCTGCCGCTGTAGTCGACCTGACCTTCTGCATCCTGTGTGTGTTTCTGCTGGTGTAGCTGTGAGGAAGATAATATATTCTCTTTCCTTTTACAAGAAAAATAACTTCCTGTTTGGGATCCAAACACAAAATGCTCCATCCATTGGCAGCAACTTGATTGTCATAACATGTCCTGTGTAACCCTCTGAGCACTTCTTTTCCCCAGAGCCAGGCAGTGGGGCCCCAGGTAAGTCACAATGCAAATAAGGCTGCCTGGGTGACAATGGGAGGAGGACACCAAGCAAATGAGATACGGATCAGTTCAGAGTCTCAGAATTGGCTTTTCCCTTTCTTATTAAATTGTTGGTGCTGCTTTCATAAATTCCCCTGGTTCACTATTTCTATGAGTCAAATAACTTCCTTTCTTCACCCTATTTATAGACATGCATTAGGAAATTCTTTTCAAAACTGGAAAATTGTTGATCAAGAGGACATATGTTTTCCTTTGTTTCAGAATCACACAATCCTAGTACCAATTTATGCACTTTCTTAAAGCAAAAAAAAGATCATTGGTAAATTTTTCACCTTATTTTCGCAAAAGCATACACAGAACCATATGGTTCACTATTATAGTCAGGATAATCTCAATTATTTGCTATAACAACCACCCCCAAAGTTTAATGACTGAATAAGGTTTATTTCCCACACGTGCTGCCTTCCAGTGCAGGTCTGCTGGGGACCTCGGGGGGTCGGGATTGCTCAAGGACTGGGACTGGCAGAGGCTTCACGCTGACTCAGACCTTCATGAGGGCCCAGGCAGGGAAGGGGGGTGTGGCCAGCTGTGCACTGGCTCCTAAGGCTTCTTGCCAGAAGTGGCAGTCCACTTCGCTCACATTCCTTTGGCAGCCAAAGCAAGCCATGTGGCCAAGACTATCCTTAAAATGGGAGAAGCCACGTCTATTATGTTCTCCAGGGGAGAAAAACTGAAATACGTGTGAATAGCCACAGTGACTGCCACACTTGAGAAGGAATTAACCTCACCAGAAATCAAAGTGGTCTTATCTGAATAAATAAAAGAAGAAAACATGCCCAGTGTTACAAAACAGCAGTGGTCACTCTCCTACACTGATTATGTGGTTTTTCTGAAAAGCAATTTTAAAATATCCACCAAGAGCCTCAAAAAGTATTCATATCCTCTGGAACTCAGGTGCACTTCCAGAATCTAACTTTGTAAGAGTGAAAATTGGAAACATCTAAATATCTAACACAGGGGAGTCGGTAAGTCTACTGTAGTGCACATAAGAAACTATTACGTAGCCACCAAAAATTATATTTTTGAAGAATTTATAATGGCATGGCAAAATGCTCAGGATGTAATGTTAAGTAAAAACTATTGAGGTATATAATATTGTTTTCAATATTAACTCATTCAAAATATTAATAAGAGTTACCTCCAGCTGGTTTGATGAAGGTTTTTGTTTTTCAGGTTTATACTTTGCATATTTCTAAAATAAACATGCATATTTTTAAAAGAACAGTATAACTGAACTTAAAAATGTATATAATGCTTCTATTTCATGAAGCATAATTTATATAACTGAACATTCACGCATAGGAACCATACAGTTATATAAGTTTTAGCAAATATATAGTCTACAGTCATGCAACTATCACCACATTCCAAATTTAGAATACTTCCAATACCCTAGGAAGTTTTCTCTTGTTCTCTGTGGTCCATACCTGCTCTCCCCATCTCCTACCTTCAGCTCTTCAATCAACTTTTGTTGCTATATGGTTTTGCTTTTGCTAAAGGTTTCATATAAGTGGAACTGTATGATATATAGTCTTACCCTGGCTGGTGTAGCTCAGTGGACTGAGCACAGGACTGGGAACCAAAGGGTTGCTGGTTTGATTCCCAGTCAGGGCACATGCCTGGGTTGCAGGCCAGATCCTGAGCAGGGGGTGCGCAAGAGGTGACCACACATTCATGTTTCTCTCCCTCTCTCTCCTTCCCTTCTCCTCGCTTTAAAAATAAATAAACAAATAAACTCTTCTTTTAAAAATGTAGTGTTTTTGTCTGTCTGTCTTTTACTTAGCATGATGGTTTTGAGATTCATTCTTATTGTTATATATATCAATAATGCATTCCTTTTCATTACCAAGTAGCATTCTGTAGTATGAAAAAAACATATTTTGTTCACTCATTCATCAGTTGATGAACATTTGAGTTGTTTCTAGGTTTTAGCTATTACGAATAATGCTGCTATAAACATTTGCATAAAAATCTTTATGTGGACATATACTTTTAGTTTCCTAGGAGTAGAATTTCAGGGTCCTATGGGAAGTGAAAGTTTAACTTTTATGAAACTGCCCACCTGGGCTCCCCTCCCCCTCTGCAGTGTGCCCAAACTGTTCCCTTCCCCCTCTTCTTCCCCCCAGGCACGTTGCCTTGCCTTTCTCTCTCCTAAGTGCCAACATTCCTTCTTTTGCCCCAGTAACTTATTTCCTGAGCTTACAAAGCCCAACTGGCCTACCTTTTCTACCTCTGTGACTTTCTAAATAAAATATCTCTTATAATTGGAAAAATAAAAAACAGCCAACCCGTTTCCCCATGTGGCTATACCATTTTGCATTCCCATCAGCATTGTAAGAAGATTCTAGTTTCTCCATGTTCTTGCAAAAATTGAAGTATCGTCTTTTTTATTTTAGCTATTCTAGTGGGTTAAAAACACACAACACTTGAACAATTCACGCACAGGCATTTAGTTGGCGTTTAGCATGGTTGTGAGCTCCATGCGCAAAGTAGCTGAGCGCTGGAGTCTTGAGTTTCCGTGATCACAGGGCTTCAGCACCCTGATCAAAGGTAAGTAAGCCTTCGTCAACTGCTAGATGCCTTATCTTGTTACTATAGACTTAGGCTGAGTAAGTGTCTTACAGTAATAAAACATATGCAACTCAACCCACATACAAACTGACTAGAATAGGGATTTGCACGTCTTGAAAATGTGTGTTTTGGGGATGAGGGAATGGAGGTGAAATTATGTTGTAAACATTTCCTTTTGCATTCAAGCTAATTAGGGTACAGTGATGTCACCAAGTTTTTCTTTCTTTTTTCCTTTTCTTTTCTGATTTGACAAGACAAAGTGTGGGCTGAGTTTATAATTATCTCTTGATAACTACAAGGTCCAGTATTTCTGGAACCCCTTGGCCTGGGATGAGCCTAGGGAAATGGGATACTTCTGCATAAGAAAAGTAAAGGAAGAACTCTGTGTGTAAGATGTATTTTCGGTGCACAGGGAGATGTGTTGTAGAATAAAAATTCAAATTTAGTTCTTCTGTTTATCAGCTGTGTGACCTCAATGAGTCATTTAATATTTCTGGTTTCCTCATCCACACACTGAGCATACTCATATCTGATCTACCTACTGCATGGCAACCTAGGATACAAGCAGTACTATAGAATCATATTTATATTGCATTATTTGTACACAGTACATTTGTACTTTTCATTTTATCTTTTATCTTATGTGATCACCAAATAATGAAGTGAGGTAAGTAAGAGTAATTATTATGTCTAGTTATAGATGACTAAACTGTGACTCAGATGGTCTGAAACCACACAGTGAATTTGTTGCAAAAGAGACTTCAAATTCCCCTGCCAATAGACTATTATTTTATGTTATAATTTTTATATGCTGTATGTGGTACTATAATTGTAAATGTTTTCATTGGAATATAGCCCCACTCAATTCATTTATGTATTGTCTGCAGCTGCTCTTGTGCCAATACAGGGCAGAGTTGAATCATTGTGAGAGAGACCATATGTATGGCCTGCAAATCTTAGAATATTTACTGTACGGCTCTATGAGACAATGTTTGCTAACTCCTGCTTTAAGGGCTTCCTGTATATGTTAGCTCATTTAATTCCCTAACAATCCTATGAAGCAGGTTATATTAGTCTCCTATTTTTCAGTCAAGGAAACCGAGGCGTAGAGAGGTCAAGCAAGCGAATCAAGGCCAAACAGTGAGTAAATCGGGGAGCTGAGCTTTACTCCAGTAGTCTGGATTCAAAACAGATGCTCTTAATCCGTTTTATTGTCAGCCTCTCTAACTCCTGTTTGGCTGTATTTCATTGAGTCAACAAACATTCATTGAGCAACTCATACCTGCCAGGCACCAGCCCAGGGGCTAGGGGTGAGTGCAGCAAGCTTCCCTGGAGCTCTCCTTCCACTGGCGGAGAAAGACAACAAGCAAGCAACCAAATGAACAAGCAAGACTTTTCAGAGAGTGATGAATCCTGAGAAAAAAAGTAGGGCAGAGAGTGACCAAGGACAGGGAAATAAGTGGCAGAAGGGGGCAGGGGAGAGAAGTTGCCGGGACTGAGTGCACGTGTTGAGCATATTTTGACCGCAGCCTTACCCAGGGCAAGGCCCTTGCTTCTTCTCGATGTCTCTCTCGCCCCAGGCCCTGGTACAGAGTAGGGTCTCTAAAACCACGTGAGTCCATGTGATCGATCCTCTCTTTACCTGCTATCCCACTGGCCTTCGCTTGGCCCCTCACCAGCTCCATATCTGAATGTTCACTTAGCTCCTTCTTCCACAACAGATTATTTGGTCATGATCTCTGACTTAATTCGGAGGGAGTCCTCAAGAATAATTTCTAAGTAACACAATTAGCTATTGGCCTGAAGTCTTTCAAAAACAAGCTTATAAGTAGAACTTTTAGTTCACACTACAGGTGGTTCATAGTTTTCGCTCCCTAATTTGAGGAGATGGGAGGGAGCCATTGTCATTTGTGACAAGTCAGCCTCAGTCCTCTGTGTGGTTCTGTGCGTGGCCAGTGGCATTTCCAAGCTGCTTTCCTTTTATGTGGCCCTGTGCTCTGGTGAATTCAGCCTAGGATTATGCAGAAGGTGGGGAGCAGGGAATGACTCCGTAAGTAATACACAAATAGGGTGATACACTAGTGGCTAATGAAAGGTTCGCTATAGACTGATACTGCAAACTTGCAGGAAATGCAGCTTTCCAGGAATGATTTAGGTAGAAAGCCCATGTGAGTGCCAAACTAGCTAGCCTTTTCCAAGCATAAGCAAACCCAGAGTGTCCCTGATGTAAGATGGAAGGAATGCTTGAATGCCTGGTGAGAACCTGGCATGGGCACTTCCAGGCTGACTTCCGGCCTGACCTTGTGCGACCTTTGCTATTGTCCTGCGCAAGTGGACTTCAGGACACCTGGCCTCTGTAGCAACTGTCCAAGCCAGCCCCACCTGGCTCCACTCAGCTGGAAGGAGGCTCTGGCTGACAGTGCACATTGTTACACTGCTGATGCCCACGTTTGCCTTAATGGCTTTCCATTTGCCCTTATCTCCTTTGCTGCTTCCTCTTGCTTATCCCCTTTTCACCCTTCTTTGCTCCTGTGACTACTAATGCTCACATGTGAAATGTCCTGTTGCCGAAAGGTGGTTTTTTTTTGGATATACAACTTTTTCCATGAAAGGCTGGGAACAAATCCTGAAGACTAGAAGAAAGCTATTTGTATATGTATTACATTCCTAGGGCTGCCATAACAAATTGCACAAACTGGTTGGCTTGAAACAACAGCAGTGCATTCCCTCAAGTCCTGGAGGCTAGAAGTCTGAAATCAAGGTTTTGGCAGGGACTTGCTCCCTCTGAAAGCTCTGGGGGAGAATCCTTTCTTTGTTGCTAGCAATCCTTGTCATTCTCTGGCACGGAGCTGCATTAATCCAATTTCTGTTTCTGTTATCACATGTCCTTCTTCCCTGTGTGTGTCTCTGTGTCCCAATCTCCCTCTCCTTTCTCTTATAAGACACCAGTCACTGGGTTTAGGGCCCACCCCAATGCAGTATGACCTTGTCTTAGCTTGATCACATCTACCGTGACCCTATTTCCAAATAAGATCATATTGTCAGGTACGAGGGGTTAGGACTTGGGTGTATCTTTTTGGTGGGACACAAGTGAACCTGATGCATTCTGTGCAGGCTTTATTTAGCGACGTAGGTCGTGTTCGGTCCACATTATGCTGCCGTCGGACACCTGGACCACACTTTAAAAGCCCACTTCCAAATGAGGAAGGCAATGGATTTGGTGAGATGGCAGGAGCCCTCCCCATCAATGAGATTGGTCACATGACACCTTCTCGTCAGCTGCAGATAAGTAGAATACCTTTGTTCTTTATGTCCTCTTCTGCACATTTGAGATAGAGCTCTACCTTCCCTGACTTTTGGGCTGTCTCCTGCAATTTCCCCATTCTCATTTTTTTTTTAAGATTTTATTTATTTATTTATTTATTTATTTTTAGAGAGGGGAAGGGAGGGAGAAAGAGAGGGAGAGAAACATCACTGTGTGGTTGCCTCTCATGTGGCCCCCACTAGGGAACCTGGCCTGCAACCCAGGCATGTGCCTTGACTGGGAATCGAACCTGTGACCCTTTGGTTCACAGCCCATGCTCAATCCACTGAGCTACGCCGGCCAGGGCCCATTCTCATTTTTTTTATTTATTGAGCATCTACTAAGTAGTAGACCCTATATGGGTAACTTTTTCCTTGAAAACTCCAAGGTGAAACCTCTCATTGCTACCTTAAATAAAATAAATGTGAAGCTTAGGAAAGCTAAGCAAGTAATTTGCTCATTAAAACAAAACTAGCAAGTAGCACAGCTAAGAGCTGAATTCGATGTTGTTATTCTCCAATCCATTCATTCTCTTTCATTTGAACATTCATTCATGTATTCATTTGACTAACAATCAATAAGCACCAACTAAGCGTTAAGCCTAGTGGTAAAGCTAGGAACCAAATGGCCGTGGCCCCAGGTTCACATTGTAGAGGCAGAAGTCTGGAGGATGCACAGGAATTAATCACATGAAGTCTGGAGAAGAGCATCCCATGATTATTCCTCCTAACGGAGCAAACCTGTCTGAGGTGTGGCTGCTATTTTTAGCATGAGTGATATGACTTATTTTGTCAGTTTGGTACAGCTTAGAGAGCAATGAAAAGCATTTATCCTTAGAGGACAAGGACTTTATCATTTAAGATGCATTAGGATTCGGGCCTACTCACAACCCAGTGACCCAGTATCTACCATTCTGTTGCTAGCCCTTTTTGGTTAAGTTCCCAAGACTAAAACCCCCATGTTAGTTCAATGACTGTGCAAGGAAGTAGACTTTAAAAAGAATATTGTGCGACTGTGAAAATAACCACTTGGCTCTGCCACAAGGTTTAGTATTTATGTTCCACAAATACAGGAGATTATTAATTGCATTAATTCTACTGCTAAGATATTTACAAAGGGGAGGAGGAAGTAGCTAAAAATTAACCTGGGCTGGCAAACGTGTACATCATTAAGAATGTTGTAATTGTTACTGGTGTGTGGTGGTCTCGGTAAACCTGGACTGGCTTCTGGCTTGTGTAAAAGTGCTCGGAATGGGTCCAGTGGCCACTTGGGAGAGCAAGCACTGGGCAAGAGGAAATGGTAGGTATGAAACAGAAGGAGAGCCTGCTGCTCTCCGCTTTCCTCGTAGCTGGAATGCCCAGCCTACTCCCGAAGGACAGCCCCTAGACTGGCTGAGGTTTCATCTGCTGCTATCATTTCCCATCTTAAAACCTTCTGAGAGCTGCCCAGGGAGTGGAGAATTCAGTCCAAACATCCTCAGCCTGGTCTTCAAAGCCCTCCATCAGTCCAGCTTCTACATTCTTATGCATCTCATTCTTCTACATGCCCCACCTCCCACCCAGCCTGTGTGTGAATCATCACCGTTCATCCATTTGCCCTGATTATGCTCAGCACAGTCCAACCATTCAACTCTGCGCAGTCCTTTCCTTTGCTTCTGTGGTAGATTGTAAAAATGAAAGCAATTAGCTTCCTTGACCCTTTGGAATGTGACTTTTCATTTTCTTTCACCAAAAGGTGAAATTTCCTCAGAAAAAGGAATCTGAGTGGGACTTGTGATTTGCTTAGGCCAGAAGGATGCGACAGAGTGATGTAATGCAAGTTCTGAGCCTAAGCCTTAAGAGGCTTTGGATGTTTTTGTTCGCTCACTATGGAACCCTGCTGTCGCCATGGGAAGAAGCCCAAGCTAGCCTCCTAGATGATAAGACACATGCAGATCAGGCAGCCTGCTCTCTCAACCTGACAGCCATCCAGCCACTTGCGAACCCACCAGAGGGCTGCAAATGCTTGACTGATGATTGCTGACACTGAGATCAACCAAGCTCAGCCCGGCGTAGCAGATAACCATCTAATCTGCAGGCAGGCGAGCAAAAATAAAAGGTCTCTGTTTTAAGACACTAAGTTTGGGGGCAGCTTAATATGCAGCAAGAGATAACTAACACACCCTGGAATTTCCTTTCTATTCATCCAAGAAACATACCCTGAGAGCCTTCTATGTGGCTTCATCTGTGCTAGGCATTGGGGATTTAGAGCAAACACAGACTATCTACAAGGAGTTCCCATTTCCTCCCGCTTGTGTCTTTGAAGTTCAGTTTTTTTCAGGACAGTCAAATCCCATTTCTGGATGTCTTCCCAGATCTCCCCATTCAGAATTACTCTCTCCCTTTCTCGGCCTCAATGAACTGTCCCTGTATCACAGCGTGCCCCCAGGTTCTCTCACCTGGGCTGCTGCTCCAAGACCTGCCTCCTTGCTCTGGGTCTAGCCTGCTCTTGAATCTATATCCTCTACAATCTTCTTGTGAGCTTTCTGAATGTGAATCATAATATGGCTCTCTGAGTAAATATTTTCACTGGCTTTCTGTCAGCCCCATGACACAGTCCCAAACGCACCTTCGCGCTCTGACCCCTGTACTGCAGCCTAATTTTGCACCATTCTTAAGCTCAAACTTTATACAGTCGAACTGCAAACAGTTCACTCAACCAGGAAGGTTCTCTCCACCCTAGTCTGTCTGCCTGTTAAGATGCTTTTTACTTTCTTAGGCTTAGTCACCTCTTCCAGGAAGTCTTCACTGAGCTCACCCACAGCCCCACCTTCCAAAGACAGAGTCGATCACTCCTGACGCTGTGTCCTGTAATGTTGCGACTGTACACCATTGGAATTTCTTTTCTTTACATGTCTGGAGTCAAATATTTGTTAACTCAAAGGCTAAGCATTAATTTTATCTATATGCCTAGCTAGCTAGCCCTTAGGTAAAATCTTTTAACTTAGGAGATATTCAACAAGTATTCTGTTTTTAATGAGTGGGCAAATAAAGGAAATGAGGGATGAGTAAAGACCGCTGTGGCAGTCACCTCCCCTCCCCCTGAAAAGGGTAATAAATCATTGCTATATAGCACCTGTACACTACCTTGTTCAAATAAAGTGTGTTTATTGACTCAGAGAAAATCTTTGTTAGGAGATAAGGAAGAGGCTTGGAGTGACTGAGAGAAGGAGAGGAGAAATGCCAGACAGACGGCCTGAAAGCTGAGCGTCAGCCACTGTCCAGTTCTTCAGAACCTTTACGAACCTGGATTGTGAAGCCCAGTCTCTACAGTTCAAAAAGCAATTCTAATCTTCTTTAATGTTTCTGGAAAATGGGAAAGAGGACCTACTTCATCCCAGCAATATTTGGTATTTATTCTTATTACCCCAGCCTAAGGCTCCAAGAGGTTAAGCAATTTCTTTCCGGCCTCCCGACTTACACAGTTTAAGGCAAGTTCCACGACAATAAAGTAACTTTTCTTGTACCAGCAAGCCAGTTTCAACTCAGTAAGAGAGAACAAGAGACACTCAGGAATGTAGAGATGGGGTAAAACCTTTCATGAAGTCATTCAGCAGGAATTGTTGGAGTGTTTTCATACTATCTACAGTCTCCAGGACTGTATGTGCTTTGAGATGTATAGTATTTCAGATACATACATACATGCACACTTGCAGGGAATACCTTATAATTAAACCAATTAAGTTTTTGCTGCAAAATGTGTGAATATTCATCCTGAATGAGATAAAAATTGTAAATGACTTCATACCAGTTCATGTCAGGTTTTACCACCAAAGGAGCTTGTACAGATTTGTAAACACACACTTTTATTTTTCAGAGATTTTTAGACTTTAACCTTGTGGAAAATGGATTGTGGAGTTGTAATTAGACTATGAAAATGATCATTTTCTTGGTGATTTCTGCTGTCAGAACATCATTCGCTGGCCTAGTGGGCTTGTTCCTGAGCTTTCTGAGGGAAGGCTGACTGGAACAAACAGTTTGCACCTGCTTGCCCGTCTTCCGTAGCTGGCATCCTCTCAAAGGAAGGGCCTTGGCTAAGTTTGAAGCATAGTTCCAGGCTTTGGGGAGACAAGCCAGTGAACTCAGCTAATAAAATCTTTTATCCAAAATCCCTAAGGGTGAAAGAAGAAAAGAAAAAGAAATTAAAATGGAATAGTGTCCTGCTTTCACCTCCATGAGAGCTGATCACGTGACGAAGCCAGGGGCATCTCATTAAAAAGTCCAAGTTTGATGAAGCAATTTTGTTCTGGAAACCTTAGACTAGCCAGACCTGCAATGAACCACATGAGGTCATCAAGATGGGTTGATAGGAGCGGAGTCCATATATTACTTAGTGGCAGCAATAATTATGATACCACCCCTCATTGCAGTCCCTGCCTGGGAGACAAAGCGGGGCCATTCCTATGCCAAGAGGAGATGACATTTTCCAAGGATACTTTAGACTTGTTTAGACCTGTGTTTTCACAGTTGGTCTTCTTTTCAGTGTATGTCCAATGCAGCAATGGCAGTTTTGCTGGCTGGTCATCCTTGGTGACCTCAGCAGTGGCACGTCATGTTATGCCCAAGGTGACACTTCTCACTGGGTCTGGGTAAATGGTGAGAAGGTGGGTAAATGAATGATATGGGGTGAGCCGGGGGCCCATAGGCCCCAAGGGGCTGCACTCCCCAGCAACCTGTGACATCTACTGAGAAAGCCCGGCGGGGCTGTTGTTGTGGACTCAGTATGATGGGATGTTTGAGTGCCAGCCCAGCGAGTAGCAGAAGGGAAAAGATCCACCTCTGATGAAGGGGAGAGGACATGGATTTTGAACACAGCTTCTTTTGTATGTAGACTTTTTGAAAAATTCTCTGCTCACATTCATTTCCCTCATGCTTCATTCACAGTGATCTTTGAAATTGAATCAATTATTAGTATCTTCCTTGTTATGAAGAAAAAATATAAGGGCCACTAATCTCCTCAGTGCTAACTGCTTTTGCAGAGTGATTCCTTATCTCTTGGTGCACCTGACTCAATTCAATATTTGAGAAAACTGTTTTTTGAGCACTTCCTGAGTTTGCAGAAGTCTGATGCCACAGATAGCTGGGTCTAAATTCCAGACTGACTGCTTAGCAACCACATGAATATGGACGAGTTACTTAACCATTATGGGATGCAATTTCCTTAGGTGTAAAATGGTAATAACATGTGAGAAATTTGTTCTGAGAATGAAATTAAGTAATAAAAGTTCTTGCTATGTAACTGATGATTAAGAAAGTTTTATTACAACTAAGAAAGTTCTGGCCAAGATGGAGGCATGGGTAGATACACTTTGCCTCCTCACACAACCAAAAGAAGGACAGCAACCAATTTTAAAACATAAAACAACCAGAACTGACAGAAAATCAAACTGTATGGAAGTTCCACAACCAAGGAGTTAAAGAAGAAACATTCATTCAGATTGGTAGGAAGGGCAGAGATGGGAAGCCAGGGTGGAGAGGACACATAGCAAGGCCATGGCTGGCAGACTGGGCGAACACACATTCACATGCTGATAAGCTGGGAGAAACAACTGGGGAGTGAGACAGACCACACAACCCAGGGTTCCAGCGTGGGCAAAACAAAGCCTCAGAACATGTAGCTGTAAAAACCTTTGGGGTTTGGGGCTGCAGAAGAAACTGCCAGTCTCTTGAAAGTGGGGTGAGAGCTGAACAACAGGCATTGTTCCCTCTCTGAACCCTCCCCCACATACAGCACCACAACACAGTGAAGTGGGTTGCCCTGCCCTGGCAAATACCTGAGGTTCTGCCCCCTATAATGTAACAGGGGCATCAAGATAAAGAAATATGGCCCAAATGAAAGAGCAGATCAAAACTCCAGAAAAAGAACTAAGTGATGAGAATATAGCCAATCTATCAGATGCAGAGTTAAAAACAATGGTGATCAGGATACTCATAGAAATGATTAAGTATGGCCACAAAATAAAGAAAGAAGTGAAGGCTATACAAAGTGAAATAAAGGAAAATGTACAGGAAACCAACAGTGAAGGGAAGGAAACCAGGACTCAAATGTACAATTTGGAACAAAAGGGAGAAATAAACAGACAGCTGGAACAGAATGAAGAAAGAAGAATTCAGAAAAATGAGTCAAGGCTGAGGAACCTCTGGGACAACTTTAAATGCTCCAACATCCAAATCATAGGGGTGCCAGAAGGAGAAGAGGAAGAGCAAGAAATTGAAAACTTATTTGAAAAAATAATGAAAGAAAACTTCCCCAATCAGGCAAAGGAAATAGACATATAAGTCCAAGAAGTTCAGAGAGTCCCAAACAAGTTGGACCCAAAGAGGAACACACCAAGGCACATCATAATTAAATTACCCAAGATTAAAGATAAGGAGAGAATCTTAAAAGCAACAAGAGAAGAGGAGAGATACCTACAAAGGAGTTCCCGTAAGACTAGCAGCTGATTTCTCAAAAAGAAACCTTATAGGAAAGAAGGGGCCGGAAAGAAGTATTCCAAGTCATGAAAGTCAAGGACCTACACCCAAGATTACTGTACACAGCAAAGCTATCATTTAGAATGGAAGGGCAAATAAAGTGCTTTCCAAATAAGGTCAATTTAAAGGAGTTCACCATCACCAAGCCCTTATTATATAAAATGTTAAAGGGATTTAGATCTAAGAAAAAGAAGATAAAAAATATGAACAGTAAAATGACAACAAACAACTATCAACAACTAAACCTCAGAAAACAAAAATAGAAATAAAAACAGACTAAGCAAACAACCAGAACAGGAAGAGAACCACAGAAATGGAGATCATATGGAGGGTTATAAGTGGGGAGGGGCAGGGAGAGAATGGGAGAAAAGGTACAGCAAATAGGAAACATAATTGGTAGATACAAAATAGACAGGGAGAGGTTAAGAATAGTATAGGAAATGGAGCAGCCAAAGAACTTATATGTATGACCCATGTACATGAACTAAGAAGGGGATGCTGGAGGCAATGGGGGTACCAGGAAGAGGCGAGTAATGGGGAGAAAAAAGAATGAGACAATTGTCAAAGCATAATCAATAAAATATACTTAAAAAAGGAGAAAACCTAAAACAAAAGTTTTATTGTAACTAGATACTCAGGGGAACATAAAGGTGAGTAAACACATCCTCCTTTAGTGCGGAGAAAATATGTCACGGATTTTTTAAATAGCTTGTGTAGGAGAAGCTATTTTAAAAAGAGAAGATAAATTGATTTAAATTGTGAAACAGAGGGTGTGCATTTGATTTGGGACTGGACAGGCACATAGAGTGTCAACAGGAAAGCACACAAGAGTGAGAAGATTAAGGAAGTTAAAAAATGCTTCTAGGCAGGAAAAAGAGTGACCTCAAGGCAGGAAAGAACTGGGAAGGAGAAATTATACCATCAGACCCAGATTTTTCCAATACTGTACAGATTGAAAATATCTTCTCCTAATATCCTCACAATGATTCTTGTATTTGTCAAAGCAAGTATTCTAATTTGGGGTTTGAAAAATAGTCACTTTAACATCTGTTGTAGTCTTGCAACACATATAGCAGGCGTGAGATTAGGTGGAAGATGAGAAGGAAGTGAGCTGTGATTGTAAATGGCCTTGACTGCTACTAAAGGAAGTGAGATGTTGTCTAGCAAGGAGTCCCAGTGGGCTTTTGGACCTGAGTGGCCTGAGTTTGGGAAGGTTCCGCATCTATGTGCAGGGGGAGTTCAAGGGGAGACAGAGAAAGGAGAGAGCAAGGAGATTAATCAAGGGATTATTGTAACTAAGACAGAAAAAATAAAAATCATACCATTTTCCAAATACAAGATTAAAAGAGATGCCTCTGCAGCCAAAAGACCTGCTTCAGGAAGCAGGCTTGTGGCCAGAAGGACAATGAGGATTCAGGGTGGCTCTGCGTATGTGTCCTTCCCCCTCCCTCTGAGCCCCAGGACTTGTTCTATCTACTGGGACTCAGCCACTCACCTCCGGTGACAATGTTTTGCCTTTTTGGCATACAGCACTCCAAGAAATGAGTCACCATGCTTAGCTGTCACCACTAATGAAGTTATTCTCATTACAACATACCCTTCGGTGGGAGAGGATCTCACAAGGCCAGAGCATTTGAAACAGATGAAGTAAACCAACAAAAGTGGTTTGAATGCACCTATTAAGTGCAGCTAGCTCCCGAGCCAAACAATTGCATGTGATTAGACAAGGTCTGTAATCGATGTAGATGGTGGTTGTCTTTATTGGTCTCTATGTCTGTCTTCTTGCCTGCCTGCCAGCCATTTCCCCTTCCTTTCTTACAAGAGATGAGACCAGCCCAACTGTTTAGTTGTATCTGAGGTTTGGAAGAAAATACAGGAAACTTAGTTAACTTGAATATGGTTTGAAGTGTGCTTCAATAAGGTGGGAACTCAAATGCTTTAAAAAGTCTTCCTAACAGCTAATCATTTTTGGTATGAGAATCTTCCCCCTCCATCACCAGCACCCACTCCAATTTTAACAAAAGGAATTTTCTACTGAACTGACCAAGATTAGCAAAATGTTTCTAAATCCATATACCTGGGAACTCTCATCATTTTTTCTCTACTAAGTTGGATTTTTCCTCTAGGGAAATAATTCTATTTCTCTCCTCTCTGAAGGTCAGCCCTGAGTGCACAGTAGAAATTGCCTGCAGCTACTCTGCTATGCCTAGAAGCACCCTCCAGAAAGAAATGAAATGCATTCAGAAGATCCACTATCCCCTTAAATGAAAGGAATAGGGATATGAGACAAACTGGGCTTCAAGCATTTGTTACACCCAGACTGCAAGGCAAACCCTTGGCTGCTAGAGAGAGTGAGGCCTTAGAACTGTGGTCTCAAGGGAAATGGTAGATTTCTCCAGCTTGGCATAGTCATAATCATCTGTCCACCCTAGACTTGGCAGGGGCTGCCTCAGGATTTGTTTTATAGGCCAATTCTTGAAAGCAATTCAGTTTGGGAAGAATTTTATATAAGATTCTGAGGCAGGTGTTGATCCAATTTGCAGAGAGGTTCTGACTTCGGGTAGGACTTGCCTTCCTGGGGATTTAGCTTCTCTTAAATTCTACCTCTCTCACAATCACTTATTGTGCCATGCATTCAGCTCATTTGGGCTTCACTATTGGTTTATTAGCTATACTTCTTTAGTTTTTTGTTATCATTTGTTGATTTTTTTTTTGGTCAGCGCTCTAGTATATATTATACAACTTTAGCTTATCATAACCTACTTTCAACTTTGCATGTGATCTAAAATCTTTCCTCTAGTTCCCTATTAGTTCTCGATGTCATTCATTTTAATCCCACACTTGGTAGAAACACAGGAATTAAAGAATGAGAAAATGTTTTTTTTTTAATATTACCCACATATATTCCATTTCTAGTGCCCTTTGTCATGCCCGATTCCCACCTAGCATCACGTTCCTTCTGTCTGAAGAACTTCCTTGAACATTTTTGCAGTAAAGGTCTTCTGGCCTTGTTTGTATGAAAATGTTGTGTTCTCTTTCAGTGCTTTAAAGACGTCACTCCACTGTCCTCTGCCTGCGCAGTTTCTGACAAGGCATGTTTTTATTGTCTTGTTTCTTTCCTCAGGCTGCCGTTTGTCACTGTTCTGGAGCAAGTTAACTATAATGTGCCTTATGTCGTTTTCTTTCTCTTGCTCCTGTTTGAAGCTTAGGGTTCTTGGATCTATAGGTTTTCCATTTCAATTCAATTTTGGAGATTTTTCAATCATTATTTTTTCAAACATTTTTCTGTTTCCCCTCTCTCCTCTTAGAATTCCCCTCTCTCCTCTTAGACCATTTATCATATGCTAGGCCACTTGATATATTCTTGAAGGTCTCTGATCATTAAAAAATTTTTTTTCTCCCTGAGTTTTGAGTAATTTCTATTCTTAGGGATTCATGCTCAGTAATTTTTTATTTGATTGTATCTAATCTGCCATAATTTAACCCAGTGTGTTTGTTACTTACAATATTGTACAGAAACTTGGGTCTTCTTGTTATATCTTCTAGTCCTCTTATTGTCACATTCATGTTTTTCTTTATACTCCTGAGCATGTGGAACATATTTCTAATAACTGTTTTATGGTCTTTTTCTTCTAAAGCCATTCTGTCATTTCTCAACCTCTTTGTATTGATTTATTGTTATCATGATTATGGGTAATATTCCCCTCTTGTTCCATGCCTGCTAGTTTTTTATTAGATCACAGACACTGGAATTTTCTGTCGTATCTGGGTACTGCGTTTTGTTGCACCCTTTTGAGTAACTGTGCACTTTGCTCTGACATGCAATTAAGTTACTTGGAAGCAGCTTGATTCTTTCAAGACTTTTTTAAAGCTACAGTAGGTGGGTTCTGAGAAGCCTTGGTTTTAGGGCTCATTTAGCCCCACTGAGAAGACAGTTCCCTCAGAGGACTCTGCCTTATGCCCTGTGTGCTATGTGGTCTCTCTGCCCTGACTAATAGTAACGTGAACGTTTCTCAGCCCTGTGGGAACTTGAGGAACTGCTCAGCTTCTTTCTTGTTTTCCTTTTTTCCAGCCTTGTGGTTTTTCATACCATATACTCACAGGTCAGTATTTAGTGAAAGATTTGAAGAGGCCTGTCTGGGGGTCTCCAGGGCTCTGTCTTTGTGTGTTTCCCTCATTCCTAGTACCCTGCCCCACCAATTCTGGTTGCTGTGGCCTCCCAGAAATCTGATCTGTGTCTCCTCACTTCAGTGGGACAGTGGCACTCCGTCTGGGTTTCCCCTTCTCTGCTCTGCAGCCCGCAAACTGCCTCCAGGCAGTGACTGGGGTGCTCACAGGGGCAGCGCACCTCATGTGTTTTCCTTTGCTCAGGGATTAGAGTTCTGCTTTGCCTTTTGTCCAAAGTCTGCAAACAGTGGTTTCATACATACCTTTTGCTTGTTTTCTAGTTGTGTACATCAAGCGGGCAATGCCTATTGCAGTTAATAATTTATGGGCACAATAAAAAATTTGCTTAATATGGTTAAGGCATCTTCTATCGCTTTTCTTCTGAGTGACCTTTTAGTGTCCTCAGCATAACTTTCAAAATAATTATATGAGACAAGTGTGATGTGTGTGTATGGATGTGAGAATGTTTGTGTGTGGATACGTGTAATTATCCTCACTATCTATAATCTGTTAGATCCCGAGTTCAGATGAAAAGATTCTTGACAGAATTTAAGTGTGGGTGGATTTGGTTCCTAAATTTTAGCTAGTGAGTATCAAAGTTGGGAGCAGAGAGGATTCCCAATTGGGGTCCCAATCAGAAAGAGATGGTACATTCAAAGGGTTTAATGGAAGAAGAGTAAAGCTAGACCTGTGTACATATTTGTGGGCAGCATTAAGAGAACCAACAAGAACCTAATGACTAGCACTAATGGGAAGCAGTTAACATCCCTAGACCTGAAGGGACAAGGAGAAGAACTGGTGTTCCCAGAGCCCCCATGACAATTGGAGTCCTAGAAGAGGGGCCACGTGACAGGGCCTGTGGTTGTAGAGGGGCTCAGCTGCTGCTGAGGCTGCAACCAGGGAGGTCTTAGCTGAGGTTTCAGAAGGAGACCCTGAGTTTAGGATTCATGTGTCAGTGAACGCTTGAGGAAGTGGTCTCTGGAGGCACACAGAAGGTATTAGGGGAACCAAGACAGGGGAGGGGAGAAAGGTTTGCAAGAGTGCAGATTGAAGCAAACTCCCAGCCCTGGCAAAACCCTGCAGGTTTCTCAGGCATGAAACCATACCCTAGAGCTGTCACACCCTAGAGCTTGTCTGCCTCAGGCAAAGGAGCTGAACTTTCGTCCTCTCACACTAGTCCTTGGCTAATGTCGGGGCGGGACCCAAACCCCCAGGCACTTGCAGCTCTCTCCCTGTCCTGGGTGAAGTGGCTCTGGTGGCCCAACAGCGGTTTTTTTTTCCCCTGAAGAGAGTTACAGCTGCCAGCCAACAAATACAGAGGACACAGAAGCTGCAAAACGAACACACGGAAACAGGCATCTGGGAGTAGCACCAACAGTGTCTACCACAGGGGGAGAAGGAAAATAAAACCCCCATCACACTCCCCACTGATCTTCATGGGCCATACCCATGAAGAACCCACAGGCAAGGCAACCCAGGTGATGCAGGCCTTAGGTGTCAGCCTTCTGGGACATAGAGTAGGGACAGGAGGGAAGAAATGGATTTGGAGAGAAAAGGGGGATAATCAGGACAGGAAGGAGAGATACGAAAGTTTACACATATCCATTCGATCCTTGAGTTCAAATAGTGATGGTTTGGAAAGTGGGCATCCCGGCGTTTGCGTGTCTATGTATGTAAGTGATGTGTACTAGACTAACAGCCATAATATAACAGCTTGGGTTATACCCTTAATGTTGCTTCTGTGACTGCAGACCAGCTTTCCTGGGTCGAATCCATCACTTATAAAATTTTTTAAATGCATGTTTTATAGCGCTAGCAGTACACAGTTATAACAATATGCCAAGTAACTGAAATGAAAAGAACTATTTCTGAATTTTACTTGACACTTGAAAACACCTTAATATTTTTTTGTGTTTAAGGTCCAGGTACTGATGAGATAGAAATTAAAAGGTATCCTGATAATACATGTATGGAGTTCAGGTCCTAAAAAGGCATCAGTGCTTGTGGTTTTGAGAAATTCTGAATAAAATCATTGTTGCTATTTTTGAGCATTTTTTCATGAATTTAATTTCCTCTTTGATATTTGGCACTAGCTTGGTGACAACTAGAACTACTGGTGAAGGCCAAGATTCCAAAGGCCTGTAAATGAACAATAAGTTTACACTGGGAGGGGATGGGCGAGGCATCAAGTTTTGGGGGATATAATGATCACATATCCATGACCCTGGAATGCCGAGATATGTGCCATAAATTCCAGTGAACACCATTCCCTGTATTGATACAACTTACCTGAGCCACTTCTTAAGCCTACTATTAATGGTATATCTAAAATCTGAACATTTTATAAATGGGTTTCCTTACATGTATTCATATGGGCATATGGAGACCCGATGCAATGTATTTATTTGTATACTTTTTTTTTTTGGTGCCAGTAACAGAAACCTAACTCATATGAGCTTAGGCATAAATGGAATATGTTTGGTTTCACAGATTTGAGCCTCCATTCTAGATTTGAGATCTAGAATGGTTCATAAATGGAGTACGTTTGGTTTCAAATGGCAGAGGAGCTGCTAAGACTTGGGGGTGTCTAGATTTGAGTTCCTTCTGCCACCAGTTCCTTCTGCTTTGGTTTTTAGGTGCATTTCATTCTTTCTGACAGGTTTTTCCATTTGCAGGGCAGCATGGCCTGGCTCCCATCTTTCTGCTTCACTACTACCAAGGGGCTGAAGCTCCCCTTCACTGGTGTCCAGTGAAATACATTCCAGAGAGGGGACTGATTGACCTGACTTGAGTCAGGTATCTACTCCCTGACCAAACAACTATCTATGGACAAAGAGACAGGCTACTCTGATTGGGTCTTTTTGGGTCATGTGCTCTCCCTTCTGCCCATCGAAAGGGTCAGAAATGAGCACTGGGAGAAGAGAAGAGCTCCCTTTGACCCACATGGTTAGATCGAGAAGGAGGAGCAAAGAGACTGATGTTCAGCCACAGGCTTTGCAAAATGGTTATGACTGTCTTCATTGTAAAGGTGAGACTGCCAAGTCTCAGAGAGGTCAAGGGACTCACTTAAGGCTACAGAGGTAATAAATGGCCAAGCTGTGGCAACGAGAGGCAATTCGTTACAGGATTTAAGAATTCAGGTTCTAGAACTAGACAGACAGGAACCCAATGCCGGGCTCTGCTACTTACCAGTGGAGTTGGAGATGAATTACTTTATGTCTCTAATTTCTCAACCTAAATATGGGCATAATTATCACATCTCCTTTATTAAGATAATTGCGAGGATTAAATAAGATAATACGTGAAAAACGCTTAGCACAATGCCAGGCATAATGTGACTGCTGCTTAAATATTTACTATTATTATTGGCTAGGAACTGAACCTAAGCACTTATACTTTGTCTTTTTCAAAACAGCACCTAGGTGGTTTGTGAATTTCAGGAAAATCACTGCAATTGCTTTGTTCTGTTCTCAAGCCTAATAACTAAGGAATATGTACCCATGGTCCACTAGCAAATGAACTGTATTTATGAACCAGTCTCCATCACCTCTGAGCTGTGAGGTGACTACCAGTCATTAAATGAGTTGAGTAATTGACTAGAAGCCCAAATCAACCCCAGAAATCAAGAATTCTAGCTAAGTCCTGTTATCAGCCAACAGACATTCTGAGCATTTACTTGATGAACTAGTCGAGTCTCCCAACCAGAGTGGTAACATCCTCCACCCTCCCAAACCGACACAGGCAACTGTGGCCTGCCACTCACTCCCTGACTCACTCCTTCACTCATCAAAAGGGTATTCGGCATTTACTATGTGCAGGCCCTGGGTTCTGCACGGCATTCGATATTTATATATCCAAAGAGTTTCTCCTAGTTTGAAAAAACAGAAGAATTCTTAGAGGACCAGTCAATCAGGGAGGGAAACTTAAAAAATGTGTTATCTGATAAGATTCTCCTTGAAACCAAGCTTGAAGAAAAGAAAGTTTGTGAAGAGTGACAAATTATTAAGGGAAACTAACTGTAAGATCCACTGTTACTAACTCATGGTGCCTAAAAACATCGATGGCATTCTCTTAAAAGTACAAAACGTACCTTTTTTATTGGACAGAACTCCCATGAGCGAATTAGAAAGGGAACACTTCTGGCAAAACAGATCATGCTGAAAGCACTCACGTGAAAGATGCCTCAGCTTGATAACCTCTGACAAATGCCCATTATTCTTGATCATAGTATACTGATAGGTAGATACACTCATTGATAGATACATTCATTGATTATAATAATATTTTGTAGATCCATGGATCATTTCATCCCTAATTTTCACAGTGCTTTAGTAGTAGTAGTAGTTAATTCTTCCTCCAATACCCTAGAGACAAATTTAAAGGTAACTTTTAGCAAAACCAACACTGATGTTCAGAAACCTTTACTCGGAAGTTTTAGACCCAGACTTTGGTTTTGTTGCCTGAAGCCTTGGAGGAGCAAGATGTCCCCAAGTTGCACCCAGAGGGGAACCCGACAGAGGGAAACTCTTCCTATGCTGTCAAAGGAAGAAACTGGGGGTGTAGAAAAGGCCCTAAATGGTGGTTGCATTTGCAGCTGGCATGGTCTGTTGGGTAAACTGGAACCCATGTGGAGTGATAGGAAAAGTTCCCTGGGTCTCACCAAAATGCCCAATATCAGCTTCCATCATAGGAGAGAGGTGCTCTCTGTGGTGACCCAGCTGCACCCCAGGTGCAGAAGAGGGTGAGAGAACCCTGGCATGAGAGTCCGGGGACCCGACTGTCAGTACCGGTTTCACCACTGCATGGTCTGGGAGCTGGAGTGAGTCATGTCACCATTCTGAGCCTTCATTTCTTTATCCACAAATTAGTTGGGATTAATTTGGAGCCATAGGTCACAAATGAGCAGCCCGCATGACAACATTGGCTAATAGCCCTGTTTCCTTTGGCCCACAAAGTGTTTTTTAAAATCCATGCACTTCTGGTTTGCCTCAGCCCCCACCATTCCTCATCAGCTCTACCCAGTCTTCCTCACTCTCCCAGGCCCTGTGGGCAGTGAGGTTGCCATCCCTGAACGAGATGGTCTCTGACCCCGCTTCCAACTCTGATACCCAGGAAATCTAGGTCCTAGGAGGCTGCTAAGCCTCAGCAGTCAGTTAAGAGAAGAATTATAGGACTAGGAAAATTTGGAATGTCTTTGTTGTTGTTGTTGTTGGGTTGTGCGTATGTATACACACACACATTTTTTTACTTCCCAGACTCTTCCATCTGGAAGCTGATGATGTAATTTCCTAGGCCTCTTCTTCCTGTGGATCCCAGATAGCCAAGCCCTCCAGGGCAGTCACAGAATTAGCCTTTTTTTTTTTATCTCTTGTTCACAGCAAGTGTTATCACACAGCTTAGATCCTTGATTTACTTTCTAAATCTCTCCCCTGGACTCTTGGAGGCCAGCTAAGGAAAATCGCCCACAAGGCAAAGAAGCACTTGTTTTAGGCAAGGCTTGAATCGGTAATAGAGAAGAGAGGTGGGAAAGAAAAGTAGAGGCCATTGGAGACTGCCAATTTTGTTTTCCCCAAATTTTAAGTAACAAAGGAATCATAAAGGCAGGCTAGTTATTTTTAGAATCCTCTTTTGTAGAGTCCCAAAATTCTGACTCTTCCAGCAACTCTAGCCCTTCCCGACTGCATTTCCAGTTGAGTAGGTTTCATTAAGCTCCCTGGTGAGGCTCCCTTTCTGTGGGGGAATTTGTTCATGTTGACCTGAGGGCCCACAGCTGCTGTGGGCCTCCGGGGACACAGGCTCTCTGTACAATGCAGCCCTGTGTTGTAGAAACTTCTCCACACATGTCTGCGCACAGGAGTTCTGTCATTAACACAGTCTTGGTCATGGGGTGGAATGCAAAAAGGGTGGGGAAAATGCCTTCCTTCTCAAAAGCTTTCTTTTTATAAGCTTGGCTCCCCCTGACAACCTGGAATTTTCTTTTGTGGCTGAAAAAAACCCCATATTTCTCTTAAACATGACTCAGGCAGTTGTGTGATCTGTTGGCCAAACAGATCAGTGAGACCAGAGCAGTGAAGGACCCAAATGCAGATTCGAACGCAGATTCAAATGCAGAAGCCGATTCCATGAGCCACAGAACAATCATGGTTTAGCAGTCAACTTTCCTTTTTTAAATGGTTCATTGTTTTCCTGCTAATAAAGTCAACCATAGTCACTGTGGAAAACAGAGGGAGAAAAATAACTGCCACCTCCAGCCTTACCACCCAAAGATTTCAAGTTAGCACGCTGTCCAGAGACTTTTTCCTATGCATAGGAATATCTCTTTAAATGTAGTGGAGATCATACTAACCTCACACTTTAAAGTCACACTTTCCTTTTCAGGACATTATGAAATCTGTCTTAGGGGAGATAGAAGGCTTATGCCATTTAATTTATTTGTAGTAAGATGGTTAGTGGTTTAGGAAAGAGGGGAACATTTATCCAGGGTCACAGAGATTTAGCTGTTGAGAGAGGAGATTCAATCCTTTCTGAAAAATGCCAATGGTTATAGTTCTATTGGACTTAAACTGTGGAACCAAAATCTCAAATTATTGCTCACATACATCTTAGATACGACTTCTAACCATCTGCTCAGATTCATCATTAATAAAAATATTTGGGGAAATACCTTTACTTTCCTATGCCTACTATCATCTTCTAACAAATCTCTGGGAGTTGGTTTTAAAATCACTAGATTAAAAGAGCTTTAGGAGAAGTCCCAGCGCACCCCCAGATACTAAGGATTTAGGCTTGGGACCATACACACGTGGTTTTTATGGGGAGGAGGAGAGGATACATATAAGGGAAGGAAACATTAGTGTTTTTAGTGTTAAAAAATAAATGAGACCTGGCTGATGTGGCTCAGTGAATTAAGCACTGGACTGTGGACTGAAAGGTCGCTGGTTCGATTCCTGGTCAGGGCACATGCCGGGGTTGTGGGCCAGGTCCCCAGTTGGGAATGTGCAAGAGGCAACCAAACATTGACGTTTCTCTCCCTCTCTTTCTCCTTTCTTTCCCCTCTCTCTAAATAAATAAAATCTTTTAAAAACTTTTTAAATAAATGAAGTTTATGATAAATGAACTTCAGGCTTAAGCTTTGAACAGATTGCAAAGCACCATCTAGAATACATGAGTTTCAGCAAGACAGTCAGTACCCCATAAATACATCTCCCTTGGTAGGTCCATCTTCAAGGTGAAGAGCCTCCAAGATGAACAGTATTTGAGGAATTCTCTACGGACAGAAGAGCAGCATACTAGGAGCAGTGGGGTCTTGCTCTGCCCCAACAGGTCCAATCCCAGATTGTGGGCATAGAGACCTCAGGTCCTTCCACACAAGGCAGTGCTCATGGGTGTAGGTGTTCAGGGTTCTTTGCCTTTGAAAATATGCACCACACGATGAGTCTCTTTCCACTGAGTAGATATAGACATGTGCATGGCTGACTCCCTCAAGAGTTTGGTGTGAGGTTAGGAGGCAAGAAAATGAAATGCAAAGCTGCTTTATCTGGAAAGGAGCATTAGGCACAATTATGCAAACTTCCCAAATGGCCTTGTAAATTACGTCTTTCAAAATTCTAGCACCTAATTCAGTCCCACATTGGAAAACAAGTGATTCATCTGAAACTGGGCATTTACTAGAGGAACATAGTGCTCTGGGGCATTAGTGCTTAAAAGCTTTGCTGAAATACGAAATACAGAGAGAACCAAGGGAAGGTAGGGGACCTCTTGTCCTCTCCTTGAATGGACCCCTCTTCCTCAGGAGCTGCTGCTCCTGCCTGTAGTTCTAGTTGCTGAATCTGATTGAGGCAAAAAGCACAGCAGCCTGACTGCTGCCTGCCTGACTCCTTCGGTGGGATGGAACCAGGACTGACCTGCTTCAGGAGCTGGGCTTGTGCAAAGTCTGGGCAGCCACTGCTCACCTGCCCCATGCTGCTAAGAACAGAGCATCATGCTCTATCTCTGAACCCCTAGAGGTACTAATCTAGAGGTCCTCCTGGCAACTCTTTTCTCCCAAAATAACTTATTCGGAAAATTGAAAACATTACTGCTTGTCTTTTCTTATCACCAAAACAAAATCTACTCATTGTAAAAAATTTGGAAAATAAAGACAAGTACCAGGAGAGGAAGAGAGAAAAAGCCAACCATTTACTAAAGATAACTACTATTAATATTTAATATATATCCTGTTAACACATATTTGTGTGATGGTATATATATATTAATAATATATATATATGCTATATTTATAACCTGAATTTTATACTTTAGGTTATGAAGATCATCATATTTTCCACATTATTAAATATTCATTCCTCAGCAACAGTAATTTTCGTCACTGCCAGAAGGCTGCCTCATGGCGACACCAGTTCCAAAATGGGCTGCCTGTCTATGAATCCAGGTGGAGACACAGGGAAGACTGCTGAGCATTCCGCCCAGAACAGGTGCCCGAACACCTGACAACATGCAGAAGAAGACTTTTACAGATAGACACACAATGAACATGGACCTAAGGAATGTGCCTGCGTCTTATGAGAAGCTTCATGCGCAGAAAACAAAGCAAGGACAGTGGCCTTTCACGCAGAGGCACATCACTCGAAGTCACAGCACAAGATAGAAAGACGCCAGGGCTGAGGCTCGAAAGGGCGCTCACTGCCAAGGAGTCACCTGTTTAGGGAGGAGGAAGCAGGAGGGGCCCCTTCCCTCCAGGTGGAGCCGTGCAGGCCTGGCACAGCTCTGGGAGGTCAGGCCAGCTCCCCAATTCTTCCTCCTGCCCAGGTGGAGGGGAGGTTGAGGAGAAAGGGCCCACTGCCCTCTTGAAGTGAGGCTTGGAATGAGAACAGTGTTTACCAAGGAAAGATCACTGTGGAACCAGAGAGAAGAGGCAAGTCCAGTTCCCCACGGAGCCAGAAACCCAGAGCCTGTAAAAGAAGAGATTGCAACTCTCTCCACCACTTGAATTTTCAGGAAAATTAAAAACCTGTCAAATCAGGACTGCTCCCAAAGCATCACTGTTTCTCTGTGGTGACAGACTGTCCCATGGAAAGGTAAACCCAGGAACCAGGGTTATCTTTTCTGTTCAGCGCTTAACACGTTGTTGGTGCTCCATGGCTGAGAGCCTGAGAGTTTACCTAGGTCATTTTCTTAGCCCATGTAGAGGAAGGTCTTCAATGAGTGGGAACCTCAAGGTGGAGCTGAGTATCGCGATACCTGCGTAACTTTGTTTCAGCAGAAGTTCTTGTTCCCAACTTTGGAATCCAGCCAGGCCAGCATTGTAACTGGGGACTTCCAAGGTTCTGGCAATTGCTTCTTTGGGAGTTATTTCTGCTTTATTCTCACATTGCTTAGCGAGTGGATTTGCTAGGGCTTGGTTGTCTGTTAGGCTGTTCAAGGTGAAGGTTAGCAACAAAATTTCTAATTGTTTCCTCCCATGTTGTTAACCAAACCATAGACACTGTGGGAAGGATCTGGTTCTGCCTACACTGCCACCCCTCGTAACTGTGCGTAATAAATCTGTGCTTTCCAACTGGCCCAGTTTTGAGAGGAGTTAAAATGGATACTGTTTTGTTAGGAAAACAATATAATGCTATCATTGATTTTGGTAGGTATCTTTAGAAAAATAAAGGATGGAAAAATCTTTCAATTTTACTTACATGAATCCAACATTCATTCATTCATTCAACAACCATCTCTTAGGCTCTGCCACTATGCTGGGTGTTGTAGAAGATGCAAAGATGAAAAGAGGCACAGCTCTGTCTCCTTACTACCTAGTAGGGAGATTAAAATGTTCAGAAGTAAGCACATAGTGTGATTTAGTCAACTCCATAAGACAAGTAAAGATATACTCTATGTGAGTTCAAGAAAGGGACAGCAGTAGTTAGAACGACAGAAGATTTCACAGAGGAGAAGACATTTGAGCTGGACCTTAACAGATGTGTAGGGATGAGTGGGAGGTAATTCCAGGCACAGGGAATGGCATAAGCAAAGGCACAGAGAAGAGAAAGGATGAATCTGGAGCAAGCAGTGAAGAGTTCTGTATGAATTGGTGAAATAATGCATAAAGAGAGGGAAAAGGAGGCAATGAGATGAAAAATGAAAGCTAGAGCCATATTTTGGAGGATCTTGAATATCAAGCTAAGGAGTTGGGATTTTATTCCAATAGCTGTATGACATCATCAGAGCAGAAAAATTATGTGGGATCAGAAGGTGACAAGGGCTGAATGAAAGTGAGGGATGAGAGGGGAGGAGATTGCTGGAGGCTGCAGCCACCGTGCAGATGGAACTTAACAGGGCCTCACCTAGGACCTAGGCAGACAAAGTTGAAGGCAGGAGCAGAATTCACAGAGCTTAGCGACTAATTGGATATTGAGGGCGGAGCCCAGGATTTGTGTCTGTGACACATTCTATCTAGGTCTGTGGTTCTCAAGCTTTAACACATCTGAATCACCTGGAAGACTTGTTAAAAAAACAGATAGTGGGCCTCACCCTCAGAACTTTCTAATTCAGGTCTAGAGGGGGTCCCAGAAATGGGATTTCTAGCAAATCCCCAGGAGACGCTGCCATCCTGGCCCAGGGACCATGCTTTGAGAACCACGGCTCTAGGTCACTCGTGGCTCTCGGGCTGCAACTGCAAAGGAACAAGGGTGGCAGGGGAGTAATAAGTAGAATCGGTATATGTGAATTACAGGAGACTTTTCTTGTCCTTTGCACTTAGTGGTCCAGGTGTCTGGAGCAAAAGGGCTCAGAGATGTTCATTTTGTACACAGACATGTATATTAACCTATAAGCCGGAGCACAGAAACGCACTCACTTAGGGCTCTAGCATATTGTTTTACTTTGAAAACGTACGGTATATTCGTAGGCTCTAATCTTATGGAGGGGCAGTGTTATGATGTAATGTTAGAATAAACAGCTCTGTGTTCCAACCCTGCTCTGCCAACATCTGCCAAAGAGTTAATTTCTGGAAGTCTCAGTTATTCCCTATTAAAATTGGAATAACAATGCCCCATACACGGCATTGTAAGGAATGAATGTGGAAATGCACAGAAAGCACTTGGCACCATGCCTGGCACACTGTGGGGCTCCACGGATTTTGGTTTCTGACGTGGGGGCAGTCTGTGGTGAAAGCCTTGGAAAGGCTTCTGGGTCAGCCGCTCTGACACACCTGAGGTCCCTCGGTTACCAGGTCACGGCTGTGGATGAAGCATTGCCCCCGCTCTTTACAAATGCCAGCATGTCGCATCCCTAAAGCATATGGGAAAATCAGTTCATCAGGTGTTTTGTGCCTGCTGGGAGAGGTCAGGAAGGGGCATCTGAACAGGACACGGACCCAGAGAGGAGTCACCAGAAAAAGGAAAGTTTTGTGTCCTTTGAAAACTGGCTCAGGCGGGAGGGCCTCAGCCAGAGCAATGTCATTTCAGGCCTCTTGAGGGTTGATCCTGAACCTCAGAGCATTCTCCAAGGGCTCAGGGGAAGACGTAAGCTGGTAAGCATTTTTTTCTTCAACCAGATAAATCTGATATCATAACATCCCCAGACAGGAAAGCAGATGCAGACTTGGCAGTGAATCACAGAGGGAAGAGCGTCTCAGACGGGAGCCTGTGTCGTGAGAACTTGACGACAAACAAAGCCTCGAGCCCCCCATCCCCACCTCCACTTCCGCCCTGGGAGAAGAGGTTTGGGAAACAGGTAGCGCTCTTGTTTCTACTAGGTACGGCGGGGGAGGGAGACTGGGGGAGATGGGCCCACACCGTGGTTCTGTGGCTCTGGGCTGATCAAACCAAACATGCCAGGTCAGTAGGAAGGGTGGGGCCCTACTGATGTGCTGAGTGGGGAGGTGAAGAGAGGGAGGAGAAGGCGTTGCATGAAGTGACTTCCACAGTCCCCCCACTTGCCATTTTATGATTTCATGGCAGGACCTAACAAGCCCCACATTGACCAAAGAAACATCAATAATTCGGTCCACCAGACTGAGTTGTGAACTGGCCTGTGAACTGGCATGCTCCTTTTTTTGGAAATTTATTTAGTCCCCCGCCCCCTGACCAATTAGATCTAGTACATATACAAAGGAACACTATGCAACTACAGAAATGCCCTTGTGGAAGACCGTTTAATGACAAGGAAAGAAAACGCAGGTCACAAAAACAGTGGAACCCCACTGTTATTTAAAAAACAGAAAATGCTGGAAAGCCATCCCAGGGGTTCACTCTGGTGGTCAATTATGGAACATTTTTCCCTTTTTCTTGACTGAGTTTTTGAAATTAGTCACAGTAAGCATGTATTATCTTGAAAGTAAGGAAAGAATAATTTAAAATATTATTTAATTTCAAAAATGATTTAATTAAAAAATGTTTCAATGTAGGTTCGAGGGTGGGAGGTGGGGATGGGGAGGGCAGGGGGTCATGGTGGGGGGAGAATGGAGAAAACTGTAACTTGAACAACAAAAGAAATTATTAAATAAAGACAAAAAATGTCCCCTCTAGAAAATGGTACTTACTTTTACTAAATATGAGTATAAAATATATACACTTTTGTTACCTGCATTTAAATATTTCCATGTTGTGCCTTGACTGGTGTGGCTCAGGGGACTGGGCATTGCTCTGCAAATGAAAACTGGTTCGATTCCCAGTCAGGACACATGCCTGAGTGGCAAACCAGACCCCCAGTTGGGGGCGAGAGGCAACCTATTGATGTTTCTCTCACACCTTGATGTTTCTCTTCCTCTCTTTCTCCCTCAATTCCCCTCTCTTTAAAAATAAACATATAAAAATCTTAAAAAAAATAAAAAACATTGTTCATGTTGTTAAAAACATCATAATTATATTTTTAAACAGCTGCATATTTCATTGTATAAATATAATTTTTGTCTCAATCCCCAATTGTTGGCTATTTGTTTCCAACTTTTTATTATTGCAAATAATGCTACAATGAGTACATTTTAGCGCATTAATTTTCTGATAGATTTCTTTGAAAATTAGCCACCTACATACAGATTTTATCTTACCCACGATTACCTTGGCAGGATTGAATTTCCAGGTATTTATACAATGGCATAAATATCTTTTTCTTTCTGATTATATACCAGTAAATTAATGTTTTTTTTTTAATAGGGTCTTTCTCTCACACTGGAATTTTCTTGTAAGCTTGCAGGGCATCTGAATTGCCAGGACAGTTGTCAATCATGGATTCGAGCCTTAGAGATCAGTCCGCCCTGTGCCCATTTACAAAAAGGAAGGGGAAGCCTAAAGAGATGAAATGACTGACCGAAGGGCACATGGTTAATTAGTGACAGAGTCGGAATAGCAACTTCATGAGTATCTTCCAAGGACCAAGAACTTGGATGATCATGAAATGGTAAACAATGATAGAGCAGAAGACAGAATGAAAAAAGACTTAGTGGTCAGAGGAGGGAGGAGTAAAAAGACAGACAGGTAGGAGAGGGGAGGGAGGTTTGACTAGGGGCAGAGGGACAGAACTGAGGCTGAGGGTGTGAATGCAAGGGAAATGAGGAAAAAGAAAAACTAAAGGAGGAAGTTAAAATACTGAAACTCCTCACCGCAGGGATTCTCAACCTCGCCACAGTTGGCATTTAGGGCTAGATGGTTCTTCGCTGTGGGCAGCGGTCCTGTGGGCAGCGGTCCTGTGCGCTGCGGGATGTTTAGCAGCATCCCTGGCCTCCACCTACTAGATCCCATAGCATCCCCTCCTCCCAGTTGTGGCGACCAAACACAATTCCAATTGCCAAATGTCCCCTGGGAGGCGAAATCTCCCCTGAATAGAGACCACTGTCCTGTGGTATTTTTCTCCGATGATACCCTGGAGAAATATTGCCTCCAATCCTTACTGCTGGAAAGCAATCTAAATCACCTCATACAAGAGAAAATTAGAGGCAAAATGTTGGAATGCAGTTTATAAAATATCCCAAAACAGTAAGTTTTTGCTGAAAGACAGGGAGAGAAATGATTAAGTAAAGCCCATTTGTCAGATAAAGAAAATAAGACCGGAAATACATAATTTGCTTTAGGCACAAAGATGAGTCAGAGAGAAACCAGAAAAGAAACATGAATTTATGCTCTGACCTTTAGAAAGAAGAAAAACAAATTTGTCACTAACCCCTTACCCCAGTAATCTCCAAGCTTTGTGAGAACAGGAAGGAAGTCTCTACTCTTCCTAAAAGATGATGAAACATCAGGATTTGAAAGTAACATTTAGAATTTTTTTTTTTCTATGAAGGACAAAAGCAGAGGTAGTAAGGGTCAGATTCACTGAATAATAATATAAAAAAGCCACTGTGCACCAAACACTGTAAAGTTTTTCACACACATTATCACCCCAGAGCCTCACATCAGCCCTCTGAGTGGGCCCTATCATTCTGCCCATTTGACAGATGAGGAGCTGAGGGTCAGAAATTAAGTAACTTGTTCAAGGTCATGTAGCCAACTGGGGAGGCTCAAATTTCAAACCAGGCCTGTCTGATTCTCAAGCAGAGCAGGAACCTCTTAGCATCCCTGCCTCAACGCCATCCACAGCGTAGTCTACAAGATTGCTACTGTTTCACTTTAGGGTGTTTCTAAGAAACCCCACAGTTCACCTCATCAAGGACATGTGCAAGAATCCTGGGCATTGCCTGGCACAGAGGCAAAAGTGTGGAAACGCCCGAGGTTCACCTACATCCGAGCTGTGCAGGAAGATCAACAGAATGTATCTTACAAGGAGCTACCAACGTCCTGGTCCGGGCCTTGTACCCGTCTCAGTCCCTCCCTGCGGCTGCCTGACACCAGACCCAGAGGCTGCCTCCCCCGCCCAGCCCCGCAGAGCCACAGCTGCCCTGGCACAGCTGGGCTGCCGTGTTCCTTTCTTTCACAAACACGACTAAACAAGGCACTGCTGTCACACTTTTTTTGGAGACATTTTTTAGAGCAATATTACATTCACAGCAAAAGTGAACGGAAGGTACAGAGACTTCCCCCAGACACCCTGCCCCACACGTGCATGGCCTTCCCCGTTACCAGTGTCTCCCGCCAGAGGGGCACATCTGTCCCCCTCGAGGAACTGACGTGGACCCACCGTCATCACACGAAGTCCACAGTTGTACCCTAAGGTTGACTCTTGGTGTTGACTTTTTTAAAAAAAAAAAATTTAAGAATTTTTTTGGAATTGTATTTGCTATTTTTAAAAAGAGCTTCCATGAGATTGTCTCTTAAAAACTATTTCGTTTCTACTGAAGGGAGGGCTTCAGGAGACAAAAGCTGTTTCTCAAACCTTTGCTTTCGTGTGAAATATTCTGAGTTATTTAGATGTGTGGTACAGAAGCCTCTGCCTCCCCTGCCCCCAGGGTGACAAATACCATATTTTGCTGTGCATTCTGCGCAACCATGTTTTTTGGCCCAAACTTTCATGAAAAAGTCTTTTAATTTTTTAATTCAATTATTTATTTATATTAGGTACTTGTTTTTTGTATTATAAAGGGTATTGTTTTGTATGTGGACATTGTTAGTGCTTTCTGGAGTATACTTTTAACACATCCGCATAAATAAAAGAGTTAAAAACATTTATATAGATACAGAATTAGTACTACCTGTATATAATGCGCACCCTTATTTTTCCCTCAGAAATTTGGGCAAAAGAGTGCACATTATACATGGTAAAATATGGGTTATAATAATGATGATGATTAAAATGATGATGATGATGATGATAAAACAGGATAAAACCTGCAAATGCTGAGCCATGACTTTTATACTTTCATTCATGAAGAAATTGAGGTCCTGAGACGTTGCTTGTCTGAGGCTGCACAACTAAGAAGTGCAAACTCTTAAAAAACAAAGGAGTGAAATCTTTCAATATGAGCAAGAAGCATTTCTGCCCTCAAGCACGGCAGTTCTGAGAGTATGGCCTTGCTTCTTCCCACAAACATTTGTTGAAATCCTACCAGAAGCCGATCAAGAAGGATGGTGTCTCCAGCAAGATGAGATTTCCGCATGTGTGAATTCAGCACTGGATAGAGGCATGCGAGGTCATAAGAAAGTCTTTGCAAAATGAAAAAAAGAAAACCCTCTCCTATGAAAAACCTCCATCTGGCAATTCCCCTTCTCATTTCCTTTCCCTTCACAAGACAAGGCACCTGGGCCCACACCTATTGTTTGTTCACGTTACCGGGGGCTTACCCTCCCCGTCCCCTCCAGGAAATGCTGGGGGGTGGCTCTGGACACCCTTCCCAACTTCCTCTTCCTTGGAACTCCCTTTTCTTGAAACTCCAGCGACTTCCTGAGCTCACCCTTTCCCCGTTCCCCTCTTACTCCTCCCATGCTCTTTCTCAGCATCTTTCATTATAATTAACTTCAAAACCTGGAGCTTTAAATGTGCTGTGTGCATAATTAACCCATTTAATCAGCATTATACCCACCTGGGTGCATGAGCCCGCTGAGAGAGGCCCATAGCAGGCCCTGGGTTTGCGCGGTGGTTCGGTGAGAAGCCCGGTTCCCAGCTCTCTCACTGCGATGAACTTGGCTGTGTCTCTTCCAGGCATTCACTGTCAATCCTCAAAGTAGGAGCAGCTCATTGTTTGCAATGAACTTCATCCAGGAAAGGCCAAGCCTGCTGGGAGAGGAAAGACGGCAGTTTCGGGCAGAGGGCTGGGCTTAAAGGCCTACACCTGTGAACACTTATTTTGTTGGGTGTTAATCTGAAATGTGCATTTTCAGACACCAGCTTCAGGTGGCTCTAAAGGGTTACAGATTTTCCTGCCGTGGAAGGTTGCACAGCTACATCCCAGAAAACATAAAACTCCTCTGGCCTTCCCAGAACTAAGTCCATAGATTTCCAGTTATAGAAGAGAGCCAATCGGGGTAACACAGCAGATGTAAATTGTGTGCCTGCATTGATTGTGCATTAATTTCTCAGAGGTTATTTCCATGCTGCTTAAATACCACTTTTTGAAGTTTTCAGGGTATTGTATTTTTAAAGCTGATTTGTTCCCACTGAACAGAGGGCTCTAGCAGGCAAGAGGCGTTTTTCAAATGCTTCCCCTGGGGGAAAGCCTTTCCACCAGTGAGAGATTCTTGGTAATGAGTTGCCTGTTTGCACAACTCCAGCATGCCTGTTCTGTGTTTCTTCTGTATTCTTCCTCTTGCAAGACATCATGGGGCACAAGTTTCAACTTTCATGCTCCCTTCCAGTATCAGCCCTGCAGTTTACTGGAACTGAGTACAGCGGTCGGTGCGGTGGAAGCCCCAGGGCTCAGAGGATGGCTCTGTGTTCCTTTGCTGCGCAGTGGGGCCCACACACCCTGCACTCTGAGCTTTTGGCTCTATTACTTGAATCAAATTTTTTTAGAAACCAACAAATGAAGAGCAAGAAGGCAATGTATAAACCCATCTTTGTTTTTTGTTTGTTTGTTTGTTTTCTGAGGGAGGGAAAGAGGCAGAAGAGGGGAAGGGAGGAGAGAGAAATGGGAGCTGGACTCAGATTGAAGACCTAAATATGATACAGAAGCTCTTTTCACAGCTTTGGAAGCATGAACGTCCTAATACCTAAAGAGACCCAGAGCGCAGCACAGCCGTGGTTCCTTCCGTGGCCCACGGCGGGAGCAGGCAGGGGGCCTGCAGCCGTGTGTCTCCATTGACGTGGCGCTGTCTGCCAGGCTTGGGTTTGTTCTGAGATCTTTTACAAATGGTTTGGTTAATTCCTCACTCAGTACTCAAGCACTGAGAGTATTGCATGGGAACTAGTGGGAAGAGATGGATAGTTTCCATCCAACCACAGCACATGGATTGTGCAATTGACAATTTGTGAGTGGTAGGGAGTTTGGTAGTGAAGTTGGAGGTCTGTTATCTAAAAAGACTTTTTCAAGAGAAGGCTCTGGACTCAAGGACAGTTGGATCAAAAACTCCCTTTAGGCACATAACCTCAGGGAAAGGTAATTTACACAGCTGATGCATTTACCAGGGAGCTGATTATTTTTAGATTCTAGCACCACCTAGAGGAGAGCAAAACATAATGTCTGTCCACTCCTGGGTCAAAGACATCTTTGCATTTCTATTAACCATTTTTCAGTTTTAAAGCCCCTTTATTTCAATATCTCATTTGATATTCAGATAGTTGTCTTTAAGGTGGAAATTTCTGTCTTCATTTTGCTGATGAATACACTTCTCCCAGGGGCCTACTGTGTTAAACATTTGACCAACGTTTCATGGGACTGAAAATGTTATCCATGGATTCTTCTTTACACAGTTTTATTCATGTAGAGTTTACATACTGTAAAATTTACTCATTTTAAACATATAATTTAATAATTTTTATTAAATTTGCTGAATTGTGCAGCCGTCATCCCAATGCAATTTTAGAATGTTTTCATCACCCCAACAAGATCCTTCTGCCCCTTTTAAAATTAACCCCCTTCCAACTAGAATTAAGCTCCTTAAAAACTAAGCAAAAAAAAAAAAAAAAAAACCCAAAAAAAAAGAACACCCTTCCAATCCCCAGTCCAAGGCGGTCACCAGTCTGCTTTGTGTCCCCCGAGTTGCCTCTTCTGGGCACGCCACAGGAATGGAACCAGGTGCTCCTCTTTGGCCGACTTCCTACACCCAGCACAACGCGTTCGAGGTTTTCATGGTGTAGCATTTATCAGTATTTTATTCCTTCTGATTGCTGAATAGTGTTTCTTTATATTGGTAGACCACACTTTATTTGCCTATTTATCATTGATAGACATTTGAGTTGTTTCCATGTTTTTGATATTATGAACAATGCTGCTATGAACATTGGTGTGAAAGTCATCTTTTTAAGAAAGAAAAATTACTGAAAAAGGCAGTGACTAAAATGTGTAGAAGAGTGATTATGTGAATTGTGCATATTGGGGAGAAAAGTTAGGATAAACAATCTGGAGATGCCCGGGGGGAAGGCATCTGGGTCTTGGGTTCCATATTTATACCTAGGAAATGGGGGCTCTTGAAATCACATTGGTGCAGAAATACAGAAGTGTGGGGAATTAATTCAGGCTTTGCTTTGATGAAATTGCAAAGTCCAAAGACAGTGCTTAAGGAATTTCTTCCTGTCAAGTCAATCCGATATATAGCAGATGCAGGCTTCGGTAATGCATCTGAGGTTGGGAGCCCATTATAGTTCTTCCTCATCCTGAAGAGAACGGTTAAGGGACCCTTTCAAAGTTACAAATAAACTGTGGGTTCATATGCATCTGAGTCCAAATCCAGCCTCTGCCACTATGTAGGAGGCCTTGGCCGGGCAATGTTCCCATGGGCACTCTGGAGGCAATGCCGGCTACCTCACGGGGCGGTTGTATCAGGGCTGTTTAGTGCATGTTTTGTATGCACTAAAATGATGCATGCAAAACCTGGTGCACAGTGAGTTCTGATGTTATTTTTGTAGAACTGGATTGTGCCCTCGATACTCAGAAACAGTGCCAGTGACCTCTGCTTATTCCTGAGAACCTTTTACATTTTTTCATTGGATATTTCTGACCCAAGATCCTGTCAAAGAGAGGTATAAGCTTCCCTTAGAGGTGATGCAAAGTTTGTGGAAGGGGAACCTTAAAAAAAAATATTCTCACCCAGAATGCCATTGGAAGATTTAGTGCAAATCTGAAGGGAATGCTTAGGACTTAAGGGGATAAACACCAGGAATAATTAGCATAGTAAGTTAGTAACTCATTTTGCATACAAAACCATTGCCTACGACTTTAGAGTTTTCCCTATTTATGGAAGACAGTCAGAGGTCCTTGGGCTTAATCAAAATTTAACACCCTTGAGGGGGAGTATGAAGAATGCAAATACTCAGTAATAAGCAAATATGTCAAGTGCAGTAATTGCCAGTTTTAAATAGTCCTTCCTGCTGTCCCTCTCCTTGTCGGCCTGTGCACGTGACCTGTTGTCAGGAAACAGGGCCAGAACTATCTGAAGTTTCTGGGAAAAGAAAGGAGTGAAACATATATTCTATCGCAGGAAAATACTTCAACTACTCAACAAAACCATAATCTTTATAATGACACAGCGACATATTCAAAAATACTTAAATCAAGGGAATTTTCAATCAAAGCAAGAAAATTTGAAGGCTTTTATTTTATTTGGGGCAGAGCACATGAGTTTTCCATGAGTTGCTCAGGTCTTTGTATTCACCCAAGCGGTAAACATAACCGAGTTCCAGACATCCTTCTGTTAGGGAAAGCCAGAATCTGAGGAGGAAAAGTCATTGGATGTGCTTGTTTGTCACCAGAATGCAGCTCAGTCAGACAAAGAAGGAAACACAGATGGGTTCAGAGTGTTATAGGTATGCTTAGGGGAAAACCAGACAGAACCGACACGGTGAGATACAGGTACAATCCTGTTAGATGTTTTGGTACATTATCGGCTCCAATTTTTGTAGCCTTGTAGCCACAGCCTTTGCACATGACTTTGGAATTCTCCCACTGGATGCATGGATGTTGGGTTTGAACATGGGGCTTACTCTCTGTGGCCAATGGAATGTGGGCAGAACGACCAGCTGCCAGTTCCAGTTTAGTCTGTAAGGGGCATTTCTGTCTCCAGGTGCCTTCCTCTGCTTCTGCCATTGTCTTGAGAAGAAAATGTTGTGGCCAGCCCTGTGGCCCAAGGGGGAAGAGGAGAGAATCATGAAGCAGGTCTGGACGCATGCTCAGTCAGGGTCAGGTGACCCCCAGTAGGCATTCGGAGTGAGTGACCACTGTTTAAAGCCACTGGATTTTGAAGCTGTCAAGCAGCATTATTGTGACAATAGGTTACTGATATCGATGGCTATTGCATAAGGCTCATTGAAAGAGAGGCTGAGAATACCTTAATCTATGGACTATCAGCTCTTCATCTTCACATTTACTCTGTGTGGACAATAAAAAGTTAAATTTTCTGCAGGACCTGAGCATATCCTGTATCTAAAATTAATAGTTGGACCATTTAAGAATCAAAATAAAAATTTCTGCACGGATTTATGTAGGATGGGAGTTGAAGAAGAAGTGTGCTCTGATTTTAATTTATGTAATTAATTCTACCTCATGCAGCCACTCTGAAAAAAATCAGCCTTTTTTCACATGCTCCCTCCCAGAAAGACCGAAGACTTTAGGAAAGAATGCCTGTCAGTTTTCTCTTTGTCCACCAGAAGTCCTCTGTTTACACATCCAGCTGGCTTTTGTGCTGCATGAATTCTCATTTGTCAGCCTTGTAGAATAACCCTGGTGTACCCCTCAGAGCTGAGAGAGCCTTCTGGCTTAAAGGAGAGAAAAGGCTGTCAGAGCCACCCAGGCAGCCCAGGGAGTCCCTAATGGAGTTGACTGGGGACACAGCAATTTGGACAAAGCTTGGGGCCAGGTCTGGGTTGGAACTTTAACCATCTGTAACTGCTTGTGAAGCCAGCATTAGACTCTCCCATGTATCTTAATTCCATCCTGAATCAGCACAGTTCTAGGGCTCAGGTTCCAAGCAGGAGCTCCAGAAGCCTGGGCTGTGGTGAGCTGGTGGACAGCAGAGGCGTTAACTAAAGACCAGTCCTAAGCACCAATGTGGAGGCAATATAGTCAGAACCAGGCTGGACAGAGAGCAGGTAGAACTGGGGCCTGCAGATGCTCTGGGTCCCTCTGCATGGCTGGAAGGGTTTGGGTGAGTTAGCTCAGCGAGAATTAGAGAAGGTGTAGTGGTCTAATCCTGCCAATCACAAGTAGCAACGAGAATTTTCTATTTCATGCTGGTTTTCTTACTCGGATTTCTAACCAGAATCGTTAATTCTAATAGGACAAGATGAGCCATGAAAAAAAGTTTTTTTTAATTATCTAATATGTTCCAGCTTTTTAGTTGCTTTCAACTCAATAGAAAAAGGTCTTTGTTCCACTTCCAGCCAGGAATTTCTGTACTTCAAAATGTCTGAGCGCCTTATATATAACCCTACCATATTCTACCTCTGTGTGCCCCCGACACACCACACTACTTTTCTGGAGGAAATAACAAAATAACAGCTATTGAAGGGGTTTAAGTCAATGTCACACTGATGGCTGAAGATGGAAGCTATGGAGGAGATAGGTGTGACCCCCAGAAAAAGAGCTTTAGCTTCTCTTGAGAGAAGGAAGTCATAGGTGGCCATCTGCATGCGTGGTGACCTACCATACTGTTAGGGTGACTAAGCATCTCAGTTTGCTGTGGAGAGAGGGACTGCCTGGGAAGAGGCCCTGACCAGCAAAGCCCCTAACGTGAGCTATCGTCACTGGTATTGGTAGTTGCGGTGATACTGTTGTTCCCTGATTCCTCCTCTCATGTCCTCAGAGACTAGCATTTATCTTATTCTAGTTTTTGTTGTTCTCAGCTTGGTAAAATTCAACACTTGTATCTGAATGCCTCTTTTTAAAAAGTATATTAAATTTATTGGGGTGACACTGGCTAATAAAATTACATGGGTTTCAAGTGTAAAATTCTATGACACATCATGGTGTGCTCACTGCCTGAAGTCCAATCTCATTCTGTCACCATCTATAGGGTCCTGCACAATAACTCACCTTTTCATTACAAAATCATAAGCATGTGATTCAGTAACATAAACAATATCACACTCAAACAAACCATGTGACATTTTAGGTGAAATGTTCAAATTAAACCTATAAATTATTACACTCATATTATCATCCTACCAACGACACCCAAGTAGGAGTTCCTTCTGCCAGACCCTGTATTTGACCCCCTTTACCCTTTACTACACATCCCCTACCCCTTTTCCCTCTGGTAATCACCATACCGTTGCCTGTGTCTATTCTATGAGTTTTGTCTGTCTTATTTGTTCATTTGCTGCTTTCAGTATCATATCCCACATTTGAGTGAAACGATATGGTTCTTGACTTTTTTCATCTGACTTACTTCACTTAGCACGATATTCTCAAGATCCATCCCTGTTGTTGCAAATGGCAGTATTTCGTCTTGCCTATGGCTGGGCAGTGTTCCCCCAAACGCCTGTTTTCAGGCACTTTGCTATTGTGAGAATGGAGGTCACTTTGCACTCTCCACTGACTACAATGTGAGCACCCCAAAGGTGGGCACCTGCTCTGCCTGGCTCACTGATGCGCCCCAGCACCCCCGCGGGACCTCGCTCATTCTGTGCCATTTTAGCAGCATGTTGGTCTTTTAGAAGAAACCAGCTGCATCTCACCCGTCACGGATGAGAGAGGACTGGGAGCAGGAGGGACGCCGTGACTCTGGAATCGGCGCTGGTCGCATGCAGGGAAGGGCTCCGCAGACATGCATTCCTGCCTCCAGCTCAGGCAAACAGCATGCTGGCTCTATAAACCCCATGTGCAGAATGAGGACTCTTGCTTTCATAACGAGGGTCGCTGCTGACTTCACACTTTTAATTGATTAATGAAAATTTACATTAAAAAAAAAAAGCAGTTAAGGGACCCCGCATAGAAAGCATTGATTGTGAAGCAGAGAATAGATATATTTATTGTTTCCAATGCTTCACAGAAGAAAAATTCAGGGGAACTGAGTGTCTTAAGTTCACAGTTCTCATTCTGAAAACAAACTCTCACACCGCCCCACCCTCCTTTATACAACACGTTAGATATAAACACCATCAACCATTCTGGCCTCTGAGTGCACAGCTGGGAGAAGCCTGCTTTAGCTGACATCTCTTTCCAGAACCAAAAACTATGATTTTCATTCCTGAAAGGACTTCACCCTGTTCTTAGAATAAATCTATTGCAGAATGTTGGGCTCTGAAATAGAAAGACTTGAAAACTTTGTTTTATGAAAGAGTTAAAACTCACTCAAATCTGTCTGGTTGAGGTACTCTGTCTGGACATTCTTTGCTCTACTTTACCATCTTTAAAAAAAGCTTAGGGAGATGATTTGTGGATTCATTTACATGAGGACAGGTAAGTGAACAGACATGGCTGTGTTCAAATAAAACTTTAATTACAAAAAAAGGAAGCCCAGCCTTAGTTTGCCAAACCCTACTGTAATGGTGAGGCTAGGAGCTCGAGTTCTGTCCATGTCTGAATACTCTGGATGGATGCTAATCACCGAGTATTTGGTTTCTGTGTGAGAGAGCCATGTGCTCCAACCTCAATGCGCTGGTCTGAATTTTTTAGAATGGTTCATGACAATGTCAGTGCCTCTGGTCCAGATCATTTTATGTGAAGAATCCAAGTGGGGTCTATGTTTAGAGGGCACGATGTCTTATTTCCCAGCATCAAAGTGAACTGAGACGAAATTCACTTAAATGCATTTATCTAGAATACAGCAAACGATTGTAGCTACTTGGGAACTGGAAAGGGTAAGCAAGCCAGCATTTGGGTTGGACTACCACCGTCTGACTTTAGAAATTAAAGTTATTATTGTGAGTTTTCATTTATCCTAAGTTGGATTACTTTTTTATTTTTAAGTTAGAAATTAAAATGGTATAAGAGAAAATTAAAAGAAATTAAGCCATACAATTTTTGGTCCCTTTAATGAATTCTTCCAGTCTCAAGTCAAAGCCAGAAATATCTCACATATGAATTAAATGCCATTAGGAATCATATTATGGTACCTGCCCCCCACCCCTAAATAATGCAAATCCACTGATTCTTCACCTGCAACTTTTTGATAGATGCTGACAAATTCCTTTCCCAGTGAATTTCTAGATTCAAGAATTTCCCAAGGCCTATGCCTGGTAAAATCCATGTTATACCTCAAAACTGCCAATAATAATCGGCTTCAGAGGACCTTCAAGGGAATGAAAATATATTCCAAAGCATTCTTAAAGTCTTAGCATTTGCTCACTTTATACAAGAGAGAGTAAGAGGGAAGAAAAGCCACAGAGGGTCCTCTTCAGCTCTGCTACACAGGGTGGCAGGCACCTGAATATGCTCAAGTGGCGTATCAGACCAGGGAGGTTAACAAAGAACGATTATCTCCGTTAAAAAATAACATTGTGTCAGTCACTTGTAAGTTAAATGGAAGATTTATTGTAGAGGCCTGATTCTGTTTCTTTCCAGGAGACTTTTTGTCGTCCTCTAAAATGGCAGTGAGGAGGCACTCCGGTTGTGAACAAAGGCTGAAGGAACGAGGAGTGAGGAGATGCGGAGAGAAGCCCCGTTCTTCGCGATGCACAGTACGTACTATCTGTTCTGCTGGTAGTCTTCCATCGGCAATGATTTCTGGGCTCACTGTTTTCATCTGGAGAGGCTGTTCACTCACAATGTATGACAGTTTCCCAACTTATTACCTAAGAGATTAAGTGCTCATTTTTTCTATCTACAGATAAAATTTTCTTCCAAAGGTGGCAATAAGACCAATATTTTGTTTTACAATAACCCACTCAATCACCTAATGACCAGCTCTCTGGCCCACTCTGTGATGCACTGTGGATGAGAATTTGGAACATCCCACTGAAGGGTGAGTCACTGAGTAGACACTTGATACTGAGCAAATGCCCGCACCAGACCTGTTCCGTTGAACATCCTCCCAACGACTAAGCTTGGACAATCAGACTATCTTTAATAGGCTACGACCATTTCTTACCCTTCACTTCTTAAAATCATAGAATTTTCCTTCTTGAAAACAAAAATTATTGCAGATGACCAGAGTGTCAGGCACAGCATTAAATGTGCTTGAAAGATTACAGTCAATTTGAAATGTTGAACTGATTCATAATAGGTTTTCAAGGCTTTGGGTCATTTGCATTTTTAAGTTTATGCCAGACATCGCAAGGTTAAATTATTTGAGTTTCTATTGGTAGCAGTGGTGTCAGAGAAGGAAGGGTAAGTAGGCCACACAATACATCTCATGGGCACATCCCATGCAATTTCTGCAGAATGCTGCACAATGTAAACCGCTACTACAAAACAGGCAATTACTGCACTGGCTTTCCCATAAAACCCATCCAAGGTAGATCTTGTATCCCCTCATCTTTGCAGATGAGCATGTTGCCTTGGAGAAGATGCAATAGGAGAAAAACTTGCCATAGGAGCCAGCAGTAAGATTTCTTGTCTGAGACTGTAAGTTCTTCATTTCATTAGCTCTCTCCTCCACCTCCTTTATTCACTCAGCCAACATTTATGGAACACCTCGTGTATGCTAAGCATGGTTCCAGGCTCTGGGGATACACTGTGGTCCATCCTGGAGTGCTTACATTCTAGTAGGGGAGACAGATAAGCACCTAAATACATAATATCACAGGGTTTCAAAACAGTTTAGAGACGTCCTGTCTGAAATCTATGATAAAGTGAGAGAGGCCAATAATGGACTGTAGGAATTTCACTAGTCCCAGGTTCACCAAAGCTGGGTACATTTAATTGAGTCCTTCAACCACCCTGGGCCTCAGTTTCCTCATCTATAAAATGGGGGAAGGTTGAATTAAGTAATTTTTTAAAAGGGCAAGGGTCCTTTTAGGCTCTTATTTTTTGTTACAAAACCCAGAGCTAGTCTGTTGACTGTTCTACAGTTTAAAAAATGTTTAAAAATGAACTTAAGAAATCCTTAGGTATTCCACATACCCTCAACACTTTAAATGCCAATCTAAACTTCATCAATAGCAAATGCTCTATTTACAACTGCTGGACAGTGAATTCTTGTTTCCATGATTAGCAATCTGAGAAAAAAGTTATTCATTCATAAAAGCCTACTCACGTCCATTGTGGGTTGCATAGTCTCACTTCAGTTCATGAGAAGTTCTCTAGCTGTGAAATCCTTTCCTGGGAGTAGCACTGTCTCTGTCCTACTGACCCAGGTCACTGACTCTGTGCCCCTATTTAGCTTTTCCCGCTGGACTGTGAGCTCCACACAAACAAGGGTGTGGGTCTTCTCTTCTTTGAAGAACAACCCACAGGAGACTCTGTCCCGGTGATACACAGACATGGGAGCGCTGCACCTACCTCATGTCTTATGGACACAGGCCTTTTGGGAGCCAACATTAGCTCTTCCAGCTCTAAGAACAGTTCTGCTTAGTGAAATTAGAGGTATACCAAAGGGCACTCTTGTCCAAAAAGAAAAAAAAGAAAACGGTTTCCAGAACAATTCACAGATGAGAACAATATGAACAAATGAACATCCTCACCTCTATTCTCCTGGTGGAATGTTAATGTATATTTAATAAAGCAAGTGGAGTAGCACATATTTTGCAATCAATTAATTTTTCTTTAAGAAGATAACACAGCTAGAGAGCTGAATGTCAAATAAGGTCAGGCTCACGCTTGTTAACTGCAACACGAGTTAGGAAACATCTGATTCTCTTGAAAGACAAACTGCCTTCCCTGGTTTCATTTTGAAATATAAAAACTCAAATGTCAGTCAATCCAGTAGCTAAGAATGACAGGAAATTTTATAGGCCCTTAAGGAATCCTCTTTTCTTATCCGGATCAGACACCACCTCCTCACCCTTCCCCCGCCGCACACACCCCAAAGATTTCTGAAGGCTGCATGCTGTGTGTTTGTGTTTTATCAGTTGCTGTGTAATCAGATATCCTACGCATGTTTCCAAATTTGATCAGGTGGGCCTTATCAGGGGGATACATCTCGTCAGTGCCTTTGGAGGCAAAGTGAAATCGCTGCCGCAATAACTGAATTTAATTCCTTCTTGTTGCTCTGTGGCATCAAAATATATATTATACAGCATCGATGTTACCAGAACTGCCTAATGCAGACTGCTGTGGAGACTAGTCTTTACTGTCTGCCAGTCGCTGAAAAGGAATAACGACCACACACTTGCTGGAGTGAACACTGCCACTTCAGGACCAGATGGGCAAGGGCATTCCACGTAACCTTGAAGAACCTTGAAGCAGCATCACGATATCTTTTAACAATAAGCAAGATCTCAAACAGTGCCTGGACTATGAAATGAGTGCAGGCCCAGCAGATGTTAGCTGCATAAATGAAGGTGCGAGAAGAATAAGTAGGTTTAGACAACTTTCGGCAACCTTGATCACAGTTAGAGGTCAATTCTTGTTAGTGAAGAAAAGGCACTTTCGTGTACATCATGGAATTTGAGTATGCATTGAAGTTGTTGAGTAGATGCTGCCAATAAAAATGCAGTCCCTTTATCACAGGATAGGCAGGAGGAATGAGAAAGCCCTGATGAGATTCAATGTCCTTACATCAGTGGGACTACAGCCCTTCCCAGCCAACCAGCAGCGCCCGTGGGTTGGGTATGAGAGTGCATGGGGCTGCTTTGGGTGGTTGGGGATCTTGACCGTCACTGTGTGCCGGGCACTCTCTTGGGAGGAGTCTCTGAGCTGATAACTCTTAGGTCCAAACCTCCATGGGCACTATGGCTTCTTTGGTTCCAACAGAAGGCAGGAGGCTTTCTGCAGCCAAGAAATAAAAGGGGAACTGCACCAAGAATCCACGGATCTTTTTCAGTTCTTCCTCAGCTCTAACGGGATCTTCCTTTGCCAATATGGGCTTGGTTATAAAGTCTCTGAGCTGAATTAAATTGTGTACTTCATCGCTAGGAAGGCACCGGAACACCTGGTTCAACAGAAAAGAGTTGCTTTTCTTATTTCCTACGAAGAAACTGCCAGATCTGCTTCCTTCCAAAAATAAAAGTAATAGATAGATTCCTATATCTGATCCACACAAATTATTAACCCCTGGATAAAGTCAAGCTCTTGGTAAGGAATTTCACTGATGTTATTGTTTTGGATAATAATCAATCTTTAGTTTCTTTCAGTGGAGGTTCTGGCTTAAGAGGAAAATTGCATAATTTTTTTTTTCTAACTTTTTATTTTGGAAAATGTTCCTATCTGTACCTTGACTTACAGTTATCAACTGTATACTTATTTTGCTAGTTGAACATGAGTTTCAGACATTTCACTTCTGAATACTTCAGCACGCACTCCTTAAGAACAAGGGCATGTGTCTATATAATCACGATGCCATTCTCACACCTCAGAAAATCAACTGCATGCTATTTAAGACAGGGTCCACACTCAGATTTACTCTAGAATGTCTTTGATAGCTGCTATCCCCCCAGTCCAGGATCCAAACAAGCTGTCCACTGCATTTTAAAAATGATGTTTTGAAAGACTCCCTGTACATGACCTATTTGATCATAGCCTTGACTCTCAGCAAGAAACAAGGCTATGTAGTCATCATGTTTCTTAGGAATGATGAAGTCCCACGCTGGAAGGGACTCTGCAAGTCACGAAGAAGAACACACTCTTACCCAATCTGGCAGTCAATGGATCTCAGCCCAAATATTTGCTCTGATGGAAAGCTGGCTACTTCGTGAAGGAACCTGTTTCACTGTTAGACAACCCTTAACTCTTGTACATAATCAATGGATAAAACTTAACAGGAAGTGCATTTCACCTCCCTAACAAATGGGGTGGGTTTTAAAATACCTTTCCAAAATTAGAGCCGGTCCAAAAAAGAAAATGCCTCATTATTACTAAGCTTCATTACAAGGATGGATACCACTTACCATGCACTAGGTGATAAACGCATATACTGGTAATAGACTATTCTTTATCCTTGTAAGTACCAGTAAATATTCTTCCTCATTTACAGAAGAATTAGAGGCTCAGAATGTTAAGTCACCGTACACAGTTATATCATCCGTACTGGGTGAGATGGGTTGGACCCAGGTCTGACTCATTTTTTTACTTCTTCTGCCTTTTTGCTTAGTCACCAGACATGTAACAAGGCTGGGTAACCACCTGCTAAGAATGATCCTGATGGATTCCTGGATCAGAATCCATCAGAATGAGAGATCAGAATGCCACTGATGTTTCTTCTAAATCATCACCTATGGTGCTTTTTGACACTTTGTTTTCTAATGTCTACTAAGAGGTATTTTAGTATGACTTGGAGATATGAGATCTGTCCAGAAAAAATATAGCCATTATTACTATAATGAGAATAGTTTGCATGACATCAATGTAACCTGGCAGCTAAGGAGAGTGGTCTGGAATACGTATGCATGAACAATGATGACTTCACTGTACCAGTCAGTGGGGGTGGTAGATGCTGATGAGTGAGCATGTGCACTGTGTGGCCATTGCATTCAAAATGACTGAGTGAGTAAAGCAAGGAATCTGCATCAAATTTTGTGTGAAGCTTGAACATTCCTCTGCAGAAACTATTTGGATGATTTAGAAGGATGTAGCTATGGGCAACTGGTGATTGGCAGCTTCATCATGACAATGTGCACGCTCTTGTGCAGAACTTTTTAGCAAAACAGCAGATCACCCAGGTGACTCGGCCCCACTATTTGGCACCCTGTGACTTCTGGCTTTTCCCAGAACTAGAATCACCTTTGACAGAGAAGAGATTTCAGACCATTGATGAGATTCAGGAAAATACAACGATGCAGCTGATGGCAATTAGGAGAACTATGTGAGGTCTCAAGGTACCTACTTTGAAGGGGACCGAGGCATTATTGTCCTATGTACAATGTTTCTTGTGTCTTGTACCTTCTTCAATAAATGCCTCTAGTTTTCATACTACATGGCTGGATACCTTCTGGACAAACCTCATATGTTGTTTTTTACACTCATTAAGAATATACTGATTCCAATAATATGCAGAAATAATGATGTGCTTTGGTGATGAGATTCAATGAAAAAAACGGCAGGAATATGTGAGACTTACCTTGTCATAAATTGTAGCGTTTCGAGCTGCTGTTGAAACCCATATCTCCTTGAAGAATTTGTCACTCACTGGATCCTGAAGGTCCTCACTTGGGTCAGAAAGATAGCCGAGCACAAGCCTAAAATACAGGTGTCCTCCAAATTGAGCAACCAAGATAAAGCAGTTTGCTGCAGGCATTGTTTCTAGTGGTAACTTCTTAAAACTATGTGTGTGCACATGAGTGTGTTTACACACACACACACACACACATACATGAGTGTGTTTATATATGTATATACATACATACATACATATACCCATGTTGCAAAACAAAAACCCCTAACTTGCTATGATACGTGAAAGACTTAACTGTTGGACAGAGAGAAAGCATTAATTTTTATCTGACTGTCCTTGTAGTTGGCCTAAGGATGTGAGAACCTTGGAGGATAGAATTAGCATTCACAACATGTGTCAGCAAATGTGCTAAGCCCATTCCAAGAACTATCTCAGTAAATCCTCAACAACCTTATAAAAAAGTAACTGTTATTATCTTCATTTTATAGATAAGGGAACTGAAGTACAGAGAGGTTAAGTAAGTTGTTCAAGGCCATACAACTGGTAAGTGGTAGGCCTGGAATTCCACCCAGAACCATTAGATTCCCAAACCTGTGTTCTTCACCATGACTTGATCTTCCTATATTCATTTCTTCTTCCCGCCCTCCCTCCCTCTTTTCTTCCCTCCCTTCCTCCCTTCCTCTCGTCCATCTGTCCAAGAACTATGCTGAACTCTAGGGAACACAAAGTAAATACAAATGACATGGAGCCTCTCTGGGAAGATTTAGATTTGGTGGGTGAGATCAATGATGAATAAATAATTACCCTCAAAAGAATTAATTACAATTTTGATAAATACCAGGTGTGCTTTAAGAGTATGAGACAGGAGTAATTAGGGAAGCTCTGAATTTTGCCTGTTTACCTAACCATAACTACCATCTTTTAGAATTAATACAAAGCCACTTCTATAAAACTTTTTATGGCTACCCCTTTTTCAGCCCCCCACTTCTTCCTGTCAACCTGAAGAGATTTGAACATTCTGTAATTCATATATGCTTTATTTTTATCAGAACACCTGTGACACTTTATGCAGTTTTTTTTTTGTTTGTTTCTAAAAGGCCCACTTCTAGTATATAAATTTTTAGGAAGAACATTGACTTGGCTACTCTCAAATCCCCAGAGTGCCTGGCATAAAAGAATCCACATATTAGATCTTGTCTGAATTGATCTTATATAAACATGGGACTTGAAATAAAAAATTCTCAAGCAAAGCAGGACAAGTTTTAGAGATCATATTTGAAAATTTTAAAAACCCTGTACTTACAGAATGTCTTAAGATTAAAAAGTACTCCCACCTCAATCCTGTGAGGTAGATGGTACATGATTTCCATTTTGCAGATGGGAAACTAAGTTTGGAGACATACTAGTAAAAGAGCTAAAATTCAAACTGGGCCTAACTAAAGCCCTTTGCTCACATGCCTGGTGGGTTTAAGGAATATCCAAAAGGCTTGTGCTACGCTGGAAACAGAAGTGGGGGGAAGGCCTGACGGACGTGGGCTTTCACACCGAGTGAAACTGGACATACTGCAGACACGGGAGCAGAGGAGGAGTGACAAAGACCTGGCTTGCATATTAAAATATGGCTGCTGTGTTGAGAAAAGATGGTGCAGGGCAAGGGTTGGAACAGGGACAGCAGTTAGGAGTTACTACAGTGATCTAGGTGACGAATGATGGTAGCTTGGGCAGTGGAAAGAAAGGTAGAGCCAACAGGTTTTACTGATAACGTAGGTGTAGGGTGTGAGAAAAAGGGAGATGTCAAAGATGACTGCAAGCTTTTGGCTTGAGCAACTAGGAGAATGCAGTTGCCATTAGCTGAGACTGGAAAGTCTGTGGGTAGAGCCAGTTTGTGGGGGAAGATTAGGAATTCAATTTTAAACCTGTTGAAATATCTATTAAATATTCAAGTGGCAATGTTAACCAGGCAGTTGGATAAGTAGATCTGGAGTTTGAGAAAGAAGGCTTGGTTGGAGATATAAATTTTAAATTGTCCACACATGTATATTCATAAAGCCATGTGACTTTAACTGGGTTTAGCAAATCGAGTGTGTACAGACAGAGAGGACCCAGTACACCTCAACAGCAGGGGAGAGGAGGCATGGCCATTGAGGCTGGAGAAAAGCCAGAGGATGTAGTTCCCGGAACCACATGAAGTACAGCAATGAGAAGTGACCCCTGATTGGATTGAACAGTGTGGAGGTCATTACATTACCTTCTTTGTATTTAAATAAATGTAGCTTGCCCTGGCCAGGTGGCTCAGTTGGTTAGAGTGTCATCCCTTACACCAAAAGGTTGTGGGTTTGACACCCAATTAGGGCATGTATAGAAGGCAACCAATCAATGTTCCCCCCCCATCTCTCTCTCACGTCAATAAACAACCTCAGATGAGAATTTAAAAAATTGTAGCTTTACATCATCATTTTTAATGGTTGCAGGATTTCCCATCATGTGAAATTTATTTAACCAATTATTTTATTACAGCTTTTTGGGCGGTTTCCAGTACTTCATTATTATGAACAGTGCTATAATGAACACAGTTAATTCATCACATGTAAAACTTTGTAAATTTCTATGATTATTTCACTAGGAAAAATCTTAGAATTAAAATTCCTGGGTCAAAGAATATGAAAAATCTACTTCAGGAAAGGCTGATCCAATACATGCACCCTTAACCGGGTGTGGTCCCAGTGGTCTCCAACTTCTCAGTCCTGAACAAGCGGAGCCAGGCTTACAGGGATTAAACAGCATCTCACTTTAGTTTTTGTCTGTTATACAAACATTCTTTAAAATAAGTGGATCTGGCACCACGGGCTCAGTAGTAATAGTAGAGTTTTGTAACCTCAAAATTCTATTTCCACTTCAAACAATATGTCCTTTAAACAATACAGAAATAACGTTTACAAAGGTCTTAAGGGATGATACTTGCACATGGATGCTGCTGCTCATTACGATCCAAAGCTAAAATTTACTGCATCTAGGTTGAGGGATGGTACGAATTATAACAGTAAGTCGATTATAATAATACCTTTGATTTGGGTCAGGTCTAACTAGCTGAAAAGAATATTTCTGTGACTTGGCTTTTAAATTAGAACAAGAGGTAAGGTAATGTGTCTACCAAGGTGTCAGTGAGGTGCTCGTATGCAGAGAAAGTATTTAAATAAGTCTATAACAGACAATATCTAGTAACAAATTATTTTCCCTGTCAGTTTTTAAATTATAATAAACATATTAAAATGCACAGTCAAAATAATATGAAGTATTTTGGGTATTTTTTTGAGGACTAAGGTTCCAGAGAAAAATTAGATTGCTTTTATGTTGATGTATATAATGGCAATTATTTAAAGTTTAATTGCTTATGCATCAGTGGGACAATAGAAAAACTGCACAAAATTGTTTCTGTTCTTTCCATTCCTCTTGTCTGTCGCTTTAAATGATTCTGACTCCACTTGTATGGATAATGGCTTCTGTTGAGTGATGGTTACATCTGTAAAGTTTGGATAATTTTCTGGGACTTAATGAGCTGTTCGGCACATAGCTGTAACATTCAGCGCAGCGCCCTGATGATTGATTCTACTTAGAATTGATTTTACATTAAAATGTGTCTGTCTATTTTTATTCAAAAATATTCTAGATTGAAAATGGATTGAAGTTGGATTTTTTAAGGGAAAAAATGGCTGTGCTCTAAGCCACAATACTTATCTTTGAGAATATTTCCTACTAAAAAGGGCCAAAATTGATACAAGGTTTTTGTGGTCTTTTTTATTATATTATCTGTGTACGGCATTGCGGCAAAATGAAAATGACTGTTCAAGAACAACTGCCTCTTTAAGAGAACTTGAAAATTGCCGGGAAAAAAATAGAAGTACCTAGAAATAAACTTAGCATGACATGCATTGGATCAGCATGAAAAAATAAAAATAAAACTTGAATGATTACTTAAGAACAACCCCTGCCCCCTATAAAACCCTTAAGCTTTATTGAAGAACAAAAAATTTTTTAAAGATTTTTTTTACTTTTAGAGAGAGGGGAAGGGAGGGAGAAAGAGAGGGAAACACTGATGCATGAGAGAAACACCAATCACTTGCCTCTTGTGTGCCCCTAATCGGGTACCTGGCCCACAACCCAGGCATGTGCCCTGACCAGGAATTGAACTGGTGACCTTTAGATTTGTGGGATGATACCCAACCTGCTGAGGCACATCAGTCAGGACAGAAAAAAAAAAAACTTTTTTTGAATAAATTGAAGCCTGTACCTCATTCTTCAACAGGATGACTCAGTATTATAAAGATGTCCATTCTTTTTCTATTAATCTATAAATCCACTATAAGCCCACTTAAGAAGAAACAAAAACTAAGAGAACATGAATAAATAGCTCAAAAGTTCACGTGTAACAACAAGGAATGTTTAAGAGTAGCCAAGATTATTCTGGGAAGTGGTATGGTGAGAAGAAGTATTAACATTCACAGCTACAATGATTAAAATGTATCTAACTGCAAGTGAACGGACTTTCAATAGAACATAGTGGAGAGACTGGAGCTGTCAGGGTGTGTGGCTATTCAGTGTGTCAGAGGCGTTGCAGGTTGGAGAGGCAAAGAGTATCGTTCTGCCTGCCCATCGTTCAGTTCTGGGTCAGCTGATTGGCTGGGGGAGAATGTTAGAGTTCCTACCTCATTTCTTACACTACAGTAAATTGCAAATGTTAAATGTAAAAGGTAATATCAAATAAGTACTAGAAAAAATATAGGTACATATTTAATCTTGGGCTGGTAAAGCTATTCTAAACATATAAGGAAAGGGAGGGGAGAAAAAAGAAAAAACTGATAGATTAATAAGAATTGAAGTTTCCCCTAAATACTCTAAATACGATTATGAGGCCATTAAAAATCAGATTGGCAACACATGTGACATAGGAATTTATAATTAATGATGAATCATTCAAAGGAAATAAAACATTCCAACTGGGCAAAGAACATGAATCAGCTAGACATTCTACAAAGGAACAATTATACATGGCTAATGAATCCATTTTTGAAAACCCTCAAAATGCAAATTAAAATAATAAAATTCCATTTGGAATTTAACAGATTGGCACAGACTAAACAAAATACAGAACTCAGGAAGGATAGGGGGAATAAGCCCTCTAAAACACCGCTGGGGTCACAGAGGCAAGTTAGAGGGTAAGGAACCCTGCCCACTTCCTTTGACTAGAAATGCCACAGTTAGGATTTAGTTAAGGAAACAAGAAGGTAAACAAGATGCTATGTACAAACATACCATGTTTTTTATATCAGCAAAAAACCTGCCTATCAATGAGGTATTAGTTAAAGGAATTATGGCCGACTCGTAGGACGCAACATAATGCAGCCCTTACATGTTATAGAATAATTAGTGACATGGGAAAGTGTGTGTAACATTATTTAAATAATAAAGAAGTCTGTAGAACTGTAAGATCCCAATTATGTGTTTTTAAAAAGAAATACATGACAGCTATACACACACACACGTGTGTGTGTGTGTGTGTGTGTGTGTGTGTGTGTGTGTAAAGAGGAATGATATACATAAAATGTTAATATTGTTAGCACTGAGTGGTAGGATTACAAATAAATTTGATTTTAATTGCTTTTCTGTGTTTGCCAAATTTTCTACAATGAAAATACATGTGTTGTAATCAGATCCTTCTACTGCTATAATTATTACACATTTAGAAAGTTACAAAGAAGCCCACCACTTTAAAGAAAAGAGTTCAGTTCATGGAACTGGAAAGATATGACATTTACTTCTGGTTTACACAAGAAATATTTTTTTCCTTATCTATGCTGCAGTAGGCAATCATGGGTTGATTAGCAGGGTACTAATTTTAAATTCTCCAGAGCTAAACAAAACACATTAGAAGCTAATTGGAATATCAATGGTTTGAAAAAAAATCTTACTAGCAAAACAATTAGTAAACAAGGCAATAAATACAGCAATAAAAATTGTGAGAAGGTATTGACAGCCAAATTTTGAGGGACGGATTTGCTAAGCTGCTGGGGCAGAGAGAGCAGAGTGCACCATCTCTGGAACGAAGCTTGTTCTACTGGTTTTCAAAAGCAGAGTCTGGAGTTAGAAATGAGGGAATGGCCCCCAGCGTTTGCGGAAAGGGAAGTGCTCGTTTCGTGCCCATCTGTAAGTGAACCGGTTTCCAAATGCAACCATTAATACCAGAAGGGTTAGAACAGTGCTGTCATATGTGTCTGTGTGGTGCCTTCCCCAAAACAGCTTAAAGCACTGCCCTTACCCAGGGGTACTTGCTGCCTCTCACTGTGAGATCCAATCCTGGCCAATACAGTTCTCGAATCATGGTTGTGAACTTACTGCAGAAGTCTGGAGGTGGGAGAGTGGTCAGAGTGTCCACAGCCAGGGGGGAGCTCAGTGTGTCTCAGTGAGCAAGGGGAGAGTGCGAGGACATAGGATCCCATAGTGGAGTCAGGTTCTAGAAGGATCACTGACCCCTGAGCCTAGACTACCAGGGCTGGGGCAGGGCCAGTTAGAGCAAAGCCCTAGAAAGTCCTCAGCAACAGTTAAATGAAAGACTCATTTAGGGCCATGCAGCTCTTGATTCCTAACCCTGTGATCCCTCCGCTTGCCTACAAGTTTGTTTAAAAATCACATCTTCTTGCAAAAGATCAAAAATATTCCATGTCTGGAGTCATCTTAAATGAGAACCAAAGTTTCCACATTTAAATTTAATACCAGAAAAAGCATTTAATAAAATCCAGGACCCGTTTATCATAAAAACTCTGAGCAAAGGGGAAATACAGGATCATACCTCAATGAAATAAAAACCATATATGACAAACCCACAACCAACATCATACCCAATAAACAAAAACTGAAAGTGTTTCCCTTATTGGGAACGACACAGAGATGTCTGCTTTAACCACTCTCATTCACCATAGTACTGGAAGTCCTAGCCACGGCAATCAGACAACAAGAAGAAATAAACAGCATTCAAATAAGAAAGAAAGTAGTAAAACTCATTATTTGCAGATGACATGATACTGTATATAGAGAATCCTGATTCTACACACAAAAAAAAACCTACTAGGACTAATAAATGAATTAAATAAAGTAGCAAAATATAAACCATCTAGAAATCAGTTGCATTTTTATACCAATAATGAGCTATCAGAAGGGGAAACTAAGAAAACAATTCCATTTATAATTGCTTCAAAAAACATAAAATAACTAGGAATAAATTTAATCAGATGTAAAAGATCTGTATTTAGAAAATTGTAAGACACTGAAGAAAGAAATTGAAGAAGATACAAATAAATGGAGGCATATACCATATTCATGGATAGGAAGAATTAACATCATTAAAATGTCCATACTACCCAAAGCAATCTACAGATTCAATGCAATTCCTATCAAGTTTCCAATGACATATTTCACAGAACTAGAACAAACATTTAAAAATTTTATATGGAACCACAGAAGGCCCTACAGAGCAACAGCGATCCTAAGAAAGAACAACAAAGTTGGAGGAATCACACTACCTAATATCAAACTATACTACAAGGCAATAATAATCAAAACAGCCTGGTACTGGCATAAAAACAGACACATAGATCAATGGAACAGAATAAAGAGCCCAGATATAAACTCACATTCTTTATGGTCAATTAATATTTGACAAAGGAAGCAAGAATATACAATGGGATAAAAATAGTCTATTCAGTAAATGATGTTGGGAAAGTTGAACAGATATGTGCAAAAAAAAAAAAAAAAAAAAAAACTAGACCACCTTCTTAACACCATACACTAAAATAAACTCAAAATGAATTAAAGACTTAAATGTTAGACTTAAAACCATAAATCCTAGAAGAAAACTGAGGCAATAAAATCCCAGACATCTCCCATAGAGATATTTTTTCTGATACATTGCCTTGGGCAAGAGAAACAAAAGAAAAAATAAACAAATGGAACTACATCAAACTAAAAAGTATTTGCACAGCCAAGGAAACAAACCATCAACAAAGTGAACAGATAACTCACTGAGTAGGAGAACATATTCCTCACTGAGTAGGAGAACATATTCACCCATACATCTGACAAGGGCTTAATACCCAAAATTCATAAGGAACTCATAAAACTCAACACCAAAAAAAAAAAAAAAAATCCAATTAAGAAATGGGCGAAGGACCTGAGTAGACACTTCTCCAAAAAGGACATACAAATGGCCAAAAGACATATGGCAAGATGCTCATTGTCACTAATCATCAGAGAAATGCAAGTTAAAACCACGATGATATCATCTCACATCTGTCAGAATGGCTATCATCAATTAAAGAACAAACAACAAGTATTGGTGAGGATGTATAGAAAAGGGAACTCTCATGCACTGTTGGTGGGAAAATAGACTGGTGCAGCCACTGTGGAAAGCAGTATGGAGTTATCCTAAAAATTAAAAATGGAGCTGTCTTATGACCCAGTGAGTGCACTTCTGAGAGCATATCCAAATCCACTTCTGGTAATACATGCACCTCTATGTTCATCCCAGCATTATTTACAATAGACAAGATCTGGAAGCAGTTCAAATGCCCATCAGTAAATGAGTAGATAAAAAAGCTGTAGTACATTTACATTTACCCAATGGAATACTACTCAGCCATAAAAAAGAAGGGCATCTTTGCAACAGCATGAGTAGACCTGGAGACTATTATTCCAAGAGAAATAAGCCAGCGAGAGAAAGACAAGTACCATATGACTTCACTGAAGTGTGAAATCTAATGAACAAAATAAACTAACAAACAGTGGAGACAGACTCTTGGACACAGTGAATAGACTGACAACTGTCAGAGGGGAGGGGACTGGGGGCTGGGTGAGAAGGGTGAAGGGATTAAGGGAAAAAAAGAAAAGAAAGACTCATGGATATAGACAACAGTATGGTAATTGCCAGAAGGAAGGTAATGGGAAGAGGCGGAAGAGGGTAAAGGGGGATAAATGGTGATGGAAGGAGACTTGACTTGGGCGGTGAACATACAATGCAACATACAGAGGATGTGTTATAGAGTTGTACACCTGAAGCCCACATAATTTTATTAGCCAATGCCATGCCAATAAATTCAATAAAGAAGTAAATAAATAAAATATTAAAAAGAATCAATTTTAATACCAGTATTTTGGGCATTCTCCTTCAAGAATTTTTATTATATCTTTGTATTACTGGAACTATTTCAATTTCTAAAAATGAGCTCACTGTAAAAAACTTAAATAGACACTAGATGGTTTGACCTGGCCTGGTCGCAGGTCCATTCATAGATTTAAAATGCTAGTTTCCTCTATTATACATAAACACAACAAAAACTTCTAAAATAGAAAACGTTTGTGCCACCTGTAACATCATTTCACACAGTCCTGGTAGTCCTGATCCTGTACTCCGAGAGACACTGAACTAGAGAGAGGGGAACCTGCGGATGGCGGCGGCGTGTGGGGCTGGGCTGGGTCCCACACCCCCGAGGCAGGACCACGTTCGGACAGACGGAGCTCTGGAGGGCCCACCTGAAGCACTGCAGCCGCAGTCCTTGGGCAAACCGGCCAGCCTGGTACTCTTTCCCATCCATTACTGAAGGGACTGTCTCGGTGTCCTGCACAATGACTGCCATTTCACTGTCACGCTTTCCCAGCATGCTTCGGTCATTTATGTTGGCAGAGCCTGTAAGGAGAAACAGTGAAGCTGAACGATATTCTCACCAGGGCAGACTCTGCCAGCTGCCCTCCCCACTCAATTCGTCCTTGCTAACAAAACCCTAATTTTGCTTTAAAGAGAGGGGGCCTTCCCTAACCCATGAGTGCATTTTGATCAGTTCAAGCCAGCTGTTGCAATTTCATTATTTTTGCAGTGATTGACTTAGGAATGGGCACTTGACATGATTCTAGCCAGTATGACATGAAGAAAAGTCTGGTGGGAGCTTCTGACAAAGTTTTTTTTTTCTTTTCACAAAATGACACAAGCCTTTGGATATTTTGGCTTGAGGGGTTGGATGAGGATATGATTCCAAGGGCTGCTGCAGCCATTTTGTAACCACTAGGAGCCAGACAAGCTGAAGATGGCAAGCAGAAAGAAGAAAGACTCTGGATCTTTAAGTCCCTGAGCTAGCCAACACTAGAACTTTCTTAACTTCTGTTTCACACATTTCTAGCTGAATTTTCTATTTTGTGGCTAAAGGGCTTGCAACTGATACAATCATTAAACATACAAAGAAAAACAGACATGATTACCAGTTCAGTTCAGTTCGGTTGGTTTTTAGACTTAATCAGACTCTGTAGACTTTAACTCATGATCATGTAATCATGAGTGTCAAAACCCAGGAATACTTTCACAATCAACAGAGACCATTTTCCAAACAGATTATCGTTAGTGACTCTGGGTTTTCCATTCTCTCACCTCACTTGTGTGGCATGCCAACAGCTTCTATATCAACTTTCCTCCAATCTGTTTTTAAATCCAAATGAACCTGCACTTTCTGCGTTCCTCTGCCTTGTCTTCAGAAACCCCATCACATTTTCCTCACCAGTCACTGTGGATTCATTCTTTAGAATCCTTGAGGTATTCTACAAGCCACAGAAGAGGCCTGGCTGATTCCTTTTCCTTCTCCTTCCTCTGATTCTTGTCACATATGCCACCACCTCTGCAGATGTGCAGCAGAAGGGTCGGGCTGGACAGGAGCACTGGCTACTCTCCGTGATGGGGACTGTCACAGTGTCAGCCGACAGCAGCCTGCCCTGAGCCACGAAAAAGGATGTTGTACAAGAGAAAAAGCTGTCCCACCTTGAAGACACTTTACTGCCCTTTGCCACAAAATTGTCACGTGGTTAATATACAAATCTATGATAGCTATGGGTGTGAGTGGTGCCCCACAGTGACCCTGGGTGACAGAGAATGGATAGAGCACCTCACAGACATCTGGGAGTACCACTGTAGCACTGTGAGGTGAAAACCTTGAAACATTTTGTGTTATTAGCAACAAATAGTCCTTTATACATACACTTTTTGATTACACTAGAAAATTCATAGTTGTATCTTTAGGCTGGACAGTTGGCCCAGCATTAACATGGGTAAAGTTATTTAATCTTTCTGAGCTTCAATTTGCTTTTTATAACTTGAGATCATAATACAGACTTTGTGGCGTTGATGTAAGAATTAAGATCATGTGAAAGCACTTACTAATCTACGAACTGCTGTACAAATGTTTATTATTGACATTATTATCAAGTACTCGTTAATTCTGTAATATATGCACCAAAGAACACTGCCATAAGAAGGCACAATTTGCTGGCAAGTAGCATTTCTATCAGAGAAGCCTCCTCTCTGAGTTAATCACCCTTCACCATGTGTGTGAACTGCAGCATGAAGAGGAAAAAAATTCCCATGGTACTGTTTTGGGACTTCACTACCCCTGATCTCCAGCAGAGGACGCTCTTGGGATGCAGGCTGCTGGACTGGGTGTTCATCACCGCTCTCCACTGTTTGAGAAACTGGGGATGGGAAGCCTTTTACTCTCTCTCTCTCACACACACACACACACACACACATACACACACACACACCTTTTCACACCAGTCCTCCAGTCCCCCTCCCACCCAGGTGGGCCCTACTCCCAAAGGCAGAAATACATTCCTGGCATTCTGAACTGGAATTCTTAGAGAGAGGAGTGGTTCTTATATTTCGAGGGCTGATCTGAAGTTACCTGGGGCACTGACTCTGAATAAGTGTTGGCTACTATTTAATAGGAATGTGAAGAAAGAGCTGAGAAAATTTTAGATGAATGTGGTAAATGAGGTACTGGAAATGAGATATTGATGGGTGTAAATGCTACCTCCGTTCTTATTAAATGTTCCCACATTCTAAAAACCCAGTTCAGAACAACAGATGTAGCATTATTCCATTTCTGTATTACACGAGGAAGAAGAGACAGCACAGTTCTAGAAAGATACATGTTAAAGTGTTAAGAAGGGGGAGTGCCTTCTGGCAAAAAGAGGGAGGACAATCGGGGAATTCTGACAGTTTATACATGTTTTTGGAATTTGAATTGTTTACAAAAACATGCCCTTTATTCATGTAGTATTTTTTATGGTAACTACAATCTTGTTTTTATTAGGACACTGCCCTGAAAATTTAAAACCACTTAATTTTTAGAAAATGATTCTTTTTTTATTGTATTTTTTCCATTACCATTTATTCCCCTTGTACCCTCATTGTCTGCTAGTATTAGTGGACTTTTTAAAACTTTGTGCAATATACCAAAATACAAAAGAGTATATGAAAAATATATGTATTTTCATATATAGACATAGAACTTAGGATACCAAACATCACTGAATTTAACACTCAGGCTGAAAAGCAACACAACCACACCCCAGAAGCCCTCAGGTGTCTTCCACACAGGTCTTCCCCTCACCAAGTGGGAGACCTGATAGAGAATTGGGCGTTCATTATACTCTGCATGTTTGTAGTTTAGATGAAGGGAAATCCTACCTAATCTTTTGAGATTTGCATCTTTCATTCAATAGTATGTCTTAGGGATTTATCTGTGCACAACTGTTAATTACCATTTTCCTTGAATGAACACACGAGGACTCATTCATTCTATGGCTGACGGATGTCTGGTTGTTTCCATGGTTTTGCTGTGATGCATGACTGAGCTGCACGTAGCGTGTGCGAGTTTCCTGGTGTAAGCACGTCAGAGTCTGCCTGGGCTCTGTCTGCAGAGCTGGAGACCTGTGCTCCACAGCCTTGCAATACCTGGATTGGACGACTTTTTAATTTTTGCTAACTGGTATTTTTAAAAAACTGTTCTTTGTTTCATTATTAATGAGCATGAACATCTTTCTTATATATAAATATGATATGTCCTTTTTGGTGATGTTCTGATACAGTTCCTTTGCCATTTTTTTCTTGGAGTTATCTTTTCATACTGATTTATAGGAGTTCTTTATATGTTTTGAATATTAAGTGTGCTGTGAATATCTATTTCCAGTTTGTGGTTTAGCTTCTTATTCTCTTTATAGTGTCTTTCAATGAATACAGTTCTGAATTTTAATGCAGTTGGATTTATCTATCTTACCCTCTGCGGTTTGTTTTTTTCAACATCTTGTTTCAGAAATCTTGACTCTGCCTGTGGTAGGCAGAACAATGGCCCCCAAAGACAACCACGTCCTATTCCCCAAAGCCTGTGGATCTGTCGAGTTACAGGGCAAAGGGGCACTCAAGGTGCATACAGAATAAAGGATATTAATCAACTGACCTTAAAATAGAGAAATTATCCTGGATCATCTGGGTAAGGCTAATATAATCACAAGCATCCTTAAAAGTAAAGGAGATTCAGAGGGAGACTACAGGAAAATGGGTTGAAACTTTGGGAACCTGCAGAGAGATGTAATATTGCTGCCTTCAAAGATGAAGAAAGGGGTGGTCACGAATGTGGCCAGCCTCTGGAAGCTGGAAAAGACAAGGAAACGCGTTCTCCCCTAGGGCCTCCGGAAAGGAAGGCAGTTCCGCCGGCACCTTGATGTGAGCTCAGGGAAGCCTGTGTTGGACTCCTAACCTACAGAACAATACATCTGCACTGTTTTAAGCCACTAAGTTTGTGGCCATGTGTGGCAGCAGTAATAGACAAGGAACACACCAACTGTGCCATGTTTCAGCGTTTTAAATGAAAACTGATTCTTCTGTTGAGCCCAAATCAGCTATTCTGTACTTCCCACCCACTCCTGTTCCCTGTGCCTGCAGTTCAGAAATTCTCAGCTTGAAGTGCCCATCAGCATCACCTAGGAAGCTTTGGAAAAATACTGGTGCCAAAGAGTAAAACAAAAACACCTTGATGTCCAGGCCCCAGACCAGACCAATTTTGTCAGAATTTCTGCAAGTAGAAACCAGACATTTTCAATATTACCCCATCCCTTCACCTATCCATTAAACCATCCTTAAAAAAAAATAATCTGGTTTAAGATAAATTACAGACCCAAATAAACCTCTCCATAATTATATGTTTCTAAAAGCTCCCCAGGCAATTCTAAGGCAGCCAGGGTTGAGATGGACCCACAACACGATTTCAAGTGGAATCCCTCTTTACGTGGGTAGCCCTTCAACCACGGCCTCTCATCAGCCACTCAAGCCTGCCGAGTTTCTCACCTGCCCACCCCCACCCGCTCCAGCTCTGCCATCTGCACGTGGATGTTCCTGGTGTCAGGTGGAAAGCATGCCAGGCGCCCCTCTGGCCTAGGAGTTCTGTGGGGCAGCGCAGTGTTCAATTCCTGTTTGACATTCCCTACTGTACTTTGCAGTGGATTGGCGAACACTAAAAACTCACTTCACATAGTCAACACGATAGACTTAAATTCTACTTAAGGATAGCCTTGTTTTGGTTAGGAAAGCAAATCAGTGTTAACTTGGCTCAGTGATAATATTAAGATGGGTTAGAAAACTGGATTTGGTTACAGGTTTCATAACCAGCAGGGTTGCTCAGGCCAATGGACAACGGAAGTTCTACACCAAAGAGACTTCAGTGTGAGAACACAAGTATTTCCTCCTGAGGGAAAAATGAGGATAAATAATTATTCATTTTTCTTATATCAACCATTCAATAATTCTGGCATAAGTTTCCCATGTTAGAAAATTTAATCATGGGTTACTTTAACTCTTCAGCTTTGAGATAACTTGCTTAACACCTGTAAAATATTCTTCCATAACTTCTCAGATTCCTCTCTGAGATTTTGCAACATTATTCTCTGTGTTATGAACTTAAACCTGGCTGATGGATTCAAGCAGCAACAGCAAACTTGCTTACTCTTCAAGCTTCCACTGAAGTAAAAAAACCAAGGGTACCTTTGGAATTTTCCCCAGGGGAAATCTGTTGTGCCCTGGGGGGAGGAGAAAGAGAAATCAGCCCCTAGAGACCAAAGGAAGACCTCTTCATACTCCCGAGGCCACATCTTCAGTCTCAAGAGAGTAAGAATTACGTGCAAAATTGACCTACGATTGATAGCCTAAATAAAGCTGTAACTTTGAGGGTTCAGAGACCTTTCTAGAAAGTAAGTCAATTAAAAAACTCAACAAACCTATTTAACTGATAGCTCTGTTACTGAAAACTACTTTGCATTTGTACTTTAGGTAAAATAAAACAGGTTGAAAATCAAAATGACCTTTAAAAGTAAAATATTTACATCTGTCCATTTTTACTTCTAGAATTCTAAAATCTTTCTACAGAGATCAAGTGAATTTTATTTCACTTTGTTTGTTTTTCCATTTCAGCAAACATTAGTATCGCTCCTTCCTACTGTCATTTGCCGAATTTAATATAAATACATTCTGAGATTGGCTTCTGAAAGGCAAGGCCAGAGCAGCTTGAGGGGAATAAGAGAAACCTTGTTCTGGGTAAAAGAGGGGAGTAAATAAATCCCTAAAGAGCTCTGATCCCTACAGAGCAAGAGATCAGAGACACAAGACATTTTTCTTAAATGCCCAGTATATGTATTCAGTGTGTGTGTTGGGGGGGGGGGGGGGCGGGGAGAAGGGGGGGTTGTGTGAGACCACACTGTGGTCTATACATTTTCTGGCTTCAGAACCACTTTTTCTTTCTTTCCAATCATGTCCCAGATAAGGCAGTCTCATTACTGAGGCCTTTTTCCCCTTTTATCAGTGGAGGATGTCTATATTTACTGCCAAGACATTTCAAAACATTCCAGGACATTTAGTTTCTTAAAGAATAGGGAAGTATCTTATCATAGATGAAAAACTACATTTCATTTAAAACAGATGAGCAGAATCCCCAATAGTGGGACACACTGTATCTCTAAATAACCTACTCCCAACCCTTGTCAACTCATTTATCTGGCTGATTATTAATACTGTTTCTCATCCTGGCCTTTCTGTGTATATGTAACATAATATTAGAAAGCAAAACAATTCAGTGATGGGAAAATAAAGCTTTCCATGTGTATAAAACAATGAAGCTGAACGCCCATCCCTCTGGTCAAGTTGATCTAATCTGGGTAGAATGTACAACCAGTAACTCTCTCAGGGATCTGTTGGTGGGGAGAGGACGGGGGAGAATCCCATTGTGTATCCTTGACAAGAAAAGATTGCAGACTTTAGTCCAGCACTACATCATACCATTACTTCACAATTCCCCCAACCGTGCTCACACGGACCCAGCTGGCCCACTCTGCACCCTGTTTAATGACACCCAGAACAAAGACTCTGGGGAAACAGAAAGCATGGAGGCAACAGTATTTTAATGTCCTTCTGATTCTGACCCTTGCACAACTTGAGATCTGTGACAATGGTGAGGTGGGTGGGGGGCAAACACACACACATCACCACCAGGTACTCATGTGTGACACATTTTCCCACCCCATTTCTCCTCCTTCAAGTCTCCACATGCAGGCACTTGGATTCAATAAAAATAAGGAATACAAAAGAATTAAAGAGAGCAGGCTGGCTATCGCTCTGTTGGGTCAAACTGCTGCCTTTGGATACTGTAATTTACACAGTGGTCATTTAATTGCTCTGGGCCTGTGTTTCTTCACAGATAAAAACAGGGATTAGGAAGGTTGTAAGCGAAACAGATCACTTCAGAAATGTTTTAGACGGTATGTCACTGTCCCCCTCAACCGCACAGAAAGCTCAGAGAAATAGAAAGATTTCTGCATGATTTAAGTCAATCAACAAGAAACACAGTTAAAGACCATCTACTTACCAATAATAACAGTGTTGTCATCGGCAATTAGCAACTTGCTGTGGACATAGATGAGCTCAGTGACTAGGTTCCCTTCAAGCTCAGCGTGTGTTCTAAGTCCACAGAATGATATGTAATTTATCCACTGATTGCCAACTGTAAGTTTAAAGAGAAATTACTAAAATTAATATGACCAAGCTCAGTAATGGCACATTCAATCTTACCAAAACAACTATGTTACTTATGTAGGTTGAGAATAGATTGTATAACGTGTGTGTGAGCATGCGTGTGTAATTCCCAGATTCGCCCAGATCTATTTTTGCTATCCGAATAATTTTATACTGTTGATCTCGTACACACACATTTAAAAAATCATACTGAAGTGCTTTCCATGTCTTCCTTTTGCTGAGGCAATCCAAAAATGTACTTAAATATGAACATTTTATTTCAATAATTTGGTGAGTAACTGCTGCAGTGTGATCATCAAAGCCGAGCCCAAGCAGGTAAGCCAAGACTCAGGTGTGACATTCGCACCTGTCTCTGCTGCGGATGAAATCAGATGCAAGACGTGCACCCAAACTGCCTGAGGTAAGCACAGTTTGCAGCGCAAAGGAGCAGTTATATTTTACAAACTTTGGGTAGATATAAATGCCGCCAATTAAATGACACTCCTCCCTCTAAATTATGAAAATGAGGAAATGAAGGAATCCTGACTCCATTTGACTTTGGAAAGTTTTCTTCAGAGCCAGCAGAACCATGTTTGCACTTGAACTTGTTGCCCTCTCCTCACACAACAGCCTTTCCTGTGATAAGGAGAAATGCATTCCACACCCCGCCACCCCATCACCACTGCCCTGACATGAACGGCAGTCACAGATTGTACGGTCCCTCTGCCACAGGGCAGTTGTCTGGGAGAAGCGAAGTCTGGTACTAGAATGAATAAAGTGGAACCAAACCATCACAAATTCCAATAGAAAGAGAACATAAATCTTTTTTTTTTCTTTACTGGAATCTGAAGCACTTTAGTAGAACCAATGTAGTTCATGTTCTACTGACTGAAGTTTCCATGTATTAGCAACATTTTCTATTTTACTGTTGGTGTCATTCAGTGTTCCTATTAAATATGAGTATCGTGGAAAGAAATTCACTCATATGTTATACACAGAGATTCCTCCCCTCATAGATAACCCTCCCCTTCCGCATATGGGTGACTCTGCAGGAACTGATGTGCTGGTACACTGGTACATCATGTGTAGTAGATGCATTTCTGAAGTTTCATATAAAGGAGATTTTTACAAATAATTTTTTTCTCCATTTGTTAATGTTATATTGGAAACATGTTCCATACAAAAAATTGCCTCCTCTTTGAGCTAGAGAGAGGAGTATTTCCTCTCTTACGTCCTGCATGCCTATTAATTCCAGGGAAATATTTCTAATATAATGCCTAATATATTCTTTTACCACCACTTACTTAACCCTCCATTTTGCTGACTGTTATGGAGGTCTTACACATCTTTGTATCCTAAACCCTTGCACAGTGTTTTAAAAAGTTAAATAAATGAGTAAATAGAGGATTGGATAAACAGGTGGCAGCTGGTATTTTATCTTTTAGTTTCTCTGTATCATATACTTTTCTGTAGGTGGCTCACGATCTATAATCTAAAATTCTAAGACATAAAGCAGCTTTAAAAAAAATCACAGGTCAAATCGTGTGCTAAAACAAACATTTTTTTGCAGTAACTTCCCATAAAATATCCACCCTGAGCAACAGAGTAGATCAATGGTTCTCAGCGTGCAGAGAGACCACCTCTGGGGGACCTGGTAGAAGCAGAATCCTGGGACTCTCCCAGAGTTCTGATGCAGTAGAAATCTGTAATTCGAATGCCCTAGGGATATCATTCTTTGAATGACACTGCTACAGAGTCTTGGTATTTATAGACTTATGATTAGTGGTATACACTCAGAAAGTAACACAGCATGATCAAGTGCGATGCATTCTAGGGGTGCAAGTCTGCTCAATATGAGGAAACCCCTTAATATAAGATAGGATATTGATCAATCTAGGAGGAAAAATCATGATTATCTCAACAGATGCTGAAGAGTTTTTGACACAATTTAATACCCATTCCTGATGGATATTCCTAAAAACAACAAAGTACAAAATGAGGAGTACTTTCTTAACATGCTAATATATATGTGTGTGTGTGTGTGTGTGTATAAAATACATGAATTATATATGTACATCTGTGTATGTGTGTATATATTACCTTGGGGGCATCAGCCAATGCATTTAGACTAAAGAAATCACATAAGAAGCAAAACCATCTCCATTTATAGATAATATAATATTATACTTGTGAACTCGATGATAACATTATCTCAATAAAAGAATAAGCATAATAGAATATAAATTTAGAAATCAATAGGCTCCAAACACACAAACAGTAACTATGAGGATATAATCATAGACAAACCTCACTTACAATGGTGACAAAGAAGATAAAACACCTAAAGATAAACTTAACAATAAATGTGCAAAATTTTCATGAAGAAAAATTTTAAACTATTGAAAGAAGAATAAAGTTGAACAAATTAAAAGACATCTCTTGCTCTGGGATAGAACAATTCAACATTAAACAACAAAAAAAGAAATGCCAACTCTCTTCAGGTTAACTTATACATGTAAGGTTACTCACAATGCAATCTCAGTAAGACACCAACAAGTTTTCATGGAACTAGAAAACACGATGCTGTAATTTATATGAAAAAATAAACATTCAAGAATGGTTATTAATAAAACTGGAAAAGAAAAGCTATGGGGGGACATTAGCCCCATCCCATGCCTCTGATATTAACACATTCCATAAAGTCTGTGTAATTAACACAGTGCAGAACTGGCCTATAAATAGACAACTAAACCTGGAAATGGAATAGAAAAGTCCAGAAATAGATCCAAGTGCAAATGGAAATTTTGCATATGTACATAAAGGCTGCATCTCAAATAACCAGAGAAAGAATTTTTACATAAAGGTCTAGGATTTTTAAATAAAAAGTGCCCATACAATTGCATCAGTATTTGAAAAAGATAATAATTATATATTTATCTCACACCAATCACAAGAATAAACACAAATGGATCGGAGAGAGAGATGGAAACATACAAAACCACAGCAGTGTTAGAAGAAAGCAGGGTAAGTTCCTGCATGGCCTGAGTGAAGGGAAGGCTTGTCACTGTCCAGAGGCAATAAAAAATAGAACTGATAACTTTGGCTCAATTAAAAAAAACAAAACACCACATTTTCAAGATACAAAACACCACAACCAAAAAACAACAGCAAATGACAAAGTGGGAGAAAGTATTTGCAGTCTATGTCACAGGTAAAAAGCGAAGAGTGCACGCATATAAGGAACTCAATAAGTAATGGGAGACAGCTCAAAATCTGGACAGAGAAATGAGTGAAAGACATGAATTGACAATTCACACACACACACAAAACATACATTTGAAAAGATATTCCTCCTCATTTATAATAATAGAATTGCAAATTAAAACGACACTGAGGAACCATTTCTCACCTATGAGACTGGCAAGAAAAAGCAGGACAATGCATTCTGTTGGTCAGACTGCTGAAGCAGGCTCTCTCAGATGTTGGTGTTGAGAGTGCGAATTGGCTCAAGCTTTTTGGAGGGAAATTTGGCAGTATCTAACAAAATTACCTATGTGTTTCTTTACCTATGGACCCCGCAGTCCCACTCTAGAAATTTACCCTAAATATGTAATTCCAACAAATAAGAACATACATATTCAGTGTTACTCATTGTGTAATTGAAAAATACTGAATAAAACCTGACCACACACAGGAAAGTGATTGAATTAACTATGGCAAATCTATACATGGAAGGGTATGCAAAGGTGAAAAAGGCGTGAAGGTCTCTATGAACTAATATGGAGTGACTTTCAGAATATATTGTTAAATGAAAAAGCAAAGTGTGTAGGAGAATATGTAGTATGCTATTCTTATAAAACAGATCGGGAGAAATAAGAAAATACGCATGCATCTGCTCATTTGTGCAAAAAGAAGCACAGCAAGAATAATCTAGGAACTGATCAAATTGTTTAACCATAGGGGGTGGTTGGCAATAGGGCGGAAAAGAGGGTGGGGAAGGAAAAGAAAGCATAGGGGAGTAATGCATCTCAAGTATGCCTTTTTTATATATTTATGACTATCTGAAGTACAGCGGTGAGCAAAAGTAGTTTACAGTTGTGAGTACGTGAAACAGTTTATTCTCGTATTTTCATCTGTTAATTATTGTATTATTTATTTACAATGCAACTGTAAACCTACTTTTGCCAACCCTTGTATACTGCACACACTCAAAAACGAAATCACAAAAGCTAAAGAAAATAAATCCCTCAAATGGAATACAAACTGAAGCAAATGAACCTAATTGTATTTAAAATTAATAATACAATCCAAGTAAATTTTGGACACTAACTTTTGAGTACACATACACCCTTAGTCTAAAGACAAAATGAACTATGAACAAATATTAAATTCAAGTGAGTAGATTTATTCTTCATAGTAGCATGGGCTAGCATTTAAGAAACTATTTTCTGTGTATTCTGGGACTGAGAAAATGGACACAGATATTGTAGATACTAGGAGCGATGTTTCTCACTGAAAGAGAAAGAAGTTATAAAGATAGAGAGATGGCTAGAAGGAATTCTGTGACGTGGGATTGGAACTGGAGGTATCAGTATACAGATATGGAGGATAGAGAGAGAGATAGATAGACAGATGATTGATAGATAAGTAGAATACTCAGAGCCTAAAGCAGCGATAATCCAGTAGCAATGATCTTATCTGGAACCCAGATTTTGGTTTCTAAATTCTATATTCCACTGAACAAATTTGCATTCCTTGGAGAAATGGCTGATGACAGGACTAGTAGAAATGTACAAGATGAGTCTGAAACCCTTGCTGTGCCAGGATGAGGGAAAAGGTTGATGGGGACATGGCAAAAAGCACACAAAAGCCCCTTAAGAAAATCCCTCAGAGGCCAAAAGTATGTGAGCTGAGTATCACAATCATGACCCACTGAATAAAATAAGAATCCATGAATGCATACCAATATAAAAACAAGAATAAATACATAAATGTAGAAGGGAAAGCTTTCATTACAGCTGCAAATAAGTAGAATTGCAAATAAGAAATTAGGAAGAAAGTGATAAATATAGAAGAAATAATGGAATTGGAAAAGCAGCATTTAGCAACCGTCATGGTAATAATAATTGAATCCGAATGGTAATAATTGATTCATTAGAGAATCATTAATGCATGCTAAAAATTATTGGGTGTTTGATGAGAAGCAGGATTTCTATATAGCCTCAAAGTGTTTTTCCACGAATACTAATTACAAAGGGAAACAGTAACCTTATGGTGGAGAAACCTGACAGATAGCACCTTCACTCAGCGGTCAGTCAGTGAAACCAGCAGGGGAGCACCCCAACATGTGTTCTGGCTGGCACGGCCCCTGAGGAAGAATGCATCGCTTCTGTAACATTCCTGCTGAAAGTGCATAACCTGAATCTAATCATGAGGAAGCAATGAGTATACCCGAATTGAAGGCTTCTCCACAAAATAAGTAGTCTGTACTCTTCAAAAATATCAAGATCATAAAAGTCTCCACCTTCCAAAAAAAAAGACTGGGGGATTATTTCAGATTAAAGAAAGATAAAAATACATGGCAACAAAATGCAACACACAATTGTTGACTGAATCTTAAGTCAGAACAAAACATCCCCCCATTTTGCTATAAAGGATATCAGGAAGACAACTGCAAAATTTCAGTAAGGTGTACAACAGGATGATAGTATTTCAGTAATGTCAATTTCATTTATTTTCATAACTGAATTAAAGCTGTTTTAAAAGTGTCCTGCTTTTTCAGGAACCCACACTTAGGTATTTAGGGGTATATGGGTATCATGGCTGACACTCATTCTGAAATGGTCCAGGGGAAAAATGGCCACCTATCTAGTAAAGGAAAATGATGAAGCAAAATGTAAAATGTTAACATTTGGGAAATCAGAATGGAGGATATATAGCAGTTCTAGAAGCTAGAAGTCTAAAATTACTTTAAATTTGTTTTAAACATTAGTGATACTAATAGCAACTAAAAGTTGCTAGTAATTAAGATCTAGTAATTTGTAATTTTCTGAGGCATGGATTTGTGCCATTTCAAAGCAAGGCTGGAGAGTATCAGCAACCTATCAATTAGCTGGAGAGCCTCACAGCCCACATGGTCCAACCTATATCCTTGACTGTAGAATAGCTCTATGAAGTGATAAAAATTTAATCTGTTTGTAAAAAAATGCCCTCAAGAAGGCGAAGGGCTAGTAGCTATAACAGGACTCAAAAGAAGGATAAGAGTTCCCAGCCAGAAAGTGAACATTTTGGATGATTTCAAGCGTGGCCTGTCAAACGCAGCAGGGTGCCCATCTAGCAGGAAAAAGCAAGTTGAGAAATGATTTCTGCTAGTGTTTGTTCTGTGAAGAAAACTGGACCGACACATCACAGACACAATGTTGGTAATGTTTCTTGTGGTGTGAGGATATACTGAGGAAACAAGCACCTTTTGAAGAAAAGAGGAGAAAGCCAGGAGCATGTGCAAGTGTTAATATGAAGCAGTAGACGGAAATACATCAGGAGGTTTCCAAATTATCCGCCATGGTGGTGCCATATCTCAGAATCTCGAGGTTTATACAGGCTCCTAGGACATGTCTGTTATGAACATTGTACATATATACCTCAAAAGATGGGAAAATCAATGCAGCAGGCTCAATATTTGTAAGGAAATTTTGTAAAAGGACTTCAAGGGTTGCCACAGGCTTTTGTTACTTGAAAACTTGTAGCAGTTCATATTTGGACATTTCTAATCCTGATCAAATACATCTAGACCTTCTGTTAAATCATACTAAACTGGATGCCAAAATGTCATAACTCACAAAAATTATAAAAATGATAAAGAAATGCTTTAAATTAGACACTAAATCACTGAAGATTGGAGTATCAGATAATTATACACTAATAGCTGCAATTTTAACATGTTCTGTTATTTTTAAAGAACTGAAATGGTACAGAACTATAGTTTTCTATCCAATTAGAGATTAGCTGGTTCATGCATTTAAAACCCACTACACATTTACAGAAACAAAACCAACAACAGAAAATTGTACCTCAAAAAGGGGCATTATGTCATTAATCCGTTCTTCCCTGTTTAGAGTATGAACATTTTCCCTCCTGAGAGGTCTGATTTTGACTTGTTCCCAGGGTACTTGGAAATCTTTTCAGAAGAGGGCTTAACATTGAAATTACTTCTTGTGTTAAAATCCAATTTTCCCCTTGAATAGGCAAAGGCAGGGAAAGGGCCCAGAGCCAAAGGAAATGCTTTACAATAAGCTCAGGCCATTTTTATGGTTGAGAAACTAAACAGGCTTGTTCTGACTTGGTATTCTCCTATAACCTCACTTTGCATTTTACTAGCCACTGTCCGCACTGAATGGCTTTCCTGATTTTGGCTCAACAGTGTATCTTTTAGATAAAGTCTTATTCCCTCACTATCATCTTCACTTGAAGCTGTTAGAAAATCGAGTTGAGGATAATGCTCTGGTAAATCTTCTCTGTCCTGGATGCAATTAGGTAAAACTTTGCAAAGTATTTATTATTAGTGATGTACATGTCTTATGTGGGAAGCTGTTTCTAAAGTTTTTTATTTTTGTCAATAAAATTAATATTACTGTTTTTTCTAAAGTTGTTTTAGACTGAGCAACCAATAGTGAAAAATTCTTGAGCACCCAATACATACACATACACAGTATTATACATATAAGTTTAATTCATTATTTGAAAGCTTCCAAATCATTTAAAAACCCATGTGCCCTAAAATTTACTCCTTTATAATGTACAATTCGGTAGTTTTTCTTAAAGTATATTGACATGCTGTACAATTATCACCACTGCCTAATTTTAAGACATTTTTATTAGCCCCCAAAGAAATACCATACTTATTAGGAGTTACTCTCCATTCCACCCTCTCTCCAGACGCTGGCAAGGACGCCTCTACTTTCCTATGTCTATGGACTTGTGTGTTAAAATGTTTCATAAAGAGGCCCTGGCTGGTGTAGCTCAGTGGATTGAGCGCGGGCCTGTGAACCAGAGGATCGCGGTTCGATTCCCAGTCAGGGCACATGCCTGGGTTGCAGGCCAGTTCCCAGCAGGGGACACACAAGAGGCAACCGTACATTGATATTTCTCTCCCTCTCCCTCTCCCCTACCCCTCTAAAGACAAATAAAAAAAAAAAATCTTTAAAAAAAAATAAAATAAAATGTTTCATAAAGAACGCAATTATACAATATGTGGCCTTTTGTGTCTGGTTTCTTTCCACTGAGCATAATATTTTTAAGGTTCATCCATGTGGTGGCATGTATCAGTACATTCTCTTTAATAACTAAATAATATTCCATTGTATGGATAAACACGCTATGGTTCTACATTCACCAGCTTATGAACATTTGGGTTGTCTCCATGTTTTGGCTATTATACATAATGCTGCTATGAACATTCATGTACAAGTTTTTGTACGGACATATGTTTTGCACTCTCTTAGGTAGGTATTACGGAGCAGAACTGCTGAGTTATATGGTAACTTTCTGTTTAATTTCAGAGGCATTATCAAATTGCTTTTCAAAGAGCCTACACATTTTTGAATTCCCAATAGTATTGTATAAGGGTTCCAGTATCAACATATACTTGTCAATCCCTTTTTTTATTTTTTAAATTATATCCATCATGGTGGGTATGAAGTAATAGCTTGCAGTTTTTACTGGAATTTCCCTAAGCACTAATGATGTTGAGCAGCTTTTCATGTGCTTATTGAGCATTTGTGTATCTTCTTTGGGAAAATGTCTACCTAGATCCTTAGCCCATTTTAAAAACTGGGCTTTTTATTGTTAACTTATAATTGTTCTTTATATATTCAGGGTACCAATTCCTTATCAGATTTATGATTTGCAAACATTTTCTCTCATAATGGATTAAGCAATGGTTTCTTGGATTGTGCACCTTAAACAAAGACATAAAAATTTCATCAAACATAAAGGCTTTTATTTGTTCCAAAGGACATTATCAAAGAAATAAATGACAGAATGGTTTCCGATGAGAAATTGGCTGTTAATCTTCCTGATTATTTGCTTGTCCTTTGCTGCTTTCAAGAATCTAGATTCCTTTTGTCTTTGTCTTTCACTATTTTGATTATAATGTGTTTTGGTGTGGATCTCTTTAGGTTCATCTTAGATTTGGTTGAGCTTCTTGGATGTATAGATTCATGTTTTCATCAAATTTGGGAAGTTTTAAGTCATTATTTCTTTAAATATTCTATATGCACTTTTTTCTCTTTCCTGTCTTTCTGGGACTCCCATTACATGTATGTCGGTGTGCCTGATCATGTTTTACCGGCCTCTGAGGCTCTGCTCACTTTTCTCCATTATTTTTCCTCCCTGTTCCTGAGACTGGACACCCTCAATGGGCCTGTCTGCAAGTCGCTGACTCTTCTGCCTGCTCTAGTCTGCTACTGAGCCCCTCTAATGCGCATCTCATTTCAGTTGTTACACTTTTCAATTCCCAAATGTATATGTCTATTATTCTTTTATTATAAGAAAAGAACTTTTATGGAAACCTTTTAATTTAAAAAATTCTATGTTTATATATTCTCTACTTGAGGACACATTTTTTTTTTTTTTTTTTTAGATTTTATTTATTTATCTTTTAGAGGGGAAGGGAAGGATAGATGGAGAGAAATATCCATGTATGGTTGGTTGCTTCTTGTGGGTCCCCTACTGTGAACTGTCACTGGGAACTGTCCTACAACCCAGACATGGGCCCTGACTGGGAATCGAACCGCGATCTTTTGGTTCGCAGGCCCGTGCTCAATCCACTGAGCTATACCTGCCAGGGCAGGATAGATTGTTTTTATACTTCCTTTAGTTCTTTACATATCATTTCTTTTAGTTCTATGAAGGAAGGACTTAGTTAAACTAGTTGTTTCAAACTCTCACACTGTCAGGTCAAATTATGACAATTACCAGAACTGTCAGCAATCAGGAGCTTCAAACCCATTCAGCTCCTTCCAGCGGCTACTAGGCTGCTGGTTTGTAGAGTGAGGAGCTGGTTTTCATGGCTACTGCAGAGCTGAGGAGAGAGGAATGGGTATATGACAAATCAAAATGCCACAGAGCTTGCTGTTTTTACCAAGATACTGCTATCTTTCTTGAATAAACACTCCTCAGAGTGTCACATGCCTTTGGTAGGTTTCCAGAGTTCTGAAAAGGATGATTTTGATAATTTTTGTATTTTAGTTGCTTTTATGTAGGAGTGAATTTTTGGAAATCCTACCTATGCCATTGCTAGTAATGTCCTAATTATTAAAAAATAAATTTTTTAATCCTCACCCAAGGATTTGTTTATTAATTTTTAGAGGGAAGTGGAAGGGAGGGAGAGAGAGAGAAATGTTGATCGGTTGCCTCTCATACACGCCCTGACCAGGGATTGAACCTGCAATTTTTTGGTGTACAGGACAATGCTCCAATCAACTGAGCCACCCAGCCAGGGCAATGTCCTAATTCTTTAAGTGAAAAATATACATACATGGAAGGACTAATATTTTCTCCCCATATTCTGATACATTATCTAGTGCATTAAATCCTCAAAAAATTGAGGTGATTAGCATATCTGAGGGCCACACCACATGGCATCATGTTATTGCGATGGCCCCTCCTGACTTCTCCAGGCCCCCCAGTGGCAGCGCCCTTCTCCCGGCCAGTTGGACTGAAACTCTTCGGATTATCTGCTTCCCTTACTCTTCTGCTCCCATACCCCCCAACCCCCGCAAGTCTTCCTGCAGTCTTATATGTATCCTTTCTTTCCATGACCAATGTGCCATCACCTCTCTTCTGCAGTGAGCCTCTCTCTACTTCGCTTACCAAGAGTAAGTGAATCTTCACATAAACATCACTTTGGTGCTACCATTCCAGGAATCAGAGGCTTCTACCAACCTCATCTGATCTCCTTCTGGATAAAATCTAGTCTTTTTAATGTGGCCCTTCAACTTTTCACAATCTAGACCCAACATGAACTGAAGGTCAGACAACTTGGGTTCTGACTCCAGCTTATTTTTTATGGAAACTTTCAGACCTACTGCGCAGGGTATAGAACATTACCAAGCCTCTACTATGTGCTGAACTTAGAGTCAGTTCACAGAGATACAGGCAAGCAAAACTGCAGGTACAATCTATGGTAGTTAAGAACTACGGAGAAGGATCATTTAAAAAGATATCTGAGAACCCTGGCTGGGTGGCTCAGCTGCTTGGAGCATCATCCTATTCACCAAAAGGTTGTGGACTCGATCTCTGGACACGGCACGTATCCAGGTTGTGGGTTTGGTCTCCAATCAGGGCAAATACGGGAGGCAACTGATAGCTGTTTCTCTCTCACACTGATGTTTCTCTCTCTCTTTTTCTCTCTCCCTTCCCCTCTAAAATCAATAAACATATCCTCAGGTGAGGATTTAAATAAAAGTGAAGTTATCTAAGAAACTGCCTTTGACTATATGAAGGATTATAAAACTGAAAGGTATTACTCTGTTCTTTTCTTATTTACCTTCAGTATAATGTCCTCAAAAATTCAGACCCTGGAATATCTACACTTATAGGAGGCCACACAAATACCTGTTAACCTTGTAGCATTTGTATCCTGATCCTCAATGCAGGGAGGACAGCTGTCCTGCTCACTACCTACAACTGTGGTACAGGGTCACCGGAGAAGGTGTATTGAAGGTCTTGTGAAGTGCCTTACAAATCCCATTTATCATCAAAACAATTATCATAAATAAATAAAAATAAGTCATAAAGTACATTATAAAATACTCTTATTTTTATTACCTATGCATCTCAAGTCATGTTGTCTTCATCTGAACATTAGTTTGTACAATTTAATGAGAATAAATTTACCTCTGTTAAGCATTTCATAGGATACCTTATGTAAATACAGTTCTATAATTACACTGTGAGGATATTAGTGATTATTGATACATCATCAAAACAAGCATGGAGGAAAAGATAAGCAGTGACTTACGCTCTGCTTTTAACTGCCCAAGGATGGAATTTTCTCCTCTGCACATGGTCCTGAAGATATGCAAAGAAAATAAATAACTAAGGAGGTCTCAAAGGAACCAATCCCAATTTGTGGGAGATAGCCCCAAGCTAAGTAAAAATCGAATAAGTGTTTTTACGAAAAGATGCTACATAGACTTTTTTAAAAATGAAAAAAAAAAAACAAATGAATATCACTTTTGTAATGTTATTGATGGAACAAGGTAGTTGCTTTGAGGTGGGTAAATGGAAAAGTTATAAAATTGATTTCAGGAAGAGATGTTATTTTCAAAAGATGGATTATGAATGAACTTTCTTTCTTAGAAAATTTAATGCCAGTGAAGATAAATTTAGAATGCCTCAATAGGTAAGAATAATTGCACAATCACTTTGCCTTCAGAGGTGAAAAGGGCAAACACTTAGCAGAGTGATTTTGGAGTTAAAGAAACTAATATACTTGGGCTATCTCTGTAAAGTCGGGAAACCCCTTAAAAGTGAAAAATATAGTCTCAAGTAACTGACTATTAATGATTTTGTTTTTTCAAGGCTCTGATAGTAGTCTATGAATTATAAAGGCTGACAAAACAAAAAATTCTATGCTCCATCTGCTTGCTTTATGAAAGAAATTGAAAATACAGTTATACCTGGAAAATGCTGATATTATTAAAGATGATGCCAGCAAATAGAGATGTTTTTGCATAAAAAAGATTATAGTTTTAGTTGCTGAACAAAAGCCAAGCATGTTATTTCATTCAGCTGGTTCGAACCCAAGAAAATAGTCACAGAAATAATTACAATTGACAATATTCCAAAAATAATATTCAAATGTCAAATAGTGTGGTTCATATCCAATTAAACATTATGTCAGGGCCTTAAATACTTGAAAAGCTTTGTCTGTTGTGTTGTAAATCAGATAATAATAGAAATGGACAAGTCTTCCATCTAAGGGTACAGACCAAAGCACAAAGTTGTCTCATACTACCACCAGGAAAATTACTCAAGAGAAAACAAAATGAGCTTTACTTGAGACCCTGGAAGGAAGATAAAAGCTTGAGAAATCTGAATAAAACAGGAGGACCAAAAAAATTCCACCACGTGGGGCACTCAAATGTGCACAGAAGACCCTCAGATCCTACAAGGGGTCCAGTGGGGAGCGGGGACCCCAGCTGGAAGGCATCTAAGCCCTGGCCCCCAATTTGACGAAGGCTCTGAACCCTTATCTGCTTTACACACTGGGGGTTCTAGATAAGGTCCCCTCTGTCCTCTAAAAAGGGATTGACTATAAAGGTGGTGAACTGCAGATGACTCTGAAAAACGAGGGATAGTAAAAGAAAATACCCAGGGGCAGGTCCTTGCTTTGCCTTGTGGAGAGTGTGATCTTGAACAGGGCTCTTTCGGACCTCAGTTCACAGAGCTTGTCCCTGGGAGCTGGAGTCAGGCCGGGGCCTGACCACTTGCCTCTTGACTTCCATTCTCTTTCCAGCCACGAGACCCAGAGATAAGCCTGCCTCTCTACACCAGTCCACCAGCTCATGGCTCTCAGCTCCCCTCATGACACTCCGCTGGCCGAGGCTGAGGCCTCAAGTGCCTTTTTGAATATGGAAACTCTGCTTTTTAGAGTATTGAGAACAGAACTTACTGCTTTCCTGTAATTTTAACTAAGATGTGGTAGAGAAAAAGAATTAAAATTTCAGGAGCTAGGAAAGAAACTTCATGCTCTACTTTACTAGGAGAGACTATTATTATCAACTTTGTGGAAGGATTTGCTACTTGAAGAATCATAAACAAACATGCACAAATCACAGCATTTCAAGCATTTTTTTTTTCTTACTGCAAGGAATATAAAAACATCAATGACTAGTAGTTTACCAGTAATTAAAAAATTAATATTTATATATGATATATTATATATACACATATAAAGCCCTTGTGTCCATTTATAAAGATCTATATGTATATGTGTATATATAATACATATAAATACATATATAAAATATATGTGAATATAAAGGAGACTAATGTTTTAGTTCTTTAGTATATATAAATATATGTATTATAAATGGAGACAAGAACTTTTTGTATATATTATTTATATTTTGTATATTATATATTTATAGATATGTATATAATACATAATTATTTTATATTTATAATACGTCTATATCACATATTTTATATGTATTATAAAAATTATTTGTGTATATACATATATATACTAGGCAACCAATATAAAAGAGACTAATAGTTTCATCCTTTTATATTTGCCATGTGTCTTAGGCCTACCATTTATGACTTTAGGCTCTACTTGAATTTTACCAACTAGTAAGTAGACCAACATTCAAAGTAAAATAAAGAAAAGTGTTAATTTGTTCAACAATCCACTGAAAAGACGTGGAAAAACATTTCCATTCCTTTCAGCAGCCTGTGGGTGTGACTGAAAGCTGAGAACAGACGACTCTAGAAATCTGGCACCTGTAGTTGAAGTGCATTATTGCCTGCAGAGCGTTTCCTCCACCAGTTGAAATGTCTCCTTCGAACCCTGGCAGAAGGGGTATCACAACATACACCCGGTATCTCTGGCTTTCCCTGCAAAAAACAGACACAGAGAGATCCAACAACAACATGATACATACGGCAGCAGTTCCAAATGACAGCCAAGCTTTCCACATGGTTTTAGAGACTGAACTAATTGGCTTCCTGCAGGACATTCAATCACATCTCAGGGATGCAGGCGCGCTCTTGGATTGGAGGCCAGAAGCTATTTTCTAGGCTAACAGTTCATAACAAACTGAAAAATAAGGGAACTTGGCAGTAAAGTGGGAATTGTACCCACTATCCCTCTGCAGCCTAATCCTCCCTAGGACAAAATTCATCTCAGAAAGCCTGGCTTGGATCCCATGGATGGTGTGTGGGTATGTCTGTGTGAGTGTGTGTGGGGGGCAGGGGTTCATAACAAAATTTTCAAAGACTATCATAATGGTTTTATGTGTAACAAGTTATATCCATGCTTACACCCTAGCTCAGAGCCTGGCATTCAGTTAATAGTTGTTGAGTAAATGATTTCTCACAGCTTAGATCTCTGAGGCAAAAAGACATACTGGACCTACTAGACTATTTTCCAATGCAGAAATCATCATTGTTTAGAAACTCTGATTCAGTTCTGAAAGCTCTGGTTTAGAGGCAAAATGTTACCCTGGGTCCTTTGAGAATTCTGAGTGACTGATGATTTGTGAATCCCCTGCACATGTAACATGGTGTGTCTTTGGCCCACTCTCCCAACTAACAACAAACAGCCTTTGAAAGAAAAGCTGTAGAATAGCCTTATGCTCAGTGATGGCACAAATAGAAGAACGTGCAGCTCCTTACTTTGATCCTGATCTACAATCAGAACGTCAGAAATTTGGAGACTTTCGTTCAAACAGGTATTGCCTATTTGGAGGCAATGCTGTTCAAGTCTTTGTCTCCACTGGGAAGATAGGAAGAAGAGAAAGCCTGGAAATGACTGTGGCACCCATTGGGGTTGGAGTCTCAGCCACATGTCTCAGAGGTCTATACAGTTCACACAAAGGTGCCCCTCCTGGATGATTGTCAAGTTAGATCCTACTTAAATTGTTCATAGTACTTAGTTCCTGAAGTTCATTTCTTCTAAACAACTACATTTTTCTTCCAGGTGAGTATTATTACTCTGAGGGGTTAGATTCATTACTGATGTCTCTAAATGCCAATGCGTGCATCGGGATATGTGGAAAGTGAAGTTCAGGGCAGAAGTCACAGCCAACAGGGGTTGGAAGGCAGGGAGCTTAACTGGTGCTGAGAAACCAGGAATTTGAAGTAGGCTGTTGTAATGGCGTGGATTAATCACTAGATGGCAAACACAGTTTGAGGAGGAAATGAAACCATTAAAAAAATGCAAACTGTTAATGTTCTCTTTCCAATAAGGGTAAGAGGCTCGTATCTCTAAATGGTAAACGGGGGAGTAGAAAAGAAGAACAGAAAGAGTACATGAGCTATTTCCTCACAGCCAGTATTTACAAGTCCAAACAAATTAAACTGGACACTTAAAAACTGACACCATCAGGCCTCAACTGCCTTTCCAGAATCAGCTTCAGTATGAGCGGCCCAGACCCACTGCCCCTTTGCTCAGGGGTGAGCCTCCCTATTAAGGAGGCTTGGCTCACCCACCCTCTGAGTTTGGAATTCCCTTCTGTGCCCCGTGGAATCCCACTTCTTCCAGGGCAGCTAAAAGGCTCCGTCCCTGGTCAAGCAATCCTGGATCTTCCAATCAAAGTTGGTTTGCTCCTGCCTCTGTGTTCCCACGGCACAATGCCAGAACGTGTCTACTCACACCCTCTGGCCTTACACAATACTGATACACACGTCTGTTGCCTAGGCTATGTGATAAGCTCTTTTGGAATACAGGACATATGTCCACATATCTTTCTATTTTGGGAAGTGCCTGATAGAGGATACCAGATATAGTATGCACTAGATACGGTTTTCTTTGGAAGGATGAGGTCAGGTTGGAAGAATGTTTCTGGGAAGAAAAGGTTAAGCCACATAGGACGTTTTTCTTTAGATTAAATTGCATTTAATTTGAATTTTTTTATTGTGGCAGTTTTAACCATTTCTAAGTTTACCCCTGAACACAGAGGTACAAATTACATTCACAGGTTGTGCAACCATCATGACGTTGTGAACCCTGAGAAAGAAGACACCTGCTAAGAAGGACTCCAGTAGCTAGCTGGGCTCAAATTAAAACAAACAAACAAACACCAGCAATACAACAACAAAAAAACAGAGCCTAGCAGGCGTTTCTACACAGGGGCCTCTCACACACTTCAGGGAGAGACCTGCACTGAACTGCTTGCCTCTGCACCGAACTGCCTGCCTGAACAGCGTTGCTGCCCTCTGAGCCAGCCCATATAAAGGAGTTCCTGGAGTCCTACTTCAACCAATGGGACTGAGGCTTTCCTCATTCAATTGGAGATGCACAGCTCTGACCAACCAGATTGGCTGTATTCTGACCAATCAGGACAGATCAGGTTGCAAGGATTTGGAGTCTTCACTTGCATGAGTACGGACAGGCCAATCAGGGAACAGCAGCAGGGACTTCTATGCGCATAAGCCAGCTCTCCTCTGGCTCTGGCCCACTTTCCCTTTCCACCAAAGACTGAAAGCTGCATTTCCCTGACTGAGCTGAGACACTGAAGATGTCTTGTGGGAGCACTGCAAAGCTGACCAGCGCAGACCAGAGTAGACTGGCACAAAACGGAGCAAACTAAAGCATAGCAGGGACGACCAGCACAGCTCAGAGCAGGCCTGCAAGGAGCAAAGCAGAGTTGTCTAGCCAGGGAAGGGCCTGGCCCAGGGCAGTCTCACAGTCACACTGTTTTCATAGCCTTGCTATGTCATGGTGGAGCTGTTTTGCAGTGAATAAAATTTCATTCTTCACCACATCCCAAACTGGGTATTTCTGTTGGTATTGAAATGGCACCAATGACCATTGGTTGACAATATCTACCGTGTTTTTCGGACTTTAAGACGCACCCCCCCCCCCCATTTGGGAGGAAAATGGGAGTGCATCTTATAATCAGAATGTAGCTTACCTGGCTCGCTGGGGCGGGGGTGGGGGGCAGCCTATGTTATTTATGTTATTAAATATTTTATCACATTTGTTGCTTCAAATTTTTTTTCTTATTTTCCTCCTCTAAAACCAAGGTGTACCTTATGGTCCCGTACATCTTACAGTCTGAAAAATTCAGTATTTCCAAAACCTATTCATAATCCCCAAAAGAAACTCTATGATAATTAAGCTATAATACCCCTATTTCCCCTTTCTGTAACTCCTGGTAACCTTTAATATATTTTCTGTGTCTACGGAGTTGACTATTCTAGGTATTTCATCTAACTAGAACCATACAGTATTTGTCCTTTTGTGTCTGACTTATTTCACTTAACATAATGTCCTCAAGATTCATCCATGTTGTAGCAGGTGTCAGAATTTCCTTCTTCTCATGTCTGAATAATAAACCATTGTACGTCTAAACCACATTTTGTTCATCCAGTCATTTGTGATGGGTGCTTCAGTCATTTCCACCTTCCGGCTGCTGTGAATGAGGCCTCAGTGAACACTGGCATTCAGTATCGGAGTCCCTGCTTTTAGTTCTCCTGCGTCTACATCCAGGAATGGCACTGCTGGGTCCTATAGTTAGTCTATGTTTAGCTCTTTGAGAAACCACCAAATTACATTTTCTCGGGGATAATACATGCTCACAGTACAAAATGTAAGAAGTAGTATATTATGTGATAAAAAAATGTTTCTTTCTGGTAAGACATGGAAACAACCACAGGGTCCTTTGACAGATGATTGAATAAAGAAGATGAGGTACTGATATACCACGGAACACTACCAAGTCACAAGAAAAGATGAAATACTGCCACGTGCAACAACACGGATGGATCTTGAGAATATCATGTTAAGGGAAGTAAGTCAGACAGAAAAAGTCAAGACTTGTATTTCACTCACGTACGGCATACAACACTGAAAACAACAAATGGGCAAACAAAAACTCACAGGCAGAGACAACAGTGTGGTAGTTACCCGAGGACGGGTGTGAGGCAAGGCTGCAAAAGGTAAAGGGGGACAAATGCACGGGGACAGAAGAAAATCCAACTTTGGGTGGTGGGCACACAGTGCAATATCCAGACGACATATCACAGATTGTGCACCAATGTCACTTCAGTAAATTTAATTTTAAAAAGGTACCCCCCTCCCCAAATTCTCTTCATTCCTTTGTTTCTGGCCCCTTTCCCACTCCCTGAGAGCAACTCCTATACCTTCTGTGTTCTCTCAGAAACACTCTATGAATTTATAAGCATTCACATGTATTCTTCCCTTTTACACAAATGTTGTAATATCATAAACACTTTTCTAAATGTTATTTGTATCATTTATCAGTGTACCCTGGAAATTCAGTACACAGAGAATTGCCTGTTTTTAAATACCAGGGGCGTAGTATGCTGCCATAATCCATACCATAATATTTAGACCAGTTCTCTACTGGTGGACATTTAAATTGTTTCTAATTTCCTGCTGTTTCAAAATAACAACTTTGCTACGTGTGCTGACCCACAAAAGTTTTGTTTTCATTTTGTTAGAAAAATTTTAGAAGTGGTATTGCTGGTCTTAAACTCCAGCTATTTGTGATTCTGTTTGTAAATATGGTCCCTGTTTAAACCTGTGTTTTATAAAAGCAAAAATGACAGCAAAATGGAGACCTCCTATGTGAGATATTGAAAACTGGCCTATACAAATTTCGTAACTTTAGATTAAAAATTCTTGCAAATTGACTTTTTGAGAATCAGAATATTCACATTTTCTTGTTCTTGGGACCCTGTTAGCTCCATATCAAAGCCTTTTCTGGTTTTATAATGCAGTAGTTCCTGAATTTCCTGAATGATGAAATTTTTAAACGGTGTTCAGCACGTTAGCAGAAATGTCACAGATTTTCACTACTGTAGAACAAAAGGGCTCTAGAATTTCAAACCATAATATTGTGGTTAAGTTTAAGCCAATGAAGAGAAAATTCTATCCAAGAGTATATCCAATCTCCTTCATTGATCCCATCCACAGGAAACAACTCCCACCTGCTGAGGATTCTAATTTCTTCTGAAACCTGCCCCCTCAGAACATCGGGCTGGTACAAGTGATAACAATCAGCGGAGGGCAAGAACGGGAGCTCCTACCCTGCAGAATTACTAATGATCTTAAAAGCCAGAGAAGAGGTAGTGGGCAAGCCATCATGCGAGCAATCACACAGCCTATTTTAGTTCAGAACATTTTTATAAAATCGCATTCTCAGACGTTTGGTTAAAATAAGTTTGACTTTCAAAACTCACTCACTCTTACAGCAGTGCTATGTATAATAGCTAAAAATTGGAGATAAATGTCCAATAATAGAGGGATGGTTGACAAAATTAGGCTGTAGCCGCTCAATGGATATAACTTTTTGCACCACTAAAAATTACCACTACGATGACCTCCTAGCAGAATACTTCTCTTACTGTGTTGCAATGGCCCCAATGCACAGTTACAATTGCAAGACAATTTTAGATGTGGTAGACTGATACTGTAAGATATTATATAATTATTCCCTTAAACGTGTTAACTTCCCCCCACTCTGTGACTGAAGATCTGAAGCAGGCATGGGTCATGCCGTGGCACTCTCAAAAAGGAACCAGGGCACAGAGATGTCAGCTTCTTTGTGTGGGGAACTGGATAGAGATTCTTTCAGCTGAGTCAGGAGTGTAAAGAAAAAAAGAGAGACTCAGTGCAGGGACTCTGTCTTTTGCCTTCAAGCAGGTTCCATGGACAACAGGAAACACCCCATCATCTTTCCCACGTTGAGTACATGGGACCCCTGAGGAGCTGAGGAACCCAGAGAAGCGTCCACCAGTCCATGTGATGTGACAGCAATAGAGGAGAAGTGGCAGAAAGGCAGGGATGACAGGAGAAGGCTGAGGCCCCCAAGTTACAGGAAGCCGATGCCAGAACAGGCCCGAGACAGGCCAATGCCAAGAGCTGGAAACCCCTTCCCAGAGATCCAGGTCCCCTCAGCATCTATACCAAGGATGAAGGTGTGTAGCAGCCTGGCTGACTGACTACAGAGCAGAAATAGCGAGAAACCCCTAATTCTGTACACATTTATCAGGAACTGACTAAACTAAATCCTTCTATTGCATGGATACAGACTTGAGACAGAAATCCAGGTGACTTACAGAGACAAAAAAAAAAAAAAAAATGACAATTCAACAAAAATATAAGTATGTATATTAACATGAATAAAAAAGGAAATGGGAAAATAAAAAGTGAAATTTTTAGGGTGATGAGAATATGGCATTTTTAACAGTGTTTTTAATTTTCATGACTGCTGTCACACTGTCTGTCCCTTTAAAAGGGGAGTACTAATTCACCACATACATGGGCAGCAGCAGTGGTTTTCCTCTCTTTTGTTTCCTTCCTTGTCCTCCTCTCTGTAAAACCCCCTCCTCCTACACCCCGAGGTCCGTCCTCAGTGTGGAGGGTAGTCAGGAGAAGGGGGGTCTGCGGATCTGTAAGAAGACCCCAAAGGAGGTCATTGTGCTTCTCCAGTGACGAGATGCTGTATTTTTGGAGAATTTGAGATTTATAAACCATATTTCATTGCTGTAAACTTCAAGAGCTGGTTATGAATCCTATCGTTGCTGTAGCTTTTGCTGCAGTGACTGCTTGCACAAACAAGAAGAATTGTGGTTGGCCCTTAGTGCTTTGTGCGCAGAGAGTTTTACACTACAGCGCTATCAGTTCTGTGGGAATTGGGTCTGTCGCTCCTTGGCAGCGGCACAATCCATTTCGTTGTGTTTGGTGATTCTTTTAAAATGCGGTGGATCTTTCTGAGCGTCAGTGTGCTTCTCTGTGAAAGAGGGAGCTGGCTACAATCATTTCTAGTCCACTAGAAAACTGGTGCTATTTAGCATAGACTTTCAGTATTTTATGTGTGACTTTATAGATTATGAAGTACTATATATTATAGCACACACACATACAATCTTTTCCATTGGTTATCTTTTGAAAATGGCAAAGCTTTTAAATGTAAGAGTGTTCAGGTTAGCTCAGTGTGGAGGTTTCATTCTGGACTTGATAGTCTTGGGCGGGCACGGCCCTGTCCCTCTGTGACCCCAGATGAAACTCTACAAAAACCCTTTATTCAGGTGTTCTCGCCGTGGCCCAACATCTTCATTCTCACTTTTACAGTCTCCCCCTTCCTTCCTTTTTCTGCCAGGGCACACACTCAGGCCCTACGATTGCTGGCCTCCTCCTGGTGTGATCTTTACCTCTCTCTGTCTGCGGAGATTACCATGTATATAATTTTTTGGAATTGAGAAAAAGCTGATCTACACCAAAAGTTCTCCTGACATGATATGCTGTCGCCTCTGCTCCAGAAATTTTATAGAGCTTGGAAATTATCCCATAAAAAAAAAAACGTGAAACCAGCAAGTGGTATCTTAGTTTAAATGTTTTTTATTCTTTTTATTCTTTTTAAACTGCAGTTTAAATTTCTTTAAGACAGTGCTGTGAAAACATACCCCCTACAAAAGTCTGAATGCTGTACAACAGGACATTCAGAATACTGCACATGTTTGCACTCCAATTAACTGACCATAAATTTCTAGTTTTTAAAAAAGAAAAACACATACCCACATGTCCTATTTGGTATGCAAATAAATTATAGAATGTGGTAATTATAAGATGTAGAATTTCCTTTAAGCCTAAGAATTTTTTAGGTGTCAAGTAATTACTTTAAAAAATAAAATATCACCCTGGCCTGTGTGACTCAGTTGACTTGGTGTTATCCTGAAAACCAAAAGGTCACCGGTTTGATTCCCAGTCAGGGCACATGTCTAGGCTGCAAGTTTAGTCCCCAGTTGTGTGCAAAAGGCAGACAATTGATGTTTCTCTCTCACATCAATGTTTCTTTCCCTTTCTTTCTCCCTCCCTACCCCTCTCTCTAGAATCAATAAAAATAAATAAATAAATACTCATCTGATTTTATTATTTTAGAATGAAGTATCTCTCATGGATTTCTGGAAGGCTTAACATTAGAACTTTTCTACTTCCCTGAAATGAAGGAAGCCGTGTGCTCAGCGGTGACAAGCACAGGGTAAAGTCCCAACAACATGGCTGGAGCCTCAGTTCCACTCACCAGCAGCTGTGTGACTTTGGCAAGGTGCCTGATCTCATCTGGCCTCAGAGAGTCACTACACATCTACTTGATAAGGTCGACATGATAAATACATGAAGTAATGTATATAAAGCACCTTGGATATGGAACAACTCGAAAATTTGGTAACACTATTATTCAATTAACAACCAGTGGTTTCAATTAGAAAGCTTCTATATCTTCAAAGAATAATAAAGTAGTGCCTAAAATTAAAACAAAACAAAGCAAAACTGAACTCACATTATACTTCGGAATACCTTTTACTTCATTTATATTTGGGGGGCGAGTGTTATAACTCAATGATGGGGAATCCAAAAACCGACTCCCAGGGGTGTCAGCCGTGGATTTCTGGCAAGAAATCTCTAGACCACAGGTGGCAAACACAAGGCCTGAGGGCTGAATCCGGCCCCCCACCTTGTTTTATCTGGCCCGGCACCTTGTTTCTACCCGGCAGCAGCGCCGAGCTCCTTGCCCCTAGTAAAGGAGTAGTTACATTTATACAGTCCTAAACTTACATTTGGCCCTTTGAAAGCAACAGTGAAGCTGATGTGGTCCCTGGTGAAAATGAGTTTGACATCCCTGTGACAGTGTTTGAACAATGTGCCTCTTCTCATCTCAGGATGAATGAGCACCAGTGGTGGGAAACCAAAGTAAGTTTCACTTATCCAGCAGTAGCCATCAAATAATTTAAAATAAGGCACATGAGACATCTATTTAATTAAAGCATTTCTGTTTCTAACGTAAGTATTAATTCTGAAGCAGCTGATTTGAGTATTGTGTTTCTTTTTCCCTGCTTGAATTTACAGTGAGCTAGCAGGTTTCTAGATGATAAATTTCCTGGGAAAAAAAACATAATAATTTCTTACATGAACTAGTACTTTATGGTTTTCAAATTTTTTCACCTCCATTCCCATGAACTAGATAATGTAGGTTTGGGGTTTGTTTTTTTATGATAAAAAAAAAGTGTCAGAAAGGCAAACTGATATACTCAGAAGGTCACATACCTGTGGACAGCAGAGTTGGAGAGAACCCAGGTCTCCAGATACCTGGCTCCCAATCAGTGCCAGATTCCCGGAGGAACACTCCCCATACCACTCACTCATGGGCAAACTGCAGGCCCTCTCTAGCACTGTCTACAGTTACAGGAAGCATGAAGACCTTAAGCAATTTTCAAAACTGTGTATTTTCAATGTACTTTGATGTTCTATTTTAATGCAGTTTAATATTGAAATTCAGAGGTATTAAATCAACTGCTTATTTCATTGCATGTGTCCCCTCTGTGCACAATGCACTCACTCTCTTGCTTCCTGACTTTTTACCAAGGCAGCAAAGTTATGCATGCACCTGATCAGTCGGTTCTACTCTCTCTTTTGGCTTATCCAAATATGGCACAAACCAGTTGATTTTAGACTGTGGATTATGATTTCTTCTCCCTGATACCTGGTCAGATTTGAGTGCTCAAAGACAAGCTTTAAGTGGGTTGGGAGCTGGTCTCAACTCTGAGACAGTTTTACTTCTGAGAGCAGACCTTTCATTTTCTGCAGAGATTCCCACAGCTATTCTTAGTTCAGCATGGGGTGAACAATATTCTGAGACTTTAGCTCATGGACCAGAGCATGAATGCTTGCACAAACCTGTTTCTGTAAAGAATTATGGCTGTTGAGAAGGAGCAGGAGGAAGTGAGGGAAGCAGAGAACTCACTTCGGGGAACTGGGATGGGGCTGGATTCCAGCACTGGAAGAAATATGAAGGCTCAGCCCAGGTGAGGGAGTTGGCACTTTAAAGACTCTGATCTCTCTAGGGTGGGAGGGACCTGGAAGAGAGCCTGTGTTCCTTGGTCAGGCTGGCTGAATGCTGACTGTCATTTCCCTCCATCTGCTTGGTGCTAAATTCTATTCTTTTTCCAAGAACCAAAATTATACTTGTTGCTAGGCACGTGACTTTGGGAGGGAAGTTCTGAGTCTGAGAAGAGTGGAGAGCAGAGAAGTCAGCAAAGGGGAGACAGGAGCGAGCTAGAGGATGGCACGCCTTGGCCCCCAGTGAGAAGGAGGGCCCACTGCTGGCAGCCTGCACGATGAACTTCTAAATTCCACAGAAGCTCACAGACTTGAAATTATTCAATGAGAACCTACTTTACGGTTGCAATTAACACAGGAGATGAATAATAATGCGGAGATACAGAGAAGGGGGAAATGCAAAATGTATTTCCAGAACAGGTGTGTATAATCAACTAAAACTTTGAATGTGTGATAGACATGCCACTTTGAAACATGACTGTCGAAGACAGTGAGACTCGAGAGATCAGAGATACAGGACCCAGTTAATTTGAAATTTGATGGACTTGATTCTTGTTTTCTACAAAGTGGGCATGAAATGGTCAGTCTTTAACATGCCCTGTGAACTCGGAAGCATTCGATACCGTAAAGCACAAGCAGAGGCTGCCTTGCCTTACCATGCTCTCACCACGGCCCCCTTCCTTTCAGGAGCGGCCCACAGGATCACCAGGGAACGTTCAATCGGAAAGTAGCTTAAGGTGACTTCCAGCCCCAAAATGCTCTGAGTTTAAAAGTAGTCCAGATTTTTAAACAGTGTAATATGCTTAGAGAAAAATATTCTTCCAGGCTCCCAAACACTTAAAAAAACCAACCACTTACAGGTCCTTAAGAGACCACATACTACAGGGAACTAATAACCCGGACAAGTGAAGCGGAGATTGAAGGTATACGAGCCGCTCTCCTTATTAGCAGATCCCAGTTCCAAAATTCATGATTCACTGCTCAGCGCAATGAGCTCATTTGTCATCTTAATGTATTTCCTCGACTTCTTCCAATTTCATAAAAAAATTATTTTTCCTTTTTGTCAAATATATTTTATAGATAAAATAGATACTCCTGCATCAGGAAATGCAGGAGTTGAAAGAAAGATAATGCAATTTTGTAAATAAGACATAAACTGACCCATAGAATTGGAGGGCTGGCAAAGATGCAAGAAATGTGTGTGTGTACATATATGTTCAATGGTAAACAAGACTTTTTTCGAAGTCATCTCAGAAACAGAATCTATGGTGACTTTCTTTTAAAAAATATATGAGAAGGCAAGGGTCACCTGTAATAGCACAGATCATTATTAATATTTATAGTCACATATGCTGTTCTAGATGAGCAGTAAGCAATCTTAGCTGTGCTCTGAAGTTACCTGTGGAACATTATAAAAACGCAGGGGGCTGGGCCCCGCTCCAGAAACTTCTAATCCGGGGAGCCTGGAGGTGAGTCCAGCTCTCTGTGTTTTCGTGAAGGCCCCCTGGTGATTCTGATGTGTAGCAAAGGAGGAGATCCCTTCACTGAACCTCCTGCAGGATGCGATAGGTGTTACGGTGTGCTGCCCAGAGGCTCTCACCATGGGGTGGAGACAGATAGGTGTTACGGTGTGCTGCCCAGAGGCTCTCACCATGGGGTGGAGACAGATAGGTGTTACGGTGTGCTGCCCAGAGGCTCTCACCATGGGGTGGAGACAGCCGTTCCCTCTGCCACTGTGAGTGCTTGGCACTGATTAGCCACGATGAAGTCCTTCTCCAAGAACTATCCTCCACAGGGTGAAGAGACCTGCCTCATCCAAGCTCATGCCTTTTCCTAAAGGCAGCCTGCATCTAATGACCAGTTAGTGGGAGGAGGGGACAACAAAGGCCCAACCCTTTAGCCTTGATGTGGGGTAACCCACCCCCGAAGGGGCCTTTCATCCTGTCAGTGCACTGAAGGTAAGTGATGTGGGGGAAGGCACAGGTTTGGAAGTCCCAGGACTTGAGCTCCGAGCCTTTTTGCCTATGGCTGGCAGTGGCCTACACAAGTCACACCACCTCGTAAATCTCACTTTTTCACTCTAAAGACAGGGACAGCACCAACAATAACAGCAACAAAACCGATATAATCTACGTTCCAGAGCAGCTGTGAATATTCAGTAAGAGTCCGTAGAAATAAACTATGAACCGTATAAAATGGTGGTGGCTACTGTTACAAACTATTCTTAGGACCAAACATCCCCATTTATCACATGAAGAAAAGCTTTAAAAGCACCACATGTCACTGAAAGTCAAAAAATGCCTCAATCACCCAATGCGTATATACTGAACATTCCCCACTGCATGTGTTCGATGAATTGAAAAAACAAAATGCAATAGCTTTGTTTGTTTGTTTTGCTGCTTTTACACGGAGCTCAAGTCAGCCATAAAAAGAGAGCATCCTGAGTGCCAAGATAATTCAGTGGGGAAAAAATAGTCTTTTCAACAAATGGTGCTGCAACAACGGGACATCCATCCACATGCGAAGGAACGAAGTTGAACTTGTACCTCCCACCATGTACGAAAATAACCCCAAATAGATGGAAAACTAAATGTGAAAACTAACACTATAAAATCCTTAGAAGAGAACAGCAGTAAATACCCATGTTCTTGGGCAAGGCACCAGCTGTAGAGCTCTGACACCAAAGCTCAAGTGATAGAACGAAAATAGATAAACTGGACTTCACCAAAATTATAACGTTTTGGGCTTCAGAGGACACTATTAAGAAAGAAAAAACACACCAAATGAGAGAAAATATTTGCAAATCATAAGTCTGATATGAGACTTGTATCCAGAATATATAAAGAACGCTGAGCAACTCAACAAGGAGACAACCTAACTGAAAAATGGGTGAGGGATTTGATGGACATTTCTCTAAAGATAACATGTGAATGGCTAATACGCAACCAGAGAAAATACTCAACATCACGAGTCATTAGGGAAATTCAAACCAAAACCACAATCAGACACCATTTCATACCTGTTAAGATGGCTAGAACCATAAAGAGAGGTAGCAGGTATTGATGATGACACAGAGAAGTTGGAGCCGTCATGCAATGTGCGAATGTAAAATGGTACAGCCACTTTTGAAAACAACCTGGCAGTTCCTCAAACTGTTTAAGGGTTACAGTATGAGCTAGCAATTCTATTCCTAGAGTAATGAAAAGAAGTCTTCATAAAAACTAGTACAGAATGTGTGTTAGCAGCATTATTCGCACAACCAAGAAGTGAAAACAACCCAAATATCCACCAGACGAAAATGGATAGATAAAATGTAGTATATCCCGGTACTGGAATATTACCTGTCAATCAAAATACATGAACTACTGATATGTTCTGTAACATAAATGAACCCTGAGAACATCAAGCTAAGTGAAGGGAGTCAGTCACAAAAGAACACACATTACATGATTCTATTTACATGAAATGCCCAGACCAAGCGTGTCTACAGAAAAGAAAGGAGGTTAGTGGTGGCCAGGGCCAAGGGAAAAGGGGCTGAGCAATGACAAAGGTCTGAGGTTTCTTTCTGGGGTGGTGAAAATACCCCAGAGTTGATTAGGTGATGGCTGCACAATGCTGTGAATACAGTAAAAATCACTGAATTGTTTACTTTACGTGGGGAGATTGTATGGCATGTGAATTATATCGTAATAAAAGTGTTATTAAGAAATAATCCCATGAGCTGAAGAAATAAGACAGATGGTAACAAGAATTTAAATATAACTCATGGAAAAATATTATGACTGTTTTGCTTTGATTTCTAAGTAAACACAGCTCGCTGTCTGCTATTGAAAAAATCAAATCGCAAATCTGCATGGGAAAGAGACTGGCCAGGAATAAGTGACTGTGCTCTGGAAGAATTCACATTCCCTCAAAAAAGGGACTCAAAAGTCCTTGGCCACTGACTCAAGCTTAAGGAATCAATAACCTGCAAGCTGAACCAAATCACACTTGCTGAGGAAAAGCCAGCTTTTTTTTTAAAAAAAATGGGCCTTCCAAAGTCTCTTTAGGAGTAAATGCAAGAACAGCCGCAGTCACAGCTCCGCCAAAACGCTGGACCCTTTACCTGTGAGCTTTGAGCACCCTCTGGGCAATGGCGTCGCCGATCTTGTTGAACACAACCTTGTCATCAGCACAGCTTATAAAGAACTGGTTCTGCAGAAAAACAATAGGACAATCACATCTTTCTTGCCTTAGGAGGTGTATAAGGGAAATGTGGTATACAACAAAACCTACGTTGATATATATTTTTTTAATTTTTGACATAGCAGACATGCTCTGATCCCTAAAATCACCTCAGGAAAGTAAATCACAGAATACAAGAAGCCTCATCTCACTCTGGGTCACATGCATTCTCAGGTGCTAACAGGTGTAGCATCTTCGTCAAGCGAAAGGCTAAAGTATTATTTCATCATGCAAAGTCCTTGTATATTATGTACTTAGAATGAATGGTAAGAATATTCCAAATTTAACTAATGGGAAAATCAGATATTTTTTTAGATTCATACATTGCATAAATGCTTATGATTAATAACCAAAGACATTGAAATTGAGAACAGGCTTTCAGACACCAGAGGGGAGAGGGGAGGGAATTTCAGGGGAAAAGGGGAAGGGTTTAGAGCAACAAGTATGAAGGACACGTGGACAAAAAGTAGGGGGGGTGGAAATGGGAGGGAGGTGGGGAGGGCTGGGGCGGTGGGGTGGGATGGGAGTAAAAGACAGAAAACTGTACAAGATCTACAATTAAAATAAAGAAAAAAGAAAAAGAAAAAAATTCTATGTTGGACAGATACAGAGAACATTCTGACAGCTGTCAAGGGAAAGGGGGTAGGGAAGGCTGGGTGAAAAGGGTGATGAGTGAAAAAAAGGGTAAAGCGGGAGGAAAGGTGGTAGAAGAAGAGTTGACTTCGGGCGGTGAACACACAATGCAATATACAGATGATGTGTTGTAGAATTTTACACTTGAAACCTATATAATTTTATTAACCAATGTCACCCCAATGAATTCAATAATAATTCTATGTTGGCAAACATTGTGTCTTATGCTAAGTTTACTTTTTTTTTTTTAACAAGGTAGATGGTAGAATCCTGGTCTAATTTTCTCCACCTTTCTTCATTATTGCCTAGTGTCTGCTTTGGTTTTATCTCATTTGTTTGGGTCTTTTATTGTACCTGAACTTCTATTGTAAGTAGCTTAAAATCTCTTTCGTATGTTGCATATATATATAAATAGACCAATAAAATGAAAAGGAATAATTTTCTTTTTTTCTTTACTTCTATTATTCATGCATCTATAAAGCATTCTACAATGCTTTTACTGAAAATCTAGGGTACAATGTTATTATCATGGTATAAAAGATTTAGTTGCTGCATGAAGGAATGTTAAAAATGAGATACAAACATTATCACTATTCCAAGTTCTCTTTAAACATATTGTTATAATACCCCTGTAACTTTAGGTATAGTCATCACAAAGTAATCTTTGCCCATCATCTTAAAGAGATGTATAAGCAATGAGTCAGTATATCATCACCTTTACGTAACATTATTGTGTTTATTACTATACACATTTTTATACTTAAGCGCATGTATCTATAAAATGCGTCCCGAAAACAAACTTACAAGAAGATATTATGCAGAAACTCATTTGAGTATGTCTTTCCCCTTAGGGCATCAAACAATCAAAATCTCAGTGGCAACCAAACCGTGTTTGTCTTTCTGAATTTACATGACAGCATTCCTCAGCAGCTGTCATGCACACTGGCCACGTGTCATGGCCTTTACTTCTTTTGGGGGGACAGCAGGGTGAATGCTGATCTCTTACCTTGACTAGAGGTATACCAACCAGGTAATTGTCCTCATCCATGAGTATCAACATTGGCGTTACCAAGAAGAGGTAAAGCAAAAGGATTCTGGGTAATGTGTGAGCCAGCTGTTAACATCTCACTTTATTATGCTACAATATTTGAAATCAATAACATTCATTGTATCAGTATTACTAAACTCCAGACTTCATCCAGAGTTCACGATTTTTTTCTACTAATGTCCTTTTTCTGTTGCATAATCTGATCTAGGACACAACACTGCATTTAGCTTGCTAATATTTTTAATCCACTTTCTTTTTTTCTACATCTGTGAAATAAATAAATCTCTAATTCCTTCCTAATTGCCTTTAATGAACAAAACTCAAGGGGGAGGAAAGCAGGGCTAGAAGGACTTTCTCCAGCCACCTCATCTCCCTCCACGCATTTTTACAAAATTCAGTGAAAAAGACAAGACTAAAATAAAGAAGAGAGACGTGCTCCAGTTTATTTTTGCATTGTCATGACTTTTAATTTTTTCAGGATTTTCCAAGTGCACGGAGGTAACTTCAGATGGACTATGAAGTGCAATTAAAGTTCCCAAAGTAAACCCAGTGTCCCTGGATCTCCTCCTATTCTTTGAACACGGACTCTGGGATCTGGAAAGCTTTGTAATGAATAATCATTCACACAGGATTGAAGGAGGTGGTACCTGCCCTCAATATTCTTGCATCTTCCTTTTCCATGTTCCTTTGCCTGCACTCTCCCTTCTCCAACATCCCCACATGACTGGCATCCAGGGGTCTGTATTTTAGTGACTTACACCGGTCTATGCTCTCCTGAAGCAGGACATGCCTCACACTTCCAATTCCAGCCCTATCTAAATGTACACATCCATGTAGGCTGTGATATAACAACATTATGAGTTGATACATCTAAATCCAAGGATCTTTTAGAGCTCTGAGTTAATGTCAGGTATGCTGGGGAAGTAAAAATTCAGGTAACCTCTTCACATATCAACATACACTTATTAACACAATAGATGCTGAGTTTGGGGACCCTGCAGTCTCTGTGTGGTATTTATGGGAAGGCAGATTGTCATAGCGATTTACACGCACAAGACTTACTTCTATATAGATATAGTGCTTGCTGTTCTCTATCACATGGACGTAAGCTGTGTGGATGGACTCTTCATGGTACTTGATCCCAGCAGACCAATCAGCAGCAGAGCGAAGCAGCTACGAGGCAGCCATCAGAAATGAGCGAACATAAGACAGTGGGGATGACACCAGATATATTGATACAATAAAGTCAATCCATTTTCTTTTGAACAACTGAATGAGTACAGTGGCTTGAGTGTCATGTGTGGGTCAAGCGAGAGTAGGTGGGTAGGGAACTGGTCATAGCCCATAAGGAAGGAGCCCAGCTGGCAATCAAGCACTGAGTATTTCTTCTTTCACTCAATATATTTATCATTCAGAATTGGAAACTATGAAGTGTTTCTACCAAGAGTATTTCAGGAGTACCCTTCTGTTGGCTGAGTAGGGTGACCATTTGTTCTCTTCTTCTATGATAGCTCCACTAATACCCCAGAATTCCTGTTGTCCTGGTGTATTTACTAATATTACCACTTTTACTCCCAAAAGTGTCCTGGTACAAACCATACGATATGGCCATCTAGCTCTGACTTGATAATGTGACTACTCCTCCTCCCTCAAATAGATATTGTTCAGAGTAATACATGCTAAAAGGCCAAGGGATTCATTTAATCAGCTGTCTGATCCTTGGTGTGCCACTTCACCTCTCAGCTCTCTCACTCCCTCTTGTCACCGCCTCCCTCTAATCAAACACTCACCTGCTCCCACCCAGATCACAGTACGAGCTTTTAACTCAAGACTCCTGAATGCATGTGAACTACACTGACACAGCGTGGAGCTGCCTAGGTCCAAAGCTTAGTGGCTTTGATCTTGGTCAAATTTCTTGACCTCTTTGTGCCTCAGATCCCTGCTCTATAAAATGAAGTAGCTACTTTATAGGGTTGTAGAAAGAATTAAATGAATTACCGTGGAGTGTGCTGGAGGCCTGGCACCTACTCACTGCTATGTACTCAGTGTTTGCTATTATTAGTGAGAACATTAGAGGGTGTTTTTGAGTGGTGGCAGACCACGCCAGCGACACTGCAGAGAGGGCGCACTAGATGGCATGGAAGGCTTTTCAACACCAAGGCACCACTGGCCATAACTTTTTTCAGCATTCTAACTGGTACGGCAGTACAATGTTGCGGGTATAGTAGGTGCTTTCCTTAAGTAATAGCAGGGCATCACATAGGAATCACCATAAAAGTAGCTTTACTATTCCTGATTTGAAATGAATGTTGGTGCTGTCCTTCATGAGGTCAACAGAAATTGAAAATTGAAAAAAAGGCCTGTAATTATTAGGAATATATAAAATGATCCAATTCATAATCAGTTTTGTCTGTTACACAGGCACAGGCAAAGTAGTTTGCAGTTCTGGGTCCGCGAAATACAGAGTTTGTTCCTATTGTTTATTATTATGTTTATTATTATTTTCCATACGAACAACTGAAACCTACTTTTGCCCATCCTGTATACAAACAATCTGGTATAATTCTTGCTCTCATCAATAACTTAAAAAATTGCATCTATAAGGCTACTGAAATTGAAACTTAATACTTCCTAAAATCATTGATCGTGCCATCCTTAAAATGTTATTTCTTTATTCAGTGTGAGGTATTAGTACAAAACAGCTCCCTGCAAAGCCTTTTATTTAATTTTATTACATGAATATGTGCAATAAAACTGGAAAATATAATTGTGAGTAGAAATAGTCAAATATCTCAAAAGAAAACTCATAAGGAAAATTTAGATAAACATGCCCCCCACTGGGAGAAATATCCTGATTTCCCATCATCCCCAAAGGTCTGCGTTATTACCCATTAGTAGAAATAACAAAGATTGAACAAACAGAAGTTTTCATTCTTAGTTCACTCAAATTTATGTTGAATTTTGTTGCTAAGGTGCATCATCTTTAACCCTAAGGCTGAAGGAGAGAGAGAAAATATAATTTTTGGAGAATAAGACTTAAGGGCCGTGAAGTCCCAGGAAGAATACTTAAGGGGCCGGGGGGCCAGGAGGAAGCACGCACATTGCTGAGGCCGGGTTTGGGGCTGTGGCCCCACAAGGCAAGCTTGACATGCAGCTGTGCCTTGCTAGAGCCCTTGGTGGCTGCAGCTGCCCCGTCTCACTGGAAACAGTCTCTGCTGAACAGTGAGCAGCTCAGGCGCTGGACTTACACTGCTTAGAAGCCACTCTCAGCCCCACCACTTAGTCACTGTGTTATTTTAACCTCGCAGTGTCTTAGTTTCCTCATTTGAAACAATAAGGGATTGACAGGAAGTACAATTTACAGACTAGTGGATATTAAATGAGACAATCAATGTACAGCTTAGTGCAGTGCTGGGCCGGGAGCAAACACTCCCCGCTCACAGGGCATCAGCCAGCAGAGACCCGCAGTAGCGCATGGAAGTGTTGCCGGTCCACCAGGGGAAAACAGCTTCCCTGTTACCCTTCGAAGCAAGTCACACAGCTTCCTTGAATCCTTCCCTACCTGCTTTATTCTATCACAAAACACCATGGTTTGCTGTCTTTTACAATCTACATCAATTCCTGTATCGACATCCTTTGGAACATTCATTTTGATTATTTTCCACAAACATAGGAACAAATTGTTCCCGTATATTTGAATGTCATTCACAATTGCCAGCATATTTTCTCTTTCTCTCCCCTTCCTCCCTCCCTCCCTTCCTTCCTTCCCCATCTTCTGCCCTCTCTCCTTTCCTTCCTTTCTTTTTTTGTTTTTTATTAATAGAGAAACAGATTAAAGACATTACTCCAGAGACAATATTTCCCTCAACTTGGTAGGACTTCTCAGCAATGATTTTTTTAAGAAATGGCTTTTCTTCAATAAGCTCCCCAATTTAATAAAAAGGGCTGCTCCCTTGTATGAATTCTAAATTGATGTTAATTTGGCATCACGGATTTTCTTTTACTTTGATAAACATGTCAACTGTCCTCCTTCTAGTTCATTTATCTTCAGTGGTAATGATAGCATAATGAAAAAATTAAGCAGCCTACATGGCCAGGTCCTAGCTCCCTGCATCCTGCTGGTTCTCTGGAAAACCAGGGATTGGGCCAGATGATCTCTTTCGCCGTCTAAGCACTCTATGTTTACGACCTCAAAACAATACTGTCTAGAAAAAGATGGGTAATATTTAGAGCCAGGAAATTATGTGAAGTGAAACAATACTGTGGTCAGAACTTTACCAAAAGGGAGAAATGAAACAGAGTTCTTTTCCTATTCAGTTTCCGTTCATCTCAGACATCTCCTGTCTTTAAAAGGATGCACACTATCTGTCCCCACTCTTTTCACAACTGGACCTATTTAGGCAGTTCTGGAAAACATTCACAGGCAACCAGCAGGGATCCAGGCTTTGTGAGGTCTGACACTTTTAAAATTGCCGAGAGTCTTCATGAAGAAAAAGAATATTAACTTATGAATACAAAATCGGTATGTGCTAGAATTGCTGTAACAGCTTCCTTGCTTGTCTCCTTGCTTTCAGACTCTTTCTAGTCCAATACGTTCTTCATGTGTATAAGCTTTCGGTCCCAAAGTACGTTTGTTCAGAGAGATGCAAACAGACATAGGACAAAATGAGACTCAAGCTTAGGGAATTCTCAGCATATTCACTCATGACTTTGTGATACACATCGGCGTAACAAAGGCACTAAGATATACTATTTTTTTTAATCTGCGAAAATGAATTTGTCCCTGGAAATCTTTTTTTAGAATAGCTATTAGCATTTTACAGGCAAAACTTAATTTGAAAAACTCTGATCTAGGTTAATCTTCATAAAACATTCATGTCTCTCTCTTCTTCCTAGATTAAAAAAAAGTTCCAAAATGCAGCAACACCTCCCCACTGAAGTCAAAATGAATCAGACCAGCAGGCCAAGGCTTTATGCCATCTAAATTCCATCTACTGCTTCTTCAAGGGCAAATGGTTTACTATAGTCAGTTTTACCATTGTCTGAACAGGCAGGCTCATTCCTCAGAGGGGATACCCAGTTCCCTCCCTCTCATGTGCCAAGCTCTCATGGCGTGCTGGTCCATACTTTCATGCTGGCATTTAGTCCTAGACCGTGCCTACCATTGTCAACTGAATTCTTTAACGTCACAGCTTTCTCTCCCCTGACTGATTACGTCTCCAGAGGCACAGGACCCCTTCTCTCCCTGTCTCCTCTGCATTCCAGTGTGCACACTGATGACTTCACTCTGCAAACAGATGGCACTGCACTCAATAAACACATGTGGCAGAGAAGGTGAACCAAGGGAGGCATTTGGTCGACTGGACACAGCACAACATCCATCTGCCTCACCTGGGTGGCCTAATGAGGATATTTAAAGCAGGGCTTTACTAACAGGCATTAGATGTATGTGTATGTAACACTGAGATAGAATATCCTCTGCTGATCATAAAATTACATAATTCCCAGCAATGCCTTTTCAACAGGTGCTTACTTAGCATCTGTTAACTTTGATATGAATTGATCATTGAGTCCATTTTAATGACATCTCAAATCTTAAATTTTCTTCTTTTTAATATTAAGGCTCCTATTTTACCTTACAGCATGGGTAATTTTTTCCCTTTAAGTACAATAAAATTAAACAGGTTCATAAAATATTCATTAACTTACATAGGAATGCATATATATCTGTGCCTCTAAGTTTAAATTAGTTGTCTTCTTTAGCCTGGGAAGACTACATATTTGCTATAGGTATTTCTCTTAAGTGATCTATCTTCTTGATTATTTTATTATTTGATTTATGGTCTGAAATGTCTTTTCATTTCTTATATACACAAGTATCTCTACTTGCACATAGTAGAAAGTAAATGAGTTAGGCATTTCATTTATACAATCATATTCCCTTGAATCCATGTCCAAATTATGTAAATCCAAATTAGCGATGTCACAGCAAACTGCTGGATCTTTACTCAAATAACACTTTTGATGCTGACAGTGATGACTGAAAAAAAGGCAATGCTAAAGGGCCCATCCCAGTTCTCTCCCTGAAGATAGGTGAGCTGAAGTTGGCAGAGGGAGATGATTGGCTAACGGTGAACTAAAACAGGATTTGAAGGTCTACCTCTTATCTATAACCAGCTACATGACCCTGCACAAGTTTCATAGCCCCACTGGGTCTTAATTTTCTTATTTGTAATTTGAGATAGTTGGATTCGATGTGGTAAAATTCTGTGACACTATTATCAAATTCCTTTTTCTATTGCACGAGCCTCTAAAAGACATTTGGCTAATTAGTAACTAAAATTAGATTGAACTATAACTAGCTTCATAGCAAAGTTTCAGCCACATTCCCAGTGCTTAACCAGCATCAGTCTCAGGTTTACTATGGATCGTGTTGCTAGGGTCAGTTCAGAAGGAATTATAAGGCAAGCCTTTCCTTGACTGGCTTTTCCTAAGGGCGTGCATTTACTATATTTATAGAAGAGTGTTGGAAAGAGGATAAATCGAGTATATTTACAATATGAAATATAATAATACATTTTAAAAGATCTACGCAGATTTCCTTTGGAGTTGCCCTTATTGAATGATGTGAACGAAAGCGGCATCACAGGCACTGGGTCTGGCCGGAGTGATCTTACCCAGCAGCAGTCTGAACACAGAAAAGCAAGACTGACCTGCACATTGGCGTGGACGGACCCGGGCACTTGATATTTCAGCTCATGGGCTGTCGTGTGAGATTTTGGAAGCAGAAAAGGATAAGAAAGGGACCGATATTTTGATTTCATAATCTAAAACAAATAAAAACAGGTAAAAAATTCAAATGAGAAAACAGTTCCACTCTTCCACATTTTGTGATTATAAAAGAAATAGAAAAAAATATTAACAGTGGATGTTTTTAGGTGAGGAGGCACATAGATTATTTTTGTTTTCTTTCTATTTCCCAGAGATAGAGAATTCCTTTTTTCCTTCTTTTACCTTTTGTAGTAAGAATATATTCTTTATATTTTTAAAGAAAGTGTAAATATAGTTACCAGAGCTATAGAATTGCAAAAATGAGGCTATTGTCTTGTAAACTGATTTTTTACTATGTTGCAGACATCTTGCTACAGCAATACAGTATTATGTATCATTTAAAAATAACTCCAGGGTAAAATGCTATAAAAATAATAATTTCTTTAGTAAATTACAGATAATGAGCATTTCAGTTATTTCTCATTTTATTTAAATTGTTGGAAACACTGTCAAAATAAATTAGTTTATTGGGTCACTTCTTTAACTTAAATACCTGAAAAAAAATTTTCTGAGTCAAAGGTTGTATATCTTTTAAAAAGCTTTTTGGTGTTATACCAATTTACTCCCAGAAACAGGGTATAAGAACGTCAAAAATCCAAAACCCAATTGCGAGTATTAGCAATTTTTTTTTAAAAAAAACCTTTACTTGTCTAGTAGTTTAAAGGTAATATCACTTTGTTTATTCATTCATGTCTCCTAAGTTTTTTATTAAAGGTACATCCATTACTTCTAAAAGCTCCCACTGTTCATAATGCTACATAAGTGAAAAATAAGGTGAGACTCTAGTTGTTGATAAAACTAGTCTTTTTCCAAATCATCGGGAAAAATAATGACTGCCTCATCATCATTTAAAGTAAATAAAATAGGACCTTAGTAACACCTGGGCGATAAATACTTATAAATGTGAGGCCAAATCCCTAAGAGTAATGAACGCATACTAAAGATGACACAGTCGGGGGGAAGGTGGCTACATCTTCTCACCCTGCTCACTTTGCTCAGAACCACCTCTCCAGTATGAACCTGTGCCATGCCAGGATTAGAAGGACTTGAAAATTTGATCTCTCCCATCAAAGAAAGAACCCCGTCCCCCTACAGCAGCCCTCCAGGCGACTGACAATCAGCCAGGCCAGAAGCTCAGTCAACACTGAGCATCCAAGATGTTAAAAGGGTTAAACCATTGGTCCTGATAGTAGCAACTTTCCTTTTGTGCTTTAAATAATCTCTGCTGTGAAAGTTCAAGACCATTTCCTTTTTCTTTTGCACAGAACCCCAGGTGCTCTGACAGCCAGGCCCCCAACAGCAGGTGAAGAGCACAGCTATGGCCGCTGCAGCCCCTTCTTGCCAACCCTCTGGGTGTCTCCTCCCCTCAGCCTGTCTCTCTTCACATGGACTGAACCATGATAAAACGATCTGTGCACCTTTGTGAAGTTCCAGCGCTGGATGAAGTGACGTGCCACATCACGAGCCGCCTTCCCGTGGACCACAGAGGCGATATCATGCCATGGCATCCGGGGCGTGGAGTACCTGTCAATGAAATCTGCCCAGGCAGGCAAAAATCACTGCTAACTTCTGTGCCAGAGACAGAAGTCACCTGAACCCAGAGCTGACCCCAACAAAGGAAGCGTGGTGATGTCCACTAAGTGCATATTTCTTGGCCTGGGTGGAATGATACCTCCATAACCAAGTGAAATGCAGCTCTCATGTTGCGATCATCTCCACAAGCCTCCCCAAATACGTTTCCATTTCATTCAGCGTTAGACAATCACTACACAAGGAAAGATGTGTGTTGGTACAAATTATCTAAGGCTGTGTACTCACATTACATGTTTCTTTTTTATCTTGTTGAAATAATGCCAGGCTACATATACAGTGCCATCTCTATTTCCTCTTGGACATAGAAGCACAGTGCTAACCTAAAAATGTGTCACTTTAATGATGAAAAATGAAGATGAGCAGAAGAGGAGATGATCAAAGGGAAGGTACCCTTTTGGAGAATGACAGATTACCACCCTCAAAATACTCCTGGAGGCATATATAAAACCTGGAGGTTTCAAACAAGTAAGCTTTATTTTATATATTTTTTCTTACTATAACTATAAGCAGTCCTTAATTATATGACTGAATCATAGTCTCCAAAGTTTTACCAAATATTCAAAGGAAATTAGATCATGCTCTCGCATACTTGCTGAGATGTTGACAAGTAAACAGACAACATAAGCAGCTACCCACCACAGTGGTACTCACCAGCAAAAGGTTTGTCAAGTTGAACCCAGTCTTTGAAGACGAAGTTGCAGTAGTCCTTTCCATGCCAGAATCGGGTTTCCCCATGGAGCTCTCCCACACCTGTCTGCAAACTGCGGATGGAGTCAGTGTCTGTGAACACAGCAAGACCCACTCAGAGACTGTGGTTCAGGTGGGCCCCAGGGGGGAGGCTCAACTCTCATTTATGAAACACCTAAAGACTTAACTTCCTTCTTAAGATTCCTAACTAGGGAAATATGTCTCTTCCATGGGAGGCTGTGGGCTGACAGGGTTTTGTAGCCCTTAAGTTTATTAATAGTGGGCACCTGGGGCTATAACCAGGTTTGACATCTGACAATGAAATGTTACATTCTTAGGTTTACTGTCCACCAGAGCACTGGAAGAAAGGATCACAGGGCTAACTGTGAATAAGGAGCTTATGAGGCGGGACTCTGAGAGAGCAGGAAAGCCCTGGATCAGGTAGGAAAACATAAGATGCTGTGGATATTAAGAAGTCATGCCCTTTTCTTTCCTCAATCAATATGGCAGACACCTAACATGTCATTTGTGTCTTCTGCATCTCAAAAAGCAAGAACATCAAATTTGCAAACAGCCCATATTTCAGCCCTGGAATTAACCAGCTAAATGACACTGAACTTCATCATTTTGGTCAGAAGTCCTTCATGTGTAAAATGAAGAATTTGGCCTAGATGACATCTAAGATCTTTCGGCTCCAACATTCTATATCCCTGAAATCATAAAAATCACAACAACAGATAGAAGCTTATACATGCACAAAGGCAGCCATCTACTGCGACATTTCACAAAGAGCTTTGTCAGGACAATTCTACTTGGGGGTGAATATGTTGACTTAAATTGTTTGTATGTTTATGGGCTATATGATCACAGAGACAACTCAAGCAGGAAGACTAGCAGAACTACAAAACACAGATGCAGCACTTTGCACAAAACAAAGACTTAGCAAATAGACACTGGATGTAAAAATGTTTGTTGAATGAATAAATGATACCATGTACAGTAGCCAGTGAGAGACCTGAACTGGTCTCCCTACCATCATACTGCCCCAGCACTGTCTTTCTAAAATGCAGACTCCTTGCTTAAAAGCCTCCTGTGAGGGGATCAAATCTTAAGGCCTTAGTGTGCAGAGAAGTCTCTTCCCAAACTGGGGCCAGTCTTGCTCTTCTCTCTCTGGTCTTTGCTTTTCCCTGTACACCTGAGGCCCCACGTGCATCACATTCCTCGCAGCATTTTGACGGGCCTACTCCGTCATGTCTCTGTACAGCTGGCACATTATTCCTTCTTCCTGGAATGCTCTTCCCTCATTCTCAGCCTGACCTCATCATCCTTCAAGAGCCACAGAGCTGTCACACGCCCTAGAGACCCCCCTTCCCCAGATCCTAGTAGGAATGGGCAATCACTTGCTGTGCTGTAGAACCATTAATAGCTATACACGCGGGGCCTCTGATTCTGTGACACAATTGTGTAAGGATGCTCCCTCCCTGTCCCCCAAGCATCTAGAAACTCCTCAGGGTGGGAAGGGCCTCCCCTCCCTGCCCGGGGTAGCTCTTGGCACTCAGTAGGCAATCCATAAGTATTTGCAGAGCAAAGGTTTTTAAGCAATCACCCCACATACTGCTAATATTCTATCTCAAACAAAATAATTAACCTTCAAAATTTATTGAAATTTCCTATAAAAGAAAAATATCTTAAAGTGCTAAAGACTAACAAAACTGAATAATGTGAAAAATAGAATACTATTGACCTCTCCCAGTGATTTATGCTCCTGCTCTCGATGAGAGGCCAAAGTACTGCCAGGCCTGTTTGCTCCCCTACAGGCTCTTTATAGAAAACTAGCACTTTGTTGAAAGAAAAGAGAAGAGAAAGAATCGAAAGAAGAGAAAAAATAAAAGGAAAGGAAAGGAAAGGAAAGGAAAGGAAAGGAAAGGAAAGGAAAGGAAAGGAAAGGAAAGGAAAGGAAAGGAAGGAAGAAAAGAGAGAGAGAGAAGGGGGGGGAGGGAGGAAGGGAAAGAGATAAATAAGAAAAAATCCAAATTTAAAAAAGAAACAGATGCATGTAAAATTTGTTTTTATCAGTTGAGAAACTCTAAGCTAAAGTTTTACATATATACACCTACACTTGTTTAAAAATTAACTTTCACCTAACAACCAGTTATTATAAGAAAAACAAATGCAAGAAAATCCTTAGTCTCCAAAAATTGTCTTGGTGATAATTGAATTCAAACTACTTATGATTCAAATTTGTTCTTGTTATTAGTCATGGCCTCAATGATTCTAAATTAATCAGGGTCCTCTTAGGACAAATGAAATATTAAGGCAAAAGAGCCAAATATCCCTTGTTACTGTGATTACGGTTCAGAATTGTATGAGCATCGATGAACAGGAAGGCGGGACTCTCTACACCAGTAATGCTCACCTTAGGGGTTCTCGTTAGTCTGTATCTGGCTCCCAACTGATTTCATAATTGCATTTGCCTTGCCTTTCAGCACAGATTTTTCCTGCCATTTCTCTGCAATCCTCATCCATCAGTGGCTCAGACTCTGGCTACCAAAGTTCAGGGAAAGGAAGTCTTTACCCAGTGTCTTCCGACTTTGCCACGCCCTCCTATTCTCTCCCATCTCTTGGTTTCTGAGGCTGCACTCCCCTATCATACTCCAGCCCACCCTCTTCATCTTTCCCAACTCCTCCTCCCAAACATGGTTTTCCCACATTCTCCTAAATGTTCCCCTCTAGCCTTGCTTCTCTTTGAGGCTGCAGGTCTCTAGCTACTTCCAGTGCCTCACTTGACCTTGTCTACCTAGTTGTCTCACCAGCCCTTTAAAATCACATGTAACTCTGGAATTGTTACCATCCCCATGATATCAAGTCCTCCCTCAAAATTTCTGTTTTCTGCTCATAGTTACGTTCAAACCTCAGAATCACTTTTGCCTCCTCTCTCTTCTTTACTATCTTCTCCACCCACTTCCCCATCACCACTTCCCAGATTAAAATCCTGCTGATTCCTCCTTTGGAAAAAGTTTGTCCCATTCACTTCATTCTCAGGCCCACTGGAGCGAGCTAGTCAGACTCCCATTGTCTCCAGCATAATTTAGTAAACACCACCCTTATCTCTCCCACCCCCCACTGCCCATCCCCTCCTAAGCCTACGTCTGCAATGCATACTTTTGACATCTCCCATATCTGTCTTAAGAAATAACATCTACCTGAAATGCCTGTTTTTCTCCCTTCATAGTCTCTACCTACTGAATGTCTACCTATATTCAAGGCTAATTCCAAAACAGGTCCTCAATGAATTAGTTTTTTTTCAATGTTTTGGTTTTTGAAACTTTTTGGATTTTGAAATTGTGGGTCAGGGTTTTATATTTGTGGAGAAGTCTTCTGACAATTTTTGTCCATAAGGGCATCTTCCCCTGATGAATTACTCAGGCACTAAGTTAGTGAAATATTTAAAACTGAAGCTTACCTATTAGATAGTAAGCTCTTTAGCAGCAGAAAATACGACTCATACATCTACATCATTGCATCCCTGAGAGCAGAGTCTGAAACAACCCTCTATTTATTATCCCCTATGATTAGATAACTGAGTTTGAAATGTGGACACAAAAGCAGCCACACACTAACTGTGACGAGCTCAGGGGAGGACTGTCTGGTGACCTTACAAACTCAGAGACCGAGAGTGACCACATAGCATGATCTGAAATGAACACTTTCTAACTAAAAGGGAGTCATGCCAAGTAGTCACATCCTAGGCCTGTATCTTCTTTGACAAAGGCCAGTCTTTACCTTAACTGCGTCTGTCTGTGTCTTTTTGCATCTGTAATAACATACCTTTGGAACATCAGAGGAATCCGCTTTTTTACAGACCCCACAGGGCACAATGTCCCACCACAGCAGAAGACCACACACCACCTCTATGGGCCGTAAAGGATAACTGTTAACTATCCCATACCCACCCATATAAAAGACGTATTTGTTACTACGCTTCACTGTTTATCCAATCTCAGAGATTTCCCCACTTTGCTTTCTGTCACCTCCCTATTCTGTCGCCGATGAAGTGTATGTAACTCTCCTTCTGCCTCCTCTCTTGCCTGTAATGTATAAAATACACTGCAAAACTGCCATTCTCTGGAACATTTCCTCGATCCATTGAGATTTTGCTTCCTAGTAATTGTTGTCAGTTTGGCTCAGATAAACTCATAAAAATTTTCTACAGGCTTGGATATTTCTTATGTTGACAGAAACAACTGTCTCAACTTAATAGCAAAAATGATTTCCTCTCTCAGCCATCTATTTAGTCCTGCTTAAAAGAAAAAGCAGCAACAGTCACTGAATATAAAAGGAGTGAAATTCAGTCCTTTTTAAATAACAAAGTGTCCATCAAAGCCATGTCAACTGGAAATTCTCCCTCTTGCAATATAATTTTGAAAGAAAAAAAAACTTGAAGATGGCCGAGTGATTTTGAATTAAAATATATACACAAATCAACCATAGTCACCACACACATTTAAGATCCACTGATTGTAGTGCACTTTTTCTACTTAAAAGCTCATAACCATCTTGCAGGCACACTCCAAGCACCTCCCATAACGTTCACCAGGAGCCCCGTTCATCATGGCCTTGTGCGTTCCAGGGAAATTGACACTATAGGAAGCTACCGCAGTCCAGAGCCTCAGGAAAGCAAGTTGTCAACTCAGCAAAACTCGGTTTCTAATTTTTAATGAAGCATTACTCTGTGCTTAATTTGGGTTTCAAGCGCTTTGAAACAACCTAGGTTTAAGTCATTAGATGACTTAAATGCAGACCTCTGCTCTTTAAACTCCCTTTATTATTAATAGTAAAAACTTACTTTTCTTCTTCAGTGAGAATTCACATGAAACTCCAATACCTAGAACAATACAAGCAGGATTGTTCTGGTTGAATCAGGCACCGCCAGAGGTGGGGGAGCTGGGGTCCACCTGCTCAGTGTCCTCCTCAGAACCCTTGAGAAACACCAGGGGCCAAGGAAGAGGCTTTGCAAAGCACTGGTCTAGAAGGACTCAACTACCCTTTGGCTCCCTTTCTACATAAATCAGTTTTTTATATTAAAGAGTAAAATCTGTAATTTAGCGTAGTTAATGGAAAGAGTCCTCTCCATCTCTCACATTCCCCATGCAGTGTATTAGCAAATGCTGTAAGCTCCACCTCAAGATGTATTCACTGCGTGCCCAGTCACTACTTGCCACCCAGGTCTGCTCTGAAGAATGAACCGTAAAAATATGTCAGCCCTCCTTCATCCTTTGTTCAGGACCTTCCGTTGGCTTCCTATTTCACTCAAAGTAAAAGCCGAAATCCTCACAAGGGTTGCAAGATCCTGCATGATCCGCCCAGCCCTCGCTGATGCTGCGCCCACCACTCTCCCCCAGCCCACTCCTGGAACACACTGATCCCATCCCCACACACACACACACACTTAAACTTGCTGTTGCTCCCAGCTGGGACCCCTCCCCCAAGACCTTCTCTCATCCTCATTCTTCTCTTCCTTTTGATCTCTGTGGAAAACTCACCTCATTAGAGAAGCAGTTTCTGACTGCTGGATGTAAAATAGTAACTCCTCCCCTCTGTCCATCCCCCCTTCCCTGTTCTGTTGTTCTCCATAATTCTTACCACCTGATGTATTGTGTTTAATGAGCTATTTATATATACAATTCCCATCCTTAACCTCCAACTAGTTAACTGAATTCCATCCATTTTGTTCATGAGATCCCTAGTACCTAGAACAGTGATTGGTATTTATAGGAGCTAAGTACTTATTTAATGAAACAAATGAATCATACTCCTTTATTTTTATATCCCCACTCACAGTTTTGAATGAGAGCATGGTTCCCTCAAGGGGATGAAACACTTAGGATGTCCTTCACCATTCTCCCACTCTTGGATATTTAGGTCGTTTACTTTCTCTTCCTTAATAAAACAATGCTGCGCTGGACGTGTATCAGGGAGGAGGTTTCCCTCAGCACCTGGAAACCACCCACAGGGGTGTCCTCAGATCATGGGGTATCAGCTTGCTCAGCCTGCCATGGTCCAGAGTTATGTACCCATCCTGCTGTCAGTAACACAGCCATTCCGGCCCCTCCACCTCATGGTTTGGCAGCCACAGTCCTCCATCTCGTTTTTAACTTTAGTCCTAATGCAGCAAAGCCACATGTGGAATTGCAAATCACTACCTGGACTGGTTTCCAACTCTTGACCTTTAATATCTGTCCTTGCAGTTGCCCCTGACCTGGCTCTTTGGATTTCCCAGAGGCCCCCACCCCTCCCCCACCTCCAGACCTTGAAGCTCCCTCAAGCACTTGAATAACTGAGCATCATCCCTGAGCCCACATATGCACCAAGTATTAGCTTTGTGCTCAATAAATGAAATGTCTCCTCACATACAGTTTTCTACATTTTAAATGTATATCAATGTCACGATTTACAACATCAAGTTTATTTAATGATGACATTGGAGATTTCGTTCATTAAATATAATCAGTTTTAAAAATGCAGGGTCCCCAGACTATGAGCTTCTGCCACCACAAGTGACTCCCATCCAGCCACGTCAGCTGGGCTCTGGCTGTCATCTCCAAACAGCACAGTAGAACCAAAGGTCACGGTGCACCCTGCATCTCTGCTTGACCACAACTCTGAACCACGGGCTCTGGGAAGCTGATGCACAGCAACTTCATGGTGCGAGTCACTTACCACCTCTGAAATGAATCACCTCGTCGCAAAGAGGAGATAACTCTATTACTACCAAGCACCCCAAGTGCTCGGGGCAGTGATCTGCACAGAATCTGCACACGGTAGACACTAGCTTGTGATTTTATGATGGTTGTTATTTATTATTACGACTACTTGTCCCTGTATCTGATCCACGGCCAACTCTCTTCATTCCCACCTCCATAAATTAGCCTGATTAATTTAGTCCTCAAGTACATGGTTCTTCTTACAAAAGGTTATCAAATTACAATTTCTAAAAATTCACCTTTAGAGCACGATGCCTCCTCCATTCAACGACCTTCAAGATTTGGAACTGAATAAAGGTCCAACTCCTTTATTTATGTTGGTGAGTCCAAATGTGACAGCTTATAGTCTTATAAGTCCCAGTCTTATATCACAGACTGCATCTCAACTGAACAATGTATTTTCTAACATTTAGAAGCACTCCGTGCTTTCCCATTCCAGCACCTTGCTCACCTCTTCCCCTTCGCCTGCCATGGCTTCCTGTCCTCACCTATGCAATCCTATTACTTCCAAACCTGAATTCAGCATCCCTTCCTCAAGAACACCTTTCTGGATCATCACAGAGAGGTTCTCCCACCTTCCACAGTACTTCTAAAACACCCCCGAACTGCAGGTGCATGTGCTGCACCCTTGTTAGGTTATGTTTCATCTTAGTGCTGGAGTGTAGGTTCTTGGGGAGTAGGAGTCTTGGGCACTCCCCCATGCTTTGCTCTCAATACACATGGCATGAAAACTGTAGGAACAGAAAGACAATCCAGAAACACACTCACTCTGCTCATGCAGCACAAGCTGAAGCCTAAGCAGGTTCCACTGCTTTGCACATCACTTACCCGTGTCACGTCTAGTGAGCCCTTGCTCAGAACCATTGGAAGAGCGAAAGAGTTTCAAGTGGGGCTTTAAACCATGGATTAAATTCTGACGACTTCTACAGTGATTACAATAACCTGGAGAAAGTTGAGAGTTCTTTTTTTTACAAAGATATAAATATATATTGGGTTTTCTAAACTGGAAAGCAGGTTTATCATTCTTAAAACTAGGCAAGGCTATACAATCAGTCACAAGTTCAGGGCAACAGAAAATTGCAGGGCTTCAAGACAGATTTAAAAGGAACGGTATATTAATAAGATGTAGGAAATCTGATATTTGAGGATAAACACGATGTATTTCAGGATGGGAAGAGAAAATTTCTTCTCTAAAAAATTTATAAAGTACTCCTAACACTTTTCTTTTTCCTTTATAACTTGGCATTATTTTATAAATGCTGAGTCATTCTGCTACCATCAGAGGCATGAATTGTGGTTGTTATGACAACCTGTGCGAACAAAACAATAAATCTGTTCTAAAATGAGGCCCGCAAAGCCATGAGATGTCATGGTGTTGAGTCAGATGATCCAGTGACCTTTCAGCATGGATCAATTTACTCCATTATGGGAAGACAGGCTCTAACACCAGGTCTACAGTGCCTGCTATGGAGGAACAGAGCGTGGTCAAGACCAACTCTAGCAGAGGCGATGACTTACTGGAGGCGCTGTCAATGCTGCTGATGCTATCCGCGTTGTGCAGGTGTTGCCTGTGGAGCTGCCTGTAGAGGCTGAATTTGGAGAACTTTCGGGGCTTTCCTATGCCTTTCAGTTTTGAATCCATATCATCAACACTCTTCAGGATGCGCACATTTTTAGAATTATTTTTATCTTTGAGGCTTAAGGATTCCATAGACCCTGTTGTTTCAGCCTGAGAAAATTATCAAGACAAGACACTGCATCAGATACACTGCATCATGGCCCTTTAATTCCATTCAGGCGAGGTGTGAAGTTGACACACGGTGAAAGCTTCTACCAGACACAAAATAATGTGTGAGTTGGCCACAGGGCAGTGGAGATCCTTGTTAACTGTTTAAATACTACCAAAGGCATTCCAGGTGTTCCATTGTACTTCCTCTCTCAGGTGAAATTCTTGAAATTTCATTCCAAGTAATCTTTTTATCTCAAATACAGTCACATAAGTTATATGCACTATTGAGTTACTGAACTTCTTCTTCTGCTAAACATTAAGTAAGGAATGCTTTTCCTGTCAATTATTCTCCCTGTTACCAATGACTAAATTTCTATCCCCTGCCCCTAAATCACCAACATATCCAGCAGTAAAACAGGATGGAGCTCATCAAATTTTTAAATAAGTGTACTGATATTTTGGCAACCGCTCGAGTTGAAATCATAAATATGTAGATATATTTTGGCAGCTCTTGGCTTGAAGGTAGTTTGAGAAGTTATCAACCTCCTGCTTTCAAATAGAATTCTATTTGAATTAAAAATTCAAACAGAATTTCAAGTAGAATTATCTATCCTATTTGCCTTTGAGTAGGAAGATTCCGGAAACCTTGGCAGTTACCTGTAATAAGTCAGCTTATTTAACTTAAAGCTCAATTGCCACACATTTTTGTTTACAAACTTTTTTCCAACTAGCAAATAAATCTTTAATTTAAATGGGGGGAAAAACAAGCTGACTATGAGATAGCAAATGCTCCACTGAATCTGTTTTCTTTTCTTATAAGAGAAGAAACAGACTATGATGCAAAGTTACAGAGCTGCCGGGTGGAATCTGGAACCAGGTCTGTCCACGTCTGACTCAACGTTCTTTACTCCTCCAGGGTTACACTGCCGCTCATCTGGTCAGTGAGCCCGTCACGCTCTAACATATTTACATAAACCATGTTCCTATAATGCCATTCTGCACAAGTGAAATCACTTACTGTGAGGGCAGCCAGACACGGCCCCGTGGTGACACGCTTCACGCTGCCCACATCTGTGAGTCTGTGCTCGTTGTCATCCCACCTGCCATAAGCCAGGTCGATCCCACCCACGAAGGCCACCGACTGGTCGATAATGACAAGTTTCTCATGATGAGCCCACAGATACACACTGGATGACACATGGTCTGGATGCCTCATCACCTTGACAGAAAAAATGCATATGGAAGGTGCTTTTTAAACGTCCCACATGTTATAATAAACTAGGTCTGTTTTCTCCCCTCAATAGCATTTTCTATCATTCAAATACCAAAATGGACTATGCATACAGCACAAATAATCCCCAAACTTCTAATTTTACTCTCAGTGTTTAACAGAGGAAGACACCAAATTACTTTTTAAAACTCCCACCCTCACCCACACTACATTTGGGGCAGCTGACATTTAGCTTGAAGTTTGGTCCCATATCTCAATAAAAGTCAGCTCAATGAAATAGCTGATTCCCTTTTCCCCTGAAAAGGATTATATCTGGTACTATTAAAAAACACTCTAAAATTTTGCCATCTCTGGCAAAATTTTTATAACTATATTTGTCTTTTGGCAGCCACTGAGTTGAAATAGTAAGCATATGATATAGATATTTTGGCAGCTCTTGATTTGACAGTTACTTTGATGCTTCTTCCTGCCTTGAATGATCGCAGACTGACCTACCCTATCTCTGTATGTCTTTAAGTAGAAACTTTTCCAAAAGTTTGCACAGTAATTTTTAAAATGACATTTTTAATTATAGTAAAATACACATAACATGCAATTTGCCACAGTAGCTATTTTTAAGTGCACGGTTCAGTGGTATTAAGTTCATTTGCACTGTGCAATCACCACCACGACCCGTCTGCACAACTCTTCATTCCGCAAAACTGAGCCTCTGTACCCACGAAACGTTAGTTCCCCACCCCCTCTCCCCTCAAACCCTGTCAACTACCCTTCCACTTTCTGTCTCTCTGAATTTGACAACTATAGGCATCATATAAATGGTATCATATGGTATTTGTCTTTTTGTTACTGGCTTATTTCACTTAGAATAATGTCTTCAAAGTTCATCCATGTTTTAGCGTACGTCAGAATTTCCTTCCTTCCTGTGACTGAATAATATTCCATTCTCTATACATATCAACACATTATTGAGAGGAGGATGTTAAAGTGTCCAACTATTACTATAGAACTTGTCTATTTCACCCTTTAATTTTGTCAGTGTTTTCTGTATATATTTTAGTGGTCATTATTAGTACAGAAATGCTTATAATTATATATTCTTTCTGCTTTGAACCTTTCATTAATATGTAATGTCCTTCTTTGTCTATTATTACCTTTATTTGATTAAAAGTCTGTTTTGTCTTATATTAGTATTGCCACTCCTGCTCTCTTTTGCTTACTATTTACATGGAATATCTTTTTTTTAGCCAAGTGAAATACATAATTTTAACATACTTTAAACCTGCTGGAGGTTAATTGACTCATTGTCTAAATGTATCTCAATGACTAGCCAATATCTATTCATAGGCTTCAGGTCCTTGTTAAAATAAGGAATAGCTTCTTTCATATTGCTTATTCACTTTATTAGTCTTTCATACAAGGTGCTGTTAGGAAAAGCATGGTGAGCCCTGGAGGAGCTCTCCTTGTCGCAATCAGTAGTCAAGGGATTCCTCACGGAGGTCACATCTAGGAGGTTCCAGGCTCGTCTTAATGAGGACAGTGGGAGCATGACAAGCCTCAAATATTAAAACACCCTCAGAAGTGTGCTTTTGACTAAATAGCAAGGGTAAGAGAAGTGGAAACTCTGCTGACTCTGCCAATAGAAGTACAAAAAAGGTATAGTATTTTCTTCTAGTTCTGAGAAGGACACGATGCTCTTCATTCCACATATGCATTAGGTATTCTACACATTACCACTGCTCAGAGTAAACCATACCTGAAAAACTACAAAATAATAAATAAGGAACCTTGTTCAACAAGATGAACCCGGATACCTTTATGTTGGGGTGTAGACGCATTAAAGTCCTCTTGCTGTATTCACTGTTGATTCCAAGTGCGAGTTCCACCTCTTTGTAGAGCATTATGAAAATCCTCACCCCCTCTTGCTGTCACAAAAGAAAACACGGGGAGGAATGAGAATTTCTGCAGGTAGGTTATGGTTTTCTTTTTCTTCTTCCTTTCTATACATTGTACTTTCTAAAAGTTCTTCTATAGACAACCATAATAAAATATTCACTAAACAAAATACAAGGAAGTGAAACATAAATGTATATATATTAAGATACAAATCTCAAAAGTAAAGTTTATCTTCCTTTCATTCCTACAACTTGACATGCCAAGACAGTGTCAATATTTGATGAATTATAGCCAGATGGTTGAAATTATAACCACAACTCCTAAAAGTGTCTGATAGTCTCACACCCATGAATATTTTCAAACACTTGTCATTGAGAAAGCTTTGAGTGGATTCATGTCACAAATTTAGCGTTTTTTGTTTGTATTTATAATACTTCAATTATTGAAGTGATTTAAAAACTCTGATGTAGTAAGTTAAAATAAATATCCCTTAATATTCTTGGGGTGTATTTCATAAAACTTTTCTTTTTTTTTTTAAAAAAAGCATTTAAATGGAAAAAACTTTTCTAAATCTTCAGAAGATAAATATATTGGTTCATACTCTTAACCCATAATTAAATCATTAATGTATATTTTATCAGTAAAATGACTTCAGAAGTCAGCCTCTCCAACATTCCAAAATCATTGAGTTTTAGCAGCCTCACACAAATTAACACTGATCCATCCTGAGCATTATCCAGGTGTACCAAATTTGCGGGTTCGATCCCCAGTTAGGGCATATATAAGAATCAACCAATGAATGCACAAATAAGTAGAACAATAAAAATCAGTGTTTTTCGTTCTCTCTCCCTCTCTCTCTCAATTCAATTTAAAACAAAACAAAATGCTGATCCATCCTTAGATCTTGGCCATAAAAGAAAATAGACAAGGCCATTGTGAGGGTCAAATCAAAAGTGTCCAGTAAACTTTATAATCCCATATAAATAACATTTATTATTAATATTAACCATCAAAAAGACAATGTTCAACAGCTGGTAGTAAAGGAAGTACTAGTATTTTCTTATCTAGTTCTGGGTGGTGACAAGGCTTTATGGTCTGTGCTAGATTGTCCTATCCCGAATGTCCCTCCCCTTCTCCATGTCCATTCGGATGGTTCCCCACCAATGTACTCTTGTCTTATTTACCCCCACTTCTCGTATTACATTTTAGGCTTGCACCCTCAGTGTTGCTGTACAGTTTGTAGCATTTAAACTCACATTTTCTATACTCAGCAGCTCTGAAAGCATTCTGAAACATACTGTATATATATTGCCTAATGTATCTGCCTACACTTAGGCATTCAATACCCCAGAAATTAAAGGGAAGAAATTTTCCATAATACTTTCTAAAGTATTGGAGATGTAGGCATATCTAATAAATTATGGTGACAAGGAATTATTTAAAATTTTTATGAATAATCCATGACAATTAAGACAGTTTATAATGGAAGTTTGAGTAAAAAATCTTTTACTGAGTTGAAAACATCTAATTTTTCACCTAAAAATGGGAAATAACGTAAGAGTTAATATTTTAGGTTGCAAGATATAAAAATTTAGAATATACCAAACATATATACAATTCCCCAATATTGCTCTGCCTGTACTAAGAAGCATTATTTTGTTCCCTAAAGCCTTATAATAACACATCACTTCAAAATACTAACACTCTGCATTTCTTGATATTAGTAATATCTAAGAAGAGTATACATTTTTGAAGGGACACACTGGATTACATTCTGGGCTGCGTTAAGAAAATGTGAGTGCTAGAAGACCTACTTTTGCACTGAAAAAAAGGCAGGATAAGAAATATATACCACACACACACACATACATATTTATGTCATTCTATTTCTCTGGGTAACAGTTGACTTTTGGAATTTGTTCATTATTTATTATAATTATATAACTATTACTTGAGTAAAGAGACAAGGAAGTGAAAGTGTAGACAAGAAGTGAACAGTTTAATGTCTAATTCTCTGGCCAGTGAGTACTCTTCAATAAACCACTGATTGAGGGTTCTAAATGAAAGGTAGAACATTATTTCATTTTTCTCCTATTTTTTCAGATTCACTTTGCTATTTGAATATAGGATTCAGCACTGAACAACCAACAAAGAGTTACCAACAAAGAGTCTCCCACTGAAAAATATAACATAAAGTTTAAAACCAAAAATTCAACCCAAATTATAGTACATTATAGCTGAAATCTTTCTCACCGTTCATTTGTTTTAAATGGATGAAATTCTACTTCTTAGCACATGAGATTATTACTCACTCGTAAGGGAAGCAGATGCAACTTAGAAACTGGCCTGAATCTTACAATTTTCCATTTACCTGCATAACCAATGGATTTTTGAAATAGTAGAGACATTAACATTAATGGATTATACCATTGCCCTCTGTCTATTATACCTGACATTTTCTTCTGTGCTGTGTCTTTAACCATTGGAATAAGTTAACTCTAAAGGAAATAGGGTAGAGACTGTCTTGTTAGCTTAAATACAAATGACTAACAAGGAAGTAATTAAATATAAAAAGCTCATTTTTACACAGTCTGGTTCACAATTATTTACTCACATCCATAGCCACATTGGTAGTATCACTTATCTCTAAGGTTAATTAGTGACAAGACTTCTGTGATAATGAAGCAGTAGACTCCTCTTCTTTTGACCAAGGCATTGCGATACTATCATAAACTCTAAATTATACAGGGCAAAGGAAAAAATCGTTCCTTGAAAACAAAGACATTTCCTGGGTCATAACAGTGAAGACTTAGACAACTGTGGGAAACAGTTATGCAAAATGAAAGCCACATGAGAAAGAAAACGAGAGGACTAATATTAATTCTGTAGTTTAAAAAAATATACTTTTGAAACAGCCCGTGTTTTACCAATGCCCTTTAGTTACGTTGGGAGAAATTAACTTCTGCTTGGCGGGTGGGGAGAGAAAAATATCAATACAGGAAGTAGGAAGATGAATGGCCTGCATTTGACTATGCAATGCCACCTTTCATTCCTCTGCTGAAGTCAACTAAACTGAAGTTTCCACAGAATAAACTTCGTCAAACCTGAGTTTTCAAAGATAAAGGTTCTATCCTCTTTTATAATTTGCTTTTAATCAAGTAGAACAGACACAATACTATAAAGAGTAGGACTTTTTAAGAGTTTTACATATATATCAGACATGTGAAGATAAAATAAATATAAAAATTTTCATAGTTGAAATTAAGAGACTTTGTTTCTGAGCCAGCTTTTTTTCTAATTGGTCAAAGTCCTGTGGTCAAAATATTTTCTAGATACAGCCAGCTTTGTCCACTGTTCAAAGAGCTTAGCTTGCATATCCATGGGATAATCACTAATTTTACCGCTTGTCAAGGACTTCCCCAGGGGGTGCAAAATTTCAGGGAAAGGAAAAGTACAGAATGAAAAATAATCATATCCTCACCACTGAAACGCAGGCAGCATTGGGATGTAAAGGCACAAATGCTGCTGAACTTTTTTAAAACCAGTTTTGTCTAAAGGACAGTCCTCGCGTTTGAACATCTCCTCTACCCTTCCCTGCTGTGCCCTTCTAGGCCACCACTTTGATTGAATTCCCTTTGATTTTTATGGGCAGAGATGTGATGATTCATCTCATTTGACAAACCTGGACACCCTTCTCTCCCACTGCTCATGAATGCCACTCTAGAACGTGTCCTGTGGTCCAGTTCAGTAAGAAAGTAACCTGATGACAGAAGCTCCCCAAGGGCCTACACCTTCTTCTGTAAATCTCCAGGTTGCTCTACTTGAAGATTCCTTTCAGTGCAAGTCTCCTCAGGAGCACCAAGTATCCCTAAGGCTGAAGTATATTCTCACCTCTCAGTACAGTAAACGCAAAACTGTGGGGAACCTGGGGGTTCGGGTTTGAACTGTTAGCACTCTGCTCTCAAGGCTGGCTTATACTACTTTAAATAATCACAGGGCATATCAGAAGACGAAAGAGACAGGAAAATATCAACTTGGTTATTATAGAGAAACGAAATGTTGTATTTTTGCCTCAAGAAACAGCTATTATAGAGATGTCTGCCTACATGTTAGCTATGAGGCAGAAATGCTAAATTCCTTCCCCAAAATCTGCACAAGCAGATAGAAGAAAAAAAATCATTTATTTTAATTAACCTTGTGGACCTCTGGGACTCTTGCGTTAAGCAAGAATAAATGCTATTATCGACTCACTACTGTGGAGTTAGTGGCTTTCAGAAACAAAACTGTTTATGTGAAGCAGTGTTCATGAGCATATGAAATGTCAATTCGGAATAATCGGACTGTTAAAAATTTATGACTAAAATAATTTGCTGTAGCTAAAGAAGAGCAATTCTGCTAAATGTACCATTGAGGAATTAATATTTAATAGCATTACGATTTCCTTTGGAAATTAAAAACATCATTGTCCACAATTTAAAAATTACAAGTTTCAGAGGCTGATAAAATTAAAATGAAGACCCTTATCAAGCAATAATAATTACTGAGTCATGGTGTACTCCTGGAACCTCATCAGGGCAATAAGAGTGAAGAGAAGCCAGGCTTGGGATAGAGAAGGCACCTGGACAGGCACACAGAGCGGGGCAGACACACACACGCTGGCCAACGTAAGGGGGAGGGCTAGGTGTGCAGGGGGCTCCTCCCGACTCCTGTTCCAGCACTGACTGGCTTTCTGCGGTTCACTTATGTTCTGCACACATCTCACACTCAAGTGACCTAAAATTTAGCTCTCTGCCTCTGAGTTCTTCCCGCTTCCTCCTACTACTAGATTCACCCTCCCACACATAATTTTGATCAGCTCACCCTTCATCCATCACACGGCCTGCTCCGGTAGATGCCCACTGTATTCCATAAAGAGTAAACCACTGGCTTGGGTCATCAACCCTCCACTTCCTAGCTGCAGCCTGCCCTTCCAGCTTTATCTGTCTTCCCACCTGTGCTAACGCTCGGGTGTGATCAACCTCGTCATCTTACAAAGCCTTCGGAATTCCTGCTTCCAGAGTGTCTTCTCACCACATTTCCTGCATCTGAAAACAACTTCTTTTTAAATTTTTCACCCATCCTAAATGCCCTAAAATCCCTCATATTGTGAGGGGTTTCCTACTAGGCCTACGCAATGCTCTTCCTCCTGACTTTGAATCTCGGCTCTCTCTGTACCTAATTGACTCTTGTATAGATTTTTAAGCTCCTTCAGGTCAAGAATCATGTTTCTTATTTATGTACATGTCCATATGATTAGCCAAGTGCTCTGCACATATGAGGCATTGAGCAAACACATGTTGATTGAAACCTAAAACAGTGAAGCATTGGATAAGTACTATGAGGAGAGGATTTACTAGTATGACTGACTAATGGAGAAACTTCTATATGAGCATAGAAATAAGTCTGATAATCCTAGGACTGAGCCCAGAACACGGGCAGCCTTCCATCAGCAGCCTTCCTTTGGCAAGCCTTCCACGGGCAGAGATGGAATCCTATTCACACACATAGGCTTCCCTAGAAATTAGTATGGTACCTGGCTCAGAAGAGACACTCAATAACTGTGTGCTGAATTATTTAATGAATATGCAAATAATGCTTATCAAAACTGGAATTCCCAATTGTGTGAGGAGACTTCTGCTGAGACAATGAATTAGACTGGCCATGAAAATGATGGTATGTGGCGAGAAACGTGTCTGAAACAAAGATTGTCAACTTTGGCTTTCAATATTAGCACTAAAGTCTGATTGTATTATGGATAGCTGCAAAGTCCTCAAGTGAAAATATGGAGGAAAAATATTGAAAGAAGAGGAAAAGGTGAGTGTGGAAAGAGGCAGGGAAACATAAAAGATGAGGAAAAAATAAGTGAGTGAAGGCTGTGAGAAATAGAAAAATGCTACCCCTGATTACTCAGGATCTTTTAAAAAAAGATTAAGAGAGTTTCAAATAATAGTAAAAAAGTTAGCACTCCCCAATTTGAACATGATTAATAATAAATCCAGATCTACTCTAATTCAACTTAATTTAACTTGTTTTATGGCCAACTACATTAACAATTTCATTAGAAATATGAATGTAAAGTAGTCTTTGGTGATCCTATACCGATTCAGTTATTTACTTTTATAACAAAAGGAGCGCACTCAGTGTTCACCCAGAATCAACAGGGCCAACTGCACAGGGAGCGATGGCACGTTATTACCAGGAACCATCCCCAAAACTGAGCTAAAACAGCACCAATTCTTAATGCCCCTCCTCTTTGATATTCTTCAACATCAGCTTGTCCTCATCTGACTGAGACCTCAGATGCCTTTGTCTTTTGCTCAAATAACAGAATAATAAATAAAATGACATGCAATGTTTCGTTTCATTATTATTTGATAATGAAATTTTATTACAAGTTTTTGCCTATAAAATTAACTGCCCGTAAATGATTAAAAAACAAAAATTGAAATTGCTAATAAAATCCATGTTGTGAATTAGGCTAAAATATTATGCACCTAAGAGTAACAGGAGGGGATCAGAACTAAATAAACTTGAAAAGAGTAAGTATTCTACTTTTTTGTCAAACTCTAAAGAAAAAAGTTTTAAGTATATATGAAGGACTGTAAAAAAGAAAGGCAATTTCAGAGGCAATAAACATTTAAGAAATCCCTTCAGCATTTGTTTGGAAAGTACATATTGCTTTTCATCCCAACAAGTGTAGCTCAGTGGACTGAGGGTGAGCATGTGAGCCAAAGGATTGCCAGTTCGATTCTTGGTCAGGGCACATGCCTGGGTTGCAGGCCAGGTCCACAGTAGGGGGTACACGGGGGTACACAAGAGGCAACCACACATTGATGTTTCTCTCCCTTTCTCCTTCCCTTCCTCTCTCTCTAAAAATAAATATATACTTTTTAAAGTACATACTGCTTTTCGTTTAAGAATGCAGTCCAACCTCCAACGATTTCCTTCAACCACTGGACGTTTCAGGAAGATTTCTGGACTCAACCTGAAATCACAAAATTTAAGTAACTAAAACAATATATAAAGTTCTGAGTGTGTCATAGAAGCAAAGACAATTTTAGCCCAAATGCCACCATCATCCCCCACTGTTAGTGGGACATCCATACAAGTCCACATACAAGTTCATATGGGAACAAGAGCCTTCATTCATACAAAAAGTCACTCTAGATTTCCCTATATATCTTACTCACACATACACACATATGTAGCCACTGTTGGTTGCCCAGCCAGCAGCGATTCTCCCTCTTCTTCCTCCTTGCTCCCACTGTCTTGTATAAAAATTCTACATACTTGCTCCCCCTGGCTCCTATGCAGCTAGGGCACAATGTGACACAATCCTGGACAATGAGACATATGAGGTGGTACATGTGGGGTTAATGGGAAAGTCTTTCCCTTTTTACGAGAGAGAGAGAGGCACACACTCACTCAAAACAGGAAAAGAGGTTTTAGGATGGATGTTTTTTGGGGCTATGATGCTCTGACAGGGGCGGCCATATTGAAATTCTAAGGGGAAGACCAGATCTGTGAAATCACTAGACCACTCCACCAACCTTAGGATTGCCTAACTTTGGAGTTCTCATTAAGTGAGACAAATAAATCTCATTATTTAAGCCACCTTTAGATAAGCATTCTATTAATCCAAGCCAAAAGTGCTCTAATTGATAAACATAAATGCTGACTTCCTATACCAAGGAGCAGTGTCCCGGAAACCTGGATCTTTCTGAGCAGAAAAGAGAAGGCAGGTTCACTGATAAAATGTTTCCAACATGATAATAAACCCCTTGGCTATTCTTTTGAGTAATGCCACAGTGCAGTGAGTCACTTTTTCCCTTTGGATTGAGTTATAAAATCAGTGTCTGAGTTAAATCTATATATACAAGGCCTGCAGATATTAAGGTCATAGTAAATGGACAATAAAAGAATATTATAAATAATATTATATGAATAAATATGATAATTTAGATAAAATGAACAATTTCCATAAAAAAGAATTATCAAAGTGGAAACTAAAAGAAATTAAGGCTCTAACCTCATAGCTAATAAAAATTTAGTTCATAATTTTAAAATTTCCCACAAAAAATATATAGACCTCAACAACTTTATAGAAACATTCTATAAAATATGAAAGAAAGAAATACTATCAATCCTACGCAAACTCATTCAGGAAACAAACAAGGGGAACATTTACAAACTAATATGATGAGGCCAGCATTATTCCAACATCAAAACAAACAAAGACGATTCAAGAAAAGAAAAATATTAAGATCCATATCCTTATGATCATAGAGCTAAAAATCTTTAACAAAACTCCACAGTTTAGAAAAAAGACAACAGATCATGAGAAAGTGGAGTTGCCCTAAGAATGCAAGGTTTGGTTAAAAGCTGAAAATCAATCAATGCAATTCATCACATTAACAGAAAAAAAGACTATTTTAATAAATGCAGATGTAGTCTTGACAAATTTTACTACCTATTTACAAAATTCTTCATAAAATATAAGTAGAAAAAATTTCCTCAAAGTAATAAAAGGTGTCTATAAAAACTCTACCTAAAGCATTTTAACGAAAGACTTAAGTGCTTTTGTCCTAAGACTAAGAACAAGGCAAAGATGTCCATTCTTATCACTACTCTTCAACATTTTACTGATGATCCCAGCCAATGTAATAAGGCAATAAATAAAATAAAATAAAATAAAAATAAAATAAAATAAAATAAAATAAAAACATATAGATGAGAAAGGAAAAAGTAAAATTGTCATTATTCACATATCACATGATCATCTATGGAGAAAATCTTAAGGTATCTATTTCTATATATCTATATCTATATATATTTTAAAAGCTGCTAGCACTAACAAGTAAATTAAGCAAGATTGCAGCATGTGAGCTCAATATTAAAAAATCAATTGTATTTCTATATGCCAGAACTGAACAATTGAAACATACATTTTTAAAAATACTATTTGCAGTAACATCAGTGAGAAATTTAACAAAATGTGTGAAAGACATGTACATAGCAAGTAGAAAACACTGCTGAGAAAAGTTAAATAAGATCTAAACAGAGAGCTATATAGTACTCATGAACTAGAAGACACAATATTGAGGAAGAACAGTATCTGACATACCACATACCAAAATAAGCAAAAAACATGAATAGACACTTCTCCAAAGAGGACATAAAGATGGACCTAACCAGTGGTGATTTTTACCTTTCTTTTTTTTTTCTCCTTTGATTCCTTGGCCTGGAGGAAGAACCTGGAAAAGGTGGAGAACTCCAGGAGAAGTCCTCTAGCTCAGGCTTGAGGAGAAAGAGAGGGATATTCTAGCAGTGACAGGGGTGGCAGCAAGGGGCTCAAAGACTCCAAAAACTTAGAGGGAGTGAAACTTTCCTCCCCAATGGGAAAAGCTATGTTTCCAAGAGGACAATGTAAATATCCATTGCTTGACTCTGGACGCAAGTGTCATGGCATAAAGTGTGTGGCAGAGGAAGGTAAACAAAGCCCCACCTTTCTAGCTAGTGGACTAAAAAGGGAAGCCACATGAACCCAAAAATAGTGGGGGGATTATGAAGAGAGAGGTGCTCAGAAAGCAGCCCTATAAATTTTTTATGACTTGTAGCTTACTCCCATGTTTCGTGTGCATGAATTCGATCCTAAATACAGAGGGGGGCAAAAGTAGGCTTGTAGTTGTGAGTCTGCAAAACATAGTTTATTCTTATATTACTATTTGTCAATTATTGCATGTTTTCTATACTAACAACTGTAAACCTAATTTTGTTTCACCCTGTCTTATGCAAGAGTTTGAGAACTGAAATAAGAAATAGACCACTGACCAAACTGGCCACTAGGTGTAGCACATGGGGAGACAAAAACTGAACAATACCTCAAAGGCTTTAAAAACAAATCTGACATTAAAAACACAGATGTTAGCCATCTGTATGTCCTCTTTGGAGAAGTGTCTATTCATGTCTTTTGCTTATTTTGAAATTAGATTGTTTGTTTTTTTAGTGTTGAATTGTATAAGCTCTTTATATATTTTGGATATTAACCTTCTATCAGATGTATCTTTGGCAAATATGTTCTCCCATTCAATGGGTGTCTTTCATCTTGTTGATGGTTTCCTTTGCTGTGCAAACACTTTTTAGTTTGATGTAGTTCCATTTGTTTATTTTTCCTTGTGTTTCACTTGACTGAGGAGATATATAAGAAAAAACATTGCTATGAGAAATGTCTGAGACTTTACTGCCTATGTGTTATTCTAGAACTTTTATGGTTTCAAGTCTTACATTTAAGTCTTTAATTTATTTTGAGTTTACTCCCATGTATGGTGTAAGAAAGTGGTCTAGGGTGTTTGGGTTTTTTTGCATGTATCTGTCTAATTTTCCCAACACCATTTATTGAATAGACTACTATACCCCATTATATGTTCTTGCCTCCTTTGTGGAATATTAATTGACCATAAAGGCATGGGTTTATTTCTGGGCTCTCTACTCTGTTCCATTGATCTATATGTTTTTATGCCAGGACCATGCTGTTTTGATTACTATGGCCTCATAGTATAGTTTGATATCAGGTAGTGTGATTCCTCCAACTTTGTTGTTCTTTCTTTAGACGGCTGTGGCTATTCAGGGTCCTTTTGGTTCCATATAAATTTTTGAAATATTAGTTCTAGTTCTGTGAAATATGCCATTGGTATCTTGATAGAAATTGTGTTGAATCCATTGATTGCTTTGGGTAGTATGGATGTTTTAATGATGTAAATTCTTCCTATCCATGAACACAGTATATACTTTCACTTATTTGTATCTTCTTCAATTTCTTCCTTCAGTGTTTTATAATTTTCTGAGTATAGGTCTTTTACCACCTATGTTAAATTTATTACAAGGTATTTTTTGATGCAATTATAAATGGGGTTGTTTTCTTAGTTTCCCTTTCAGATAGTTTATTACAGTATATAAAAATGCAACTGATTTCTAGGTATTTATTTTAATTCCTGTCACTTTAATAAATTAATTGATCAGTTTTTCATAATTTTTTTGATGGAATCTTTAGGGTACTCTATGTATAGTAGCATGCCATCTGCAAATAATGACAGTTTTACTTCTTCCTTTCCAATTGGGATGCCTTTTATTTCTTCTTTTCTCATTGCTGCGGCTAGGACTTCCAGTACTATGTTGAATGAGAGTGGTGAAAGTGGACAACCCTGTCTTGTTCCTGATCTTAAAAGAAACACTTTTAGATTTTGTCTGTTGATTATGATATTGGCTATGGGTTTGTCATATATGGCCTTTATTATGCTGAGGTATGTTCCCTCTGTTCCCACTTTTCTGAGAGTTTTTAACATAAATGGGTGCTAGATTTTATCAAATGCTTTTTCTACATCTATTGATACAATCATGTGATTTTTATCCTTCATGTTGTTTTCATGGTAAATCATATTTATTAATTTACTGACATTGTACCAACCTTGCATCCCAGAAATAAAGCCTACTTGATCACGGTGTATAATCTTTTCAATGTACACGTATTACTGGATCTGGTTTCCTAGTATTTTGTTGAGTATTTCAGCATCTATGTTCATCAGGGATATTGGCCTATAATTTTCTATCCTACTAGTGTCTTTATCTGGTTTTAGAATTAGGATAATGCTGGCCTCATAAAATGAGCTTGGGAGGCTTCCTTCCCCTTGAATTTTTGGGAACAGTTTGAGGACAGGTGTTAATTCTCCTTTGAATGTTTGGCAAAACTCATCTGTGAACCATTCAGGGTAGGACTTTTGTTCGTTGGGAGGTTTTTTATTACTTCTTCAATTTCATTAGTTGTAATAAGTCCATTCAGATTTTCTGATCCTTCTTGATTCAGTTTTGGAAGATAACTATTTATCCAGGAATTTATGTATTTCATCCAGATTGTCCGATTTGTTGGCATATCATTGTTTGAACTTTTTCTTACACTCACTTGTATTTCTGTGGAATCAGTTGTTACTTCTTTCATTTCTGATTTCATTTATTCAGGTCTTCTCTCTTCTTCTCTTGATGAGTCTGGTTAAAGGTTTGTCAATCTTATTTATCTTTTCAGAGAACCAACTCTTGGTTTTATTAATCTTCTGTATTGTTTTTATACACTTCATTTTGTTTATTTCTCCTCTGATCTTTACTATTTTCTTTCTTCTACTCACCCTTATTGTTCTTTTTCTAGTTCTTTTATGGGTATAGTTAAATTGTTTATTTTAGATTTTTCTTTTTCTTTTTCTTTCTTTTTTTTTTTTTGCAGTGCACCTGTAATGCTATAAATTTCCCTTTTAGGAATGCTTTCACTGTGTCCCACAGATTTTGGGTCATTGTGGTTCACTTTCTTTTGTCTCAAGGGAACTTTTGATTTCTTCCTTGATCTCATTGCTAACCCATTTATTGTTTAGTGACATACTATTTAGTCTCCATGTCTTTGTTTGTTTTTCAGTTTTTTTATTGTGATTGATTTCTAATTTCATAACATTGTGTTCAAAGAAGATGCTTGATATGATTTCAATTTTCTTAAATTTATTGAGACTTGTTTTGTGCCCTAACATGTGGCCTATCCTAGAAAATATTCTATGTGCACTTGAAAAGACTGTATATTCTGCTGCTTTGGGGTAAAATGCTCTGAAGACATCAATTAAATCCATCTGATCTAGTCTGTCACTTAAGGCTGCTGTTTCCTTGTTGATTTTTCCTTTTTGATGTCAATGGTGTGTTAAAATCCCCTACCAAGACTGTGTTACTGATGTTTCTCTCTATTTATGTCCATCAATATTTGCTTTATATAAATATGGCCTTTGGTGAGTATTAAAATTATAATAATAATAATTAATATTATTATTATTTTAAAAAAGAAGTTCACTGAAACCCAAACAGGATAAGCTCAAACATTATAATCAAACTGCTGAAAACTGAAAACAGAGAAATAACTTCAAAAAGAATAATAAGACAATCCAGTAAAAAGAGGAGAAAAGTATTTAAACATGTTTCCAAAACAGTGAAACAAATGTCCAAAAGTCACAGAAAAATATGTTTAACACGAGATGATGCAAATGCAAATTAAAACTATAATGAGATATGACTACATACCCTTTGGGATGACTAACACTAAAAAAGAGACAGACAATACCAAGTGCTAGAAGTGAGGAAGGAATTGGAACTCTCAGCATTACTGGTGGGACTCTAAATTGGTACAACCACTTGGAAAAACACATCAACCGTTTCTTAAAAAGTTTACCATACACTTTAGCTCTTAATAGTAACATAATATAGTAACTTCAATCTACTTTTTAAGAAGGGTTGGCAAACTATGGTCCATAAATTAAATATAGCGTATAGCCTATTTGACTCAGGAGCTAAGACTTGTTGTTACATTTTAAAGGGTTATAAAACACACACACAAAGAAGAATATGCATCGGAGACTATATGTGACATGAAAAGCCTAAAATATTTACTATCTGGCCCTTTACAGAAGAAGTTTGAAAACGCTGTTGAAAGTCAGTGGATTTCAAACTTTTTGGATCATAATTCACAGGAATACATTATATATCTACAGCAATAACTCTATCTATCTTTTATTATTGAAAAAAATTTCACAAAATAATCATCCTACAGTCATTGAAGTTGTACCTTTCCATTGTCTTTCCTTTCCTTCCTTTTTCTATCCTATCCCATTCTTTAAAAAATAATTCTGATCTGTTGCAATGACTCTTTGCAGCCAATTAACTGGCCTGGGAGTAAACTTCTCCCACTACTGTGCCAATAGAAAATCAAAATGCAACTACAACAGGAGGGCGTACACAGCCCACAAGTGTGGGGGATGCACATGGAGTACCTTGGCTGATTGAGGAACCTTGCCACTGGACCCTACAGAACACCTACTACATAAGGTCATTCTACCAAGCCTGGAATACCAGCACTACCTAACATAGAAACAAATGTAGGGAGGCAGCCAAAATGAGGAGACAAAGAAACATGCTCCAGATGAAAGAATAGAACTCCAGAAAAAGAACTAAATAAAATGAAGACAAGCAATCTACCAGATGCAGAGTTCAAACCACTGGTCATAAGGATGCTCAATGAACTTAGTGAGTACTTCAACAGCATAAAAAGGACATTGAAACCACAAAGAAGAACCAGTCAGAAGTGAATAATCTACTAAGTGAAATGAAGAATAATTTACAGGGAATCAACTGTAGAGTAGGTAAAGTTTAGAGTCAAATCAATGATTTGGAATATAAGGAAGCAAAAAAACACTCAATCAGAAGAGCAAAAAGAAAAAAGAATTTAAAAAAATGAGGATAGTATAAGGAGCCTCTGGGATACCTTCAAGCATACCAGTATTAGCATCTTGGTAGTGCCAGAAGGAGAAGAGAGAGAGCAAGACATTGAAAAACTACCTGAGAAAATGACACAAAACTTCCCTTACCTGATGAAGGAAATAAACACACAAGTTCAGGAAGACATGCAAATTCAGAAAGTGCAGAGTTTCAAGCAGGGTGAACCTAAAGCAGCCTACATCAAGACACATCATAATTAAAATGCCAAAGGTCAAAGACAAAGAGAGAATCTTGAAAGCAGCAAGAGAAAAACAGTAGATTACCTACAAGGGAGCTCCCATAAGACTGTATGCTGATTTCTCAACAGAAACTTTGTAGGCCAGAATGGATTGGCAAGAAATATTCAAAGTGATGAAAAGCAAGGACCTACATCCAAGATTACTCTACCCAGCAAAGCTATCATTTAGAATCAAAAGACAGATAAAAAGCTTCCCAGACCAGAAAAAAGCTAACAGAGTTCATCACCATTAAACCAGTATTACAAGAACTGTTCAAGAGTCTTCTTTAAGAAGAAGAAGGAAAAAAGATTAAAATATAAACAAATAAAATGGCAATAAATACATATCTATCAACAGTTGAATCTAAAAAAACAAAATAAATGAACAAGCAAAACTGAAACAGACTCATAGGTACAGAGAACATACTGATGATTGCCACATGAGAGGTGGATTGGGGGGATGGGGGAAAAAGGTGAAGGGATTAAGAAATACAAATTGGTTGTTACAGAATAGTCATGGGGATATAAAGTATAGCATAGGGGGTATAGTCAATTATATTCTAGTAACTATGTATGATCTCAGGTGGGTATGAGATTTACTGAGATAGTCACTAAGTAAGTTATATAGTATCTAATCACTATGTTATACACCTGAAAATAATATAATATTGTATGTCAACTGTAATTGAAAACAAGTTGTGATGGGCCCCACCAACATCCCAACCCCTGACAGGCCAGACAGAGAAACCATTCCAGCAAAGACAACACACTTGCTCCATACATCCTTGCTAGATAGTGCTAATCAGAATCACCACCATCAAGAGAAAAGCTGAGTTTAACCACACTCTTTGGATCTGTCCTAAGCTACACCAATTCAGCAATGGAGCTGGAAGCCACATCTTGGTCTCCTACCTCATTATACAAGTTACTCCAGTGACTACTGGATAGTTAGTTCACAGGTAACTTGAAATAGCACCAAGCACAGGAAAAACATAAAATATGTACGTGTTCTTCTGGTGGTTCCAGATAAACAAGTGAAGAATGCACACTCATATTTATATAAAAACTTCATCTTTTGGTACCTTAAACATCTAGCTAGATTTTACTATTTGCCTGAATTTTCAGATACTGTGGATTGTTTAAGAAATTGCCCTGGCTGGTGTGGCACAATGGATTGAGTGCCAATCTGCAAACCAAAGGGTCATCAGTTTGATTCCCAGTCAGGGCACATGCTTGGGCTGCAAGCCAGGTCCCCATTGCAAAGGCACGTCAGAGGCAACCATACATTGATATTTCTCTCCCTCTCTTTCTCCCTCCCTTCTCCCTCTCTAAAAATTAATAAATAAGATCTTAAAAAAAATCATTCTCTCTTCTACTTTGACAGTCTTACTTTAGAATTTACCTCTTCAAAAAATTTCGCTGGACTAAATCTAGCCAAATCTGATTACTACTTTATCTAGCACCTTAAAAAGTTTTCAGTCTTCACTTAAACAATCTCACAGATGACAGAAACCTCAGACACCAGACATCACAGCCAGCTCCTCTGAGAAGCAGCTCTGAGATATGCGAGCTCTGGAGCAGACGCACCTGGATCCAACTGACTGGGTGGTTGGGCAGTTTCCTAATCTGCCTCATTGACACTTGCTTTTCTCCTCTATAACACAGTCCTGGAAATTCAACACATATTAGCTACTATTATTAATGACCGTCAACTATGCCTTAGAAACTACTCGTAGAAAGGTTAACATGACTTGTACCACATAAGTCAGGCCCCCATAGTGGTCTCTGCAGAGACCCTTATCATTTTGTTCCTGTACAATGGCTTACTAAACAGTCTCTATAACCACTGTTCAATTCATCTTCTGTACTATTACCAGAGTGATTCTTTTTAGCAAACAGATTTGATTAAAACTCCCATGCTTAAACAAATAAAACAAACTCGCCCTGGCTGGTAGCTTACTTGGTTAGACCATCTACCTGATACTCCACGGTTGCGTGTTTGATTCTAGGTCAGAGCACATACAAGAAAAAAGCAATGAATGCATTGATAAGTACCACAACAGACTGATGGTTCTCTTTCTCTGTCCCCACTTCCCCTCTCCCTCTCTAAAAAAAAAACCAAACAAACAAACAAAAAAAAACTAAAACCAAAAAACAAACTCATAGACACAGACAACACAACAGAATGTAGTATGATGGTCACTGCCCCTCCACGCCTTCTACTATCTTGATCCTCATCACTGAGCTTTCCCCATCTGTTGCTTTATGTATGACTTCCTGACTCTGCGTTGTTCCAGAGTAGGAGCTGCTTCTCACTCATCTTTATATGCATATGGCCTGGTTCACTACCTATCATAGAATGTGGGCTCACTAAACAGCCCTGGAGTAAATGGGTAAATAAATTAACAAATGAATGGATAGGTGGTAAAATTAATGAACAAAGGAACTAAGTGCTTCTAGGTCCCAGGTTGTTTCTCATTTCACCATATCTGCCTTTGCTTGCATAATAATTGTTTTAGAAATATATGAATACCATTTTCATTTAAGTATATGATGTCTCTTGAATTAGAGGTTTCTACAGGGCATGTGTATTCTCTAACTATGCTTATCACTCTCAGATATAGACATAACAGGGTTGAATTAAGTTTTTTGAATGCTCCCTTTTGCAACACTTGCATGACAAGAATTTTCTTCACTTGTTATGAGGGAAGTTACTGTAAAGGTTTTATTTCAAAGGGAGTGTTGTAATAAGATCTTAGAGCAGTTATGAAAAAGAAATAACCTCCTGATTCATTTTTTTCTCACAGTAGAAGAGAAAACATTCATATTCCATCTCTTTAGATGTTTAAATCTGAGTCTGCATTTTTTAGTGTGTCCACAACCTTCAGAACAGATATTATTGTCTTGCATAAAACATGAAAACATGGTCTCAGTGTAAAAGCTACTTTCAGTCTCTCATGTCTTCATGAAACTTTCAAAAATATGTTTTCAAAGAATATAGTATGACATTAAACTTGAATGTATTCTCATAAGCATTTAGAAAGTATTCAACCAGAGAAATAGCTCCTAAATAGGAGACTTTACTTTATTTCTGATAACTGACTAAAGATAAAAAAATTGGCAAGAATATAAAGGCCAAGAGTAAGCTCCTCCATCAACATGAGAATGAACTGATTTGCAGATGTGCTAACCATCACATACCTCATCTAATCACTCTAGATCAATGATTCTCAACCTAGAGGAACCTCAGCTCCCAGGGGACAGATGGCAGTGTCTGAAGACATTTAGGTTATCACCACTGGGATCTTGCTATTGGCATCTAGTGAGTAAAAGCCAGGCATACGGATGGTGCTAACTATCCCACGATGCATAGACCAACACTCCAGAACTAAGAATTATCTGGCCCCAAATGGCAGTAGTGCCCAGGTTGGAAAAACATTCCCTAGAATTAGAGTTTCACATCATTGAGGGAAAAAGTGGAAAGAGATGAGTTAACAACTCTCCCTTCCCCTCAAAATCTAGAATTAGGAGGAAATAAATTATGATCATATTTTCACAGTTCATACATAAGGTAGCATTTGGAAGGAAACATAACAGAGAAAAATAGGGGCATTTCAAGCAACTTAGATTAGAAGGAAAATTCACTTTAAATATTTTCATTTCCAGGTAGTCAATGTTGGCATCTGCAATCATTTTTAACTGTCCAGGCAGATGGGTAACTGGAACTAAAGTCAGACAACAAAGCCTACACCAACTCCAGGAGTAAAATTTCCCAGTAGCTAAATGAGTTTTAGATACAAGACTTCCGATGTCTTTAATAAGCATCATAACTCTCACGGATGTTCTTAAAGGGGATCAGAAAGTTGAAACCTGAACCATCTCCAAAAAAGCTGACCAGACTAGTCATTAACAAGGACATTTTAACAGTAACGGGTAAATGGAATTATTTCAATTTCAAAGGAATAATTTGGAAAAATTATATTTACTGGACCCTATGACAGAAGGAAAACTGCCCCAGGAAGATTATTTTCCACTACCTCTACAACTATCTTTGCATTGGAATGTAAGCCTTACAAAAATGAATACTGAGTGCCTGCTTCCAAACAGAAAGATGAATACAAAATTATTCAAGTTAAATATTTTAAGAATACACTTGGATGCCAAGTATTTGAAAAGACCTTTTGCTGGAGGCCACTACAGTTAATCGGTTGAGACTCTAGCCAAACCATCTGTGATACTGCTGGTTTTCGTAATGTGTGATTCTGAAACAGCACAACAAACACCATTGTACATTCCTGAACACAGAGACCTCTAAACGCAATCCCCGTGGACAAATACTGACCACCAATCCGTGATAAAAATCTCTTCTTTCGCCTCTTCCATCGCATTTGCGACATCTTCAAAATATCCTTTGGAGTTAACATACCTGAAAGACATGTTTTTTCTTTTTGTTTTTACAAAAATTAAAAAAAGAAAGAAAGACAAAGATGGCAGCACTGCCAAGAGTTTCTACAAAACCACCAGTTTATTTTTTGTGAATGGAAAACAAGGACTGAGAATACCATCTGCTATATAGACAGCAGAGTAAACAGAAATAAGCAACCTGCTTCTTTTCTGCTGAAAGAACAACACGTTGATTGGTGTCATTATCATATGGGGTCAAGGGAAGTCTCCCATCCTCTTGAAGTCTTCTAAGACTTAAAACAGAGTGGAAAAAAATCTGTAGAAAATCATGCTTCGCATGTTTTTCTACCGATTACCAATTCATGGGTAGAAAAACATGCTTAGTGTGATTTTATTCAAAAGAAATATCCAGCAAGTAAATTCTTTTTCTTAAATTATAAATAATGACTTTAAGAAATCTTCCATTTGCATCATCAAGAAAATGTATAAAATTAGTTTTTAAAATCAAACTTGAAAATCTAAAGCTGGCTATCTAAATAAAGCTCATTGGAAAATTCATCGATGTTCAAGTAGTCCTATAAAGAAAACCCCTGTTAAGTGTAATGCATTATATCTTTTCACAGCTTTGAAAACTGAGAAGGTGAATTAGATGCTCTGACCACCCTGATAGTCTTAGAGCAAAAAGATCTTACCATTTAGCTAAAGTGTTCTCCTGCACAGCAGCATATGACCCAAATCGATGATCTTTGAGAAAGTTGGTGCCATGTTTCTGGACAAATTCTTCTATAGCACCTGCCCACCACCGAGCATGTCTATAGCTGTTGCATTTTAAAATAAGTGTCCTTCAAAGAAAAGCAAAATGTGGAAAAGAATGGTCACTCTGTGTTTTGTCTCTTTAAACAAATTTAAGGATCAAGCATGCCCTGTTTTGCTTTGGTAATGCAGACATAAGTTGAAAATTTAAGCAAACAAGCATCTTATATCAAAAAAGCAGACTTCTAAAAAATTTTGGCAAGATTTTAAAATATAGTCAATGTAGCCAAAATAAATTTTCAAGTTACTTATTCACTTAGGCAAACGGGTGTAAGAGCACTTACTATAGGCCTGGGGCTGTGCGGGCCTGTAAGGAGGGTGACGAAAGAGGTATAAGGTGAGCTCCTATGTCTCAACGTTACTTAGTTGTTGGCTCCTATATGGGTCATTTCCCTTTGTGCTGCCCGATGTCCACTTCCTTGGCTTCTGGAAACATCATGCTGATTGTACCTTAGGAGAGTAATTCCTTCCCAACTCTGAGTCCATGAAACCCACACAAAAATGGCATGTTCCAGGCCCCTGATCACAAAGACTGATTCAGAGATCTGTTACAGGGACCCGTAAGAATTGTAGCCTGATTTCTATAGCCCTCCATGGAACAGAAATGCAGTGGCAGGAAGAAGGTTTAACAGCAGCACCTTTGCATTTCCAATCACCAATCCTGAACCTGGCAGAGGAGATGAGGAAGTTCCAAATCTTTCACACCACACTCACACACATGCAAATGTCTATTGGCAAGGGTCTATCTATAACTCTATGCCAGTCAGTGTGAGTAAAGACAGAAATGTATATATTCAATATATTCATATACATGAGGTTGAACTTTATAGAACCAAATGTATATATAAAGACATATATATATATATATATAAAACATAACTATAATCTTCCAGAAAATATATATATATCAACACACACATGCTCACTAATAAAATCTATAGTACATGTATACTTGAGTATCCTTTCAAGGTATCTTTCTTAAAATCTGTGTGTCAACAGAATTTTTCTAAATCAAATCACTTTTTAAGTGTTTTGTTAAAGTATATTAGTTTATAAAGTAAAATTTTATTTTTTAAAATGTGAAGTACCATTTCTTAATTTATCTGTTTGGAAAAATGGTATTGAGTGGTCAACTTTGTTAAAACAGACATGTATCAACACACAGGATAGTTTATTCTGACAGCTGCACATAAGATATGTTATTGTTAAAAATTTATTACAAGGAAAAAGTGGTTTCATTATTTTTGATTGAGGATAAGTTCTAAATAAAAATTTTCAAATATTTATATTATTTTTACATTCTTTGTTTCAGGTTGGGAGAAAAAGTCTCTTTAAGAGATTTTGGTAAAATTATTTTTACCAAAGAAAATATTTACTATTTCAAAAATATGTAAAATTTCTACCTTGAAAGGTTATCAATTCGGAGTCCATATTTTGTCTCTGTCTCCTTCTTCCCCACCTTAATTCTGAACTCTTTATCCACGAGCAGGACAAAGGCTATAGCACCGCTGTCTGGTTTCATATACAGCAAAAAGGAATCTTTCACTATCAACCACCTAGGAAAAGATAAGAAGCATTCCTGAAGTTGCGCTGAATTACTGAAACAAAAAGAACAAATTATAGGACAAATCTGAAGTAAACACACTAGCAGAGAGTAGACAATTTTATTTTTTACATGGGGGATTTATTTTTAGAAAACCATTATAAAACGAGAAAATCCAAAACCTTCCTATTATGTTTTTCTAAGAAGTACTGTCACCAAACAATTCAAAATAATTCATTAGCTTTTTAAACATTAAGGGCAAAGCCTGGAAGAAAACCCCTGATAACGGCAGGTGGTGCTCACGGGATGTACACTGGGGGCCAGCTGTTGGCAGAATGGAATGGGCTGGTGTTTGCTAAAACAAGCTATCATAGAAGAAGCAAATAGGTTCTCAGTAAGTATGTTAAAACAAACAAACAAACAAACAAACAAACAAACAAACAAGGTGTTTCTTGAATAAGGGAATCCTTATGCCCTGGCCAAGGCACAGTAATATCATTGGCACTATGTTTCATAAAGAAAGGAATGAAGGAGAAAGAGGAATGGACTAAGGCAAGTTATTGTAATAATAAAGAACAGCTCTTCTTACGCTTGGCTATGAATATGCATCACCTGGGGATCCTGTCAAAATGCAGATTTGGATTCAGTAGGTCTGGGGCAAAGCCTGAGACTCTGCATTTGTAACACGCTCAGAGGGGTTGCCTATGTTAGGATCACTTTGAGTAGTAAGGATGTAGATGACAGGCATGGCCCCGAGAGTGGGAAGAGCAGAACAGAGAGAATGGGATCAACGTCAAGTAAAAGCAAATGGCAACTTTGTCCTGCTGCATGTGACACCGTATATGCATATTTACCTGCAGTTGTGGAGTGATCAAATGATTCAGTTGATAAGTAAATAAAGTAACAACAGGTATATTACATCACACATTAGGCAAAGTAAAGCACATTATGGGATAAGTAAGGCCAGAACACCTGAACATAAATTAAGTAATATTATAAATGTCTCATGGAGACTCAGAATTTAAAAGAAATCTGTAGGAAACCTTTACTGAAATTGCTAACCACATTATGCTTTAGTAGCTTTGTAATTTGGGATTTAATGGAGACAAGTCTACATGGATTTCCACACCGTTCATTTCATCCATGTGTTTTTTAATGCACAGGCTGTCTCCCTCTCAATAAAAGGGGATGGGATGGACCGAAGATAACACAGTAAAGAACAGACATGTGATATTGTTTTACACAGGAAAGAACAAAGGTCACAGAAAGCAAATAACTACCCACAGTGCTAATGTAGTTACAGTGATGGCACACCAATGTGGGTCTGAGCTTCCCGGTTTCTCTGGTCAAATGCATAAGTTAAAGAAATAAGAAGTCTCACACCCAATAAGCTAAATTCCAAAGGCAGTCTCACTGTGAACTTGGGCAACTGAGCCTGAAGTCTAAATCTATAAAATGAGAGTAACAGCAATGCCAAGCTCCTACATGTTTGTGCAGATTAACTGAGATGATTCACGTACATTGCTTAGCACAGTTCCAGACACCAATGAATTTGAACTTTTATGAATATTCCTGTTTTAAATGAGGTGAAATTATGGTCTGTTCTAACAAGGCACCTATGCTACTACTTGCTGTCACACCAAAATGCAGGTGGGCAGACATGAGCCAGCCTCGCCTTCTCAGCTTCATCTCCCCCTGTTCTCTCCCATCACCTTGGTCTGGCTGTTCCCCAGCCTGACAATCTTGTTCTACTTTGGGCTTCTATATTCACTACTCTTCTGCCTAGAAATCGTTTCTTCCAGATCTTTCCATGGACAGTGCCTTCTTGTCAATCAACCCTCTGCTTCAATGTTTTGTAGACGGCATATATGCGGGTCTTGTTTTCTTATCCATTCCGCTACCCAATGTTTTTTGATTGTAGCATTTAAGTCATTTATATTTGAAGTTATTATTGATAGCATATATTTACTGCCATTTTATTCTTTATAATTATGTCCTCTGCTTTTCTAAAGGATTTTTATTTATTTATATTTAGAGAGAGGGAAAGGGAAGGAGAAACAGAGGGGGAGCACCATCTATATGACAGAGAAACATCAATTGGATGCCTCTCATATGCACCCCGACCAGGGACTGAACCTGCAACCCAGGCATGTGACCTGACCAGGAATCAAACCTGCAACCTTCTGCTTTGCAGGACAATACCCGACCAACTGAGCCACACCGGTCAGGGCATCCCTCTGGGTTTTTTTTTTTTCCTTTCTGTTTCTTCTTCAAGAAGACCCTTGAACATTTCTTGTAATACTAGTTTGATGGTAATGAATACCTTTAGCTTTTTCTTGTCTGCAAAACTCTTTATTTCTCCTTCAACTTTAAATGATAGTCTTGGTGGGTAAAGAGCCTTGCATGTTGCTCCTTGCTTTTTATCATGCTAAATATCTCATGTCAACCCCTTCTAGCCTGCAAAATTTCTATTGAGAAATCAGCTGACAGTCTTATGGGAGCTCCTTTGTAGGTAACTAACTGTCTTTCTCTTGCTGATTTGAAAATTGTTTTTTAACTTTTGCCATTTTAATTATGATGTGTCTTGGTGTGGGCCTCTTTGGGTTCATGTTGTTTGAGACTCCCTGCGCATTCTGGACTTGTGTGTCTTTTTATTTCACCAGTTTAGAGAGGTTTTTGGTCATTATTACTTCAAATAGGTTCATGATCCCTTATTCTCTCTCTTCTCCTTCTGGTACCCCTATGATTCAGATGTTGTTAAGCTTCATGCTGTCCCAGAGGTCTCTTAAACTATCCTCATTTTTTAAAGTTCTTTTCTTTTTTCTGCTCTGATTGGACATTTTCTGCTACCTTGTCTTCCAAGTTGCTGATTCAATCCTCTGCTTCATCTAACTTACTGCTTATTCTTTCTGGTATATTCTTCATTTCAGATATTGTATTCATTTCTGACTGATTCTTTTAATAGTTTCTACTGCCCTTTTCATGCTGGTTATCTCTTGAAGTTCTCATTTTCATGTCTCACTATTCCTTCTAGTCTTAATGTAGCTTCTTCTGTAAATCCTTGGTTAAAAGACTTCTATTCAGCTAGCCTTCAGTTGTTTGTTCAGGTTGACTGTTCTATATTTTAGTTGTAATTCCAGTCTGGTCCTGAGAGGAGGGGAGTGTAACATCTACCTAGTCCACTGCCACCTTGGATCTCCCTACTGTTCATATTTTTTACTATAGCTATCCAGTGGGTGTGAAGTTCTATTTCACTGTGATTTTGATTTGTATTTCCCTAATGACTAGTAATTTTGAGCATGTTTCTTTGTGCCTATTGGCCCTTTGTATATGTTCTTTGACTGACCAATTTTTGAGTACAATAGCCCACTTGGTTTTTATGTGTATAATTTGTATGCTCTGTCCACAAGTCCAGGTTTAAGAAAAATATTTAAACAGATGATGAAACTTGGAACTTAAAATGATTTAAAATTTGCTCTGCTATGACTTTCAAAGGATTGATAATTTATAATTTAATTTAAAACTAGTATATAAAAACTTCCCAAATATCTACTTTTTAAAAACAAATACACAAAATTCCTAAGTCTTACCTTCTTGACCAGCGATAGCAGGCTCTTCCATGACCACAGCAATTCAAGCCAGGTATCCTATGTCCCCCGGATCTTTTCATTATCATGCCTTCTCTGAAAGAGACATCAAGTTAACCCATTATCTTCAAATTTCAAACTCACTCTTAGCTGATACAGCCTTACAACTTGGGATTAAATTTATTACTTCATTCTCACATGACTTTCCTCCCCACTCTTTCTTCTTTCACCCTCAGATAGCTCAGTATCCTATTTGCTAGGCTAAGTACTCCAGCAGCAAACCTTTAAGGCACTCTGGTTGCAGCATAACTGTGTTTTACACACTGCAGGAACTTAAGTATCCTGGCTTCTGGCTCTAAATGCTGAGCATTCCCTCCAGTCATTGCAACAGCCTGAAAAAGTCCTCACACATTGCCTAACACTGGCACGAGGATGGCTCAGCTGCTGCTGAAGCACAGGAAGTGCTCTCCCGCAGATTCCAAAACGCTTCCGCATCCATTCATGTACAGTTCTAGAACCAGACCATGCTAAAGGAAACAGAGCAAAGCTTTTAGCTTTGGAAAGAGAAAGATCTTGATTTTGAAAGATGTAAAAAGAAAGAACAATAAAAATGGCTACACAAAGAAATATTTCAAAACAACTACTAACAATGATCATTACTAAAAAAATGTTAAGCTCTTTATCATATCAAGCTCTCATATTGTGAAGGGAAATAATCATTAAGTAAGTTTCAATCTTGCTACATAACATACATTTTACACAGTATTATTTTTACTCATGAAAATGAGCAAAGAAAAGCTAATTTGTGTAAGTGATTAGAAGAAGGGACTTATATATTTGATTTTTAAAATTGAGATATAAGTGACATGTAATATTATATTATTTTTAGGTATTCAACACAGTGATTCAATATTTGTATGATGCAATATGATAGGTCACCACAACGAGTCTAACTAACATCCATTGTTACAGTTTTTTTTTTTTTTGCCTTGTGATGAGAACTTTTAAGATCTATTGTCTTAGCAACTTTCAAATATATAATATAGTATGTTTGATTTTTAATGAATTCTCCCACACACCATATTTGCTGCCTGTATTAAACATTCCAGCTGTGGGGTTAGAAGAAATTGGTGCTATAAGCACATAAGAAAGAGGGTGGGACAGTTGCTACCCTTGTTTAATGTAGCAAGATATGTTTTGTGTAAATAGATCTCCTCAGCTGCTCCGACTCTGTTGAGGAGAAAAGAAGATAGCCATAAAACCAGGTGAATTCCATCATCATGGCATGCTGATGACTCAAATATTAATACATATCAACATTCACATTTCTCTTTAAAGATCCAACACTGGAACTTACATGCCCTTTGGTCCCAAATCGTGGATGAAAGACAGCTGACTTATATCAAGGAATTCTGTCTGAAAAGAAGCCAAAACCCATACTTTAAAAAGTTAGAAAAAAGAAAATTTATGCATTCAAAAACACATATTAGTTATCGCAGTGTGTAAATACACCTGTGGTGCTATACAGACTACACAGATAAATAATAATGGGACTGCCCTGAAAGAGTGCAGATTAGAAGTATATACATAATTAAAACACAGGCAAGAAAGTGATACGTGCCCTAATATATAGAAATAAAATGCCCAAGAAGGTCATGGAGAAAGAATTTCCTCCCAACAGTCTTTTGTATTTGTTTTTGTTGTTGGCAAAGGGTGATTGTGTGGCACAGTGTATACATGAACTGTGAAAAACTGTGTGAAGGGAGCGAGGTTGGTGCCAGATCTGGAAGACAGACTAGACTTAGCCTGTGGAAATGGGAGATGAAGGGGGCACAGAACAGAAAAGGTAATTGGATGTATAGTTAGGCAAGAGTCAGTCAGATAAAGGAGAATAATGGAAAATTAAATGCCAAAGTAAGCCGAGGGATGGTTGGGGAGGTCTTTGAATACCAGGAACACCAAACTATTCTAATAAAAACGTAATAAAATTAAGATGGTGGCGTGGTAGGAGGGAGCAGACCCCATTTCCCCTCTACACACGGGAGAAAAACCGGGCCAATCTAAGGAAGAACAGAGCAGACAAGGAACAGTAACACAGCATATTTGAGAATAAGAGGTCGAAAATTGTAGTGGACATTGAAAAACCAATGGTAAGGAAAGCTCTTCAGAACAATAGGAGCCCAGGGAGCAGAGAGCAGGGCGGCTGAGGCCCCGGCAGACGCTCCACCAAGCCTGCCCCAGGGCTCTGGGGAGGGAGCTGGGTCAGCCGCTGAACCGGCTGGGAGATCTCAGGGGCCACCGCAGGACTGAGGTGGAGCGAAAGTGGGTGCCCTGCGCCAGGTCACTGCTCAACTTTGAACTGAGTTTTCGTGGTCGCTGGGCGACTGCGAAAGCACAGTCGCCCCGACCGCAGACAGAGGCGCGTGTAAAGTGAGACAGCTGCATGAAAATAGGCACCCACATGGGAATGCACACGGTCTCGGGATAGTGGACACTCATGAAAACATAGGCGCTGGCCACTGGAGACAGCTGTGGAGCCAAAGTTGCCAGTGCACAGGCGGGTGCTCGAACTCGGACAGCTCAGGACCATAGCCGCAGGCTCAAGATAGCTGCTGGAGCGTAGGCCCAGACACACCACAGAAAGCCTCGCAGGGACAAAGGCAGGCAGCTGTGCACGACTGGAGAACCTAGCACACATCCATAAACTCGGAGAAGTGCGCACACACCAGAAGGCTCAGAACACACACTGGAAACCCTGTGGGGAGAGGTGCCCACTAATGCTGGGATACATAGCACAATGAGGACTGAGTTCTGAACACAGAGAAAAGCAATAAGATCACCCCTTGGCCATTGCAGCCAGCAAGACCAGAAAAACGGGCCCGGCAAGTTTGAAAACAACAAGAGGGTTTTTGTTTTTTTTTTAAATATATTTTTAAAAATATTTTGTTTCGCTTTGCTTGTTCCTTTTTTTTTGGTCTGTTTGTATTTTTGTGTGTGTGTGTGTGTTTGTTTTTTGTTTTTTGTTTTGCTAGTTTGTTTGTGTTTTTTTTTGTTTGTGTGCCTGTCTATCTATATGAGTTTTTAATTATTCCTTCTTCATTATTTTTATCTTCTTCCTTACTCCCCAACTCCTTTTGCCTCCCTTTAATTCCTTCTTGTCTTATTCCCTCTTCCTTTATTTCCAATTTTATCTCTTCTACCTTCATCTTTTTTCTTCTTTCTTCTTTTTTTCATTCCCCCCCTTCTCATTTTAAATACCCATGAGTGAGACAAAACAAACAAACAAACAAGCCTGGAACTGTGAAAAAAACCAGAGTTGGCCCCAAAAAGAGGGTATACCAGCTGATGAGACAGTGGAATCGGTGAACAACAGGATATCCGAAGGAGAATCCACCACTGAATCTCACAGATATTCTACCACAGAAGGTCATACCACAAACCCAGGGAGCCAGAACAGATCAATTTAAGAAGTTGAGGCTAACAACAAGAGTCTTACAAACAATGGGAAGACAAAGGAACAATCCCCACATGAAAGGAAAGGAGGAAGCTCCAGAAAGAATGCTAAATGAAACGGAGGCAACTCAACTATCAGATATCGAGTTCAAAGCAATGGTTGTCAGGAAGCTCAATGAGCTCTCAGTGAGCTACCATAAACTACAGGGAAGTTATGATGAACTCACGGCAAACTATATCAACATGAAAAAGGAAATAGAAACTATCAACAAGGGCCAAGAGGAAATGAAGAACACAATCTCTGAACTGAAGAACACAGTAGAAGGAATCAAAAGCAGAATCGATGAAGCAGAAGATCGGATCAGCGAGCTGGAGGACAAAATAGAAAAAAACACTCAGAGTGAGCAAGATAAGGAAAAGAGGCTCAGAAAGAATGAAGAGGGTTTAAGAGAAATGCAAGACAACATGAAACGGAATAATATCCATATAATAGGGATACCAGAGGAGAAGAACAAGAACAAGGGATAGAAAACCTGTTTGAAAAAGTAATGATGAAAAACTTCCCTAATTTGGGAAAACTGCATGTCATAGCTCAAAGCAAAGAAGAGGAAAATGAGAACATTTTTTCATCCATGTTATTTCTTTCAGGTGGCCTGATTTAAAAAAAACGTTCAGTGATAGAAATTTGAAAGAGTTTATCTAGACTTTTGATAGGACCCACAATCTAAGTTCACACCATGAATCACAGATATAATATTTGTAGTTTTGTTATTTCTTGCACTAAGAAAATGATTATAAAATGTATGCCCTTCATCTCACTTTAGTTTCTTCAGAGAATGCTTGGCAAAGATAATAGTTCCATTTTGGATGCAATTCAGCTATCTGATGAATGCTACATCAAAATGTGTTTGATCCAGTTCTTCTTGTTGGCTCAGCTGATATGTTAATTTCAAGTGATTGCCATGAAGGTAAGCATCACAAGCCCTATCCTATTGTCGGAAGGCATGTTCTTGGCAAGAAAGAAGCCCACATCTGTGAAGTCTCGAAGCACATCCTCTTTTTTCCCTTTCTGAGATATTTTTTCCTATTTCATTATACCTAACTACATAGTCCGTTGGAACTCAATCCCTGTGGCCTCAAATACACACACATTTTGATTGATGGATGATTAAACATCAAACATGGGTTTGAAAAAAATAAAAAATAATAAAAATGTAATAAAATTAAATAATTAATAAAAATTTAATTATGTATAATTATAAAATAAAATAATTATATTTTAGTGGTGTAAATTAAGAGAATTTTTGATCCATCTTCACTTAATAAATCATGAAAAGATTAAAAACTGTAAATATTATAAAAAACATCAAAAGCTAACATTCATTGAGTGCTTAATATCTATTGGTCATGTACTAAGCATTTTTCACACATTATCTCAAACCTCTTTGAAATAGGTGCTATTTGTCCTATTATACAGAAGAGGAAATTGATGTTTAGGGCAGGAATAGGCAAACTTTCTCAGCAAAGAGTCAGACAGTAAATATTTAACCTTCATGAATCATATAGTTAAACTATCATAAAAGAAGCCATAGGTAATACATAAATAAACAAGCATTGCTGTATTTCATTAAAGCTTTATTTATCCATACTAAAATATTAATTTAATTTATGTCATGAAATATTATTCTTATTTTGCTATTTTCCAGTATTTAAAAATGTAAAAATTATTTTTATCTCATGAACCATACAAAAACAGGCAGTGGGCTGGATGTGGTCCATGGGACATAGTTTACCAATCTCAGGTTTAGAGAAGTTAAATAAATTGCCCAAGATCACTAAATTAGCAAGGTGTATTCAGAACCTGGTCAGACCAGCCAGTATCCTCAAAACTAAACTGCAAAAGCAAAAACTCATTCAACATGTACCTTACTCAAACTAGGTGAGCATTAGGTGAGAACATGTAGGCACAGAGGAGAAACCAATAAACATTATGTAATTCTTAGCATATGAAGAAGTTTTACCTCATATATTCCTTGAAACAACTAGAGTGTAATATTATTTTGCTCCCAATTTACAGAAGCAGCTATAGTCACCCAGATCTGCCAAAGGTCTTGGACCATGTCAATAACAGCTTTACTAGAAAAATCAGTGACAAAAAAAAAATATATGCTCCTGGCATCAGGAAGCAGACAGGAGATGAGACATGGAAAGCACTCCACATCAACAAAATTCTGTGGGAAGAACCATAATATTTACATGTGGAAGTTTTTTGGAGTTATAGAGACAGGGGGACCACTTTCTGGCTGATATGACATCTCAGAGGAAATAGCATTTGATCTGGGCTTCTAAATAGAATTAATAAAATAAAACGCAACAGTTTTTCCTTTGAAGTTTTTATATGTGATTGGAAATATCTAATATTAACCTTGTAAGAAAAAATTACAAATCTCTCAGAGCTGTCAATCCTTGTGAGGTCCAATTAAATGGTTTCCTTTCTTTCTTAGGGTTATTTGTGGAAGTATTTAAAATTCAAAAAAACTTAAAGACCCCAAATCAAACATATCCTCATGTTGAAATTTCTGCAAGTATTTTAAAAGTCAAGGTCTTTACATTTCATTTCTTGTGTAAAACATAGTGATTCAGCACCATTCATTTTTAATCTGATTTGTGGAAATGCTTACTAATTGGAAAAATGAGAAACATGTATTAGAAACAGTACTGCAGACTCGTATCCATAAATAAAAAATATTTTAAAATACTAAGCCACAGCTCTCATTTTATCTCTAGGGAAAAGAGAGAAAATGTCAATCCCAGTTTACAATGAAAGAAACTACTACAGAGGGGCAACTAATTTATGCAAAGTTGCAGAACAGTTGAATGGAATACCAGCAAATGAAAAGCGAATATCGAGGAAACCACTTATCTAATACCAGGGTATTTTCTTACTCGCAAAGCTCTTATCATCGAATAGTTGACAACAGAAATATTTTTTTAAATAATTCTGAAATTATAACTTCAGGATATCCTAACAAAGTTTCAAGAATTTCATCTAAATTTAAAAGTATACATTAGCAATGCAGAAAGTTTGAAGATGTGCATTAATATGAAATTTTAAATTAACCTAATGGCTTAGTAAAGTTTGACTAAAGAGAGATTTTGAGAAAGAAATAGTCCTATACCCTCAAAAGCAATATTGAAGGATTTATATCTTTCTCCCTACGTAATCCTTCCAGAATCTGGCAACTTTTAATGAGTATTATTATTTTCATAGCAGTATGTTTCCCCAAAATATATTTTCTTTATAATAAAACACATATAGCCAGTTTCCAATTGTGGTTTATAAACCAAGACTTTGACTAGAATGTCATGATGGAGAGGGGCATGCCTAGACTCTGGATGCCACCAGAAAACTTTAAGGAATCAGGATTGACTTTGGAAGCTGATAAAAGCCCCTTGGAGAAATGGCCTGGTACCTTGCTTATGAGGGAGTACTCAAAACCCTGCAATTATCTTCTGGAGATGGGCCACTTCTGGAGAAGTCTTTACTACAAGGGTACAGACTTGTTCTAGGAACCCATCTGTATCAGTATAACAGATGGCATTGTTCTGAGAGGCTGCATTCAGCTTCGGTGAATTATTTTTGAAGACTCTTTCAACACATTTGCCCATTTCATGATGGATGATTTACAAGCATATCTGCCCACACCATGCGAGTGTTCAGCAGTTTTTGACCAAAAACGGTATGACCCCCATGCCCCACCCTTCCTATTCACCCAATCTCGCTCCAAGTGATTTTTTTTGTTTGTTTCCCTTGATGAAATAAGTCCTCAAAGGGAAATGTTTTGCCGATGTGGAAGGGGTGAAATAAAAAAATGGCAGCTTTACTAGAAGGCATCAAAATGAATGAGTTCAAAAACTGTTTTGAGCAGTGGAAAAGTCTCTATAGGTGTACTGCATCAAATGGAGAGTACTTTGAAGTCACTGAAGTTCAACATGTAAGAATAAATACACAATTTTTTATGAATAAATTCTGGGTTTTGGGGGGGTCTCCCCTCATATTCACATGTTTCACAGAAGTCTTTCCAGACAAGGAATGATGATTGCTCTCCCTGGAGACAGCAAAGAAAGATCCTTAAGACATTTTTTAGGAACCTCAAGAACTTGAAGAACTCACCCAGACTTGTAGGTATTGTAGGCAAAGCCTTATGGCAAATATGTGGCTTGGCTTCTTTGCCCTGAGGGGCTAATTAAAATTCAATCTGGAGATTCCTTTTGAGATTGCAGCAAAACAGACTGAGAGCCTATATGATCAATTGTTATTCTTGTTGTGTTTATGAAAATAAGCAAATTGAAACTGGTCTAAATGCAGCAGAGTCTTGATCTGGCTCTCTTTGATTAAAATGAGGATGATTTTAGGGGGAAACTGTGTTTCAAAAGAATCTATAATACAGAGTGGTGGATACTAGACTTTAATTAAAGTTTTATTTTTCATCTACAAACTGAATTGGTTCCTGAATTTTTCTAGTTTTCTTCCAAACTAATGTTTCATTTCTCACCCATCTTTTGACTTAAAATTATTGAGAACTAAAAAAAAATTTCTGAGCTTTACTCTTACAAGTTACAGCCAAAGGACATGATATAACCTTGAGAAATTACCACAACAGCTCATACTTAAACAATCTTAGTAACTGATGTTGTGTAAACCATACAGGATTTACATCACCAGAGATATTCAAACTGCAGATAAGGAGGATTGTCACTGCTTGCTTTCATTCAACAAAAGAAACTTTGAGATTTACATCTAAAAATCCTCTCCACTGACAGACTTACAGACTCAGAAATGGGTTTATAATTTGCTCTTATCATTAACCTTCCCCCCCGCCCCCCGTTTTCATAGGCATGGTCCTTATTAAATACCTGATTGCTTGTTTACACAATATAGGTCTCACTTTAGGACCCCAACTTCATAACCACCTCCTAAAATGAGATTCAACAATATAACTGAACTGACTTATTTTCAGGACTACATAATTGAGTCAATGAAATATGATATGATTTCAAAATGATGATGCTTCAGGGATTCCAGGCTATCCCTAACTTTAGAAGGATCAGCTAACAGCTTCTCTGTTCCAGTCTCTGATCCTATTTCCTTATCTGTCTTAGGCCAGAGAGACTTCTATACCCTACAGGCTGGACTGTGGTCCTCATCAGCAGGAAGCAATTACTGAAGACTTACCATCCTCTTTCTTTACCCCTAAAAGATTTCAGGGATGGAAATCTCCTGAGGGGGGACTGAGACAAGCTAGTAAGCCAGGACAAGTGGAATAGGAAAACTGAGACACATAGTTAAACTGCCAAGCAGTTTAGAGCCATCTAGTAAATCACAAAATCCTACCTTCCCTAAACCAAAGACACTTAAGAGTAAATGGTTTATACTTCTCCCAAACCGGGGGGTAAATAGCTTAAATCACCCTACTGAGAGAGATAGATAGCAGAAATCCAATTAGTACCTTTTGTGCTAACCATACCCAAAGACAGGGAAGTTAAAGGAATAAATCTCATTTTGGCACATCAGCATAAAGCTGATAAATATTTTATTGAGATCCTCCCTAATACCTCCCTGAAACCCCCAGCCTTTAAAACCCTCAAAACGAAGGACCTAGCACATGTTCTCCCTCCCAGGAGCACTCCTGCACCTTTCCCTTCTTCTTTCCCCCGCAGGAGTGCATCTCCTAAACTCTAAGGAACAGGTGGCAGCAAACACAAGGCCTGTGGGCCGAATCCAGCCCTACACCTTGTTTTATCCAGCCCAGCACCTTATTTCTACCCAGAGGCAGCGCCGAGCTCTCGCTTAACTGTTAAGGAGTAGTTACATTTAAACAGTCCTAAAATTACATTCGGCCCTTTGAAGGCAACCGCGAGGCTGATGTGGCCCCAGTGAAAATGAGTTTGACAGCCCTGCTCTAAGGGACCAAATGAGACTTGCAACCAGCGCAGCAATGGGCAGCAGCAGCTCATCCTGAACTAACTGAACCTGTCTGTCCACAAGGTCGCCTTTTCTCTAACCCTCCAGCCCTGCCTTGGCTCACTTCTTTCCCACAAAGTTCCTAAGGAGACAAAGTAGCCCCGCCTAGTCTCTCTCCTGTTGCTTCACATATCCTAAGCAACCTTCCTTGTTTCACTGTCTCCAGCTTAAAAAAACAAAACAAAACAAAACAAAACAATCCCTGTTATAAAGAAAAAGAAAAACCTCTGGCAATAAATATTCTTATACAGATTTATCAGATTGAAAGCAAATGTGGCAAGATCAATTTAGAAGCAAACCTAAACAATACAACTTGAAATTTAACAAAGATTGTGTTGTCTAAACTTCTCACTGTATCTTCAGTGATAAGACTTCCATTCTCCACTTGGGCGGGTGATTCTTAGGAGGAAGAATGTAATCATTAATTTAGCCTGACAATATTTCACTAGGCTTATTGTCCTTGAATAATGTACTAATCAATATCTTTTACCCCCGCAAGGAACTTTGAAAAAGCTCATTAGGGAAACAGCAAAGCAAAGAGTTCCCACACAGAGGAACTACAAACAAACCCTAAGGGTAAAAAACAAACCCTGGAATTTACTTGGCAATCACATACACATTGTTTCACAACCCCGACTTTGCATTAGAAGAAAAGGGGGATTTTTCAGAGGTCCACTATGTTCCTGAGGTAACAAAATTCAAGAGAGTGACCAAGTAGGAAATTCTCAGAAGTTAAGACAAGAACGTGGGTTGGACAGTACCCTCGTAGTAACTGTAGTAACGGTGGGAGGTGGATTCAACTACTCCAGCAAAGGCTGCCTTCCTTCCATGTAAAACAATACAGCTCTGGGAAAAAAAGAGCAGAGAGCTCATCTGTGGTGAAAACGGAGAGGCTGGACCACGGCCTCTGGACTTTCCCATGTCTAAGACTCACATCAGAATGACAACACTTCCATCAATTTACAGATGCTGCTGTTTAAATCAGTACAGCTTTTCTCTGTTGGCACGGAAACACTGTGGGTGCATCTTTATTAATCTTTACCCACTCTTCCCCTCAAACTAAATTTATTCATCTTACAAAGCAAGGGACAGGTGCGTTCAGTGTTACTGATCCATGGAATGTTCATCCTCAGATTCCTTACCTCCAACATGGTGATTTCAAGCTAATCACCACCTTGGAGCTAAGAAATCTAAGTTTGGGAATCAGGTGACTATCTTGAAGTTAGCAATATCACCCTATCAGCTTAGGACCCTTCTTGTGGAAATTATGCCCTTTGGTCCATTTCTAGAATTTAGCATTCAGTCAGTAAAAAGTACATTTATTATTTCCAATGGCTCATTCTTTAAATTCCCTGGAAAATAAGCATTTTCCACTTATTAATTAAAATGCCCAGCTAGTGGGTTTGGTACTAGCCAAAATCAATACAATTCAGATCACAAAAGGAATCCTGTTTGAAATTCCATGTTATTGTACAACTGAGTAAATATTTCTTTTTAGAAAAAACATATTTACGCCTTGAGAAGAGGCCAAATACATTTGGCCCCATTTTAAAATGAGTAGAGAAAACAGAACAAATTACCATTCATCTCTCAGGGAACTATCTGAATCTAAATCCACTAAAACACTAGGACAATTTGTTTTTCAGAATCCCAGGGAGAAAAAGAGAAATAAAAACAACGGAAGTCTTCATACTCCTGGAGGGAAAAACACTTGTCTAAATACTAACCCAACCAATGACCATATAAAAGTAGGAAGAAAGAGCTGTCTAAGTCTGATTTCATTGAAATTTTATTGAAATTAGGGACATGATCCTATTTGACCTCTTGACCTCTGAGTCATGACCCTATTGGCCTAACGACCCAAATTACTTTATAATAGGTTTGTCTTACACTTACAAAATATTAATTATTCATGATCATATAAAAATAACTTCGTAATAGGCTTTTTGCAGACAGCAGTTTTAATATTTCTCATAATTACCAAAGGAGACATATAGATGCCAATCTAATTTCACAAGTATGAGGAAGAGACCTGTAAATCTAGTTTCTGGGCCAGATCACATTTAGTATGAAAGGAAAATAATGTCAGAGAATGAAGATATATCAAATTGTATCCTACAGTTGAATCATTTTTGAGAGTGCTGCTGTTGCCATCGAAAAACGAGGAGCAACACTGTGGCTCAGTGGATTGAGCACCGGACTGCGAACCAAAGGGTTGCTGGTTGGATTCCCAGTCAGGGCACATGCCTGGGTTGCAGGCCAGGTCCCCAGTGTGAGGCCACATGAGAGAAAACTACACATGGATGTTTTTCTTCCTCTCTTTCTTCTTCACTTCCCCCTCTCTAAAAAAATAAATAAAAATCTTTAAAAAATCACGAGGAGTAACATATACTCAGGCAGCTGTAACAAGGTTTTCCCTTCCAAAGAAAATGTTTAGAAGACATTCTGGAATTTCTTTTATTTTTTTATTTTTTAAAATTTATTTTAATTATTGTTCTTGTACAGTTTTCTGTCTTTTACTCCCACCCCAGGCCACCGCCCCAGCCCTCCCCACCTCCCTCCCATTTCCACCCCCTTTGTTTTCATCCATGAGTCCTTTATACTTGTTGCTCTAAACCCTTCCCCTTTTCCCCTGAAATTCCCTCCCCTCTCCCCTCTGGTGACTGTCAGCCTGTTCTCAATTTCAGTGTCTTTGGTTATGGAATTTCTAAATACAATATGGGTCAACCTTGGAAAGGTTTTTATGACTAAAAAAAGATATTAAAATAAATATTTAAAAAATTGTTTAGTCAACATTAAAACCCAAAATATAATAATGTACATAGAAAGAGAAGACTAAACCCAGCAAGTACTGTTCTAGAACCAAAAGAAAGAGTAAAAGTAAAGCACAGGCAGCCAGAAAAGTAAAACAAATGGAAAGTCATTGCATCTGGTGCTAGTACACATTTAAATAATTCCCTATTAAACAAAACAAGATATCTGAAAACAGATTTCAGAGAACACAACAGGAAGCAGCATTTTTATTAGTAAGAGCAGTAATAACCTTATTTGTTATGTTCTTTCAAAGTTGAATGTTTCTGAGTTCTAGAAGGGAAGAAATCCTTCCCATCATCCTTCTCTTGAGGTCCACTGGTTGGACCCAAATTTCTGCTTTCCCTGGGAAAACTCTTCTCCAGGATTACGAAACCATATAATCTCCTTCAAGTTCATCATCAAACATTACAGGGCAAGCTGCTGCAGAAAGTGGGTCAGGGTCAACCCAGGCCATTTGTGTGTAAAAGGGACAAGTTGGGTATGTGTTCTACCCTCTAAATAATACACTGGCAGACAGCAAGAGGTCAGAGTCAACGAAATACCCTGAGGGTGAAGGCACTTTTGCTTCCTCTCCTAAATGCACAGAGGCCTTCCCTCTTTCTGTCTGGTATTTATGTGATAGCACTCTGTAAACCAGAGGCCAGGTCAGAGCTGCACCTGCTCTGAAGCTCCGCACAGACACCACAGATATACACTCAGCCCCACAGCAATACAGTGCATGCAGACACAGACGCAAAGTATGATAATCCAGTGCATTCTCAATTGGCTGGGCCTTTACATAATTGAAGGCTAATCCTTTAAAAACACCACACCTTCCAGGGCCTCTAAGGGAGTAGAGCTCATTGTTTTCTGATTCCCTCTGTAAACCCTGCTCCCCCTTGCTGGCTGCTATGTGCCTCCCAGCTGTTTCTAAGTCCCATCTTCTCTTATTTTCCAAGAGGTTCTTCTCTCCCTAGCTTTTCCCATGCTTCTCACTTTCACATGAAAAGGCAGGCCTTTTGTAAGCATCACAGGCTGATCAGATGGCATTCACAGTACACTCTGTATAATCTTTGAGTATTCAACTCTGCTCAACTGTTTTCATCACTTCCTACTTAATGTTTTCTTGTAACGGTTAGAAATGCTTTGGGAGATTATTCTGGAAGCCTGAGGAGAAAAGAAGGTTGATTTCTAGATAATCAAGCCTGCAGCAGCTTTCAAGATCATTTAAATCCATTGTTATAGACAAATTCAGCTATATTTTATATTTTAAAATAGCATCATCATAACCTAGATCCTTGCTGTCAAATCAATTTTGTATTCATTTTATTTATTTTAATGCAAGGAATAATTCTAAAGTGGATACAAGCGCTTGTGTAAATAAAATAATCCAAAATTTAGCTGACAATTTACAATTTTATAAATTCAAAACTTAAATTACTAAATATACTTACTGTTGCATGATAGTTTCTATACATGGGCATTTTTAGTAACTTGGTCAAGTAATCTTCCAGTTGTTTCTGTAATGCAAATACTTGAGATAAGAGATAATATCATCACACTTACAGAGAAATTTAGACAATAGCAATAATGTGATCCCTGGACCATTTGTTAGTATTATCACTGGACAAGGGATCCTGAATAGCATTAAGGAGTTATTTCCACAGTTCCCTTGAACCATTATTTAAATCTCTTCTTGCCATTTTACTTTTCACAAGCTTAGGTTTTCTGTAAGTTGCTGACAAGGCCCCAGCTGCGTGTCCTTTTAATCTGCCATGGTTACTAGCACAGAACTTGCCCATAGTGGGTGGTTTTACAGTAATTGTTGATTTTTATCAAAAACCTGAATTCCTCAATTCTAACACTGAATTTACTGGAAGACATACTGCATTTTTTAAACAGATTTTCAGGGACAAACAAGAAAGGTGGTTAAATAAAAACAGTTTCTAGTACATTGTGCCCTGACTTCGAATATGTTAAAGTGAGAGGGATTAGGGGGATGTCCCCTACGCTGACGGCAACCCATGCTGGAGCACTGGCTGTCAGAGCCATCGCTGATCATTTTCGACCGCACTCGTGTGCGTACGCACGGCAACCCCAGACTGCAGAATTTCATTTGTCTAGGTATCCTGGGAAATAAGTATCCTAGGTCCCTGAAAAGATTTTAAACAAGATGGCAACTACAAAGGAGAAATCAAAAATGGTTTTCAGACCACAAAAGTTTTAAATGGGAAAACAGAGGTAACATTTATTTGTTAATTTTCTAGTAAAGGAAATTAATCCGTCCTATGCAGGACTGTATCGCTGAAGCAGAGCAGGCCTGAAGCTTCTACCCGACTGATGTGCACGCCTGTAACACTTTCCTACTCTTCCTACACCCTAACCGCCCCATCTGCAGTTTGGGAATGAGATTTTATAGCTATTTAGGACAAACTATTCCAAATTCTGAAGCTAGTGTATGAAAATATATGATTTAAAAAGAGTAGATCTCAAAACTCTCAATAAGGAGCTCAATCTTGACTCACGACAAGCCCAAAGAGATTCCTACTGGGAAGACAGCTTCTTTATAACATCACTCCTACCAAAGAAAACTATTCTTCTGGAAAAATGCAACCTCCCAGGGTCGGAATAGCTTGGGGAAGAAGGGGCTGCCTAACTTGTTCCAGAGAAGCTACACCGGGCTGGGTGATGGACCAGTGGGTGGGAAAGGTTGTAGCCAAACCCACCTCGCCCCTCAGTAGCTGCTACATTTCGACCGCGCTGCCAAATTCTGCTCAGAACAACAGAAGAGGGAAGGACTTACCCTTCTACCGAAGAGCTGTTCTTCTTTGATCATGTTTTCAGAGGAACGGGGCAAGCTTGGCATCTCTCGAGGCTCTTCTTTGACATTCTGTCTCCTGAATGTGTGTCTAAAGCACGTACACAGCACAGTGAGAGCATTTATTGGATTATCCTTGCAGCCATGGCTCTAGTAGCTTTCATGAGATAGCTTACTATTAGAAGGGCCTATTTAATAGGAACTATCCACCAACCATGAACAGTTAACCCATAAAATGAATAAAATACTCTTTGCACTCAACTTGGATACCGGGATAACCTTAGAATTAATTTTGAAACAATTACCTTCTGGTGGGAATGGGGATTCGGATAAAGGCTTTGTACTTGAGCAGCTCTCTGTGAAATTCTTGAAAATGCTTGAATTTCCTTTTAACTTGCCACTTAAATTCCCCATGTGTTAATTCAATTGTGTAAAGATTGGTACTTCGTACCTATAGGGACAAATGAAAAAGAGTGGTATTTTAGTTAACAACAAAAATTCCAAAATCTCTCAATTAATGATAGTTAAGTTAATAAGTAACATGCAAGTATCTTAAATCCAACTTGAGTACTTAAGTAAAATGTTTCAAAAACAACTGATTACAGAATAGTATTCTCTTAAATGTCTGCCTTATAACGTACATAAGACAAACTCTGAATCACACTAAAGACCAACTCCCATAAATCCTATTGCTCCAAATATACACATACACACACACCAGAAACAAGAAACCAAGTCAAGGAAACAATGTGTGAAGACCCTTATTAGCCACCAGGGGCTTGTCCAAAAGCAGAAGCAGTGAACACAGTTGGAGGGATGAAAGGAAAGCGTGAGGAAATGGATTCCAGGTGATCTTAGTCCTTCACAAATGATGACATCATGTCTTCTGAAATGCATTATAAGGTCCATCCTTGTCTGCATCTCCCTGTACAGAAGCATCACCAGTAACCAGAAAGGTACAGGTCCATTAGAGGGAAAGGAGCAAAAGATCTCCCTACGCACAAACTGTTTCCCGGGCAACTTAACTATTGCTGGAGGTACTCTGCAGCCTGGGAGGGCAGGTGACAGCATCTGCCTCGTCAGGTCGTCATGGGAGGGAAAAGCACAGTGCTTAGCCATGAGCTGGCACACGGAACGTATTCAATAATCAGAAAAGGGGTCATTTTTATTTACCTGCAATCAGAGGCAAACTGCACAAATTTAGTTCATGTTTCTTAGCGAACGAGACACTAAGCAGGATAAGGATAATTCTTAGCTTTCTCACACAGACTAAAATTTAAAACAGAACTAAACCAAACCCACTTAACAGAAGAGTATATGCAAAGAGAGGAGGCTGGGGTCTGAAAGCTTGAGTATTTACCTTCATGAGTAACTTTAGAGATACATAATCATAGTAATAATAATAATAATACATAGCATTACACAGTGTACATAATACAATAGATAGTATATTTGTATACTATAAGTATAATATTATGTATATTATTATTAAATCCTTATAACAAGTGTAGAAGATAGGCTCTATTATACCCATTACTCAGATGAGGACACCAAGAGAGATGTTAAGTACCCTGCAGGAGGTCACAAAGCAAACACAGGAATTGAACCATGCAGTCTGGCTCTGGAGTCTGTGCATTTAACCCCATGTTACTGCCCCTCAGTCTAAAAGCTGGTAGGCAAATAAAAGGCAAAGGTCACCTTAGAGACATTTCTGGGGGTGCTCAGTAGTGTACCAGAGAGAGAAGAAGCCAACTCACAGGAGAGCCTGGAGGAAAGGCTGCACGCCGAGGTGGGTGCAAAGTGGGAGTCAGGATACGCAGGCGGAGGTTGAGAGAGAGTGCCAGGCAGAGCCATTAGGACCCAGGCAGCACATGTCACCCTCACAAAGACAAAGAATAAGGGAAGGCTAAGCCTGCTGGGGCTGAAAGGTTACTCTATACTTGCCCTGAGGCAGGTGACAATGGCAGTCTTACTCGCCTGCAGCCAGAGCTTATCCTGAAGAAACAAAGGCCACCACCAACATTCCCTATCCAACAGACTCAACAACTGCACAGCAGCTACCCTAACAGTTTCTCTGGGTCCAATCCATTCCAAAGGGTGCGGCTTTGCTTGATGGAGATATTTTACTCCAGATGCCATTCCAGTCTCTAGAGGAAAACGTGCAAAAGAGGCCAGACAGGAGCTGGGGCACATCAGGATGGAGTGACAGCAGAATTCTCTCCACAGTACTTTTGGGTAATGGCTCTGGCCAATCAGCATCCTGGCTTTTTTTTCTTCCAAGAGCCAGGTAGCTTCATTCTGTTCTTCCTCGACAAGCATTAGGAAAGCTAAACTTTTCCTTGGCTTATAGCTGGCATTTTAGGTGGAATGGCTATGTCCCCAGGAGCCCACATTAAACAGAAAACTGGGCACGGAGGAAGACTAGGAGAGGTACTTTGCAATTTATTAAACTTCTAAATTGCCTTAAATGCTTTTTTAAAAGAAATATATTTCCCAGAATAGGGAAAGAGACATATGAGAATAAAAACTAAATGAAAAGAAAGTAAGCCCTTGAGAGGAAATGAGGACTTAGAAGTGATAAACAAACAAACAAACAAACAGCTAGAAACACAGGCATAGCTAGGAGAAAGGAGAATGGAAGTCAGCGTGTTGATTCCTCCAGATTGCCTAACACAAGGTGAGTGCAGAAATGTGCTGACCCTTGTTGTAGACGCAAAGCGCTCCACTTCCAGAACTTGGGCTTTTATTGGACAGCCAGAGAGGTACGTCTGTGCATTAGGCTCCTTAAATCCTTGCGTCTTGTAAATAGCAGAGAAAGGGATATACACTAGAAAATAAATAAGTAAATAAAGTTATTGCAAGAATAAAATGATACTGTAAGATTACACGATAATAGCATGACTTGCCTTTCCCAGGCAGCTTTCTTAAGAATAATGTCATGCGACAACAAAAAAACAGTTAACGAAACAGTCTCTGCCCAGGGTTAGGGCATCGGCAAAAAAGATCAATCATTTGCTCGTTATTTCAAATCTGTGGTCTGCCAAGCCACCCTGATAAACTCTCTTCTGGCTCAGACCATCAGCCTTTACCTTCCTGAATCCTGGGATCGCTGGGAGACACATCGCAGTCCACCTCCTCTCCCTCAAAATGGAGCTCCCGGGTGTCCAGGTTTTCTATCAAATTACTCATGTCGGCAGCGATTTTCTGCAGTGCAGATGTATTTGCTGTTGGCTCAGTTTTCAGTGACATGTTGGCTTCGGACAGGGTAACAGCAAGGGGACTGAGAAAGAAAAAAAATTACAAGGACTTGTTATTTTGGTCCATTAAAGCCCTACTCCACAATGTGAATCCAGGGTTAGATACAGCATAAGGAAACAAGTCAGCTAGCTCTGTGAGAGCCCCAGTTATCTCCCACAACCTCTCAGCTCATTTTCCTGTTTAACATTTAAAGGGTTCCTAGCTTGTAAATTAAATTGGAGTGGGATACTTAATCATAAACAAGGAAGTAAAGGAAACACCACATTGAATAAATGTTAGCATCCACTTTTATTAATGTGGATAAATAAGGAGAGACTCAAGGGAGACAGGTATGGGAATCACTCTTCAGAGAAAAGGGACTGATTAGCTCAATTACATGGAAAGAAAGAATATATAAAATAAGCAACTTGAAATATTTTCTGTAGGAAATTTAGATCATTTTACAATACTTTCAATATGTAGATTTTAAAATATTTTCAGATAGCATAACCTTTCTACATTTCTTCTGTAAGTGACATTCCAAGCAAGGTGTAAACTATCTTTTGGAGATGGGATTTGGCCATGACTTTACATGAGTTATAATGATGTACATGTCCTGAAAGGTAATTAATTCATTGGTATACCTACTCTGAAAGATACCTACTTCTCTCCTTTTTAAAGAAAACTGGTTCTATTTCATTCCGACATTCAATACCACAAGTCATTGCACATCAGTACCCAGGGAAGAGGAGTTCATATAGATTTTATTTTTCATTTAAAATACTGAGATTTAAGCCTTGAGCACTGTCATCAGAGTTGGATGAAAAATCCACCTCACCTGAAATAACCCCTCTGTTGCAACCAGGCCCTAAAACAGGAAGGCTTTGTAACAGTAACTTCTCTACACATGTTCATTTATTGTTACAAATAACAAATATTTACTGAGCACGCATTCATTACTCACTCTGTGAGATGCTGTGAGTGAGTATGTAAAGACAGCAAGGCTGGTCTCTGTGATTAAGGAATGTCTGAGGTGGGTGAAGGAAACAGGCTACGCAACCCCAAATCCACCCTTGGCTCCCTGGGAATGGCATGTGCTGAGCAGAAGACACTTAGCTGGTTTGCCTCCTGCAGGGGCCATCAAAATGCTAGGGGGCTCTGTTGGAAATGCAAACTTGAGCAGCCCCTATTGTAACTCAACGAATCTGTAAAACCCATACTGATTTGTCTGGTAGAAAGAGATCCTGGCTGGAAATTCAAAGATGGAGGTAGAAGAGAGTGGTTCTGGTTTGGTAGGATACATATAATTAACTAAGTGGACTGTGAGCTATGTAATCAATCATGTTTCTTTCCGTGTTGGCTGAAAGGCAGCTTGGAGCCATATTTGTGGCCTATTCTTAGCAAAATATAGGACTAGCCTTGCCTGCATCACTTCCCTTTAACTTTCTTGCCCACTTCTAACTCATATTGTAATAGCATACAATTGCTTAGTATGCACCTGGCTTGGTGATAATCCTTCATGTACATTATTACATTGATCGTCAATAATAAATCTGAGAAGCATTGTTATTTCTACTTGGAAGATGACAAGAGTTTGTCATCCCTACTTTAGAGCTAGGGAAACTGAGACATCGAGAGACTAGGTTAATAAGATGAACACTTTGGACAATCTGACCCAGGTCTCAGAGGAGAAGGGATCTGAAACCAGTTCTGTCTGACCCAAAAGCTGATGTTCTCAACCATACAGGAAGGTATTTATCTTCCCATATGATTTTTGTAGGTATATAAATATCACTAGAATAGATGGAAGTCCATTTTAGTAAAACGAGTGTTTAGGCAAAGACCTAACTCAAATGGAAGGAAAAAGAGATGAATTCCTCTTGCAGCTCAGCATCACAGGATGGAGTCACTTAAATTCTCAGGGCCTAAGGAGGTTGAGCCATTTCATCTCTAGGGTCCATCTAACACTAAAAACCTAACCGAAACTGTAGATAAAAGATGCTATGAATTGTTTGGCCTCCCCTTACAATGTAATTAACATTACCCTTCTCCTATGCCAAGACATTAACCCAAGTAGTTTTCATATAAATACGACAAGCAGGTGGCAGAATGGTCTTTAACCTGGATAATTTCATCAAAGTCTGTTCTGTCCCCATTAAGGAGTTGTTTGCCTCGAGTCACAATTAAAATAGTTATTTCCTTCCCCCTCCATTCAACAAACACTTACTAGATGTCAGCCAGGAGCCAGGTCTGGCTTTATCTAATATAGGAGGTAATGAAAACTTTTAGAGGAAATGAGACACTTAGAGGAAATGTGACTTCATAGAGCCTTTTGGTATTGTCTATTGATTGAAAGGTCTTATGATGAACTTAGCATAGCAAAGGAAAACAAGGGTTACAATGACTTTGCCTTTGGACAGAGTGTTAATGTGAAAAACGAATGTTAAATTTAAGATATACAGAGATATCTTAAATATCTCTACACATGGTAAATAATGAAAATAAACACCACAGAGTCACTGGATCCAGCTAAAATAAATATCTTATTTCAAATAGAAAAAAGCATAAACATGTGGAAAACTTAAAGAGGAATGAGAAAAGAAACAAAGGAATCCTCTTATTTATCCTCAAGTGTTGTTCACTATGTGCTAAACACAATTTTGCACAGTTATTTTATTTAATAACCAAAATGATTCTACCTGGTATTATGATTATCCTGAAAGATCTGGTTAAGTAACTCGTCCAAGGTCAGCTAACTTGTGTTGGCGCTGAGTTTACAAAGCAGGTCTAGCTCTGCAATCACATGTACTTGGTTATAGGGGTTCCTAATTATTGATTTTATGTTGCGGGTTTGAATGTCTATAAGTTAATCTTTTATACGCAGTTTAAATTCTGTCACAGCAAAATATCTTCTCCACTTTAATCTCTGTATCTGGGGAAAGACCATACTTAGTCCCACAGTCATTGCAATTATGGAAATGATGTATCCCTATGACCTCTCTTAAATTTCTTCTTAGCCTTTTTTGTTATGGTTCATTATATTTTCTACAGTAATGTGGAATTTCAGTGGACCCAGAGGGTTTATAGATTTGTTCATGCTTTTGTAAACACTCTATCATTTAATAATGAAAAAGGAACCAAATTATTTGACCTCCATTCCTGTCCATGGTTGCTTTGTGCTGACTGCTCGCCCAACAACTGTGTTGCTGGTATCATTTTTAAATACCCAACTGTGAGGCCGTCTACAGTCCTAGTGAAACCTTCACTAATTAGCCCATGTTTCCTTTTATCTAAAATAATCTCTACTGGTGGGTGAACAGCTGCCACAGTTACAGCCTATCTTAACCAGCCGCAGGATAAGGGCTCCAGTGTTTTCACTTGAGATAATGTAATTGATTTTGTTACCTCCTTATAAAATTATACTGCAAGATTATTATCTCTTTTGGTACCAAGAAGAGATGGTGCCCATGGAGTGATAACAGCAGCTGTGTTTTATTTCTGTTTGCATCCACAAGCAGGAAGTAAATAGGGTTTGTTTGGGTTTGGTTTTTTTTTTTCTGGTGTTGAATACTAGAATTAAAAATCTTTGCAAGGAACATTTAATTACCTCCAGTTATTCAGTGGCGAAATCAGAGAAATCTGGAGTTTTTCTCTGATCTTAATTTTCAGAACGATTGGGAAGCCAAACATCAAAGGGAGCAGATATTTTCCTTTCCAGATAGCACGCACGTAAACATTGCCACAGACAAAATAACAACATTATCAACCATGACTATTCATATTAAGATAAACATTAGCATTAGCTAATATTGGCATTATACAAAAAATTAATTGCATGATCTCACTGAATCCTCACAACAAATCTTAGGAGTTGGGTCCCATTGTTACTCCCATTTTTAAGATGAGAAGCTTAGAGAGGGTGGGGCAACTTGTCCAGGGCTACTCAGCTGAGAAGGGATAGAGCTGGACCTGCTATGGTTGATCTGACTCCTAAGTCCAGCTATTTACCTAGCAGAGGTAGAACTGAGGGTACCAGGGGGCGCAGATACCACAAGATTTTACTCCTTACTTTACATATGCTTAGAATAAAACAATTCAAAAAGGAACAACAATAACAAAAACTCAACGTTCATTCTTTGAAAATAGCTATGATTTACTTCTTGCTTCTTTTTCTAAAATAACATGCAAAGTCCCACCATGGTTTTCCAATATTAGTTGTGCTTACCATTAGAAATAAGTGCAATGGATTTCTAAACCAAAAATCATGTCTTAATTATGAATGCAAAATGTGGACTGTAATTAGATCATTTAAAACAAAACTGAGTCGTGAGGATTTCTTGTTTTCCCATTTTTCACTGTAATGAAATTAACTGTTAGATCCATACTCCATCACCTCCCCAAACACATTATACAGCAATGATTTGTATAAAACTGACCTGATGCTCCTTGAAATGCAAAATTCATAAATGTGGATTCAAGTACTACATTCAATCTCTAGTGACACAGTAAGCCTTGGATAAGTATTTCTTGAGTTTAGCTGACTTTGAATAAAGTAAATGATATTACCATATTTTACATTCCAGATTATATATTATGAGAAAATAATACATTGAGAGAATGACTCTTGAGGTATACTGGGATCTTTTAGGGTTTTTGTTTTGTTTTGTTTTGTTTTTTTTTAAGAACATTAGTTCAAAAAATATCAATGGAGGCCTTACTCTGAGCCTTGGATAGGCAGTAAAACGTCAGTGATGTAGGGGACAGGTCAGATGATCTAGACTCGTTCATCTTTATTATCAGTGTAAACTGGGTTACTATCACCCCCCAGGGTTTCAGCTTCTGCTCTAAGCAATGGACACAGTGTACACTTGCTGTTATTTATATGGCTCCAAGAGACAGAAGTTTGATTCCCAAACACTATCCTCCCTCTGGGCTTCACATCTAATCTGATCTCGAAGCCACCAGAGCCCAGCAAAGTCCCACTTACCTATCCTTCTTTCCTGGTTTCCCATCAAAGCCTCCATTTGACCTAACACTGACACTGCTTTTCACACAAAGATGTCAAGGCTGGAGACGATAGTGCTAATCTGGACTCTCTGGGTCCACAGAACCGGACTTGGAAACCACGTTCTTTTCTCCAGCTAAACACAAAACCAACCTACAATTACATAAAGCATTTTTAGCCTGAGATCATTTCTCAATTCTCATGATTTTGCCTAAATCCTCTGACCTTCTTGGCTGGCCTTTATTCTCTATCTACCTTCTTGGTACTCTTTATTCCTGGCTGGCTTCCTTACTCATTCCCTTTGATATGCCCTAGGGTTAAATATCACCCCATTTGCTTACTCTATCCATAGTACATCACAATCATATCTTTGAATTCAAACAGATGTTTTATTTCCAGAGGCAAATCCAAGTATTAAGAGAAATGAATGTCTACTTCAAATATGGCTGGATTGGAAAATATCTGTTATTTATTAAGTGCCTACTTTAGACTGGTACTGAACGCACATTACCTGTGTCACTTCCAGTCCTCAAAACAACGTCATTTAGAATCAAGGACATGGAGCCACAGAAGCTTCCTGATGCTACACCACTGTAAGCGGTGGGGCTGGTCCCAGTGCTCAGGCCACCCAGGATGGCTCTGTCCCACCTGCCTCCCCAGCCTCTGCCACTGGCTCAGCAAAGACCCTGGTCTCCACCACTCTTACCTCTTTTCCTAACACCACCAGCCATTTTCCTTCTTCCTGGCAGAGGGGCAGGGCCACAGCACAGCCTTCATGACAGAGCCCAGCAGGACCAACTGTGACTACAGCACCCCTGAATTCAGAGAAAATGTTGAAACCTGACTTCCTCAGCAGTTGTGTGTGTAAGGGGTGGGGAGGAAATGGGGAACCAAGCCACACAACCTACGAGGATGGGGGTGTTAGAAACCTGGCAGATATATGCCTCTTCCCACTCCTCCTTGCCTGACCATGCTGGGCACACTGGTACCACACAGCCCATCTGTGGGACCAAAAAACTAGCTGATTTTTGAGAAGCTACAGCCAGCCAGGTAATGCACCGCCTTGCATATGTCTCTGCTTCTCTTGTCTTCTCCCCTCTCTTTGGCTGTTCCCAGTAAAGCCTACCTTACTTCACGCTCTGTTACACAGGAAACCTGAACTAGGATAGTATTGGAACCAGCATGAACCACTGAACTACGCTGCCTCCTGCAGAAATCTGTTTTGTGCTAAAGTTAAAAGTAAAAAGTAAACTCACATAGTACTTACCATGTGCCAGGGCATGAACCAAGTGCTTTGTAAGCATTTACTTAACCTGCCCTCACAACAGCCCTATGGAGAAGGTACTCTTGTTACCCCCTTTTTATAGACAAGGAAACTGAGGACACAGACAAGTTAAGTGACTTGCTCAAGGTGACACAACAACCTGATGGGATTCAACTTTGTAGTTTGCTCCTATTTTTGCCTTGGCTAACTGGACAAAGTCACTTTCATGCTAAGTTACCTCATTTAAGAACTGAAATTAATAAGCAGTTGTCTATGTTGAGGACTTTACAACAGATGCAATATTGCAAGAGAAACTGCACTCTCCACATCACTAAAAGTCAGAGAAAACAACGCAGTCTGAGCCACCCCAACCAGCTGATAAAAACCCAGCCCAAAGGCTGGGGGATTCAGGTGAGGACTCTGAGCCAACATCCAAGCAAGAGTTGTTCCTGCCTCTCTGAATGGCAGTGCACATATACACACTTGTGTTGTATCTGAGAGAAAATGCGGGAGGGCCCCTTTTGTTATTCCAAAGTTTGTCGATAAGTTTATTAAGTGTGATGAGTGAGAGACTTGCAGAACCAAAGGACTGACTTAAATCAATAAGGATTCCAAAGAGAAAATTCTTCTTTATTTAAAAAAAAGGTAATTAATATTGCTGAAAACTGTGATCAGACTTCTAAAAATAGTATTCTTCTGTTAAATAAATAGTCCATTTTTATGACCAAGAGAAGAATATGCATTCATTGTGACAAGTCTTTCAGAGAGGAAGCTAACTGTACGTACTGAATTCATGGGAACACATTTCATTCTGGTTGACACATTATGCTAAGTAAAATGATATAAAAATGTTTCTTACTAAGGGAAACTCAGACCACTGATGATTCAGTGGCTAAGCAATATACGAACAAAATAAATATTTTTCCAGGATAAAGTTAATTAAGCTATTAAAATAACTTTAAGATCTTTGACGTGCAGTCAAGATGGTGGAGTAGGTAAATGCTGTGCTCACCTCCTCCCAAGACCACGTCAAAATTACAACTAAACTACAGAACAGCCATCAGTGAGAACTGCCTGAACTCTAGCTGAACAGAAATCCCATAACTAAGAATATGCAGAAGCAGCCATGTCAAGAATGGTAAACAGGGCAGAAACATGGAATGGCTGGTCCCACACCCATGTGTGGTGCTTAAAAACTAGGAGGGATAGCTCAACTGCAGAGGTCCCCCCAGGGAGGAAGGGGTCCCAGCCCCAAAGCAGAGCTTCCAGCCCAGGGGTCCAGTGCCAGGAAGAGAAGTCCCTATAACTTATGGCTGTGAAAACTGGTTGGGATTGTGGCTGAGTGGGACAGACGGCTTCTGGAGAAGCAAGTACCTCTTAAAGGGCCTGTGGTCAGACTTACTTGCTGTTGAACTCACTCATTCTGAGCTGCAGCACTGGGGCAGCAGCTGGAAAAGCACCAGGGTCATGTGGGGAAGAAGAGAATTGTCTGGCATCAGGCTGGAGAAGCAGCTTTCCCCCACACAAAAGTGCGGGCAGGCACCACTCTCCTTCGCTGAGCCCTCCACCGCCCAGCTTTCAGGTGCAGGCAGGCACCATGTCTTAGTTTCCATCAACCCGACTAACACTGGTCACCCTGCCCTGGCTATTCCTTGAGATAGCACCACCACATCCAACTTGCAGGCCCACCCAAGCTGCTTTCAGTGGCTTTTCCATACAAAGGACCTATATTGGCTCATGCTGTGGTCTTTCCTAAAATCTCACAGAGATTCACAAACCCCAAACAAGCAGCATCTGGCCTGGGTGTGTCCCCTACTTCTTGCTAAGCAGCCCTAAGGTTGCCACAAGTGGCAGCCAGCCTCAGTTTGCAGTTTAACCTCTCCCAGGCATTTCCAAACCCAGAACAAGTGGTAACTATCTGGGATCACTTTGTAGCTCTTACCAGGTGGCACAAAGGCAGGGAACAGGCATCAGCTGACCTTGGCCTGCACCAGAGGCCTCAGAACCAGCACACCTAGTGGCCAACTTCAGACTGCACCGGAGCACCACCCAACCACTTCACAAATGACACACCCAAAGGGCAGACTCAGTAGGCATCAGAGCCCTGCTAAAGTGATTTCATCTCTGTGAGTCAGCCCCTGTACAACGACCTCCTCTACAGGCATGACCAGTCCTCACAGCCAATCAGCCTCAGAGTCAATTCCTCAGACTGACATGCCAAAAATAATCAAGGTTCAATTATAGCAGAACGAACCACAACCCACACAAAGGACACACCTGGAGCACTCAGCTCAGGTGACTATGGAGACTGCACCACTGGGCCTCACAGGACACCTAATACATAAGTTTACTAAAACCAGGAGATGTAGCAGCCCTACCTAATACATAAAAACAAACACAGGGAGACAAATAAAATGAGAAGACAAAGAAACATGTTCCAAATTAAAAAAACAAAACAAACAAACAAACAAAAAACTCCAGAAGAACTCAAATGGAGACCAAAGAAAATCTACCAGATATAGAGTCCAAAACACTGGTTATGAGAATGCTCAATGAACTTAGGGAAAGAGTAGATGGACTCAGTGAGAACTTTAACAAAGAAATAAGAAAACATACAGCTGGAGATAGAGAATATGTAAGAAAGACAAATGAATACAATAACTGAAATGAAGACTACATTTGAAGGAATCATCAATAGATTAGAAGAAGCAGAGGACTAAACCAGCAATTTTGAAAACAAGGTAGCAGAAAACACCTAATCAGAACATCAAAAATAAAAAAGAATCCAAAAAATTACTATAGTTTAAGGAACCCTGGGACAACATCAAAGGTGAAAATATTCACACCAAAGGGGTACCAGAAGGAGAAGGGAGGGAGCTAGGGATTGAAAACTTATTTGACAAAATAATGATGTAAAACTTCCCTAACCTAGTGAAGGAAATAGACATACAACTCCAGGAAGTGCAGAGAGCCCCAAACAAGATAAACTCAAAGAGGCCCACACCAAGACACATTATAATTAAAATGCCAAAGGTTAGAGACAAAGAGAATCTTAAAAGGCTCAAGAAAAAAGCAGTTAGTTACCAAAAAGGGAACTCCCATAATACTGTCAGTTGATTCCTTAACAGAAAGTTTGCAGGCCAAAAAGGTTTAACATGAAATAGTCAATAATATGGTAATAACTACATGGTGTAAGATGGTACTAGTTTATTGGGCTGCTTACTTCATAAGTCACATAAACATCTAATCACACTATGTTATACACCTCAAATTAATATAACATTGTATATTCACTGTAATTGAAAAATAAAAAAATATTTTTAAAAAATGATTTTAAGAAAAATTTTCTTTTACCAGCTCTGAATACTAAATAAAGATCTTTTTATCGAACACAATGTTGCTTTTGAACAAAAACATGTTGATCACAAAGCTACAGATATTAATTCAAGGGTTTTAATATAATCATTTCTACTATTATTGATTCTCTTTCTTAATACTGAACTTCTCATCTTACGATGTCAGTCCCAGTTAGCTGGAAGAACATAAGTTCCTCATATAGATTCTGTTAAACATGAAAATTCTTTCCAACTGTTTAACTTCGGATTCCTTTTCTTCACTTTCCTCCAAAGGAATGAGCAATCTCTGTCAGTGTGAGTTTAATTAGTACAGATTGTTTTCAGTGATAATCCATGAATTTCACCTATGAGAAGAATGAAACTGGCAAACACTTGGGTAAACTCCTCCAGATATTCTCCAGTGCTAATGAGTTCTCCAATTTTGTCACAACGGCCAGTAAACATAGCAAAGTCTCAACTTTTTACCTATGTATGTACTCACAAAAATGTTTGTTGAGGCAGCAGAGTACCATGGAAGGTACGTAATTTTGAGTCAGACAGCTTGAATGATGACTTCTTATGCTGAAACAAGTTATTTGCAGGTCTTAATCTCAGCTTTCTAATATGTAAAATGAAGGAATTGTAACAATTAAACTATTAAAATAAGGAATTGTAACAATTAAATGGTATAAAGTGAGTGGCTTAGAACTTGGGCTATAGTAGATGCTGAAATAACACTGGTTGCTCCTATGCCCTCAGCTGTTCTAAGAGCTACAGGCCTCTGTCCAGCATTACATATCCTTGCCATAACTCAGTCCCCTCCTGAGTATGGGAATTAGCAGCCCGAGTTTGTATTATGGGGATGGTCTGATGTTGCCCACTATAGTAGACACTGCTACAAACATCTAGAAACAAAATGAATTAAGCTAATGTAGATGTCCCCTTTACCACTACTAACACCGAACTTCTGAATAAATTGTAATCATTTTTAGAAAATATTTAGTGAAAGATAAAAGCAGAGAGAGCAGCAACAAAAACAATAATGAAGGAATGTTTTCAGTTTCCAAGAATGAAAAAGCAAATTGAAGTCAGATGGAAATACTGGAACTGAAGCTTAGGAGGCCCAAAGGATTTAATATTGGATAAAGGGTCTGGGATTAATTTTCTGTGCCCACATGACTGTTAGGACACAAGATCTCAGGACTATGGGAAGCAGGAGTCCAGACATGAAACCCCTACAAAAAACCTAAATCCTTAAGAGCTATCTGTATAAAAGGGACTGGAAGAAATATACCCAGCAACCTTTAGGAACAAATGACATGGAACTGTAGCAACTACAAAATGAAAATTTATATAAAAATTATCCAGTATCACAACTTTTGGCTCTGAGTAATAGATGAGGTATTGCTCCTATTAGATCAGCTATTCTCCTGAAAATGACTATAAATTCTGGACAAAATATAAAAAATAACTGAAGAGCAATAAAAAGCAAGCAGAAACTTGAAAAGAATTAATATTTGGAAGAAAGAAATGTCACTGCTTTAGCCTAAGGGCATAGCCCCATGCATGCCAAGTTGGGTGACTAAAACTCAGAAAGAAAATCCGTAATCTGACTGGCTTGAAGAAACACAGAACTAATTTCGTGACAATCACAACAGCTTAAAAGTGAAGTGGGATGTCCTGGAAAGAAAGGAGCCACACCAGGAGAGCATTAAATTCTGCATAAGCTAACCCTTGAATCATGCAGGCAAGAGGCACACTCCAAAGCTCAGATAGTACTAAAATTACAATGACTTCAACAGAGATTTATGCTGTTTGTCCAGACAGGAAATACTAAATTTGCAAAATTTGCAGTATAAGTCCAGTCAAGTTAACTGCCTACTTTTAAAAAATCCACAAAAACACAACCAAAAAAAAAAAAAAAACACCCCTCTTGAAAGGAACATAACTAAATTCAGATGTTCTATAATATATGAGGTCAGTTCAGAAAGTATCCAGCCATGTAATATTAAAAATAGAGACATTTATTGAAGAAGATAAAAGATACAAGAAACACTGTACATAGGACAATGATGCCTCAGTTCCCTTTAGAGTAGATACCTTGGGACCTCACATAGTTCTCCCAATCACCATCAACTGCCCTGTCATATTTTCCTAAATCTCATCAATGGTCTGAAATCTCTTCCCTTTCAAAGGTGACTTTAGTTTTCTGAAAAGCCAAAAGTTACAGGCCACCAAATCTGGGCTATAGGGGGACTGAGTTCCCTGGTGTTTAGCCAAAAAATCTGCATGAGTGGGTACGCTGTTGTGATGAAGGTGCCAATCATCAGTTGCCCGTAACTGCAGACTTCTGAATCATCTGAATAGTTTCCACGTAGGAATGTTCAAGCTTAAAGCAAAATCTGATGCAGATTCATCGCTTTACTCTTCAGTTATTTTGAATGTAATGGCCACACAGTCCGAATGCTCACTCAATGGTGTCTACTCCCCAACTGACTAGAACAGTAAAGTTGTCAGTGTTCACACATGTGCATTCCAATCCACTCTCTGTGGCAGCCAGGTTACATCAATGTCACTCAAACCATTCTTGTTATATTAACAATGGCTCAACTTTTTCTGGACAGACCCCACATTAGTCATAATATCACCTAAACTTACTAGACATGGAAGAAACGGAAACATGTGATGCATTCTGAAGAGAAACAGCTATTAATGGAGACCCATCCCAAGACACTGAAATGATCTTATAATGATTTTAAAGCACCTGTCATAACATGTTCAAGGGTACAAAGGAAAATGCCTTTGATGAATTACAAATATAAAATCTCAGCAGGAAAAAGAATAAAAATCACTTGATGGGTTAGCATTGAAGTGGCAATGACAGAAAGAGCCAGTGAACTTGAAGACAGATCAACAGAAATTGTCCAATCTGAAGAACAAAGGGGAAGAAAGATTTCTAAAATATGAGCAGGGCCTCAGCGACCTATGCAGCAATGCCAGAAGATCTAACGTACCTGCTATTTGAGTCCTGGAAGGACAAAGCTAGGGAGAAAATGAGACAAAAGAAAACCTTTGAAGAAATAATGGCCAAAAAAGTTCATAAAGTTGGTGAATTTACAGACTGAAGAAGTTTGGTAAATCCCAAGCAGGAATAAATACAGGGAAAATTACATATAGCCACATTAAAGTCAAGCTGCTGAAGTATAAAGAAAAGAGAGAATATTAAAATGAGCCAGAACAAAATGGCTTATTACATTCAGGAGAACCATCCTAATGACCATTAAACTCTTATCAGAAACAATCCAGAAGCTCAACAAAAATGAATGTGAAATGAACATATTTTGATTTTCTCAAACTGATTTACTGATTCGAATTTGATTTCCCTTATTGTCAACACTGGCGTACACAAATGTTAACCATGCCCGGGGATTAATACATCAGTAAAAAGATAAAGTTAAATTAGCCCATGCTGCAGCTGAAAGTAAATGTGGTCTCTTTTGAGATGACTAAATTAACTTCTCAAGAAGGGCCTTAATGCTCTATGGCTCTTGTCTACAAAGTTGGGGTTTCCATCACTAATGGCAGTGATGCCCAGGAAAGGGAAAAAGAGTCATCAAAACTAAAGTATATTTACTTTTGCCTTCCCGGAAAAGCTATTAAAATTGCTTCAATTAAAACTTTAAAACAGAGGGCCTTAATATAGTCATTTGAAAAATAGCCCTCCTTAGCACTGGGTAATCTAACTTTTTACGTTAGGAAGTCCCTTTCCTTAGTCTAAGCATCCAGGCGTTTAAAATATAATGAAGTTCATTTCACAAATTCCTCAAAATACAGAATATAGAGAATAATAAATGTTAAAATTTTAACAGCATTTTGCTCCTTGACATTCCCCTATACTTGATCTCATTTGACCTTCAGAATACTCTACACAAAGAAGGCATCACTGTTATTTCCTCAGCAGATGTAAGTAAACCGAGGCACAAAGAGAAGAGGAGAAGGATCCTGCATCGGGTCACTTGGCTGTGGACTGCAATGGAGGCAGGGCTCAGGCTCGAATCCTACTCAAGTGAAGAACAGGTATTTCAGACTGAAAACAGGCACATAGGATTAACTTAGTTAACATAAAGTGCTAAAAATAATACCTGGCCCAAAGTGAGTGCTATGTACATGTTAGCTGCGATTATTATAAATCAGCCTTCTTACTTTTAAAAGGCCAAAGTGAGCAATGAAGCCAAGAAGTTCCTCAAGACTCTAAGAAATACTTGGGAGACGACTGCCCTAGTCAAATTCTCCTGGTGATAGCAGTTTTTGAGAAGCCATTTGGAAAAACCATGAATATTTTTATTTCCGTAAGCAAAATAGGCACAAATCTCCCTCTCTTTCAACAGACAACCTTTTTTTAATTTCTTCCTTTTACTTGGATTAGTTCCTTTTATGCTTCTTGATTTGACTCATGTTTCTCCCTAGACCGATTCTTGTAATATTCATGCTACTGACAAGAATATTTATACTATGAACTAACCATTCCTTATTTCATAGTTTCACTTACAAAGATTTCATAGGAAATTCTTAACAACTTTATATCAAGTACTATAGAAAATGACTACCAACCATCTGCATATTATTTCCAAGACTTCATGCTCATTGGTTCACTCTTTTAACATCATGACAGGTGAAGTCACTCCTACATAGATATGTGGCTGGAAAGGATATCTGTGAAGATGCTGTTCTTGGCTCAAAAACCTATAAAGTCAGCCCCTTCAAGCCTCCCTTCTGCCACACACACACACACACACACACACACACACACACACACACACACACTAGCCCAACCAAGCTCACTATTACAGCATGCAAGGCACTTTCTGATCAGGCTTCAAAATGCCTTTATGATAAGCTCAACCTCCTACTGGAGTTCAACTCATTGGCCACTCATGGCCAAATGGGCCTAGGGATGAAGCCTGACTCCGATCAGGCCTTGGATCCAACTTCCAATCCACAGGAAATACAGAGGTCAGAGGGACACGCTAAACTACACCATGAGGATGCAATTAGCAAAACCCAGCCCATGGGCAACTCTGCAGGTCAAAGACCTGGGTCCTTCAAAAAAAAAAGGTTATAAGGAAAAGAAAAGGATACAAGGGAACCTGCAGGTTAAAAGTGGCTCAAAATGCATATCAAATAAGAAAATGATAAAGCGGGTAAGATTAAACTCTAGTATTTAGTTGTGCACACTCAGGTGACAAAACCATAAAGAAGCACAAGGGCAGTGATGATTGTGGGGATCAGGAGGTTGGCACCAAGACAAGGCATGTGGGAATGGCTTCCGGGGGGCGCTGGCACAAGTCTTTTTCTTGACCTGAATAGAGTTTACATGAGTGTTTGATTTATAATTATATATTTTTTATTTTTTTCTTTCTTTTTTCCCCCCTTTATTTTAATTGTTGTTCTTGTACAGTTTTCTGCCTTTTACTCCCATCCCAGCCCACCGCCCCAGGCCTCCCAACCTCCCTCCCATTTCCGCCCTCCCTAGTTTTTGTCCATGTGTCCTTTATACTTGTTGCTCTACACCCTTCCCCTTTTCCCCTGAAGTTCCCTCCCCTCTCCCCTCTGGTGTCTGTCAGCCTGTTCTCAATTTCAATGTCTTTGGTTATATTTTGCTTGTTTGTTTGTTTTGTTGATTAGGTTCCTGTTAAAGGTGAGATCATACGGTATTTGTCCTTCCCTGGTCTTCCCCCTACTCATGCCATCTTCTCCTGTTACTTTAAACACCCCCTCCTCCAGTTCTCTGCCTGGTGAGACTTTCCACATTTCCTCTTATTACAACGTGCCTGGCTTTCCTCCACCCAGCCCCCAAAGACAGAGGTAACATCTCTCTTGATTAAGCTTCACATCACTTGGCTTCTAAGTCTTTGGTGGCACTTGTATCTCAAGTTTGGGGGCATGCGTCATATCCTCTGCGACACTGTAAACTTTGGGGGACCAGAAGCTTGGTCATCACAGTAGATATACATAGTAAAGCAATCAAAACTCTTTGTTGTATAAAAAATACTAATCAATTAAAAATTAGGTGAAAACTTTGAAGGTACTGGGTTTACCCTGTTACAAGATCCCCATCTTCAGCCCCACCCAATCCATCCTTGTTACTCCTTTGGCTTATCTGTAACCAATGTACAGAAGCTGAGTACCCACCTGGGTTAAGAACACGGGTTCTTCACCCTGGCTCTGCCTCTTACTAGTCTTATAACTAGTTAACCCCTTGCTTTACTCAGATTACTCTGGGCCTCTCTGAGCCTCAGTTCTCACATCTGCAAAATGAAGCTAATCTGATCTAATAGGATGGTAGAATATTGCATGTAAAGGGCTCAACCAAGAACCTGACACAAATTAAGAACTCAGTGCACAGTTGATATTATAAATATTAGTTACTACTAGTATCATTAATAGGAAAGGTACACCAATAAATCAACACTAACTCTAGCCAAGTGAAGTGAAAAAAATAAAACACTGGTAACAGACATGTTTACTAAATGACAAAAACTAACTGAAAAGTAAAAAACTCAACGCATTTGCCATTCCTTTGGTCTCCATCATTCAAATCCACGTTTTTGGCTAAAGTGAAATTATCTGTTTGCATCTCTTTCACTCTTACTGAGCTCTGAGCTCCTTGGGAATCCATGATCACAGCCCACAGTCTCCTTTGAACCTGGATACAGCCTCCTAGTTCTTCTAATCTCTGCACTTCAGGGGCTTTAAACTCTGTGTTGATGAGAGAAGTCAAGTCCGATTCATCTTATGTCTTTAGCATTTGTCTAAAAGAAATTAATTAAATGAAGAAAGCGAATCACACTTTCTTCAACGGGCAGTACTGTACTCTGTCCTTATGTGTGTGTGCATGTCTGAGAATAGAAGCTAATGCAATCCAATTCACTACATCTGCATGGCACACATATTTACTGGCAGACATGAGTAAGAACTGAGGATATCATCTTCAGGCTGATGAAACCAGGATACAACATGATAATCTCAGTCCTCATTTGGTTCAACCCCCTTCAATGTGCTGAAAAGACAGAGACCCAGGATCACCCGGAAAAAGCAGAGGTGAGACTAGAACTTTTTTGTACCCTGCATGCTCACACAAGTCTGTTTCAGGAGCTTTTTCCCTTACAATGCAGCTTTGAACCACATCCAGAATGTGTAAGAAGAATGACCAGACAGGCTGGAATAACCACTTTTGTTTCAGCAGCAGCCAGACTCTGCTCAGTAGGTGTGGACAGGCTGCCAGCCTCACTGGGAAAGAACTAGTTTGGTCCTTGCGCAAGAAACCACCACTCCCATGAATGTGACTGAGGAACAGAGCTATTCCAGTGATACCTGACTGTGACATCTGGACTGCATTAATGCTAACAAGAAATGGCAAACTGAAAGACAGCCAGTCAAACTTCAGTGAACTGGAGAGAGGCAGTATGAACCAGCCAGACTGGCAAGACAGCTTGCTTTCCAGTCGAGCTGCGTTGTGGGGTATCTCAAGCAACTCTGGATGATGGTAAATCACTCAACAGGTATTTACTGAGCAACCACAATCTGCTGAGCTATGCTCTGGGGATACCGTGCTATGCTCTGGGGATACAGAACGACCTCATGCATTTTATTGCATAATGAAAAGAGCAGCTTTAGGGAAGGAATTCTCTCATTACTCTTCTCCTTACCCTGAGTATTGCCTCCTTCCCCCAAAAAACCTGAGAAGAGGGCTCCTCCTCCCACTTCTCCTGTCTCACATCTATGTTTGTTTCCAACCCTCCCCTCAACACTCCATTAATCAGCTCCTTTATCAACTTCTGCTCTTGTTTTTTTCTCATTATGTATTAAACATTCTCAAGCATGTCAATTACATATATGTTCCCCTCTACCTCTCAGTTCTCTCTTCACTGTGACTTCATAGTCAAGCTTTAGAGAAGGTATTATGTTTCTTTGCTCAGCTGGACTGAACCAAACCTGCTCCATCCTTCTGACCTCTCAGCCTTCCAACAGGCTGCTCCCTCTCAGCTTTGTCTTCCTCCAATTTCCTTCTCGGCCTAATTAACTCCTATCATTCATTCAGATTTGTCTCAGGGTCACCTTCTCCCAGAAAGCCTCCCCTGACCTCCCAGCTGGTATAGATGCCTCTGCTCAGTGCTTGTACAGCATCTAGGTGAGTTCATCGAGAACATTCCATTTTGCTTGGCTTCTGTCTCCTCTGGAAGATTCGCAGTTCACCGAAGGGAGAGGTTGTCTCTGGATCCTTAGTTCCTAGTGACTACTGAGCTCTCAATCACTGTTTGTGGACCAAATGAGAAATGAAGAAATGCGAAGAAGACCTAGAGTGGCTCACAGTGTGGGAAGAGAACATGTGTATAATGCTTAGATTAAAAACATTTTCCACGTATACATTTTATGTGATTTTCCTAATCCTTCAGGGCAAACGGTGTTATTTTTAATCTTCTTTTCAGTTGAAGAAGCAATGATTCGAAATGATTACGAGGTCTGACTAGGGTCATACTGTGTCAGTGGTAGATCTAAGACTCAGATTCTGACCCTGAACTTTCCTCCTTTCTCCATTCACTGGAGAGCTCCTCTCTTCCTATTCAATGTACAAAACACTTTATAAACTCTCTGCATGGAAAGCTGGTATCTGTAAACTAATCTGCTTGCCTTGTGCCTAACCAAACACTTATTAGAAAGAACATAAATGAATTCTGTTTAACTTTAACAAAAGAAGTAAATCTAGAAAAGGAAATAAGATAGCCAGGACAGCAGAGATAGCACTTCTACCTTCCCTCGGTGGGATGGATGAACATAAATTACACACTTCCATGAAACCTACAAAATATCTCAAAAATAGGGCTCATGATGACATGGCTACACTCCCCGTGAGTCATTCATTATTAAACCCAGGAAATCACCATCCTATCTGGTGGGGCAGCAATGAACGCGGTTTTCATCAAGAATACCGTTGATAGGCAGCAAGTCCTACATCTCCGACAAGCTGTTAACACTCCCTCAGCCCCTCCGGGCCTCACGCCCCTGTCCATTCAGTGAACTGCACGTGATCCACCACTCTAATTCCTCTGTTGCTGAAACTTCTACTGGCTTGTCCCATTGTCCTTCCATTGCAGTCATTTGGAAAAACTCAATCCTGGGCTAATCCAACTATCTGCCTTCTTGGTTCCTACACCCAGGTTTCTAAACATAAATGAAGAAAAAGCATTCAACTGTGTGGACCAGTATTTATGGACTCTGGCCTCAGATGAGCCTGTCCAGCTCTCCGCCCCCCCGCTTCAAGGCCAATTTCTTAGGAAATATGTCTGTTTCCTCCTTTTAGTTCATCACTCCTCCCCTCATTCTTCAATCTACTGCAGCTGGATTCCACCTCCACACTCTATCAGCTTTCTCAAAGTTCATAACACCAGAATGTCATGTAATCTCAAGGCTACCTCCCTATTCTTACCTCACTAAAACCTTTCTATTGCATACCTCTTGACTCCATTCTTAAGAGCTTCTTCTCTTGGCTTTCCTGTTGCCACACTTTTCTAGTTTTTCTAATCCCTCACCAGCCACTGAGATGGAATTTTCTTTGAAGCTGTTCTTCTGCTCAGCGTTTACATGCTGGTATTCTTCAGGGTCCAAGGATCATTCTTGCCCATTCTGCCCATGTCTCAGGGTGGTCTCATTCATTCTAATGGTTACAGTCTGTGCTGATGTTTCCTTTCGTTGGTGTTTCTATGGCTCACAGGTGATATCACCATTGAGTATGCTCCCTTCTATTTGGCTTCTGTCTCCCCTAAGAGGCTCAGAGATCCCTGAAGGCAGAGGCCATCTCTGTATTTCCAGTCACTCGTGTCTCCTGGGCTTTCAGTAACTATTTCCACCCACCCTTGTTCTTTTCCCTAAGCTTCAGATCTACATGTCCAACTGCCTATGAACTTTCCCATTAGGTGCACTTGATATGCTCAAAACAGAATTCATCATCTCCCAAAGCCCAAAACATTTCCTCTTCCTGTGTTTCCTTCCTGAAGGAGTTGAAAACATCACCTACCCACCTGCAAAAACCAAATCCTGTAGCTCATCCTTAGCAATTGTCTTTCCCTAATTCTATACAGTCAATTAATAAGTCCTGCCAAATTCTAAGTATCTCTTCAGCATGACCACTATAATTTCTCTCTATAACCATGGCAGGTTTGAGGAAACAAAAAAAAAAAAAGTGAAGTGTAGCTGGGCATAGGGTACAGGGCAGGTGATGTGAAGGTACTTCGATTCTAACTGAGACTCCATTCACCACCTCCCATCCCTGCTCTTGATGCTGGAGGCCTGGAGCTACAAAGCATTCAATAATAGTAAGTTTGGGTTGCCCAAAATAAGATTTTGTGGAATAAGTAATACCACTTTCAATTGGTTATTTTCTTATTACCCAGCTAAACAATAGTGTCCTTTCACAAATAAAAAAGGATACACGGCTGCCCTGGCTGGCATGGCTCAGTGGACTGAGCGCCAGTGTGCAAACCAAAAGGTCTCCAGTTAAATTCCCAATCAGGGCACATGCCTGGGTTGGTGGCCAGGTCCCAGGTTAGGGGCTTGCAAGAGGCAACTGAACTATGTCTTTCTCCCTCCCTTCCAGTCTCTCTAAAATAAATGAATAAAATCTTAAACAGAAAACTGGCTCTACTCTCTTTATAAAGTCACTACAACGAACAATGACCCCCCGAGGAGTTTCAGCTGAGTGAAGTAATGCCTTAATGGGACCATCAGAGTTCAGTTCTGTCACACTGGAGACATTGCAATATTTCAGGTAAACAAGCTAAGATGGCTATTTGTAGGGGGTGAAGGTTAGGGGGAAGGAAGGGCAGAAGAGTAATGAAAATACTAGGTTTAAAAACACATGGCATAGTTGACAGATTATTGATTCATCATTAAAACATCATTAATATAAAGTTAATGAAAAACCACAATGTAATCAGGAAGAGCCTTAAGTCAGTAGCTTCTAAGAATTCATTTTTATGGCAGCTATATTTACCAAAAACTGTAATTAGTAACAAAAATCATTAAATGAATGATAATATGGAAGGATTTGGTCATACACAGTGAAAAGAGATAAGAAAAAAGTACTGGCAAAAATCTGCAAAGACAACTCTGTGACTGTACTAAAACCTTTGAGTTGTTCAATTTAAAGAGTGAATTTTATGATTTGTAAATTATATCCCAAATAAGCTGTTTTTTTAAAAAAAAATCTGCAAAGATACAGGAATAATGAGCAGAGTTGTAAAAAAATAAAAAAAAAAATCAATCAGCATATATCAGTACTCAAAGGAAGAACAGGTAATCTTCCTTGTTCCCACAGAAGAATAACAGCAGCAAAAAGCACTTTTACATTTCTTATTACAAAAGTAGACAAACTGCTACTTAGGACCAGAACCAAGAAACACACTGTCAAAACGCTTACAGAAAGCCACCTGTCAGTGCCTGCACTGAATACTGTTGTAGTGCCGCTGCCTTCATGTCTGAAGACTCTGCTCACTGAGTTGATGTTTTCACAAGCAGAACATCACATTGGGGAGCTTAAGCCAAACTGGTATGTTTTTTAAAAATTACAAAGGTGTTGTATCACAAAGAACTATTGTAAGCTCAGAAAACAAAGCATGCAAATCTTAATAACTAGAGAAATAATTAGATAAAGAAAAGATGAATTCTGAGTCAGTCATCATTTCCTTTTCAAGACAGCGTTCCAAGGAAAAGCACCGGTGACGGAAAGGAGAGCCCCGCTCCTAGCAGGCATGCACATTTGTGCTGGCGCTTGTGGGAACACCGGGTGAAAAAGGCAGGGTGAAAAATGTTTAGTTTGTAGCAGAAAATCAAGCAAAGGCACAGTCATTTCTAAATCACAAAAGAGGTAGATGCCAAAGTGGAAGGCAGGTGTGTGCTTAGAATTTGATTCACCAGAACAGAAACTGATCCTTTGATACTGCTTAGTTTTGGTTGATCAAGCAAAACAATTCAGCTGATAGGAAGCAACAGAAAAACCTATCCTTTAATTTCTATCCTCGAGATAGAGGATAATTCATACAAATCCAAGAACCCAAACATAACTCACTTATGGTTTCAAAGGATGGACCACACTAAATCCACCGTGACTCAGCACATGGGTTTCACTTAATTAGGTTGTCTGAAACCAGGTTTGCAAAGTATGACTGACTACATATCATAAGAGCCAAAAAACATATAGACAAAATTAGGCAGGAAGGGTCCTAACCTTGGAGTCTTAAGTTTTAGATCGAATCTCAACTCTAAGGATTCCCTGCTCCAAGTAAACCAACTCAATCACTGTTGAAACCAAAGAGTTGCCTTTGATCTTTACATACCTACCTTAACATGCCAAGCATGCAGTTGGTATTCAATAAATGATTTGCAGCTAACATTTAGCAAGTACTTACTAAGTACTTTATATGCATACTATCATTGCATCATCACAATAGCCTTTTAAGTAGGTTTTTATACTATCTGCGTATCACAAATTCAGAAACTAAGGTTTAGAGAGATTAGCAATGCACCCAGGTGAATCAACTGCTGGGTGGCAGAGACAGAGAACTGCAAGGTCCAGGTTCTTCATCCATCAGTGTGTACTGCTGCCTCTCTAAACCCAACTAGGCACCCTGTGAAGTAATCACAGTCATCAATGAACATGTGAGGCTCCTCCAGTTGATTTATTGCTCACCTTTTCCTAGCACCTGTCTCCTTGGGAGCATGGGCAGTAAAAACCTTGAGAGCCTCGCTACCCCAAGTGTGGTGCATGGACCTGGAGCACCTTGAGAAGCCTGATGCACATGCAGAAGCTTGGCCACATCCCAGGATCAGAATCTGCATTTTATTAAGATACCCAGGTGATGCGTATGGACATCAGCTTGAAAGGCACTGGTTTTAGACTAGCTCCAAAATGATATATTTGCTTTAATGACAGAAAGAAGAAGGTCTGAGAAGCAAAATATGACCGAAGTGTTAGACTCAGTGAGAACAAAGCCAGCTTCCTAGGGCTGTATCAGGACCCTACCTTACCCAAATAATGGCACACATCAATCTATAAAGGACCTGTAAAGATCCCTAGGGAACGGATCACAGAGGCAACAGCTGAAACTATGGGGAGCCTGCCTATAGTTAGTTCCTCTCCCTGCTAGAACTTCCAAACCTGTGTCTTTAGAAGCATGTATCATGAAGCACATAAAAATATATTAGGACTTTGGCAAATAATCACTCATCAGGCGAAGAGCAGAGCTGTGCTGTGGACTGATAAAACTCAACATCTGTAATTTCTACCACCTTCGTTCATGGTCCAGGAGTCACTTCTTATCAAGGTAACTTATCCTTTTGAACATTAACACATTTTTAAAGCACAACATAACACTAAAGTAAACTTAAAGTTGAGCTATTTCAATAGGGTTTGTGGTCTTCTTTTAAGTGGCACACCTGCATTTTGAGACAAAGTAGCCTGTCTTTTTAGCCAAGAAGTGCAGGGCAGGAACCATCCTCTCACAGGGGACGTGAGCGACCTTGGCCTATGAGCCAGAATCTAAGGAAGCATCAGAGGGAGCTAACCTTTACTCAGTATTTCTTACCTGTTTAAACAGAGTTAGGACACCCAGCAATTCCACATTTAAAAGCCATACACATAACTGAAAGTGGTCTTAGTAGAAGGTAAGATATATATTTAACTTTTTCCTTTATTCCCATTTTAAAAATTAAAAGTAAAATACATTTATTTCCTGGTTGCAAGTCTATACTTCCTGGAGCTAACAGCGGCATTGCACATGGGTAGAAATTCTCTTCTTCAGTTATATCATTTCGCATTTGAAATCTACTCGGCAGGTTCCTCTCCTTAAACCCTTCAATTATAGGTACTTGACACTTTCTGCTTCCTCACTGTCTTCATCTAGGGGGAACGAGAACAATTAGACTGGATTCCTTGCTAACTAATGATTACATCCAGATACAGGGGTGTCCAACCTGCAGCCAACAGGCCTCATGCAGCCCAGGATGGCTGTGAATGTGGCCTAACACAAAATCGTACATTTACTTAAAACTTTATGAGATGCTTTTGTTATTACATGTCACAATGTATTCAATGTGTGGCCCAGGACAACTCTTCTTCCAGTGTGGCCCAGAAATGCCAAAAGGTTGGACACCCCTGTTAGAAGGTTTGCCTTCAACCACAAAGGAACTAAAAAAAAAAAAAACAACTGCTTTTAATTCTCTACCTACTTATTCTGTTACTGTCATGAATCGTCCTCCAGATACAGAGATTTTCCTATAAACTGCATCAAATAACTCAGGGTTTGACAATAAAGGGAACATGAATGACATGAGCCTCGTCACAGTCAGAGGGCAGGCGGGAAGCAGAGCAAAGTTTAGGGCAGCGTGGCCCCGAGGACTCGACTCCGAGCTGAGTCCAGAGGCCATGGAAATGGGAGGTGTCTGGTAACTATGAAGGAGCAATAAAAGAGCAACCCACAAGCTGGGTCAGCCCAGGATGGGGACTTCAGGAGTCCCAGGAGAGAATCAAATGCATGAGTTTTTCACAGATTCCCAGTCCGAATGAGACCAGTAATGGATTTCATTTAGAACTTATAAGGAGGGTGCTAAACCAACCTCACTGCTAGTGACATCATTGATGAATATACCACTTTCAAGCATAATTTAGTAATATGTTTGTAGAGCCACAAAAACACTTACACTCTTTGATCTGGTAATAAACACTCTTAAAAGACAGGGACAGCAAAAGGCAAATTTAAGTCATGAGACCATAAAAACCCTAGAAGGAAACACAGACAGTAAAATCTCAGATACCCCTCACAGCAATGTTTTTGCTGATATCTCCTCAGGAAAGGGAAACAAAGGAAAAAAATAAACAAATAGGACTACATCAAACTAAAAAGCTTTTGTACAGCAAGAGAAACTATCAACAAAATGAAAAGGAAACCCAATGACACATCGGATAAGGGGCTAATTTCCAAAATATATAAAGAACTTATACAACTCAACAGCAGGATGACGAACAACCCAATTAAAAAAATTGGCAAAGGACCTGAATAGACGTTTCTCCATACAGGACAGATGGCCAACGGACATATGAAAAAATATTCAACATCACTTATCATCAGAGAAATGCAAATTACAACCACAATGTGATATCAGAATGGCTCTCATCAATAAATCAACAAACAATAAGTGCTGGAGAGGATGTGGAGAAAAGGGAGCCCTCATGCACTGTTGGTGGAAATGCAGACAGGTGCAGCCACTACAAAAAACAGTATAGAGTTTCCTCAAAAAATTAAAGATGGAACTGTCTTTTGATCCAGTGATCCCACTTCTGGGAGTATATACTAAGAATCCTGAAACACTAATGCAAAAGAATATATGTATCTCTATGTTCATAGCAGTGTCATTTATAATAGCAAAGATCTGGAAACAGCCCAAGTGCCCATCATTAGATGAGTGGATGAAAAAGCTGTGGTACATTTACACAACGGAATACTACCCAACCATATAAAAAAAGAAGAAAATCTTACCCTTTACAACACCATAGATGGACCTGGAGAGTATTAGACTAAATAAAATAAGTCAGAGAAAGAGAAATACCATATAATCTCACTTATATATGAAATCTAACGAATAAAACAAATTGATGAACAAAATAGAAACAGAAACATGGATACATGGAGCAGACTGACAGCTGTCAGAGGGGAGGGATGTTAGGCGGCTGGATGAAAGAAGGTAAAGGGATTAGGCAAAATATATATATTATTTATATTATATGCATTGTATTATAATATAAATAATATATATTATAAGCAAAAAATATATGTATATATATATATAATGAGGTCTGTCCAGAAAAGTCTAACCATTGCTAATATCATGAGAATGGTTTGCGTGACATCAATGTAAACTGGCAGTCAAGGAGAGTGGACTGTGCATGGGGATGAACAACGATGACTTCACTGTACGAGTAAGTGGGGTGGTAGATGTCATTGAGGGAGCATGTGTACTGTGTGGCCGTCACATTCAAACTGAGGGAGTAAGTAGAGCAATGAATCTGCATCAGAGTTTGCGTTAAGATTGGAAAGTCCTCTGTAGAAGCTATTTGGATGATTCAGAAGGTCACAGCTATGGGCAACTTGTGATTAGCTACTTCATCACGACAATGTTCCCACTCATCCATCACGAGTTTTCTCATGATGGATGAGAAAAAACTCTGTCTCATGCAGAGTTTTTTGGCAAAACATCAAATCCCCAAAGTGACTAAGCCCCCTACAGCCCAGATTTGGTGCCCTGTGCCTTCTGGCTTTTCCCAAAACTAAATTGCCTTTGAAAGGAAAGAGATTTCAAACTATCAATGAGATTCAGGAATATATGATGGATGGCAGTTGGGAGAACTGTGTGGGGTCCCAAGGTGCCTGCTTTGCAGGGGTCTGAGATATCATTGTCCTATGTACATTGTTTCTTGTATTTTGTATCTTCTTCAATAAATGTCTATTTTTCATATTGCATGGCTGGATACATTTTGGACAGACCTTGTATGTGTTAGACCTGGTGGAGACACAGACAACAGTGGTGATGGTGAGAGGGAAAGGGGAATGAGTGGTAGGCAGAGGTGGACAAAAGGCGGGAAACGGGGATGGAAAGAGACTTTGCTTGGGGCAATGGGCACGTGGTGCAGATATTTTATTGAATTGTACACTCCAAACCTCTATGGATTTGTGAACCAATGCCACCCCAAACAGTTCAGTTAAAAAAAAAGATGGGGAAAGGAACATGCAGAAAGTTGCTCCCTATCAAGAATAAAGGTAGACATCTGCCTTTAGGTTTAAACACACAAGTACAGGCTGGTTGCCTGGGTTGACAGCTGTTTTGTGAGAAAGGCTTGGGAATTTGGGATGAGGCAGTTAACCTCACTCTAGGGCTCCTTGCGTGGGAGCAGCATGGACAGTGGGAGCACACACTGCAATCCCTAGAGCTGGGAGTGGGTCCCGGTTCTCCCTTCTGTAGACTGTGGCAGGTGACTCAAATTCCATAAGCTTGGTTTCCTCATCTGTAGAATGAAAATACCGTATTGCCATGATTCTAAGATGTATTTTCTGCCCCCTCCCCCGACACATACACACTAACTTTTTCTCAAACTGACATGACTCCTGTACTTTTTGTCTACCTTTAATGTGATGGTATTTGCCTTGAAAAACTGAAATTTGGTGGTGTGTCTTGCCATGAACTGTGTCCTAGAATCAAGGAAATAGCAATGCCCACCTCAGTATTGTTACGAAGATTAAATGACATAATATATATAAGGCGCTTTGACACACTGCCTAGAAAACAGTAACTGTTCAAAAGTGACACATATTAATATTATTATTTTTGAAAGGTCTGATGCACCTTGGGATACATTATCAGAAAAACAGCAGCCAGGAAGCAGCCACGAATCCCAGCCTGCTAGTCAGTCCACACTTGCTTAGTCTGAGGATCACAGAGCAACAAGGTACACCATGGGTAGTCAGAGAATAAGGGCCAGGTTGGAGAAGAGTTTGAAAAACATGCATTATGAGAAATGGTGGAGCAAATCTGGAGTTTTTAGGCTGAACCAAGATGAGAGGCCTTTCGAACACCTCAAGACCTAAGGGTGTCAGTAGAAGTCTCCTCTGCAGTTCCAGGGGCTAGAGCTGGAACACAAGGATGGATGCTCTAGAGAGGCCATGCCACTTCAGCATAAAAGATAACTTTCTAACACATTGAGCTCTCTAGCAGAGAAAGAACCCTGGGAAATGGTGAGCTCCCCAAAACAGGAAGCATGCAATTAGAGCCTGGACAGCACGAGTTTGGCACTCTCCAGAAAGGCTTCCTTCCTGGTCTCCTGGACTGCACCCTGTGTCCACTTCAACTCTGGAATTCCACACTTGACTCTTCCTCCTGTAGACCTGGGCTGGACCTCTGGGGGCCACTGAGAGTACGAGTACCCCTAGGCCTCCATTAGCACAGGTTGATGGGAGGGAAAAGTTAGCACTAAACCGGAAAAAAGGAAAGGGAAAAGATGATGAATTTCCTGGGTGGTCTAGTATTGTAACAACTCACATGGAAGGCAAGACTCAGTCTGGATGTTGAAGACTGACAAATTCAACCTCAGGTAGCAAGAGGCAGTGTCTCTAGGGGCCATGGAGTGGAGAAGTATGAAGTCTAGCCTTCAGAGTAGGCACTTTGCAAATCCTGAGACAGCTACCACCAGCAGCATACCTGACCTACTCCATGTAGAATCCTCAATCCAGTTGGGGCCTAATGAGCATTAAGATGCAGACCAGCCCTGGCTGGTGTGGCTCAGTGGATTGAGTGCTCGCCTGTGAACCAAAGAGTCACCAGTACAATTCCCAATCTATGGCCCATGCCTGGGTTGCAGGCCAGGTCCCCACTAGGGGACGTACAAGACACAACCACACGTTGATGTTTCTCTCCCTCTCTTTCTCCCTCCCTTCCCCTCTCTAAAAATAAAAATAAAATCTTAAAAAAAAAAAGATGCAGGCAGACTTCCAGCCAAGATGGAGGCATAGGTAGACACACTGTGCCTCATCACACAACCAAAATAAGGGCAACAAAAAAATTAGAAACAAAAAACCAACCAGAACTGACAGAAAATTGAACTGTACAGAAGTCCGACAACCAAGGAGTTAAAACAGACACATTCATCCAGACCACTAGGAAGAGCGAGTTGGGTGGCTGGGCAGAGAGGGGTCGCAGAAAAAAAGTGGCAGCTTGTGGACCCCGAGCGGGCAGTGGCTGGCAGACCCAGCAAGGGCAGCAAGGCAGCTGGCTGACTGGGTGGTCCTACATTTGCCCACAGATAAACCAGGCAAAACTGGGGAGCAAGACAGACCACACAACCCAGGGTCACAGCCTGGGAAAATAAAGCCTAAAAGCACAGATTGAAAACACCTGTGGGGGCTGAAGTGCTGGGAGAGACTCCCAGCCTCACAGGAGAGTTCATTGGAGCCTCACAGGGTCCTACAATGTACACAAACCCACCCACACGGGAATCAGCACCAGAAGGGCCCAGTTTGCTTGTGGGAAGCAGTGGAAGGGACTGAAATCTGGCAGAGAGCAGAGCAAGAGCCACTGTTCCCTCTCGGACCCCGCCCCCACATACAATGTAACAACCCAGAGACTGGGTTGACCCACCCCGGTGAATGCCTAAGGCTCCACCCTCATAAGTAACACGTGCACTGAGACCAAAAAAAAAAAAAAAAAAAAAAAGGGCCCAAACGTAAGAACAGATCAAAGCCCCAGAGCTAATTCATCTAAGCGACCAAGAGATAGCCAACCTATCACATGCACAGTTCAAAGCCCTGGTGATCAGGATGCTCACAGAATTGGTTGATTTTGCTTACAAATTAGATGAACAAATGAAGGCTGCAATAAGTGAAATGAAGAAAAATGTACAGGGAACCAATAGTGATGGGAGGAAAACTGGGACTCAAATCAATGGAGTGGACCAGAAGGAAGGAAGAAAGAAATATCCAATCAGAAAAGAATGAAGAAACAAGAATTCAAAAAAATGAGGAGAGGCTTAGGAACCTCCAGGACATCTTTAAATGCCCCAACATCCGAATTATAGGGGTACCAGAAGGGGAAGAGGAAAAGCAACAAGTGGAAAACTTATTTGAACAAATAATAATGTTCAAATAATTTAACAATTTTTAACAATTAAAAAATAAAGGAAAACTTCCCCAATCTGGCAAAGGAAATAGACTTCCAGGAAGTTCAGGAAGCTCACAGAGTCCCAAAGAAGGTGGACCCAAGGTAGAACACACCAAGGCACATCATAATTACATTAGCCAAGATTAAAATGAAGGAGAGAATTCTAGAAGCAGCAAGGGATAAGGGGACAGTCATGTACAAAGGAGTTCCCATCAGACTGTCAGCTGATTTCTCAAAAGAGACCTTCCAGGCAAGAAGGGGTTGGAAAGAAGTATTCCAAGTCATGAAAGACAAGGACCTACACCCAAGATTGCTCTATCCAGCAAAGCTTTCATTTAGAATGGAAGGGAAGATAAAGTGCTTCTCAGATAAGGTCAAGTTCAAGGAGTTCATCATCACCAAGCCCTTATTCTATGAAATGTTAAAGGGACTTATCTAAGAAAAAGAAGATAAAAAATATGAACAGTAAAATGACAGCAAACTCACAGATATTAACAACCACACCTAAAACAAAAGCAAAAGCAAACTAAGCAAACAACTAGAACAGGAAAAGAACCACAGAAACGCAGATCACCTAAGGGTTAGCAACAGGGGAGTGGAAGGAGGAAAGGGGGGGAAAAGGTACAGAGAATAAGTAGCATAGACGGTAGGTAGAAAATAGACAGGGGGAGGGCAAGAACAGTGTGGGAAATGTAGAAGCTAAAGAACTTATGACATATGTACATGAACTAAAGGGGGGGAATGTGGAGGGGGGATTATGCAGGGTGGAGGGGAATGAAGGGGGGAATGGGACAACTGTAATAGCATAATCAATAAAATATATTTAAAAAAGGATGCAGATGAGTTTTATGCATTACAGCAAACTCTTGGTGAGATCCCATTCTTTTCTTCACATGTAGGCCAGCTCCCTTGTTGCCCCAGTTACGCTCTTTCCACAAAAAATAAAATCACAATGAAACACTACTAAAAAATATTACCCCTGTACCTATGCATTAAGGAAAAACCTCTACCCATACTCAGGGAAAAACTGGTAAGATCTCAGATTAGAATGGAAGCATAACTTTGGACTGTATCTTCTTATCAGCATTCACTTGAATACTGGTACTAAGCTCAATGAGAACTTTGTGATTCAATCACACTGTCAATGTTATAATCAGTTTATCTAAATCTCTCCGATCAAAGGTGGTGGGTATCAGCCTTGTCCAACAAACAAGCATCTTGCTTACCTACACTGGGCAATCAGTGTACGGTTTTAACAAGTCAAAATGAATGTCACAGTGACAGAGCAAAAGGTCTTCACAAACACAGTCTTATTCCCCAGATGATACTACTCCTGGTCCTCAGTCAATCAAGGCTTACCCCAACTATCGTCCAAAGAATTTCTTATAACTGATATCTCTGTAGAACCAGATGCGGTTAGAAATCCATATGACATAAGATCAAAATTCTCACTTCCACTCTGCACTGACCTTGTATCAGGTGCTAGGATGGGGTTTAGGAGCACAAATCAGTGGTGCTTCATCAGTGACTCATGGTCCAGGGGAGGAAATGGGCTGTTAACAGTTCTCAGAGTGTGAAGTGAAGTCTGCCCCCACCCCCAACGGAAGCAGCACTCCATCTGAGGACTGGGGGAAGCGGCTGCTGGAAAGGCACATTGGAAAGGAATCTTGAAGACCACACAGGAGTTCACTGAGCACACTCAGAAGCACATCCCAGGAAAAAGAAACAGCTACGGTGTCTTGGACTATGTAATCTAAAGAACAATAAATCCTAACCCTGATGTCTAAGCACGGGAGCAAAGTAGAGGGAGGGCCACGGTGACCATCATCAGATACCTGGGGGACCGTCTGTCCAGGCACTGCTCCTCCCACGTGGAAGAGACTGTGAGAATCCAGGGAGGAGGGTACCCACAAGACTGTGCATTCAGTTCACTATGTGTGAGAACATTCCAGGAAACAGAACTATTAAGTAAGGAAATGACTTGCTTTGAGCGGGCAAGTTTACATCACAATTACATAGTTTTAGAGTCAGTCTGGGTTCTAATTCTGAGTTCATAGTAAGTGCTTAATAAATAGTAGCTGTACATACTGGGAGCTGTTGACCTTGCCCTGCACACTGTGAGTTCCAACACCACACCCGCTGTCCTCTGTGGCCATGTCTCCTCATGGGGTAGCAAGGTGGACTACAGACTATCAAAGCTTCCCCGCACCCCCAGCCTGGGGCTCTCATTGGATTATTTCCACCCATCTCTGATCTGGCATTTTTCCCTCAGCTCACCAGCAAAGACACTAAAGAAATGTCTATTGAAAACCTGCTACATAAATGTTAGCTATCATTACTATTGTTATTATCCTTTCCTCTGATAGTATTTTTCTACTAACTTTATCATACCTGATTTTGTTTCAGTCCTGTGTGTGCATGTGTGTGTGTTTAATGGAATGCAAATATTCTTGCAAGACAACTCAGATCCTTAATAGGACATAGATACAGTAATAAAAAATGAAATAACATTCTACAGTTTTTTTAAAATGACACTAATAACAATAGCTAACCTTCACTTAACACTTATTAAGCACCAAGCACTGTGGTAGATCTTTTATATACATTGTTTCATTAATTCTCATACGAACCCTACAAGGTAAGTGCTAATATTATAATCCCCATTTTATTCATAAGGAAATTGAGTCTTAGAAAAGTCAAGTAATTCACTAAGCAGTGGTCTAACCTAACAATTTTGCAATGTAGCTTATAACTCATATTAATAGATATGTACTCCCATGAGTTTGTTTAATTTGAATATTTTTATTTGAATCTTAAGAAGAGGAACTTCAGCTTCCAGTCAAGATGTTGGCATAGTCAGAAATGGCTCACCTCTTCACACAACCACACCAAGATTAAAACTAACATATAGAACAACCATCACTCAGAACTGTCAGAAATCAAGTTGAATGGAAGTCTGACAACTACGGAATTAAAGAAACCATGTCCATCCAGACTGGCAGGAGGGGCACAGACAAGGAACAGGCTGGTCTCTCACTCACGTGTGGTGGGTAAAAATTTGGGAGGGATATCTTGGGAGCAAGGAGTCCCGCCCTCACACCAGAACGCCCAGCCCTCTGGGTTCCAGAGACAGGAAGATAAATCCCCACAACTTGTGGCTGCAAAAACCAGTGGGGAATGAGTCGATGGAAGAAACCTTGTGGAGGCCCAAGCAGTTCCTCTTAAAGAACCCACACAAAGACTCACCTGCTCAGACTCACCTCCTCCGAGGTGCAGCTTGAAAGGCACCAGTGGTATACAGGGAGAAACTGAGGTGTCTGGCATCAAGGTGAACAGAGGCCATTGTCCCTTTTCTGAACCCTCCCCCCACAGAGCCAGAAGGCTGGTGCCATATCTGAGACTCCATCAACCTGGCTGACACTGCTTGACCTGCCTGGGAGATCCCCAGAGACTCCACTCCACCCAACTTACAGATCCACCCAAGCTGCTTTTCCACGTGAATGGCAAGTCTTGGCTCCTGGTTCACAACTTCCTAAATCCCCTCAAACAAGCAACAGCTGGCCTCAGTGAGCCCCAGGCCTGGCACTAGCAGCAGCCAGCATAGATTCACAGCTTGGCTTCCCCTGGGAATCTCCAAGCCCAGCACAAGTAGAAGCCATCTCAGGTTGCTTTATAGCTCAGGCAGGGTAGCCCTGAGGAAACACAGGTGGGGGTTGATCTTGGCCTGCACCACCTGGGAAACCTCAGGGCCAGCACACCCAGTAGACAGCTACAGATCATGTCAGAGCACCACCACCCTGCCCCTACATGGCTGATGCTCCACAGAGGGTGAAGATTGGTGGTAAATGGTCACAGCCAATTCTTCCAGCTGACTGGCCTGGGCAAATCCCTCCTATGGATCTGCTAACAGCAACCAAGGCTCAACTACAACAGGAGGGTGTACTCAGCCTACACAAAGGGTGCACCTTGAGCAGCCAGCTTGACTGATAAGGGAGACTGTGCCACTGGACCCTACAGGGCACCTACTACATTAGGCCACACTACCAAGACAGGGAGTTACAGCAGCACCACCTAATACATAGAAACAAACACAGGGAAGCTGCCAGAACAAGGACACACAAAAACATGGCCCAAATGAAAGAACAGACCAAAACTCCAGAAAAAGAGCTAAATGAAATGGAGGTAAGCAATCTATCAGATGCAAAGTTCAAAACACTTGTTATAAGGATGCTCAAGGAACTTAGTGAGGACCTCAATAGCATAAAAAAGATACAATCAGAAATAAAGGATACATTAACCGAAATAAAGAACAATTTACAGGGAAACAACGGTGGATGAAGCTGAGAATCAAATCAATAATTTGGAACATAAGAAAGCAAAAAACAACCAATCAGAATAAAAAGAAAAAAGAATCCAAAAAAATTAGGATAGTATAAGCAGCCTCTAGGACAACTTCAAGAGGTCCCACATTTGTATCATAGGGGTGCCAGAAGAAGAAAAAGAGAAAAAGATTAGAAATCTATTTGGAAAAATAGTGAAAGAAAACTTCCTTAACCTGTTGAAGGAAACAGACGTGCAAGTCTAGGAAGCACAGAGAGTCCCACATAAGATGAATGCAAAGAGGCCCACTCCAAGGCACATCATTAGTAAAATGCCAAAGGTTAAAGATAGAGAATCTTAAAAGCAGCAAGGGAAGTTAGTTACCTACAGGGGAGTTCCCATAAGACTGACAGCTGATTTCTCAAAAGAAACTGCAGGCTAGAAGGGAGTGGCAAGAAATGTTCAAAGTCACGAAAAGCAGGGACCTACAGCTAAGACTGTCCTACCCAGCAAAGATATCATTTAGAATCAAAAAGCAGATAAAGAGCTCCCAGACAAGAAAAACTAAAGGAGTTCATCATCACCAAACCATTATTATGTGGAGTGTTAAAGGGACTTACTTAAAAGAAGAGCAAAACTAGGAACAATAAAATGGCAAAAATACATATCTATCAACAAATGAATATAAAAAAACCAACTACACAAACAGGAAGAACAGAGACAGAATCGGAAACTTCATAAACCACTTTTGACATGTTCAGTCAGTCACAGCACCATCTCCACAGACTGAACAATCTTTTTTTACATTTCAGTTGTGTTTTTTATCTTTGTTGAAATAATACAGCATAAGATGTGAAAAATGTATCTTCTTCCATCTTCAATATTAAAATGGCTGCATAAAAATCCACCAATTTTGATATTTTTAAATGCACACTGATATGACAGCTGTCACAATACGGTCTAATAAAATTGTTTTGAATGAAGTTAAAAGACAATTAAGCACTACTAGAGACACTGTACAAAAAGAAAAAATGTAATGGACTTTATGGCCAACCCACTAATACTGAATGCAAACTGTAACTGAATTAAATTTTTAAATTTTTTAAAAAGGGAAGAAATGTTCTACATTGACATTATGGTGATGGTTATACAACTGTGTCAATACACTAAAAACCACTGAATTGCACACTTTAACAGGATCAACTCTGCGACATGTAAGTTATATACTATCAATAAAGCTGTCAAGGAACAATGTCCAGGGTGCAGTATCAGTGATCTTTAGTCACTCGTGGGGCTGCTGTCTTCCAGAACAAACATGGAAACCAGATGTGCAATAAATAAGCCTATACCCAAGAACAAAACGGTCACACCACAATGATGAGAATACAAACCATGCCTGGGAAGTTGAAAGCTTTCCTAGGCAGTAGTAATAGGCCTTTAGGATCTTTCTCAAATGTCCTTAGGTAAGTGCTGAATGGTCTTAGCTTTTGATTTTTACCAACCCAGGAAAAATAGAAATATAATTTAATTCATCATTACTAAACTGTTTGTAAATTAACAGAATGGAATATTAAAAATAGCAGTGATGGGGGGAGTCAGAAGACCTCAAAAGATCCAAAAGTCTCCCATCGAATCCACTAGAACCTTGTGGTCTTTGGGACACAATCATTCCGGGCCTCATCTACAAAATGAGGAAGGAAAAGAATGAAGTCAACTCTCTCAGGTTCTCTTCCATCTTCATTATTCCAGTTAGACAATCTGTTCTAAGGACTGTCTCAATGTGACGTATCCCTTTCTAAACATTACCAACTGCTCTTGGACTAAGGAAGCATTATCACGACCCACTGGAAATCCATGAGTGTGTCTGTCCTGGACTGATGCTTCGAGCATTTAAATGAGCTTCGTCCCACACCCTTTTTAAAATAAACTATCTACTTTATCATTTTAATAGCTATGACATCTAAAATTTTCAACCTGATATATAAGAATCAAGAGAGTTTCTTACAATAATGCATAAACACAGCAAAATAATTGTTCTTCAAAGTAAAGGTATCCTCTCCTTTACAAAAATTGATCTTGCCTCAACTCTGGCCTGTCACTCCTAATCTATTTTAATTTTTACTATAAAAAATTAACTTTTCTCAAAACAAACCTTAAATTTATAAACTATAATATTTGAGGAAATTAAAATCATTCTTAGAGACACCAACTTAAATGGAGTACTCATATGGGTAATGTTAACCTAGTACTAAATTTGGGTATGACTTATTCTCATTTTTTTCCTATGAGTAGTTTTTATCTTTTTATTATAAAGAAATGATCTTTAAAATATTAATATGCAGAAAAACATAAGAAAAAATAAACTAGCAGAAATTGCCACCTTCAAAATAATCCCTAAACCCTATTAATTTAAGTTGACTACCCTTTCTGCTGTCTCCCTAAGCACTGCACACAAAGAGAGGTATGTTTTAAACATGGTCAGGTCTCTGATGTACACGTAGTTTGATATCCAGGGTTTTAACTTAAAGATCTAGCATCACCACTTCCTTCTACTATAACTTATCATAAGTAAAATTATAGTAGTTGCACAATGGTCCATCATGCAATTTTCCTGTTGTACTGTATGTTCCATTTCCACCTTTTCATGATAATAAATGATGCTTCAATGAGCATTTTTGTACTGAAAGCTTTCACACTCCTACCTAAAAAATTCCACTCTATTACTCTATTCCTTTTGTGATTTCTTCTCTTGGTTTTAGGAAGAGAAAATGCTTCCCCATCCAAAGATCAGAATTTTTCTTTGATTTCTTTTTTCCCCTTTTTTAAAACTTGGCTCCTTAATATTTTAATACATTGTTAACAATTCAAAACTTATTTATCACACGTTTAAGTTTAAGCCAAATGTAGGTTATTTGCCCAACATTTTCAAATGCACATTTATATTTTTAAAGGAAATACATAACCTCATACTCTTGGCTTTACACTAAGCCTCAGAAAAAGCCTTCAGGACTGACAAAATAACCAGAGCTTTGATTATCACAGGAAATTGCACCGGGTAGAAATGAGAAGGCACTCGCACAGGCCTAATTCAAGCTAAACAATAAGAACCAAGTTTCTAGCTTCAGTGTTTTATTATTTTGGACTTAAAAAATCTCAAGAGTTCCAAGACTAGCTTACGTAGTTGAAAGACAGTTCCCAATGCTGTGGGCTTATTCTCCAATGCGGACTGGTCACTATTGGTCTCATTTACTGACCACAGGCCACCTCCATATCCTGCCTTTGGTCAGCACACTCTTGCCATTGGTCACCAGCAGAAGAGTTGAGAAAGCAGAACACACACTCAACCCCGGCCCCCCACACCCAGTGGCAAAAGAACAGAAAGGCCATGCACGCCTTACCGGTCGGTGGCTGGTGGATCAATGGAAGCATCTTCAAGTATGAAGAGCAACTCAGATGTCAGTATTTACTTGGCTGCTTCTCATTGTTAATAAATCTCAGATTATATTTCCCAAGAACATCAACTTCTCATGTCAATTATTTTTTTCTCCACCACAGCACCCCTCCAAGGCACAATACTGTTACTGCTGCTCATTAGCTTCTACGACTTGAGACAAATTACATAACCTCCCTGAGACACTTTCCGCAATACAATACTAAAATGGGGATAATAAAGACATGGACCCCTCTGGGTGGTTGTGAGGATTAAATAAGAGGCTTAGAACAGACCTGCCCTTACGGAATGTCTTTGAGAGCTAGTTGTTGTTATTACTCTTAACCACTGCCTCAGGTACTCCTGCCTTGACTGCTGTTACCTCAGCCCTAGAAATGCCAGAGGGGAGACTTAAATTTATTTCTTCAGCAAGAGTGTGTAAAGTGGGAGGTCTGTGGTCAGATCAGACCTGGAGTAAAATCTATCCTCAGCCTTTGCAACGCCATTAGGAAGTCAGTGTGTACTGTCATGAACAAAACAGTGAGTTTCTGCGGGCATGGAATCACAGCCTCCCCCACTTTCTGTCCCTGCTCCCTGATTCGTAAGCACAAGATCCATGCACACAGCCATCTCCGGTGAGCAGGGCCAAGAGCAAGACCCCGGGGGTGTTAAGCGAGAAAAAGGTCTCAGCGGCCCAGCCCTGGTCGTGTCGCAGCCATCGCATGAATCCTCACAAGGCAGAACAGCAGAACGAGAGTCGACACCTTCCAAAAGGCACACAGTGAAGATCAAGACTATGGGCGGGAGTGAGAATGGTGTGGGGTGTGTGAGTGGAACAGGCCCACAGATGAAAATTTATCAAGGTTCAGCAGTCAGAAAAACACCTCTAATATCATCACAATGACCCCTACCTACTCATTTCTTTTTCAGAGTGCTTATGATCTTCTACTGACATTCAAGTTTCCCAATGTCTGGAGTGTGGGCCAACTCATGTTGAAGTAATTCACCTAAGGATGTGTGTCCAACGTCAAAACTCAAATTCACTTTAAAAGGAAATAAGGTTCACATGCTTCTGCATCATCAGCTAGGTTCACAAGCCTTCGACATTAACGAGACATCTGGAGTACTTGGGATAACAACAAGAAAGTACACTAGATAAAAAGTAACGAACTCAGCCCTGGTAGGGTGGCTCAGCTGGTTGAGTCGCTGTCCTGCACACCAAAAGTCGGCAGGTTCAACCCTGCTCAAGGCACAGGCCCAGGTTGCAGGTTTGATTCCGGTCGAGGCATGTACAGGAGGCTACCAATGGATGCTTCTCTCTCACATTGATGTTTTTCTCTCTCTCCTTTCCTCTCTCTAAAATCAATAAAAACATACCCTTAGGTGAACATTTATATATACATATACATGTTATATGTATGTATACATATACATGTTATATGTGTGTATACATATACATGTTATATGTGTGTATACATGTATATGTGTATATAAATTAACTCAAAGTGTAACTTTAAATGAGTGGAAATGAGAAAATGCCCATCCCTATTGATTTTTGCCAAAAGGCTGAAATGCAACAAAACGAAACTAGTCTGGCAAGACGAGAGCAAGAATTGCAATGCATGTTACAGACCTAGAATCAGGAATAAGATTTGCTGAAATACAGTATCCCAAAATTACAGATTTTGAGCACTCTGCAGTCTTTTTTCCTCCCCATGTTTGAAAGAAACTTATTTTAATGGATATTCTTTGGGAAAACCCTAAAATTTGGATTTTAGGGAGTTTCCCCTCTGAGTTTATCCTTTGCTTCATTGTTTATTTCTGTTTCTGATGAGTGGTATTTTGTTTTGTTATCTCCAGAAGAAAAGGACGTGAAGCATTTTCGAACACAAAAACTGAGACCTAGCGCACATAAATCAGCTTTTCCAGGCTGTCATCCATGCAAGATAAGCGCAAACAAGTAAAATGTCTTAACATTGTTCTTTTAAAATCATTGCGCAGCTACAATCAGATTGACAAAAGTCTTCCTTTAAGATTTAAATTAATAACACTAACTAGTGAATAGCACAAACACGCAGCAATAGCATATATAAAGCAAGTCATAGCTGGTAGAGCTGCTGCTAAGGAGAGGGCCTGCAGAGCAGGTCGGTGATGTGGCTGCACGGTTAGGTCTTAGGGGTTCGGGCTGCAGCCAGTTCTGGAGCCCTGAAGTGGCATGCAGTCATAAGTTGACAACTTCAGCCTCAGCAGGAATGGGAACTGGGTCCTTAAATCTTAGTAAATCACCTCAGAGATGTTTTTTAAGCACCTATTTCTGTCTCCATTCTCCCTTAATTTTATTAAACTGAGTTGAAGATAAGAGAACAGACCCCCTCCAAAACAATGTATTTCTCAGCAGGAAAAGAACAAACAAACAAACCCACAGGAGACTAAAATGGCAATAACAGAAGCACCGTAGCACATTTTAAAACATTAATACATTACCTTAAACAAAAGCACTCTTAAAATAACATAAGTCCAAAGCATATTTCCTAAAGTTTTGTAACCTTAAAACATCATCAAACTGAACCCGTGTTACAGAACAATTTTATGCTGGATGGCTTCAGTGACAGACTCACAAAGGAGAAATTGCTCTCTAGATCTTCAAGTTAAGAAAATTAAGGAAAATATTTTCACGATAGTTAGCTTTCCTGACTTAATTTCATTTTATTACTATTAGCAATCATCTTTATAGTCCTATCTACTCCTAGAGTAACCTTGGATTCTGAGGACTCACTCAAAAACAGTGACAATAAGGAAGGAATTCAGTCCAGCTTAATCCACCTGTACACACTGCCCACATCGGTTGTTAGGCAGGTATTTTATGAGGCATTCTAGAAAAATGCCCCATGTTTCAAAGAGAAAATTAAAACGATATTGTGGCTCCCTGTAACTCTCAGGAGTAGGCCTCAGGGAGAACCATGCGTCGGTCCGGAGTGCACGAGTGTGGGCGGAACGACACCGCTAGCTGGGGCGCAGCGCCTTGCTGCAGAACGTTCAAAAATAACCTGGAGCCAACTGTGTATACAATCACAGTTATGCCCAAAAGATTTAATGAGAGGACACCAAAAAGAGTAATTCTGAAAAAGGAACTGAAAACGCTTACAAACAAGAAGGAATCTCTAGACTGCAAATCCAACACACACAGGACTTTTCGTCTTGCATTCCACTGCATTTAAGAGTGTCAAACAATGCATATATTACAAGGACAATCATACCTCCCAACCTCCATTATTTTGTAAAAGGACACAGCAACATCACAAATGCTGTGCTGTCATTTCATTGCCCGGTGAGCACAGAAAGGATATCTGACATGCAGCACAAAGTCCAAAATGTTACGTACTAACCTGGTGCCCCTGTGAAAAGAGTCGCTTCATGCTGCTTCAAGGAAAGAATCCTTACCACGAAGCTAATCTCCAAAGCAGCTGATAGTCGAGAGGGGAAAAGCACTGACAGCCCTGAGAATCCACATGCACAGGGAAAGCAGTCTGTTCCCTGTTTTGGGCCGCCTCCCTAAAGGCAACTTAAGTCAAAGCCAAGCCCACAAAGCACTGTAGCCTATAAGCTTTAGTAATGAACTGGAAACCACACCCCACACGTTAACTAGACACTGGGCTATTGTGAGAAACATAAAATCCACAGACAGAATGAGCGGAGGCTTCAGGCTTTGTTTTTTTTTTTTGTACTTGCTGTCTAAGAAAACTGTAACACACAAACTTGAAGAGAATGCATACCCTTGTTCCCCTTCGGATACTCACCAAAGTGACTCACGTATTTTAAACAAGAGGAATACAGTCTGCCCTCCATTAGGGCGGGGAATTGAGTCTCACATTGTTACCCAAGTTGGGTGGTGGTGGTAGTAAAACACACAGCCCCGCAATGTCGCAAGAGGCACACGTGAAATTGCTGTTTCTGAGTCTCAAAGTTGCACGTTGTCCGTGTTTTTAGATTTTGGGGGAGTCACATTACAACAGTCTAAAACCTCATTAATCACTAAAGTCTAAAAGCTAGTTTAAGTTCAAGAAAAACATTTCTCAAAGAACCTGCAAACTTCTAATGCTTACTTGGTGTCTGTAAACCTGAAAATCACTCATAATTCAATCTCATACATATGTGATAAAAAGACTTTTGGTAATTTTTGAGTTTTTTATAGTTTAAAATGGAACTTAATGTGACTCAATATGGTTTCAAAGTATAGAATTTAAATATATTTTTCATTCTAGGAAAATAGAATTGATGATTTCCTTAAGGCATTTATATCTTAAAAGTCAATAATGTTCCAGCATACTGCCTAAGACAGAATAGGATTCCATAATATGCTTTTTAATATAATGTGTCTCCAATATACACAATTTTCCCCAAGTTTTCAATTCCTAGAAGAGTTTTAATTCTAATAGCTTGATTTCTATCTTATTTAAGTAAGAGCTTTATAACATAATGGTCCAAGTTACCTAACCTTATGGCTTCTTTTAAGCCATAAGATTGGATCAAATACTCCAAGAAAAACTTGATTCACTTGTTGCCAAACAGATTTACGTGTATTTCTGAAACAATTCAAGTTACTCAAAACCTATGAAACATAAGTCATCAGCCTGTGAGTTCAACAAGATCAGGCAGGAAAAACCCAGACTCCCTCACATCTGAGAGCCGCCTGCCTCCCCCACCCTCACCCAGGACTGGGTTCAATAGTGTCTCAGGGGGTCACGTGAGAATGAGGGAGCGACAGAGCCACCTCCAGTAGAAAACTACCCTAAAAAGGAGCCACTACCCCACCTGGTGGCAAAACTAAGAAAAGACTAGAACAGTTAAACTTTGAGGTCAGAAGAAAAACAAAAACACTAGATTATGAGAGTACATTAATGCCACATACAATGTGTAGTAAGTATCATGAAAAATTTTTCCCCACAAGAGATTATTTCTAGGGGATATGAAAATACTCATGCAAAAAAAGTATGTATATTCAAAACCATCTCTTTTATGTAGATCTGCTTTGCAAACATGTATGATAATTTGCATTCAAAGAGAAATCTTCTGATGAATAATATTGAACTTCTCCTTTACCCAAAGATCTGCAAAACAACAACAACAACAACAACAACAAAAAACCTGTGAAGTCCACGTAATCTCTGAAATGAAAGAAATATGGAAGTACCTCCAATTCATCTCGGTCACTGGTGGGATTGTATTTCCATCTTAGTACATTAAAAGGTTGTATTCTCAGGATTTTTCCTACCTTTTGTCAAAAAATATTTCATTTGTCTCATATTAATTGTTTCTGCTAAAATCAGACCTCCAATATCTATCTATGGATATGAGAACAATTAAACATTGGGTTTCAAATTACATTATGATCTTTACTAAAACTCCAGTAAAAATTAAAGAGTCTTAAATGAGCCCAAGTCACATTGCTAAAACTGAAACCAATAATTATTGCTAATGTTTAAGTTCTTACTACAAGTTAGCCCTGGTTCTAAAGTGTTTTATAAGTATTAACTTATTCAAAACTCACCACTCTATTATTATACCAGTTTTACAGATGAGAAAAGCAAGACACCTCAATTAGGGTATCATGCCAAGGTCAAATAGCTAGTGGTGGAGCTGGGATTAGACTCCAAGCAGTTTGCCTCTGAAGGCAGTGCTCCTAAGCACGTACTTTAATAATTCTGCCCCTGGAGTACCCAGCACTTGTGAAAGCTGGCCACGGTCTGGTCAAAGCACAGGAGGAGGAGATGGCTGGACAAGAACTGCTCTATAGACAGTCCTCGTGATGGCACAGGCTGGATATGAGAGGCTTTCCAGCAAAGCAGATGCAGAACTGAGACCTGAAGGCAATGTGGCAGGGAAGGCAATATGCCCAGGTAGAGGGCATTCACTGGCCCTGACAAAGCAAAGGAGAAAATGAGGAGCCAGCCGTTGGAGGGACCACACGGAGCTCAGGGAGGCTAGGGGACTTGCAAGGGCAGGAGGAACCACTGTGAGGAAGGCAGGAGTCCTCTGTTGTCACATCATGGAGGCAAAGCGATGTAGAGAGATTTTAGACCAGAAAGTGACCACATGCGCATGTTGGAAAGATAAGTAAGGAGAAACTAGGCTTTGCAGGGTAGGTAGAAATTTAGACGTTGCAGGTAAGGGGAAAGGCAGACCAGTGCTTCTAAACATACAAGGTTACATTTTCACAAACTTTATCAGAAAGGCTGGGGCAATAATCACGGGTGTTCACCAGCTCCTTTGTTCAAGTTCCGACTGGGACCTGAGCCACAGGGAGGTTGTTAACATCATCCACAGAGCTGGGGACACAGAAGGAAGAGGAGGCTGGCAGGAAGAGGGAGATGGGATGGCCAAGGTGAAGGGCTGGCTTCGGAGGCTGTGTATGAGTCCTGGGGGCCATCCGGGATGCAGGTGCAGCAGGAGATGCAGGGCTGGTGCTCCACCCAGTCCCCTGCCAGGACAGCAGGGCTACAGCTAGGACTCCGTGCTCAGGATGGTGGCCGCAGCTGGAGGGCAGCAGCAGGGCACGGTGACTTGGCCCCTGGCGAGTGCAGTGTCAGAGGAAAGGACGATGTTGTCCAAGAGTGGATTTCAGGGATCTCAGACTGAATTCAGGCTATGGGTGCGGGGAAATTTCATTTTAATTTTTACTAACTTCCAAAACTAGCCATCCCTGTGTCTTGTCACAACTAGAAATCGAAGAAATCCTATCGCATTACCAGTTGTTGCAAATATCTCAAAGTATCATTTCCACTCATGTCGCTTTAAAATTATAGTAGTTATTAGACCTACCACCAGCTCTTGATATGTAATGCATTAATAAAGACTGTATATTACAATATTACATTTTTAGTATATGTATTGATAATGATCTATTTATATATATAATATACTGGTTTCCTTCATAATCCTATGCATTCTGATTTTATGCACTTGCATTTATGCATTAAACATTAGTCTGAAAAGGGATTCATTAGCTTCACTAGAATGCCAAAGGGGTTCTGTGGCACAAACAAAAATGTGAAGAACATCTGATTTAAAGGGTAAAGAAAAACCCATAGGAAGACGTTTGAAAAAAATGCATCCAGAAAAGAAGGGACCTACAACGAGAGGACCCACGATTCAAACCCAGAACTTCTGACTTGTGCTCGTTCCTCCACCAACTCCACACCCTAAAATAATAAAACTAGCAATCCCTTCATTTGTGCCAATAAAGTGTTTTCACATGTATCACCTCATTAGCTAGTCACAAAGTCCCAAAGCAAGAAAAGGCAGATGCTAATCTCCCTGAGACCTCGGAAATCCAAAGCCCAAGAAGATGCCAGGCCCTGGGGCCAGAGCGCTGTACCAGTCCTGGAAGGGAGGCCAGGGCATCTTCCACTCCACCCAAGGAGCTACAGTCACGAGCACAGAGGAGTCCGAAGAAGTGCAGACCCCATAGAGAACATGAGCTAGAACCTGATCAGTAGAGAAAGGTCCAGAAGCCTGTTTGTCCTCAGGCTTCCATTTGCAAGCAAGGCAACAAGTTATCGGGATTCTTTGCTCAAAGCTCATTTATTTAGTTCTGATTAGTGATCCAGGGTGAATTACAAGATTTACAGTATTTCAACTGTTTAAGTTTCCTTTGGCTATAAGAAGAACAGAAGCCTGTACTTAAGCAATTAGTCTGAAATTAGACAAGCCGAAACAAGGCACGCTCTGTTTCCTCCTCACGGTGCCCACCAACTGGCGTCCATTATTTAATCTGTGACGCGTGTTGCCAGGGCAGCGCTAACGACAATGCCGCTCATTGTCTGCATGTCCACTCCCCTACTCTGTAACATCTGTCAGGGCTCATATCTACATTTTATTTTATTTTGTTCTCTTACTTTTTACAGGGTAATTTTCTTAACTACTACAAATTGCTCTGAAATCTATTCTGACCCTCCAAAGAGGCAACAAGATTTTATAACTTGGCAATAAAATCTGAAGGTGCACAAGCAGGCACCCTTTTAGGTTCCTGCAAATTTATACAAAATTATATCATGGGTGGCTAGATAATTTTTTATAACCTTATCAGTTCCCAGATTACTTTGGCCTCTCGTATAATGCACACTTCCCTTTCACACAATAATGAGAATGTGGCTTTACAAGACTGACATAATATGCTCTTCTGAAAAACAAGTTGAGTATTTAATACACATATTAAAATGTAACTTACTATGTTTATTGACTGACCTTGAAGTTCCAAGTTTCTCTACTCTTTTCTTTCTTTTTTAAATAAGGATACATAGTGAAATTCTCACTTGCCTCTAGTCACAGCCACCTAACAACTAGAGTGAAAATTCTTGTGGGTAAAAAAGAAAGTTCAAAATTGGTTTCCAGGCCTCTGGAACAGAGGAGAGGGTGGGGCCCCCAGCTGCTGCCTCTCTGTGGACACACAGACACGTGGACACGTGGACTCGGCACACCCATCCACTCAAAGTACAGTGGAAGGCAACAGCAGGAATGCCTGCACTGTGAGGAGAAGGGACTGAACCTGCAGCCACAAGCCCGTGGTATCTTACCTTCTAACCACCCAGAAGCACTTCCTTCCTTGCTTGCCCAATCTTAGAATGGGAGGGCTTCCTGTCACCCAGACAGTTCTTGTAGCCTGAAGCCACTTGCTTTAGTTCCTACCCTCTTTTCTCTGCGCTGCTCTCAAAGTGCTTCCGCACAAGACCCCTCCCTCCAGCCAAACCAGCTTAATCCATTTTTCAGCCCCTAGTTCTTCTTCCCCAACAAAATTTCAACCAGAATAGGTAATATGGGAATTTCCCTACCAATGCACTTCTCTCAAGCAAATGGTCTCGCCAAGCAAAAACATCTTACAGTACATTCAATACCTGGAAGTTGTCCCGTGCTAACTCCCTTCATTAATTGGTCATCATTGCTTAAACTTTCCAGCCTTGACCACCCATTGTTAACTAGTTCCTTGTGAATTCACTCAATTCATCCACCCAGCCATTCGTTAAATACTTACTGAGTGCACCTCTCCAGCAAAGTGCTAGGCACACAGCACACAACAGAGGATAAAGAAAGGTACTCTTGGCCCTGGGGAAGCTTACAGTTGAATTCTCTTGCCAATGACTTCTCATTCTGCTTCTTCATTGCTTTCGTCCTTCTGAGAGGCCCAAGGCCATGTGCCTATGCAGAAGTGCCCGCTAACAAGCAGGAACCAGTCGGGGGTTCTCCTGACTTTGTACAGTAAATTAGGCTGTCTGGTGAATTTCCTTCCTTAGGATATGGTCATCTGCGTTCAACACGGACCCACCTTCTGGATCAGTTATATTGAAATGGTCTGTTTGCACTAATTTCCCCCTTCTTTCTTGAGATCAAATTACTTTCCTTTGGCAATTCCTTCAGTTTTTTGGTTAAATAAATACCTGCGTGCCCACCGGTAGCTGGCGTTTCTCTCACACTGCAGCAGCTGGCTGTACAAGGGAAACCTCGTGGGCACTCTCCCCTCTGGGAGTCCATCCAAGCCTTTCTCCCTCTGCTTTCCCCCAGGTGTGGGAGAGAGGAGGGGAGGGGAGGAGAGGGGAGGAGAGGGGAGGGGAGACCATAATATTAACCTAAGAAAAAATGATACGGATTTGTGCATCAGAAAAGGAATCTAAAGTATATCTGCATACGTTATAACTCACTTAGATATCAACATGCCCAGGAAATAAAACTAGGGAGGTATTTTCCCTGCTAAATATCCACGCCGTGGTGTTCATGCTCACAGTGTGGTCTGTATGTGGGGGGCGGGTGCTATCGGGACAGGCTGATGCAAGTTAACACCAGAGCCTCCTGTGAAGCAGTAAGCACACTGAGCCTGCACCCTCATTGGAGAAAAGGGAATACCTTTTCCGTGATAATATAATGAAATTCAAATAACATGGGAATTTGTTTTTTTATGAAAAGGAATATTTTTTTAAGTATTTGTCATCCTTAAGTACAAAATGAACCTTTGTCTTTGTGAGTGCACTTGCAACTTCTCTTTGCAAGGCCTGAAAAGAGACTATGTGGACCTGTGAACTGATAAATTGGGTCAGAGAGGAAAAAGGAATGATCAGTTTACCAATTTGCAGAGAAAAGCAGGCCAGATTCACAAGGTAACACCACCCAGGAGGTGGTGGGGATGGGCTTTTCCTGATGCACAGAATTCCTGGATGGCTCATACCTGAGTTCAGTTAGTACGTCAGTAACCCAAACAGCTTGCCTCTGGTTTTCTAACAACCTGTCTCTCATTAGCTTCCCAAATAAAAGCCAAAACCAACAGACAAAAACAGCACAGCAACAAATAAAACAAAATACACTTTTATATACGTTTTTTTTTAATTGTGCTAAAAAACATTTTATGTCTCCTGCACACTGACCCAGAAAAGTACTGTCGAGATGATGGCGAGACTCAGTTTAGTCCTGGACCATGGAGCTTTGACGGTGACTGATGTTTGGTTCTTTACATCTATAAAAGCATATCACTGCTGAAGACGGTTTGAGAAGACAAAGAAGAGCAGTTATTACAGATCTATTTACACACTTCTGTTGCCAAGTCCAATGATCCATTTGCACTTAAATTCCCTGCTGCCAGGGAGTTGGTTTGCATCTGTTAATAAGACAGCTTATGGAAATTTTATTACTTCATTCCAATACCTACCGAGTTCCTACTATCTGCTATGCACTGTGAGGCACTGCAAATTCAAGAACAAATAAGACAGACTGTCTTCAGAAAGCTGGCAAACTCACAGAGAAAGCAGCCTCCATGGTCCACCCACGAACAAAAGTATACTGTGTACAAATGGAGCCGTGCATGCAAGTGCCATGCAAACGTGGAGAGAGGCAGGAGTGATTTAGCATGCAGGGAAAGTGGGTCGTAAGGGAAGACTCCAGAGAGGTGTAGGATGTTTCCCTATAAGTGGACAAGAGAGGAACAGCATCCTTGTCCAAGATCAGGAGAGCACCTGGCAGGCTGTGGCCCTGAGAATCCCTGCAGAGAGAGCAACAAAGACAGGGCCAGAGGGAGGGAGGGAAGGAGAGAGAGGGAGAGAGGAGGTGTGTATGTACACTGGGGAAGCTGGAAAAAGTTGAAAAAACATGTGAGAGCCACACTGAGAAAGGTCTTGCAATCATCTGACTCAGTGTTCTCCCAAAATTCTTATGTTGAAAGCATCACCCCCAGAAGTTTTGTTCTAGGAGATGGGGTCTTTGGGAGGTGTTTAAGCCATGAGGGTGGAACCCTCATAAATGAGATTACTGATTTATAAAAGAGCCTCCAGAGAGCTCCTAGGCGCCTTTAACAGCAGGGGGAGGACCTGGCTACAAACCAGGAAGAGGATCCTCACCAGAAGGGGGTTGTGCTGGTGTCTTAATCTTGGACTTCCTAGCCTCCAGAAGTGTGAGCAATACATTTCTGTTGTTTATAAGCTGCCCAGTTGGCAACAGTTTGTTATAACAGCCTGCACAAACTGAGACAGATCTGGAATGCCATGCTAAGGAGTTTTAGATCCAATCCTTGGTGATGGAAAGCACAGAAGGATTTTAGCTATAGAATAACATAATCTAATCTGTGATCTTCACAAAGATCACTCTGTGAAGCTGGAGGCAGAGAATCAGCAATATTCCAGGATTCCACAGTAGAAATGGAAAGAAGGCACTGAGGAGGTACTTAGTAACCAGCTGAGTTCGGGGACAGGGAGGCACTAGGGTCAAAGATGGCCACATTTCTTACTTAAACAGAAGTTTTGCCATGAGAACCCAGCCTCACCCAACTGCCATTCACAAATAAACATACACCAAAAGAAATAGAGTACATATTGAGAAAATTAATTCCTGCTTATATAAGGAAACATAGGAACAGAGTTCTATAATATGCCCCTTTTTTTAGAACTTTCATCCATGCACACAAGTCTCTATTAGCACCGACTATGGTGCCCGACATGGTGCTAGACACTGTACTGGGGACAGCATAGCAAACAAGACAACATGTCAGCTCTTTTGGGGATGGTGGGTGGGGGTGCTGCAGTAACAACTATATAACATAAAAGAGCTAGCTCAGCAGCAAATGAAAGCAAAGCAAAGTGACAGAGCAGGACAGGGTTCTATTCTAGAGATGGTCAGGAAAGGCCTCTCTGATTGGTGATATTTTAAGTAAAGATCTCAAGCAAGTGGGGAGGCAAACCCCACTGCAGTGGGACCCCTTCAGTTCATATCTCACTAACTGTAGCAACATTCACTGCATGCCTCAGAATCTGCATCCACATCCTGAAAGAGATCTGCTATGAAACCAGCCCCTAAGAGTTAGACCTGGGTCTCCCGTAGAATGTTCAGATGTGTTCTTGGAATTTTCTGTACAGATGCGGTCACATCCCTCCCTTCAAGTTCATGGCTATTAGATTCCTGCACTCGGTGCACACTACCTCCAGGGGCTTCATGTCTCCTGAGCTTACAGTCAAGACGGCGTCGTGAGGGCCGACAGAGTGACTTTGCCATTCACCCTGCCCACCCAACCACAGGACTGCTGAGTCTCATTTGACGTGGGACTGCCAGGGTCTAGCACTGAGCTTGGCACAGAGTGAAGAGTCAATAAACACTTAAACAAATGAATGAAGGTCCTGATTTCAAATCATATCTGAGGGAATAATATACTTAAATTTGTTAGAAAATCCATAATGTGTGTATCCTCTTCGCAGAAGTAAAACCACACATTTGCGACTCTGCCCTTACAAAAGTCACCAATTTCTCTTTTCAAGTAAATTTAAATCAGAAAACAGAACTGAGGACTTCTGGCCAAGATGGAGGCATAGATGGACACACTGTGCCTCCTCGCATGACCAAAATTAAGGACAACAAAGATTTAGAAACAAGAAAACAATCAGAACTGATAGAAAATTGAACTGTACAGAAGTCCCACAACCCTTCATCCAGACCAGTAAGAGGGGTGGAGTCGCAGCAGGAAAAAGTGGAGGTTGGCGGACCCCAGCGTGCAGGCAGCAGCTGGCAGACCCGGGGCACTGGGTGGCAATAGGCAGACCCAGTGAGACCGCGCTAGGTGGCTGGCTGACCAGACGGTCCCACATTCGCATGCAGATAATCCAGGTGAAGGGGAGTCAGCAGGAGGGACTGGAATCCCGGAGAGAGGGGAGCAAGTGCCATTGTAAAACAAAAGCAAACTAAGCAAACAGCTAGAACAGGAACAGAAACACAGAAATGGAGATCACATGGAGGGTTAGCAACAGGGGAGTGGGAGGAGGAGAGAGGGGGAAAGGTACAGAGAATGAGTAGCATAGAGGCTGGGTAGAAAATAGACAGGGGGAGGGAAAGAATAGTGTGGGAAATGTAGAAGCTAAAGAACTTATGACACATGGACATGAACTAAAGGGGGGAATGTGAGTGGGAGGGGCTGTGCAGGGTGCAGAAGAATGATGGGGGAGAAATGGGACAAGTGTAATATCATAATCAATAAAATATATTATAAAAAAGAAAACAGAACTGAGTTTTTTCAAATTCTGCCTTAAAACATTCCCACCTATATTTAATATAAAGAATATAAACACTTTGGAATTAGTGGTGATTGAATCACATTGTGAGTATACTAAAAATCACTGAATTGTACACTCTAAAAGGGTGTACAATTTATGAAATGTGAATCATATCTCAATAAAGCCATTAATTTTTATAAAAGAATTGAGGACTTTCAATAAAAGATCAACAAACATCTGAGTCTCATCAGCAAAAACAGATTTGCAATGCTACTAATTTTTGCTTTAATTACAAAAGCCATTATTGGTTTGGATAAAGAATGAATGTTAATATCTCTGTATAATCTCAACAGAAAGGTACAAATGAGCCCCGGTTGGTGTGGCTCAGTGGATTGAGTGCCAGCCTGCAAACCAAAGGGTTGTGGGTCTGATTCCCAGTTAGGGCCCATGCCTGGGTTGTGGGCCAGGTCCCTGGTTGGGGCCATGCAAGAGGCAACAACACATTGATGCTTCTCCTTCTCTTTCTCCCTCCTTTCCCTTCTCTCTAAAAATAGATAAATAAAATCTTTTTTTTAAAGGTACAAATGAGAAAAAATTTGTGCTATTAAAAATTATAAAATGGACAGTTTACCATTAGTTATGAAAGCAAATTTTAAATTCTATTCACTTTGATGAGTTCACAATGGCTGATGAGCTCAAAGCTCTTTAGTTACTTAATGAAAGCATCAAAAATAAAGTCTTAGCTATCTATGATAAACAGAGAGGGAAAACAAAGCAGAAAAAAAAGTAAAAAGCACAATTAATACCAGGTCCTCATTTTAGCTACCAATCATAGCATCAGGGCACCATCTGCCAGAATATCAGAAATAAAGAAACACTGACTTGTTTTCACTTTCTTTCCCTAGGTGATAACTAAATAACAGTATATGATGGCTTCGTGAACTAGCAGCATGGTTGGGCTGAACTACAACCCCCAGAATTCCCTCTTGCCTGTTTCCTGTTAGGGTTGACTGCCAGAAATATTCCCTCCTGAGAGCTGGAGCAAAGGGAGGCAGCAGACTTGCTGCAGCCTACACACTCCTATTCCCAGTTATTCAATCAAATACTAACCTACTGTTGTTGTGAAGAGAATTTGCAGGTAATTAAGATATCTAATCAGTTCACTTTTATTAGTCAAAAGAGAAATTATATTGAGTGGGACTTGTGTAGTTACTTAAAAGCCTTTAAAACAGGGCTTAGGCCCTCTCTGAGTTCAGAAACTCCAAGCTTTAGTCCTGCCTGTGGGGTTCCAGCCTGCCCATGATATTAATTTCTTGACTGCTTGCCTTATGGATTTCAAGCATCCTTAGCCACTCCCACAATTGAGTTAAGCCAATTCCTTAACAGAGTAATCCCTTAATCAACATAAACCACTAGCTCTGCCTCTACGGTAAACCCTCGCTGAGTCCTGTTACAGTTATTACTGTTGAGAAGACACAGGGAAAGACCTCTTAGCATGGAACACCCAGAAAGACACTGAAGAATCTCACTCGTATATGAGCTCTCTTCCAGTCTCTTGCAATAATGACCAGGAAAACAGAAGACTGTGGGTTAATTAACTTTTTAAAAACTGAGATTTATACTACTATAGAAATATGGAGTGAATTCAAAATGCCTGCAGCTAGGTATGACTATCTACAATACCTAAGCTCTGGCCCATGAGACATAAGTAGAAGTGTTAGAACGCTGAGACAGATCCTTTAAAGGGAGCTGGCACGCCCTTCTTCCCTCTTCATCCTCTGCCTGTAGTGTGAATATGATGCCTGGAAAGGTGCAGCGGCCCTCCTGGACACAGAGACGTCCTGCAGATGGGAGACTGGAGAGCTGGCAAGAGCCCGGTGATTCCTGCAGCTGTCATGCCAGCTCACGGCTGCCTACGTCCAGATCGCTCTTCCATGAGAAATAAAGCCACTATCAGGAGTCTCTGATCCTGGTAGCTAAACACAATGCCTGACTGATAAAAGGACTGCTTTCTCCAGTCTTCCTAGTCCTTAGCAGTGGATGAGCACATTCAACTTGCTGCATTAGAAGGAATGGCTCTATTTCATTTCACCACTAGGTGCGTGGGGACACATTAAGTGTTTAAGAGGATTAGAGCAGACAGTCGCCGTAAAAGCCCATCTTTATTTCTGCGTGCTTCTATTCTTCGGCAAAAGACTCTGAGAAAAGTTTTTAGTCTGAGGTAAATGCCTCACAAAGCCGCTAACTTTAATTCCCATGGAATAGAATTTCATATGGCAAAGCTGTGGTCACATCCAAATCCACTTATTCAACAGATTTGTGCTGTAGAAAATTCATTCCACTATCTCTTTAGATAGGTTCTGTCTTTTCACGTTGGAGTCATCTAATTCCTCCCAAACCAACAATTCTTGAGCATGTCTGGGGTATATTTTTTTGCTGAATGCAAACCACACGGTCATTTCAAAGCCTGTAATTCAGTTCAGTAGCATTGGGCTTTCTGGATGTGTGTGAACATAACCAGCAAGAGTGGCACACGCTTGCGTGGTAACCTTGCCCTTGAGCTCCACTGTGTCACTATATCATGTGAAAAGCTGCCTGACGCACCCAGCAGCTGACAACCGTGAGAGAAAATAATATCAGGCCCAAGGCCAAGGGGGAAATGAAGTGATTAATGGGGAAAACACAGCAAGAGCTATCAAACAGGAAGAAGTCGATGGTTTCCATACCTTTAGTTTGCAGTAAATTTTTTTTCTCCTCAAACTAATTGTAAAAGCTTGGATGAAAGTGATACCATAGTGCAAAAGTGTCAGATGTCTTTATCACCCTGGGTCATTTATGACACTGCGGTGACTTTGACTCCTTTTTATAGAGGGAGGAAGGAAGGTGAAGTTAACACAATCATAACCCTGAATAGTTAGACTCGGGAAACTCTAAGTGTGAACACTAAGGGCCAAACTATTTCCAGCATGAGCCACTATGGTTGTGCCTCAGCTCCTTTGTTCACGCTGTTTCCTTCCTTTCAGAGTTCCCTGGACAATCCTCTCGGTCCAGTTATGGGGCCCCTCAACCCGCCACCATCCCTTCAACACTGGTGTCCCTTGGGGTTCTAAGTTCTAGCGAGTCCACCTGTTGACTGTCACTCTGTGCCCTCATGGGGAGGGGTTCTCATAGACATTCATGGTTCCACCAAATTTACAACTCTCAATCCAACCATTCCTTTCCCCTCTTTGTCCTGAATGCCCAGATCCCACTGAACACCTATCTTATCAAGTTCAAAACTGAACATGATCGAACTTCTCTACCTCACATCTCAATTCCATCCTTTTTCCAGCCACACATGTGTCACCCTTCATATTTCATACTTCACTTGCTGGTTCTACCATACACCCAGAGGTCACGTTCACCATTCTTTCTACTCCATCTTATTTTTATACTAAGAGTAGTGGGGGCTGGATGACCCCCAAATGAAATCGTGTACTCTGGGAATGCAGATGGACCAGAGGCTCCTGGCTTTCGAGCATTCATCTGCACCAGCTGATCTGCAGAGAAGAAGGAAGCCTTCAAACAGAGAGGCCACTGTGATTTCCAGGGGCCAAGCCAGGAGGGGGAGGAGAGGTTATCACCCTGCCCCGCTCGGGACCAGCTGAGACTGCTGCTGTCAGCAGCTACTAGAAGAAATGTTGATGGCTGTCTTCCTCCTTGCCTCTGAGTCACAGGAAAACAGACTCAGCAACTTCAGGCTCCTGGAGACAAACTTCTGTGGGGCCTTCAGCTGGTTCCAACTTCCTTCTGAAGCTCCATCGCCCAGATTTGCAAACTTAGAAGAACAAGGCCTGGCAAGTGTCTTCCTTGGCACGAATCCCATTCTCCAGGAAGGCACCTGCAGCTATGACAAGTGGGACCTCACCTTCAAATCCCTTTGGCCTATGGTCATCACCAAGGAAGCCAAAGCAGAAGACAGCAAAGGGGGCGGGGGGGGGGCGCTCTGCGAACACTTTTTCAGGGGCTCCAAAAGTACCTGGAGGAGACTTGTAAAAATATTTATTTATTTATGTATGTATGTATGTATGTATGTATGTATGTATTTATGTATGTATTTATTGAGAGAGGGGGAGGGAGGTAGAAGGAGACAAAGAGAAACATCAATGTGAGAGAAACAGCTATCAGTTCCTCCTCGTACACACCCCAGCTGGGGACTGAACCCACAACCCAGGCATGTGTCCTGACCAGGAATAGAACTGGTGAACTTTTTGCTTTGTGGGGACAATTCTCAACCAACTGAACCACAGCGGTCAGGGTGAGACTTTTATTAAAGGTCCTACACATCCCTGTTTGAACACAAGCCAGTGAAATGCGCATCATCTCTATTAACCTGATTTCATTTAAACCCTCAGCAGGGCAGAGGCTGCACACGTTTCCTAAGCCTGTCTCCCCATTTTCACCCCTAACAGCACAAGGACTTTTTTCCTGCCTCCAGACCACACATTTCTACAGATTGCTACCAACGATCTTCAAGAAATATAACTCCAGTAGTGTGTTGGGCTGGCTCATCTCAGCTCCAAAGAACTGATTGGTAAATTTGGGGGAATTTTTATGAATTAGTTGTTAAATACAGAAATTGTTTCAAATCAATTCATATAAAACTTACAATGAAATAAATTATATCAGACTCACAGGTAATAAATGTTGCGGACCGTTCAGCCTGGTCTCAGGAGCTGTAATCCTCACCCCATGGTGGACTGTGTAAGAGCCAAGGGACTCACTTCATCTGGGTCTGTTCTGTCATGAGGACATGAGCTACTAAGGAGACAAAGCTTATCTCCCTGGCAGGAGCACCGCTTCTGCCTCATCCATCTCTGGCCCCAATGCTTGGTTGGCAGTCAATGACGGGTAAGACTCCTCATGGGAAGGGCAACCTAAGCCAGACACAACCACTTGGGAGGCCTCATGGAAGGACTCGGGGGGGGGCTGCAGCAAAGAAGATGTGATGGACCCTCGCCCCCCCGCACCCCCGTTTTTCTGACATAGCCTGAGTCCTCATTTCCATCTGGGAGATGTCTTCTGCTTCCTAATCGGCTTAAAGCCTGAAACTATGAGGGCAAGTGGTGCAGCCCTGTGTTGGCCAGGACGGCTCCCTGGGTGATAGGGCATAAGAAAGAATTCCTAAAGTCCTATGAAACCTGCTTTGCTAAGAGTGCTCTCATTTAAATGATAAGGGTCCCAGGAGGAAATGGGTATGTCTCCCAAAGTTTGGCAACCCCCTTTCCAGACAGACATTGACTCAGATTAAGCCCTCAGATTTCATGTTAAACCTGTATTCCGGTGTATCTGAACCCAATAAAAGCCCAGGGAGGAACAGGCTCTGGGTCATTCTCCTCTGAGAGTTTGTCCACCTCTCCTCCCCAAGCAGATCATGTATGTCTTGGTAGTTTTATTTTCATCCGTGATGGAGGGATGGGGCTCTGCAGGCGGAGCCCCCCACATCTGGCACCCAGGACAGGGGCCCCCACAAATAAATACTCAAAATTAATCACTTCTTTATTACTTTAGGACATTTTAGTAACATCTATGCTCTTGAGGTTACTTATATTTACTTTACCTGTAAGAGGAAATACTGATTAACATTATGCTACTGCACCTGTCTTCCTGATTTTATGTAACTTGAAATCAGCCATAATGAGAATACTTTCACAGAGAAACTGAGAAACTCTACAAATTATAGCTTGATTTTTGATTTGTTGATTGTCTAGGCTTATGAAAGTGATAGAGAAAATCTTAATAAAATTTGTGGTGCCTATAATGGTTATAATGTGAATAAAACAAAATGTTGAGGAAATATTCTAGTGCTATCCAATGCAGCCATAAGATGCTTAATGAACAAATGAAGTTCTGAAATGTGCCTTCACTGTTCCACTTTCATCTGTAACAGGAAAACATCAACCACCTTCTTTCATCAATTGTAACCATAGGTTGGCTATGAATATAAGGGTTCAGTGAAAACCAACAGAAACCTGTCAGAATCGACTGGCTACATGATCTTTTCCATAGAGTATAGTATGCTTTATTACTATTTGTAAACTGTGTGCTACACATCCTGTATATCAGTAAAACTTGTAATAGACACATATATACATATATATATGGTGTCCTCACTTAATGTCATTGGTAATTTCTTGGAAACCGCAACTTTAAGTGAAACAATGTATAATGAATCCAATTTTACCAGAAGCTAAATGATATAAACAAGAGTTAAGTTCCTACTCATATTTTTACTCACAAAAACATCACCAAACTTCTAAACACTCCTACTATTAAACACTGAAATAAGTGTGAGCTATACAAACATTTAAGAAAGATTAATACAAACAAGAAAATTCTTTTCTACCCCACTTATTCTACCTCACTTATTCCAGAGTCAAGGGTGGCCCAGAACCTCTCCTGGAAGCTCAAAGTGGGACCTACCCTGGACAGGGTGCCCTTGCATCTAAGGGCCACTCACACACACCCCGACATTCACTCAGACTGGAGTGATGTAGACACAACAATTCGCCCCATGCACACATCATTGAGATGCAGGAGAAAACTAGAGTACCAAGAGAACACCCACACAGACATGGGGAAAATATGAAAACTCCACACAGACAGTGGCCCAGCTGGGAATCTTTTTTTTCTCTCATCAACATTATAACAAAACAACGTTAAATGAAATGACATTATTCAAAGACTTGCTGAATATGTATTTATACACATTTATTTTTCTGGAGAGCTGGTTGTTAAACATTTATCATCCCACCATTGCATAAATCAGATTAGGTGGTTCCTTTGTTAAAAATTCCTTAATAGCTCCCTGTCCCAGCCACCTTCTATGCAGTGCTTGGAACCCTCTCAAACTCACCTTGCTTGCTGGCCATTGCAATGGTAGCCAGTTCCATGAAGATTGCAGTTTGCTTCACAACAGTGCAACCTAACAGGGCTTCCTTCTCTAGTCCAGGCTCCTCTGAAGCTGCTTCACATGGCATCCATGGGAGCCTGCCTGGTAGTCAGACACGCACAATCTAAAAAGTGGGGCTGCCTTGATTTGATGGCAGAAATGACACATGGGTAAAATCTTCTCCCCTTTGTCTCCAGGTAAACTGCTGAGATGCATTTCCTGAGACTTATCCTGAGAAGATCCTTCTGAATCCAGCAACCAGATGCCTATGGCAATGACCAACTCCATGATGACTCCTTCCCCAAGCGACTCTCTCCGGTCCTTCCTTCCTGCTCCCCAGATGGCATTCCCTGGCACAAGATCTTCCTTTAGCATAGAGCCCAAGATCCTTACCTTAGCAAAAATGGCCCTTTGAAGCCAGCCTCCATCCCCTCTCCTGCTTCACACCCCTTCCCGTCTCAAATGCCTTATTCATTGCTGTTCCCTTTGCTCGGAATTCTCCCCGAATGGGTGTGCAGAGAGTTATAAAAATCACTACTTTACTACTACCACAACTTTACAAATTGAGGAAATTGTGGCCCAGAGTAGAAAGATCTGGTCCAAAGTTTTCAATGACTAATTTAAGACAGAGCTGAACACGCTCTCCTAGTTTTTATGGGCTTCTTCTGCTTTCTGGTTCCTAAAGTGTTTGCGAAGATCTCTATTCTAGTCCTGAAAGGCTACTGAATCAATGTTTCCTCTTTCTAACTCCCAAGACACATGGGTTTCCATTTCCCTTTAAACTAGCACTTTTTATTGCCTGAGCCATTTTGTCTTTCATTGTGATTCAATCCAATTCCTGAGACATGTGCTGGCCACTTTCGATAAGCACTTAGGATAAGTGCAATGAAGAAGACAAAAATAAATAAGACATGTTCTTTACTCAGAAGAAGTTTATAATCCAGTGGGAAGCCGGGTTCCCACTAATGTCTTCATACACAGTATGATTATTACAAGGGAGAGTCAAAGAGGTTTCAGATATCTGCTACATCTATTTAAAATATATACACAGAACACAAAACTGAATACTGCTCACAGGCATGAATGGGAGGAAGACCAAGTTGACACAGTAAGAAAACTAAATGCAAAATGAAGAAGAGCTGGAAAAGAAGGCTATTTACAGATAAAAATGGTTCAGAACTAATGATTTATCAAGGTGAACCAATCAACACACACATGAATGCCTGATATGTATAAACCACCTACTTTTTTACTATTACTTGTTAAATTTATTTATTTGTTGTCCATTACCACTTATCTTCCTTATACCCCTTCCACCTCCACCTGCAATCACCACACTGCTGTCCATGTCCATGAGTCCTTTTTCCTTTTTGCTTCATCTCTCCACTCCCTAACCACCACCCCCCATGAGCTAGCAGCCTGCTCTCTAGCTATTAGTCTGCCTCTATTTTGCTTGTTAGTTCAGTTTGTTCATTAGATTCCACATATGAGTGAAATCAGACGGTACTTGTCTTCCTCTGACTGCCTTATTTCACTTAACATAATGTTCTCCACGTTCAGCCACAATGCCACGAAGGGTACCTTTCCTTCTTTTTTACAGCCGAGTAGTATTCCATTGTCTATATGTACTGTGGTTGTTTTATCCACTCATCTATGATGGACGGACACTTGGGCTGCTTCCAGATCTTGTAAGCCATTCACTTTTTGTACAATATATTTTATAATATTTCAGACTAGCGAAAACCCCCAAAACCTTGACTACAATCATGCAAAAAGAGACTCTGAGAGCATCTGGTTTTAAAGAAACAAAGGCCCCAAGAGGTTCATGTGCCTGTCCGATTTATTTCCTCCAGGGGATACTGCCACCACCATTCTTCCCCAACAACTCCAACTTGACTCCTCACTCTCCCTTGACTTTTCCATCTCCCTCATCCCCAGGAACCAATCAACTACCAAACCTGTGGCTGCTGTGCAGATCCATCCCACAACTCCATTCCTCCCACCTTCAGGCTCTGCTTCAGGCCTCCCGCGTGCAGACTGGGCTGCCCCACTGGTTCTGCACACACTCGTTCTCTTCCCAAGCCATCCATCAGAATGCCAGAGTTGCTCTTCTTAAGCACAGCTCTGATCACGCTGTTCCCTTGCTGCCAAAATCCAAAAACCATGAACATGGTGACTTTGACTCTCCAGCCCTCTCATTTTCAATTCCATCTGTTTCTAGTTGTTCCTTCACCCACACCTACCCTCCACTCCACCTATGCTAGACTAGACTTCTGCTCCCACATACATTCTGCAATCTCCCTCCCATCAGGAGGTTGAAATGGTGTCATTTCCCCAAATGCCCTGCCTGTCAAGGTGGTATCCACTTGTCAAGACCCCATTTAACCTCTCCTTCTTCCATTAGAGCTTCTCAGATCTCCAGCTGTTCATTAACCTTTTGACCCATTTCTCCACACTGTTTCCTACTGCATAACACTCGTACTTATTTCATAGCATTTAATCTTTGAATTGTGCTTACTGATGTGTCAGCTAAACCATTAGATCAATGGTTCTCAAATCGTGGTCCCCAAACCAGCAGCATCAGCATCATCTGGGAACTTGATAGATATGCAAATTCTCCACCCAGTCCGACACTCCAGGGTGAGGGCCCAGCTCTCTGTGTTCCCATGAGCCCACTAGGGGCTCCTGATGCACAGTGGAGTGTGAGAACCACTACACTAGACCCTAAATCTCTCGAGGACAGTTAATTTTAAAAGGACTAAGGTTAATTCACCCCAGCTCGAGAGCAGGTCCTGAAACAGAGAAGAGCATTAGTGTAATTTCTAGAAATAAATTGCCCAGGGTTACACTAAGTTAGTAGCAGAAACAAAACCAGAACTCAGGTTATCCCTCATATCACACTGGAGTTCTTTTAGCATGTCCCTAGTTTCTAATAGTGAATGTAGGCCATTCAAATTCATGCATAAACATCTGTGCAGAGTAGACAGTGCGCTTAAATTACCTAATATGATAGACTGTACAATTAACAAATCAGGTCATTTACAATCTGTGACTTTTAAAAGGATGAGTTAATTCAGCTGGCCAAGAAGGCTTACTCACAGAAGTCCTATTGGTACCAACAGTGTTGCAGGAACAGAAGAATAATTGGCCACTGAATTTGCATTCTTCAAATTCCTTACAGGACTCACTATGAAAGTAAATTGTACCCACAGGATGGTTTTAGATGCAACCACTTAAACACTTCCACTATCATAATTTTAAACCCATCTTTGCAGCATTACCCAGCGGATCTATACTTTGAAGGAAACCAAGACGCTGTTTTGGGAAATAATGTCCACGCTGTGAGAAGAGGCTCCAGGGGCTGGTGAACCCAGAGACTAATTTAGGGTCTAAAGACCCTTAGCTGGGTGGTCACCATCCTCTCCACCCTGGAGCTATGCCTCTCTTTCTCCAGATCAGTTCCGGGACTGTGGTGAGGAGGACTCCAAACCCAAAGAAGCCCAGGCCTTCTCTGACGCAACACCTTTCCCTCCCTGACTAGACCCAGCTAGGTTTATGTGCCTTTACCAAGAGGAGAAATCATATTAATCATTTCTGGTGGGGCCTACTCATCAAACACAGGGCCATTTGAAATAATGCACACATTTCACAGCCTCCCTGAGTCCTTTGCCCTAGGAAATCAGGGTGTAAGTAAGTAAATGTGTACTGCTTAGAAATAATAAGACTAAGGGTCTGTAACAGTGAATTGAGGGGAAGCAGAGTTTGCTACCCCGAAATATGAGTATGCCTTTGGGATACCGGTTATTTTTAAATGGCTAGTTTTAAGAAACAAAAGACTCAGAAAGAAGCGCTGACCTTCCATAAAAGAATTTAGAGAGAGGACCTGCTCCAGGAAGGGAGCTATTATCACAGATAACTGTAATTTAATATAAACTAGTGTGTGATAGAGAGGGAGAAACCCCAAGGCCCATTTGATCAAAGTCCTCTGATGCCCTGTTGTGAAGACGGTTCAACAAACATTTATGTACCAACCATTTGCTTTTCTAGCTCCACGTGAATTGCCTTCCTGCCCTTTGAAATTCCAAACCACAATCTGCTCCCTCCTCCTGTGCTCAAGATAACTGTGCCATCTGTCCCCCCGTCTCACAGTCCTATGGAACCCCCATATGTACATATATAATAAACTTAAGACACTTTCTCCTGTTAATCTGTCTCATGTTAGCTTAATTATTAGTCCAGCCAGAAGAATTTAGAAAGGTAGAAGGAAAATTATTTTTCTTTCCCCACAGAATAAACAAGTAAATTGAGAACCAAATCCTAGATGGCATCAGGAGACAATGTTCTAATTAGTCAATTAAGTAAAATGCTTGTTATAATTAATTTGTGCTTAATTACTAAGTAATGCAATACTGACTTCTCAACACGTCCTAAACTAATACTGTTATCCTTTATTTAATTGCAACAGTAAACTCTTCAGGCCTGTCTAGCCAGATCTCAAGGCCCAGCTCTGGATAGATTAGCCGATCCTCCTGGGAACTGACTCATAGACCAGGTTTACTTGGCCACGTACAGAGTCAGCCCTGCTGGAATGGGCCTCATCCTTCTAGAAGGACTGAACTCTCAGTGAGGCATCAGAGCACTAGGCTGCAGCGGTGACCCACCACACGCAGGCCACTAACCAGCACCTGATTCGCAGGCATCTTTCAGGCCTGAATGGCCAGGTCATCTTCATCTGGTATCCAAGTGTAATTGTCTGCCCACAACTCCAATTTAAAAAAGCGGGGGGGGGGGGGGGGGGGGGGATTTGCCTGCAACTCAAATCACTCTCTCACGTACTTAAATGTATATGAACTGGCACAGAAACAAAGATACAGAAAAGCACTGGATTTTAAAATAGAAGTAACCAATGAAATACAAAAGAAAATCTGTAATATTAAGAGAAGTAAATGGAATAAAATATTTTTTGTATGTTTTCTATTTCAAGACAGGTCAATAGGTATGTTAGGATCTGCTATAGTTTACACTTGTAGATGCTTTAAAAAGAGGTGAAATATAAGTTTACATACAGTTTATTTAATTATATTCCTTAGGAGAGAAAAAAATGCACCGGGAAGATTTATTTTAGAGAACAGAAAACATGGGTGACTGTCATGGAGGCTCCTATAACAACTCTACCATTCTCCCAGTGGTAAGCATGAGAAGAGTATATTGAGTAGTGTTTTCAGAGTTTCTATTTAATTTAAGGAAAATCTGAAGAAAAAAGAAAGAAGGCCAAAAACTATTCCTAACTATAAAATCCCCATAGGTGATCTCACCAATAATTGAAAGTACTTAGGGCAATCTCAGTTTACAATAAGGGCAAATGCCTTTTTATCTTTAGTGCTCAAAAAATTACTTAAATACTTAGATTTTAACTTGACTCCTACAAAAAAATAAAGCATAATTAAATCCTAAGTGGGAACTTGTTTTTTATTGTCCCCAACAAATAAATGGAAAAATAGTATATTTAAAAGAAAAGGAGAGAAGAATTTTTTTAAAACTATGAACAATTTTCTAAGACAGCAGAATGTCTGTGTTTGAAAAAATCTTTAAAAATCCAAATATAAGTAATAACGTAGTATTGGATTATAACCCAAAGTATGAGAGACATACGTAACCATGAGTCCATACTGATATGTAAATAGTTGAATAAATAAGAAAATGGAAATAAAATGCCAAATATCCCATGTAGAAGAATTCCAGTAATTTCTGTAGCTGCGCGCCCCTCTCTAGACGGTAAGACGTGACTCCGTTCTCAAACACCGCTGGGCCGCAGGGCCGCTTCACAGCTGTGCTGTCTCACGGCCATGCTCCGCTCATAGCCGTGCCACACCACTGTTGAGCTCTTTGCACTGAATAAAGTTTCCTTCTTTACCACACCCCAAATTAGGGATTCCTATTGCCACTGAATTGGGGCCAACAGGCATCGGTTGACAGTTGGTGTGTGACAGACCTGGAAATCTGAATTTAAATAAGTTCCCGGATGATTTTGCCTAGCCAGACATTAAAATTAGTGTGATTGGAGGTGGGAAGAAGGTAAGTTATTTTGGGGCAGACAGAGTCAAAAGAATCCTATATCTACAAAAAAAAAAAATAGAATCGAGATTAAATTGAGTGCTATTGAGCTCTAAAATGTCTGAAACCAATCTGTACCAGCTAATAGGAAAAGGCAGATAAAAACAATACATAACGAAGTGCATTCCTTCCCCCCAAAACACATCCCCAAATTCAGAGCCATTGTGATAACTAAAAGAAAAGAAATAGTCAAATCTCATTGGTCACAATGAGAAAGGAGGGAGTAAAGAAGCTTTGACATCACAGGGGGACAGAGCCAGCAGTGAGCTGACAAATGCTGAACTAGTTGTGGACAGGGAGAAGCCCTGTAGTGTGTGCCACGGTGTAAATATTTACTCCCACGGTGTAAATATTCCCGCCGCAGCTGCTTTCAAGCTCCCAACGTGATGTCGCTTTAACACACACTTTGAGAAAAGGTGTGAAGATATTGCTTTAACACACAGTTGGAAAAAAGGTGTGTGGTAGTTATAGTATCTTTACTATATAGAAACAACGGATGTAAATAACTTCAAGAGCATAGATAGCAGTAAATTTAGGAAAATGATTAGTAAGTGATGACGTGGTATTTATTACCTTTGTTTTCAATATAATTTATTTGTTTAAAACCTACACTGCAGATGATTTAAATTTTAATAATGCCATGTTTAGCAATCAGTTCAAGAAATTCCTAAAATTTAAAAATCATCTCTCAGTATCAGCCAGTTCTAGTACACCACTTGCGAAAGCTTTAAAAACCAGTCTACTGGCTTTCCTTTCCTTGTCCCTTTTCAGGTCTTAGTGTTCTCTTTCCTGCAATAAGGATACGAAAATGCCTTCCCATCTGCTCCTAGGAGCCCCACGATTCCAGCAGCTGAGGGGCAGCTGGTATCAGGAGGTGTGCGGGCAGGGGAGATGTGAGGAAGCAGCTGGCTCAAGGACCAAATCTAGGAATTGTCAACAAAGACAGATCTGCTTTGGGATGTTTTACATACTGGGGTATCACAGAAGAGCTCAATCAGAAAAGTGGTTCTTGGGGGTAGGGGTGGGAAACAGTAACCACGATAGTTTTTAAGCGTGAAAACTGCTGGTCTAGGTTATTTACTACTGACGAGCATCCATGACTCATGCAAATATGAATTGCCCGTGCCCCTATACATGTGCCTATCAATAAAGAGCAATGAATCATGCTTCTCCTATCGAATGCGATGCTTCTCCTAGTAAATCACATTTCTCCTATTGAATGCTATGCTATAGTGATACATTACGAAAATCAAATTTTCTAGCTAATGGCAAAGCACACACCCTGAAAGTACAGTAATTATCAAAGGATGCAGTTAGTTCATTCTCTCCAGTTGTAACCAGCTTTGTTGCCAGAACTCTTCCCATTGCTTCTCCTCACTGGGGTCTCAATGAATCTCACTGTCACCCAAGAATTCCTTGTGAGGAAAATGCATGTGTCCTTCTTCCGTAGTCCCATAGGACCACAGCTCCCTGTCCACTCTAGCTCTGATTCTGATTTGCTTTATTTGTGGATGTGGCTCCTGTGGATTTGAGGTGGAGAGGGGAGGGTGATATGTGGAAGAGGGAAACCTAACATTTATTGTGTCATTCTTATGCACTTTACAGGCATTTTCCTGCAGTTCTTACAATAATCCTGTGAGGGAGGTACTGTCGTATCTCCATATTACAGATGGGGAAACCAAGGCATAGAGAATTTTTAAGCTACTTGTTGCAGCCCATATGGTGCTTAGAGTCCTCAGTTTATGGATCCAAGCTCTCTGGCTCCAATGCTGAGGCCCACTGTCATTATTCCTCCCAGCGAGGACCTGGGGGGGTCCAACAGTACCTTACAAGCCTCACAGACCTGCTTTGGTTAGCTACTTCCCCATGACCCTGCATTTCCAACCAAGACAGTGGCAGTCTGGGGTTGAGATTGGGGTGAAGTGAGAGTTAGGGGTAAAGTCTTCCTCCATGTTTCCAGCTTTGAAATGCTTACCATCTGATGGGTAGGCCAAAAGGTTCATTTGGTTTTTGCCATAAGCTGACTCTAGCAGAGCTTAGCTAGTTGTCTTTAACTTCATTTGAAACAATTCTGTTAGATTGTATTGTGACAGCTGTCATATCAGTGTGCATTTTTAAAAAACTTATCAAAAGTGGTGAATTTTGGTTTAGCCATCCTAATATTGAAGATGGAAGAAAATATGCACCATTTTTGGCATGTTATGCTTTATTATTTCATGAAAGGTAAAAACGCAACTGAAACTCAAAAACAGATTTGTGCAGTGTATGGAGAAGGTGCTGTGACTGATTGAATGTGTCAAAGTGGTTTTTGAAGTTTCGTGCTGGAGATTTCTCACTGGATGATGCTCCATGGTCGGGTAGACCAACTGAAGTTGCTATCTATCAAATTGAGACATTAATTGAGAATGATCATCATTGTATTGTGTGGGAGATAGCCGACATATTCAAAGTAATCCAAATCAATAAAGCCACTGGTGAAAATGAAAAATGTGTTTTTTATTCTATGGAAAAAACTAAACGGACTTTTTGACCAACCCAGTACAATACCCTAACAGCTGGGATTTTCCCTGAGGATAACAGAATTCGGTCTGGATTTCCCCCTCTCCCTTTTGTTTTTTTTTGTTTTTAAATCTTTTTGACGTCACAATCATATTAGCACCAAAAATATATTTTATCCCCAAATCCTATACTCTTGCCTTAGCTTAAATGTTTTTATACCAAAGTGGGAATAATGGCTAAGATTTAAAAAACAATATCCAAACTTCACCTTTAATTTATTTTTTCTTGTACTCCTAGGCCCCTCACCACATTTCCGCTTGGGGTTCTGCACGGTCAGACCACCACTCTGCTCCAAACCCAGAAACTTCTCATCCCAGCCCAATGTTACCTTCCAATCGCTTTGTTTCAAAGGACCCCTTTAGCAGAACTTGGGTAGAGAGCACTGCAGAAAAAGGACAATGTCAGAGGGGAGAGGGGAGGGAATTTCAGGGGAAAAGGGGAAGGGTTTACAGGAACAAGTATAAAGGACACATGGACAAAAACTATGGGGGGGGGTGGAAATGGGAGGGAGGTGGGGAGGGCTGGGGTGGCGGGTTCGGGTGAGAATAAAAGACAGAAAACTGTACAAGATCAACAATGAAAATAAAAATTAAAAAAAAAAAGAAAAAGGACAATGAAATGAGGACAGCTGCTAATCAACATGCCACAGACTGTCAGGTCCACATCTATGTATCTATTTGTAAGAATAAACAGCATGATAGAACAAGTAAATAAGTAAAACAGCCATGAAAAGCATTCTTTTCTGGAAATGCCTACATATTTTGAATGAAATGAACTGCACCATCATTCTTCATCCATCAGTGCACCCTCTCATTCAGCTCACATCGATCGCACCCTACAATGGCCCCAGCGGTCAGAAAAACAACCAAAGCATGGTCTATGACCTCAAGAACTCACACGGAGGACGGACCATAAACAAAATAATTACAAACGCAGTGATTCTACTATCACACTATATATGACATCCATTCATGTAAAAGTGATGTAAACTAAATTAGGCTGGGTTGGTATGAAGATCCCAAGCAGGGGCTGAGTTCCCTGGTATCTCCTTGTCCCCAGGCTTCGTTGATTACCAATCGTTTCAAGCAACATTAAGATCAATTTTTTTAAAAAAGATCAGTCCTAGATAAACCAATGACGCATTATTTTGGTATGTCAAAAGTTGTTGTTAGTAAGTATCAGACTGAAACTTGTATAAAGACCTGACAAAGGTTTTAGCACCCTGACTTTCCCTTCTGTGCGCTTCTTCAAATTCCTCCTCTCCCTGCAATGGTCTCTCCCTCCCTTTCCACTGTTTTCCTTTTCCCATGTTTATTCCTTATTCTCCTTCAGCCAAATGTACCATCTGTAAAAGTCTGCTTTGAAAAAAAATCACTATTGAATCCTGAACTTTGATTTTCCTGTTCTTAATATAAAGTTTGTCAGTTTATGCCCTTAGAAGTCTTTCTTTCTCTCAACAAAAGAACTGACTAAACGAAATTATTTTTATTTCCATGTTGCTCTTGGCTGATTATCTTATGTGCGTCAAAGGCTTTTAAAAGGTTCCCGACTCTAGATCCAAAAAGCTCAAAAAATGATTGAGAAGAAAATAAAATATCCCCCTCATCCAGAGAGGAACCCAGGGTCCCAGGCCTCAACCAGCTATTGGGAAAGGAATCCAGGACTGCGGAGCCCTCGGTAGCAATACTTCCCACGGTCCACAACTCGCCACAAGCTTCTGCTCTGTCTGCCTCTCACAAAACCTGGGCCTTATTTGGCAGGTTAGCTCCAGGACGGTCATAATGATTAGCAAATACTGTCCCACTCCTAAATACACACTCTGGCCTCCCCAGACCCTCCGAGGACCCCTGCCCCAAACTCCCCACAATCAAGAGTTAAGGTTTGGCCCAGAAGAGGGGTGCCAGGGTCCTGCCCCAGCACTCTCAACCCAGGACATAACCACGTTCCACCTTAACTCCTTCTGAAAAGTAAGGGAGTTGAACTGATTGTCTATGGGACACTCCTACTGCAATTATGACAGATTATTTATCCCTGAGGACAGGACAAGATAGGAGTATAACAACCTGAAAAGAAATTCATTAGTTAGGAGGGTGGAATCTCAGGTTTTATTTTTCTGGTGAGATAGAAGACCCAAAACGCTGGGTTCAGGATGCCTGGAATGGAATCCCAGCTCTGCCTTGTGCTAGTTGTATGATCTCACTGTGCCTCAAAGTAACACATCTATAAAATGGGGATAAGCACATTTAATTCTCAAAATAACCTGTGTTAAGTGTGTTCATGTTGTAAAGTGCTTAGAGCAGTGCCTGGCACACAGTACGCCCCATGTAAGTGTTGAATAAATAAACCAATCATTTTATTCTGTTGCTGCAATGTTTGTTCCCTAACAACTAACATCTTAAGTTCAAAAATAAGAAACGTTCACAACAGAAGAAAAAAAAACTGTGACACTATGAAACACTTATATATCATGCACGGTTGTTTAATAACCCAGCACTAAAACATCTGGGACCCAGACTCTACCTTGCACTGTGAATTTATGAAACTAACATATCAGAACTCGTTCTCACAGCAGCGTAAGATAACAACTTGTATGATTCCATTTCTATTCAGAAATGCCACAGGCTTATGGGAAATTTACTTAGGAGTCTCTCATTTTAACTCTGCAACAACACTTAACCACACCCAGCAAGAGAATACATCTTATTTTTGCGGTGCAAAGACTTAAAGGATTGTAAACATAGAACCAGGCCTAGCACTGCTACACTTCTTGACTGAAAACAGTTACCCAAACTAACTGGGAGTTTAAAGGGCCATATCTTACGTGCTGCGTCCCCTAGCATGCAGCTTTAGTAAACACCTAGAATGGAGAGGAAATTGCTACATCCACCAGTTAGCTGGATCAAAACTGCCTATGCTTACTAAATAGGCACCTCATCCTGAGCTCAAGCATAATTTTACAGGTGCTACTGCACTGTTAAAGCAAACCAAGCATTCCATTTTTCTGTTAGATACTAAGGGAATGAAACGATGAACAACTCCCTTACCTGTTCCTCCTTCACAAGAGCTAAACCTCACAATACCTTTAAATACAAATTTAAATAGCTCACAAGCTTATCCTAACACAGTTCTATATTAGAACTTCCCCAATGAAGATTTCACTAAACGCAGTCTGGTTATGGCTTTTCGCCGTTCTCTTTAAAAGTGCATTTCGGTAAAGCTATGAGAAGGAGTTCAAACCTTGCTTAGTGAGAAAACTAAAGCTTGCAACACAATTATGTTCATTAAAATGTTATTAAAACCAGACAAGAAAGATGAAAGAAGGGTGGTGATGGCTGCACAACCGTGTGGAAGTGCTTAATGCTGCTGAATTGTGTGCTTACAAATGCTTAAAGTGGCAAATTCCATGTTATGAGCATTTTACCACAATAAAATAAATAACTTTAAAAAACAGCCCTGTGAGTTAAAGATAAATTGATTTTATAACAAATCATTTCTTCTTAAGAAACACACAGTACTCAACTTCCAACAAGGTGCGCCCCCAAAAACCTAAATGAGCACCGTAGTTCATGAATATTCTGACATCAGGGACAAAGATGGTAAAGACACATCTTCTTCAAAGCCATAACTACTCACTTTTTGTATGGACTGTGAATTGTACTGGATCCTGAGAAGTCAAATAGGGAGCTCAAACAATTAGTTAAAAGATCCCCAAACACTGAAAGGCTACATACAAATTCAAGTTAAAAGCCTGTGTAAAAATTAATTTGCATGTATGTGACAAAACATTTGCTCTTTAAAGAGATCCTTACTCAAATAGGCAGTGTGTAAATATGGTGTCTGTTAACAACAGTTCATGCTGTCCACTCCTCATTCTTCAGGCTTTCATTGCACCGCCTATTTAACAAAGCACAGGGGTCTCTGGGTACCTGGTCTCCCAGAGACCCTCGGAAGGCCCACAAAGGGTTAAACTGAAATCGGCAGGCCTGGCAGATAAAGTTAAGAACTCTCCGTTCTGGGGAAAGATGTGTAGATGATGATCAATTAGTACTTCAGACAGGAAGTAAAGACAATAATCCGAGATAACCAGGGGCAAGTAGAGGTGTGGCGATAGCTCTGGATGGATTCCAAAAGGCCAGTTCCGAAGGGCGACACAAGATCCTGTTAAAACTTGGAGCACCACGCTCCTGCTTCTAGGACGCAGGTCCCAGAATAACTGAGTTGGAGGGGGGCGGGGAAAAGAGCCCCTTAACACATGCCCCGCTCCAGGCCTCCAGTCCCCAAGCCCCACCTCGGTGTCATCACCTCCTGGCGCCACAGCTAGCGGCTGGGTGGCCACAAGCCCGAGACAGCGTAACCGGCAGTCTGGGCTCTAAGCCTCGGGACGGCACGTCCTGTCGCACCCGCCATCCCTGTCACCCCACAGCTCGAGAACCCCCAGCGCGAGAGATGACCTAGGGTGCCAGACATGCTGCCCCTGCAAGGGGATGGGGGGCGGTGGAGGGGGGCGGGTGCACCCAGTGGAGAACCGCCCCAACCTTGGCCTGGAGCCTGGGAGGCTCACACTCTCCGTAGCCACCCGCCCTGGCAAAAGTACGCGCCCAAGTTGCCGGCATCCACTCTGCAGGAACTAGACGGGGAGGCGCGCACGGGAGGCCCCCCGGGATCCGCCAGGGAGGCTGGTCCCGCGAGGCCGCACGGCGCTGGCGCCTGCAGCCGCGGCCAAGGTCCCGTCCAAGTTGGGCGGGGAGTGGCCAGCTGCCGCGGATAGGCAGGAGGAGGGACGGAGGTCGAGGGCAGCGGAAACTGGTCTGCCGCGGGAGCCCTTTGCCCTCTGGCCGCGGTGCAGCTCCTACCTGAAGAACCAGGAGGCCGAAGGCACCTGCGTGGTGGTGGCGGATTCTCGGGGCTCAGGCGCAGCTGGCGCAGCTGGAGGAGGGGGAGGATGGGAAGGGGGAGGGCCTGAACGCGGACCTCGCGGCGCCGCCGCCCGCCCGGAACTTGCTGCCCGGATTCGCCCGGGCAGGGGTGGGGCGAGGCGGTTTTCAGTCCTCCTGCTTCGTGGGTCAGCTTGTCGCCCCCGCGGGGCTGAAGGGCTGTGGCCGCTGGGCCTCTGTCCTGGTCCCGGTTTCCTGTTCCTTCTGCACCCAATGTTTTTTTAAGTCAACCACATCAGCTAGGACATGGTCACTATCATTCATATCATTAGTATCAGGTACTCCGGAGCCGCCAGGTGCCCAGGCACTGTTCCAGAAGCTTTGCCTGTATTATCGAATTCTCAACTATTGCCGCTGGTAACTGCGGTTGGCCCATTTTTAAGTAGGGAAACAGCTAATCACAAAGGTGATCATTTCAGTTGCCCGAAGTGATACAATTTAAAGTTAGGAGCTTTGCTGGCCTTTTTCCAACTTCGTAGAGTATGTAATGGCTAATTTACAGATAAGGAAATCGAGGCGCAGAAAAGTGAAGTTACCAGCCTAAGTTCACCCACTTTAGAATGCAGGAGGCTGGAATTTGTGTGTTGATGTCTTTATAATTCAGAAATCTTAGCATAAAGTAATAAATCTGGAGTAAAACATGGAAAATTCCCGTTGCACCAACGGAACTGTCCAAATACAGCAATTTGGATGTTTTTAGTCCACTTAGAATAAAGTCCTAAGAAAAAGAGAACCAGTTGTCATGTGGCTTGACTAGCAGCCCTTTTGGAATATAGTTTTGAATAGAGGCCAGCTCCAGCCTCATTACACAATATCGCATTCTGCCAAAGCTGAATGAAGCCATGGGGTCCACATACACCAAACTGTTAATAACGACGGCCACTTTAAAGCACTTAGTGGATATTGCACAGCCAAGACTGGCCGGGTTACATAATGTCTTACTGCACACATGGAACCGCATGAAATGAAAAATAGAGCATTCCCGTCCAAAGTGGGGGTGAAGGGGTGACCTTGGAGTCTGCAACTCTGTTTTTCTGTAACCTATAGTCGCTCAACCCTCCTTGGAGTACATTTTTCTCTCTTGAGCACATCTTTTCCCAATGATAGAAGAGTCACACAGTCGTCACTCTTTCCTTGCTGACAGACATGATTGATGTCTTTTGAATCCTATGATACTGACAGATTTTTACAATTAAACACATGGCCCCCTGAGCATTGAGTGTATTGCCTAAGAGAAGTCTGGCAAGTGTAAGACAAGCATGTTACTGAAAGACTGAATACCCTTTCCTCCCCTTCTTTCTCAAGTTTTATTAATCGCAGATGATTTGGTCTTATACACACAAGTAACTGCATTCGTACAAGGTTGTCTTCAGAAATTACAGTGCTTTTGATTGAGAAGCAGCAGGCTATAAAATTGCATCCCAAATTCCTAGGTCATCATTAAAACATTTGGCATGAATCTGCAACAATAGGTCTTTCTATTAACTACAATTAGAAATACAATTATTTAAGTGTCCTTGCCATAATTCAATTTCTGCTTTCTTGACCTACAGGAATAAAGTAGAATAAGGTCATATGTTTTAGAGACAAACTTAAACTATGGACTGCCACAGATAAGTTTTAGATATAGTATGTAATTATTTCTATTTCCCTGAGAGATTTGCTGATTCTTGGGGGTTGTAATTCTTCCAAATCTTGCATATCTTCAGAGATTTTGTCAACATGAGAACATCCAAATCTGTAGACAATTTTGATAAAAAACATTTTGGAGCCAAACAGAGGATATGCCTGCAAGCAAGATTTCAACAGACTGAGAAAATGCTTCAGAGAATGGCAGTTTGTGGTTTCTTTTATGCATTTGGAATTAAGGAGCATTTAAGGAAGATTACATGGGTGAAAATGGGGGATAGTAAGTAACTGCACTCTTACAAGCTTGTCTTCAGAAATTATAGTGCTTTTGATTGAGAAGCAGCAGGCTATAAAATTGCATCCAAACTAAGTATTATCATGAAAACATTTGGCACAAATCTACAATGATATGTCTTCCCATTTACCATAATTAATATAAGTATTCGATCATTTATACACCATGAAAGTCCACTATATTGTAGGTACTCTTGTAGTATCTGAAGAAACTACATGAACCAAACAGATGAATCCTGTGCTTTTTTTGTAGGAGAACAAACCTGAAATATGTCGGGAGATAATGGGTACAATGAAGAAATATAAACCAGGGTAAAGAAAAAGATCATTACTTCTGGGGTGAGGTGGAAAGAGATTGACAGAGACAGCCTCTCTGAAAAGGTGACATTGAGAATAAGAAAAGGAACAAGCCTTGCAAATAAATGTCTGGGGGAAAAGTATCCAGGCAGAGGGACTAGGAAACACAAGGACCATGAGGTAGAAATGTGTTTGATGTTTTCAAGGGAGAATAAGGAGGCAGAGGTGAATAGAGTGGGGTGAGCAAGGAGCCAAGTGATAGCAAATGGGTTAGAGGGTTATAGCAAGGCGCAAGTTCCTAAGGAGAAGAACTTTGACTTTAACATTAATTGACATGAAAAGCATTGGGCCAAAGACTGACATGATCTGACTTTTGTTTCAGAAGGACCATGCTGACTGCTACATGGAGAAGAGACTGCATGGAGCTTGGGGCCAGGTGAAGAATCATGAAGACAAAGCCACAGTCCAAACAAGGCTGGACTTGAGTGATAGTCATGCAGATGTTGGAAGTGGTCAGATTGTGCATCTTGATATACATGGAAAGAAACGAATAAACCAAGGAAGGAGAATTACATTTTCAGGATAAGCCTTACTCAGCAAGGGACTAGTTGCATCCTGATGGCATAAAGTTCTAGGGAGATGAATTAGCGAAGATGTCAGTGGGGCCAATCAGTTGCATTACTGTTGTATTTTTTTATCTTCGGCAAGGCAAATGTTCTATTTGTTGATGAAATATAAGTTCAAGCTCTTGCAATTTTGCCCTGTAGAAGTCCATTCTACCACCTTTAGACCAGTTCCTATACCATCAATATTCTCATTTCAAAATTTAAGACACATTTCTTTCCATCAAATTCTGACTCAGCCTTCGCCTAAATGAACATACAACCAATTCAGCATTTTAGTTCATAACTGCAGTGCTAGTGAAATCATATACTACACCTTTAGCCTCAGAATCATCTAGCTTCAGACTCCACTACATATTAGCATTCTTTAAAGTTTTCAAGTAAAATGTTTCTACAAACATTTGAATTGGTACTTTCCTATTTCAGTTTAGATTTAGAAAGATACATGTGTTATGCCAGCAAACATTTATACTTAGAATAGAAATGGAGGGACTGATTATTAAAGTTTCTTTAATTATAACAAGAATGGCAAAACTTCCCAGGGTGAGAGCCACTTGGATCTCAGTCCCTGTGCCTTCAAATCTTTTAGAACCTCCAGAGAATTATGGATGTGCTTCCTTGGCAAACAATTGTTACCAGCTAAGGGGTTTGGAAAACATTTTCATCTCCCTCCATAGTTTTTCATGTTCCAGTCTGAATGTGATGGACACTGTAATTAATTACTGTTGGTATAGGTTTTCAAATTTGTACAATCTGGCACATTAAAAGTTCACTCTGAAACTCATGACAGGCTATTCATAAGGCCACCCCTACCTCACACCACAGATACAGCAAAAGCATCTCTTAGAAACCTCTTAGCTCTCAGCTTCAGTTGAGCTCAGAGTGTTACCAGAAGTCAAAACTCCCCGTAAGGACAAAGTAGAAAAAGAAATGTATATATAAATATATGATGGGGGATACCAAAAATGAAACTTATTTATAAAATATTTTGTATTTATTTTTACATGCTTTTTTAAGATTTTATTTATTTATTTAGACAGGGGAAGGGAGGGAGAAAGAGAGGGAGAGAAACATCAATGTGTGGTTGTCTCTCCTGCACCACCTACTGGGGACCTGGTGCCCAACCCAGGCATGTGCCCTAGACTGGGAATAGAACTGGTGACCCTTTGATTTACAAGCCAGCATTCAACCACTGAGACACACCAGCCAGGGCCAATCTTACATGTTTAAACTTCAGTCACCTTCAAAGTACTCTCCATTTGATGCAACACACCCATCAAGATGTTTTTTCCACTGCTCAAAACAGTTTTTGAATTCATTGATTTTGATGCCTTTTAGTGCTTCCACCTTTTTTTGTTTATATCTCCTCATCCACATTAGCAAAATGTTTCCCTTTTTTTAATCAGGGAAAACAAAAAAGGTCACTTGGGGTGAGATCAGGTAAATAGGGAGGGTGGAGCCCAGGGGTCATGCCATTTTTGGTCAAAAATTGTCAAAAGCTCAGCACAGTGTAGGCAGGTGCACTCATAAATTATCTATCATGAAATGGGCAAACACATTGATTCTTCAAAAAAAAAAACTCACTGAAGCCGAACACAGTCTCTCACAACAACACCAGCTGGTGTACTGATACAGATGGGCTCCTAGAACACTCACCTAGCAGGGGAAGCCTGTACTACAATGGGCCCACCCTCCAGAAGATAATTCCATTTTGGGGGGTCCCCCTTCATTACATACACATGTGTTATATTTATATGTGTTATATGTTATAAAATAGAAATGTTTTATATATAAATATATGTTTTATATTTATGTTGTATAAAATATAAATGTTTTACATATAGTATTTATGTTATATATCATACTGTATATTGTGTACTTATTATTTATATATGTTTTATGTATGTATATATATTATTTCTTTGATGGGACACTCTATTTGACTTCCATGCTAACTTTGAATTACAGACCCTCCACCCAAAGATGTAACTCCACTGTACTTATAACAACGAAAACTCAGGAAACAAATTTCAGAGTTATAGATCTTTAACATTAAAATACAAAGAAAAAGACTTCTGTGTATCAGCAAGAATACTTTGCAATTCTTTATTCATCTCATATCAACTGCTTGGAATCTGCATAGGTTCAAAATCCTTAGGACCAGAAATTCATGTGGCTTATATTATAAAGCATGCCCAGGGAGGCCTGGAGCAGCACCATATAATGAAATACCCTCGTGTTTCTGCAGCAAAACATGTAAACAGGTACACTGCATGGGGAAATAAGGGCTGTAAACAGGCTCAAATTAATTCAGGTAAGGTTTTCTGCCAAATGAGTTTTGAACAAAACTCAGTTTTCAGAGTGTTTGGATTTTAGAATTGCGGATGGGGCATCATGGACCCGAATTAAAACAGAATTGAGTAGACCCTGCAGACAAGGAAGAGCTGTTGAAAAGCCTTTTCCTACCCTACCAATTCATTCAATATCTTAAAAAAACAGTGTGTTTTTGCCAACTAATCAGAGGTGTTGCATTTTTATGTCTTTAAAAAATTGTATTTGACACATAGACTCAAAACTCATGTGAGAGTCATTTTGGAGATTTTACCAATTCATAAGTGAATTACCAATGTCTACTTCCAAGCTTTTAGAAGCAGGCAGGTGTGAGAACCATTGAAAGTGACACATGGTTTCTGAAGTCAGTTGGCTTCGAAGGGAGGCCTTCAGAAGAAGGCCTGCCTCCACTATGCTCTCACCATAGCCCAACTCTCCTTTAAAAGCAGAAACCCTCCTACTTGTTATTAAAGTGACACTTCGATGTTGAAGGGATAGTGTTACTTATTTTAAAATTCTGGTTTACTGTCACGGAATCAATAGGCACTCGTTATTATAGAAAAGACAGAATGTGGAGTACTCGTGTATTTAGAAAATAAGAACGTGCAGTTCCTTTAAATTTGAAAGGCACTCAGCCATGACAAAACCAGTGACCTTGTCCATGATACCAAATATTGTTATCATTACTCATCATCTCTATCAGAACTTTGAATACAGCTCACTGAAGTTTAAAGGTCTGGCTTTTATACCATCATTTTTATCAATGACATCGTGTAGCAACTGGCACATTTCTAGCTTTACCTTTTTGCTTCAAGAACTTCTTGCCTCTGAATGATGCAGCGATTAAGTTTATATTTGAATTTATCTTTGTATCTCTATCCCAGAATTGGACTTTTATTCCAGCCAAAGCATCTCATTCATCAGTGGTTACATTGACTCAATTTTTCCATAAACGTTGTTTTTGTTAGGGAATTCATATATGATGGAAAAATATTTTTCTCCTTCATTACATGTTTCCTTTATTCAGTAGCTCTGGGCTCAATCAGAGCAATGCACGTTTTTTTTATTGTAAACATGTAATGACATTCCCTTTATTATGTTGAAATGAAATTAACTCATAATTTCAAAAATTACATATAACATATTGATAATAACAGAGAAATAAAAGAAAGTAAATTATAATAAAATAGAATATCTCTCAACATGTAAAATTCTCAAACAAACCACACTGGAAAAAATAACGAAGGAGTCAAATGTTGGTACTATCGATAACAAATACAGTTTTCTTTTAAAGGCAAGTTTCCATCTAATTGTTGTTTACACCATTGCTTCTCAAATTTCAAGTGCATAAGAGTCACCCATGGCTCTTGTTAAAATGTGGATTCTGATTTCACAGGTCTGGAGTGGGGCATTTGTAGCAAGCTTCTGTGCTTTTGGTTGACCACTGTAAGATAATTTTTATAGGCACAAACCTTATGAAAATGGGTTGATTAATATATAATATGTATGAAAAAAGAAATCTTTTCTCATAAGTGCATTTATAAATTCAGAAGTTAAACGAATCTGCTTAGGCTAACACTTAAGAGAAATTGACTTTTCTAATGAATGTTGAAACAATTTAGGTTCGATTGTTGTAAAAGAGAAATATACTAAATTATTTTCTTCTTTCTTTCCTTTGGATTTTTGTTTTTATTCATTTGAGCTAGTTGGACACCAATTATAGCATATGGATAGTAAGCAATGTAAATTTGTAGTTTTACACAAATTACATACAAATCATCAAAATTTTGCATGTCATTATTGAAGACAATAATAATGAGTTAAAATCTGTTCAAAAAATAAAGAGAATAGAAAAACTAAATTCCAAAATTGGAATAAAAAAAGGGCTCTATAGTAGGCTTTGTCAAATATTCCAAATGTTACAAGAACAAAATTGGTTAAGGTGTGAATGTACCTAGTTAACTTCCTTACCCTTGTTTTTTGTGATATGTAATCAGGAGAATGGGTAGGAAGGATCTAGGCAGGGAAAGTCAATATAAAATGGAAGAGGACACAGACAGGCTAAGCTAATCTACATGATAAAGACCTAGGGAAAAGTAGGAAAGAGAGAGGAAGAAAATCTAGGTGGGAAATAAGATAGAGGGACGTGTTGTAGCATGGGCCATGAGGGTCTGCTGCGGCTGCACCAAGGGACTGGAGCCGTATTCTGCTGAGGGTATGAACTGGATTCCCTCTTATGGTGTTTGTAATATGTAAGTATCGGAAATTCTTTAAAATGATATTTGTGGTTGTTGGAATGTGATTCTTTGACCATGACTATGAAAACTGAGTCATGAAGAGCCCCAGGATTGATTAGAATTTCATAGTTTTAGTTAAAAAGTTACTAAAGTGGGAATTTCATAGTTAGTCAAGGAGAAGACCTAAGCCAGGCCTTTTTTTTTTTTTTTAATTCCATGTGGAAGTTAGTAAGACTCTTCAAGGGCATCTGACCTCTAAAGAGAATATTTCCCAACTAGTTGAGAAAAGGGTTTGTAATTTAGGGGCACATAAAAGAAAATGAACAGAAAAATTAGCTACACAGTCACCTGCAAAAAAAATGAAATGGCAAATAAGTAAATGAAAAAGCATTTACCTCACTGGAGGGTTTAAAATATTTTAAAAAGCACCATACTATAGCAAAGCTGTGTGCACCTGAGGAGGAAAAGCTGTGAGAAACAAAGCAGCACTCTAACTCAATGCTGTCTGAGCACACGCTGGGCTGCCACATTCTGGGAGGGCTGAGGGCATCAAAACTCAGGGCAGTGGGAGAGGCTGATCTTCAAGGGTAGAGCCTTGTCACAGTAGGTGAGAAGGGCTTCGGTACATTTCCGGTTGTGGAGATGATGGCAGCACGTCACTTTGGCAGAGAGCAGGCAGCTGCGTTGGCAAAATCTTGGGTTGATAGTACACAGAGGTGTATAGGTATAAGTGTGTAGGTATAGCTATAGGTGTACAGGTATATATAACCCTGTGCATATATTGAAGGGGTTATGTCAGAAGGCAGATGGCAATGGTTTTACTTGGGCCTCAGATTCATTCAAAACAGGTAGGGCTTAGAGTTGTTATCTGTTCCTCTGATACTATTTGGGGCCATTGAAAAGAGGGCTGTGTCAAGTGGTGACCACAGCAGGGTATGACTTGCAAGACAGTTGGCTGGCCACTATTGATTGGTGGCTTCCACTTGACATCAGCAAGAACACCTGGACACTGACTTGTGGCTCCCTGGTGTGGGTGACTGGCTGAGGCTATGTTCTCCTGATCTTGAGTTGCTCCTGGCTGTGATAACTCCAAGTCTACAGCTCAGCTTTCCTTGTTTCCTCTGACCTGTTTTGAGAATAATTACTCTATAAGTATGCATGTAGACATTTCTATTTTACGGTTAATCTTGAGCTCTTGGCAAAATTCTCTCACATATTTTTTTGTGGTTTTGTTGTGCTCATATCTCTTCAAAGTGCCAGGGGATTATTGTCCAATTATTTCAGCTGGGGGAAGGGAAGGCGCAGAGTGAACAGCGGAGGGGATTGAATGAGGGGTGAGCATGGGAGAGGAGGGAGCGAGCAGGGTGGACATAGAGAGAAAGCAAGGTGAAAGAAAATTAACCAAACTGTGTATAGTAGTAGGAGGTGATATTTTTGTGGCTTTTGTTTTTTTCTTTATGTATTTATTTTGAAAATTGGTTTAAAAAGAGCCACCTACTACTTTTGTGAGCAGAAAACTACTCATGAATATTATTTTTCTCAGATGAGGAAGAATCGCAATGAGCCAGCAACAGTGCCATAGTAATTAGTTACTGTGAACAAGCCTGGGCTCGTAAATCAAATACATAAACATGGTTTTTCTGACTATTTTATTTATATGGGACCAAAATTGACTGAATAACCAGATTCAAAGTTTTTTCTTTATCATGTTTAATTATCAACTCAAAGCACTGGCTTTAGTGGATTGCCCCTGGGGCCCAGGTAGCTTCACTTATTCACTTAGATGTAAACAACAAATTTGTGTTTATTAAATTGGAATTTGGAAACTGAGGGAATATATCAGAATCGAGATTCACAATGGTTGCAATAGAACAGGAGAATGAGTTTTAACCAAGAAGTTAAGCAGTAATAAAAATCAACTCCACATTTATGGATGGAAGATGACTGGTGAGCGGAAACAACGAAAGACCTGAGTGCTTTAGTTGACTGAAACCTCAGTAAGACACCTGGCCCAACGCTACTGTGATGTTAGGCAGCATTAATAAAAATGACACACCTAGAACAAGGCAAAGAGTATCTCCCCATTCTCTGATTAAATGACAACCTTTATCAGTTGTATATTTGTGCCCTTATTAGCCCAAGTGCACTGAGTGGGGGAGGGGAGACAGGAGAGATGTTTCTCATCCCAGAGAATTTTGGAGGCATTCCTCAACTCCAGTAAAGCAATGCTATCAATGCTAGTGTTCTCGAAGTTCACATGCTTCTTTGAGCCTAATACTTAGATTGGTTAAAGAGCAGATACCTTATGCAATATCCCTAACTTGTGACTTCCTCCGCATGAGAGTATTTGTAATAATAATAAAAAAAAAGCATAAAGTCTTTCAAAAATTGTTAGAGCTAAACTTGTTCTGAAGTCCAGGACAAAATTAAGTTTGAAATTAATGGATAGAAGTTTTCTACTTTCATTTGCTAAAACCATGAACTTGGATTTGGTCCTGGAAATAAAACATGTTTTTAACAATGACATCTCCTATAAGAGGATCTCTGGTTGGCTTGATTGGTGTTGACTCATTGCCAAAAGTATTTCAGCTGGCATCTAGATAGGCTCTCTGATTAGTCATCCCATAAAATTTGCAGTCTTACTTTTTTCCTTCCTTCCTTCCTTCCTTCCTTCCTTCCTTCCTTCCTTCCTTCCTTCCTTCCTTCCTTCCTCTCTCTCTCTCTCTCTCTCTCCCCCTCCCTCCCCCTCCCTGACCCTTCCTGTCTCTTTTGCCCTCTCCCCCTCTCTTTTTCTTTCTTCTCCCTCCCTTTATTTCTTCCTATTTCTTCCCATCATCTTCCTATAGAGTCAGAGTGCCAAGCACAAAATCACTGGTGACTGATAATAATAGCCCCAATCATTATACAGCTGAGGCCCCCAGGCCAGCCAAAACTATTGCAAATTCAGACAAGCTTAGGGAGGTTCCAGGGCCAGCTCTATTTTATGAGGCTGCCGACTCCCCTGGGAAAGAAAACTCCTAAGGAAGGAGAGTCAAGACCAGAAGCTTGGTCCAAAGATAATGTGCTAGACCAGACTGTGACGGGCTGCCAAGGACACACAGCAGCAGAATTACTTCAGCAGCTGGAGGAAGGCATGGGGCACAGGGCCGCCTAGAGGCAGCTGGAGGAAATGAGTGTGGGAGCCTGAGCCACAGGAATAGCAGACTCCCAAAGGGAGAACTGGGACAGAGTCCTAAGATCCTGCAGGTGGGAGTGAAGTCAAAGGAAAAGGATATTGGCTAGAGAATCAGAGTGTTCTGAACTATTATGAAAACTCTGAAGAGAAAACTGATGTACTGCAACAAGCTTATTCATCATGAAGAAATACTGATAAAAGGCAACTCACCTGTGCTATAGCAATATCCTCTGTTTGCAAACACCACTTCTAGATTAGAGAGAACGCACTGATTGCTCATTCTAAAGTTACTAAGATGGGTATTCAAAAGGAAGGCTTGTGCTCACTGAAAGTACACCAAAAAATGCTGCAAATCTCTAAAGAAATAAGAGCACCAGTTTTGCCGGAAATAATTATGTTTTTCAAAATATAATTAAATCTATGTTGTAAATACTTCTTGTATTTGACAAAAATGTACGTGCTTATTGAAATGTCGCTCTTATAATTACTTCTGTATCCCAAAATTAACAAGAAAAACAGCAATCAGGTTTGGGGAAAATTTTTATTGCCATTATTATTATAAATACATAAAATGAATTCTTCACAGTGTGTGCAGGCTTACCTGGTCATAGACAAGCATTTGTAGCACTTTAATAATGTTAGGTTTCAATAAGCTTTTTAGTAGCACCTGGTAATAATATGTTCGACCCTCATCACTGCATTTTCCAGTTCGCGGATATAACATCCGTACACCTGTGAGCACATCCCCAGGCTTCAGCTCAGGTCCTCTCTGACTCTGCTGTGGGCACTAAAAACCCATGGTTTTTCATTGGCCCTAAAATGCTTATTGTTGGGGCCAATGATAAACCCAGCCCAGCTTTCTTCATTTTCCTACACCAAGAAAGGAGAAAACAATGTAAATTATACATGGCATGAAATCGTTGTCTTCTGGGGATCATGACTTGCGTTAACTGTGCGTAGCTTTGTCTCTTGAGTGTGGGACATGTGCCCATTTCAATATTTACAAGATGTATTATTAGGAAACATGGAATAATAAAACATGAAATGAGGCAAAAGGATAAGAATTTGGCTTTTATTTTGCCTTTGGTACAGTGATTTTTGTCTCAATCTTGGAACGAACTTTAAAAATAGAGGTTGTTAAGCTAAGCTGGAAACAATTTTTAAGCAAGAGCAGGACCCATATTTAACTTTTGGAAGCATGCAAATCCCTGCTTGGAGGATAGAAGGGGATGGGAAAGATTAGTATGTGACATTAGAGGGGCCCATATTTAACAACAACAGTAACAAAAAACACCTTTGGTCAATTTAGCATTGGGAAAAACAAAGGATAAGCATTTCATGATTTGTGTGTGCACATCTGTGTGTGTGTGCGTAGATGGTAAGTGTACTTTCACAGCTCTTACTGTCCGACTCTATACACACCCCCACAGACTCACCTACCAGTGGTCCATATCGAAGTGGGTCTGACTAAAGATGGCAGAGTCTTCCTCAGGGCTACCCCATTGCACCTCTCCTTCCTGCCATTCATTAAAACATTGCTTTCCAAAATGGAATCTTTCAAAAATTCTTCTCCCTCCCCTTACTAGGAAATAAACAATTCTTTTAACACATAAACTCCTCACCCCAACTTTACAAGAACATGAATCAAGAATCTGACCTATCATTTTTGAGATGTTGCCTACTTTAATATGGAGCTTACTTAACAAAAGAAATGCCAAAATAACAGGATACTATTTCACATTGTCATTGAGGCTCTAAGGGGCGGGAAAAGGAGAACCTCTGTGAAGAGAAATTGGGAGAAAAAGTAGAGTTCACTCTGTTTTTAAATATCCTAAGTGAATATGGTATAAAAACCACAAAGCATAGTTTTATCCTCAAAGGATGTAAAGGAAATAGAATCTTTAGAAAAGTAGGTCTATGTTTGTGCTGGGGAGGGAGCTTGCAAGAGCATTTGGTAAGAAAGTCAAACTTCAGCCAAGTACTTAGTTTTTTCAGCCTGAGACCAAAACTACAAAAATTAGAGGAAACCTTCTCTTTAGGACCGAATTGAAGGGTTTATAGTATAGATCCGAGCAGCTAACTCTGTGCAAACTGTTTCTCCCCCTCTCCTCTAAACTCTGCGATGAGATTACGACGCTTCCACTCTGAGCTTCGGTCAGTCTTCCACTTCCCTTTCTGCTAGACACCTAGCACTGTTATCGGCATCATTGCCTGATCATTGTTATTACAAATAGTTATTGATAAATAACCAAAAAGTAGCATATTTAGCAGCAATATACTAGATGTTGTCTTATACATATCCAGAAGATTTTACACAGAATAAAAGATGATTATACCTTATGTGACTTGTAGAACCTGAACGTTTATGCTGCGCTTATACCAAATTTTATCCAAGTTGAAAGAACTGCATATTGATGTTAAATATTTACACTTAATAGCTGAATTTTATACCCTATAAACTTAAAGATGAATTAAAAATGTGCTCTTTTACTAAAATAGAAACTTCTTGAAGCATGGCCGGTTTCTTCCTTTGGTGTTATCATTCAAACTGTGAACCTCTGAACTAATCTAAGTAATGGCTCATCTGTCACTAGGGGGGGTTAAAGCATTTCTATCCCCAGTTGCCATGGGGAAAGAAAGGTTCTAGAAAGTTGTCCTTTCTCCCACTGTGGGAGTATTAAACCCCAATAGAACAGTGCTAAACTTTTTTGTTTCATATTCTGTTTTTCTATAAACAAACTTTATCTGTGGCCTCGTAACAGACAGTCAGTTCCAGGAAACACACAGCTAACAATGTCATTCCCCTTGTACTGCACATAATATAAAAACAGAGTTTAAGTAAATATTTGAATTAGGACAATTTGAAACATTTAACTTTGGAGTAGCCTTTCACGGGCACATATTGATCACTTCTTTCCAGAGCAGCTGTTCTGGTGGATTCAATCTGCCACACATGCACCATTTAAATGAAGCTACTTCGTGGGACATATAATATTCTAGCAGAGTATAATCTGGAAAAAAAACACAAAAAAACAAAATCCTCAGCATTTGCAGAATGCAGATTCAGCTCCCGTGGCATATCAAAAGAAAGCTGGTCTATAAACAGCAGAAGAGCAGCACCTAGTGATAAACTCAGATATAGCAGAAAGGTCTTCTGTCACAACTGGCTTATTAAATTTGAGGTTAATGTTACCGTTAAGTGGTTTTTTTTCCCCCTTGGTATTTTAACCACGGAATTATTCTGTGAAATGGCAGGCAGGCACTGGCTGATCGCTCAGGTCCTTTCAGCTCTGTTTGTAATTCTCCCATTGGGTTATTACTATGTATTTTTCATTCTCATTGCCCCACAGCCTTTTTAAGTGAACGTGTCCATTAGATAAAGGAAACTTGCTTAGGCCTAGCTTTTATCTTTTATGTCAATTAGCTTCTTCGGGATGGTGAGGAAGAAATAGAAAGGCTATGTACACTGGGACAATGTGCTGGGAAATCCCAAGAAAGTCCCTTTTCTCCTATTGCGCCTCTTCAAAAAAAAAAGGTGAATAAAAGTCAGGCCAGGATTTCTGTATATCTATCTGCATTGTTGAAAAGGGAAAAGAGAGTACGGGCCTTTGTGTAAAAATTATACCATGGATCTGCTAACAGTAGGTAGTGTTTATAAGATGCTACACCCCTCCTTAAGTCATAAAGACGCACTTCATTTATTAAGTTGTTTTATTTCAGAAAAGATCACAATATCTATATGGAAATACAATAGGAGCCTAAGTTTGCATCGTCAAGTTCTCCCAAGTAAAAATTTTAATATCTTTGTTATTTTATTTTTCTACAGATTAGAGGAAAATACTTATCTATGGAAAGCAGTCAGATAAAGAAGTAGATAAAACCTTTGGATATGCAGAGATACATGAAAAAAACTAGTAAATTAGATTGAGCATCAGGAACATGAACTTCTTTAAAAGTTAGCATTACCAGGGGATTCAAAAGGTGCCCTTCGAAGCTTTCCCCCACAGGCGGAAGTTCTTGCTGGACTCCTGCGGTTAGTCTGTGACCTGATGTCTTCCTCTTTTCAACAGACTCATGTGACGCTGTGTCCCATGCAAAATAACCCTGAATGGGTGACCTGAGTGCATTTTTTCCGTGTATCTACATATAACGCACAGGCATTGACAGTGCAGTCTCACAGCTAGGTAACCGGACCTGGGAAACCTTCCTGGGTTTCAGTGTTGGTTTCGTGGAGAGATTTAAGGTACCAAAATATTAAATGTTTCTTAGTGAAGACCAGAGGAGCTAGCTTTCACAGCAAAATGGCCCAGCTAAACTAGAGATTGTGATAAGCAGAAGCCTCATAAATTAATTAATTAATTAATACTACCTAGGCATCTATGATGGGCCGGGCATTGTTTTTGGCTCTGGGATATAGCTGTGAACAAAACAAAGTCCTGCCTTCACCGAGCCCTCATTGCAGTTGAGAAGATACATAGTAAACAAATAGCGGAGTGCTAAGCAGAATAAAATCAGGATAGAAAATTGAAGGTCCTGATATTTTAACCTTTGCTTGTAAAACACAGAGTAAGGATTTTGTTTCCTGACCCATCAGAAACCGGTTTGGAGAGGTTCACCCTACCAAGTCACTTCTGGCCTGTGGATGGGGATTGCTTTGCCTGTGAATCCTCTGCCATGTCCAGATCCTCATTGAATTCTCACCTCCCCATTCATCTACACCAGACTCTCCATGCCTACAAACGCCACCAGTTCCCTCCCAGCTTTACATCCCTTTTCAAGAAGCTGGGTAAGAAGAGTAATTCATTTGCATGCTCCTTCAATTGTGTCCTCCTTGGCCTGTACTGTGTTTGTTGACAAGTTTTAATTATTTTATGACACAGGCACCAGAGCTGCACTGAGATCACCAATTTGTTATTCAGAGGCTGTTAATTATTCAGCTGCTGGATGCTGGCTGCCAGTTACTGCCTATTTGTGTGCCACAAGGGTCAAAATTAGGCCTTCTTAGAGGAGCTCTAGGTGAAATCTTTCCAGCAAGAATGCAATTGGCCAATACTCAGGGTGCGGTGCTTATTATGTGTTCATCGCTTGTACCAGATGCAGTGGGATCTAGTTGGCAGTTCCTGGCTCTCAAGGAGATAACATTCTTACTGATAAAGGCTTCTTAGGAACAGGCATTTTGGCCACATAGGCACATTTGCTCTTTGGGGATTTCTTTTGAGTCATGGAATCTTAGATATGGAAGGAGTCTTAGAAATTATCTAGTCTAACCTCCATATGTTGCAGGGAAGGACAAGATTATGAGAGGTTTTGATTTACGCAAGGACACACAGCCCTGGTCTCTTTCAACCGCACCAGGCTGTTCCTCATCGTATTCATTTTGTTTTAGCCCACACCCCCTGAAGCAGCCATTCAGCACACAACAGCCACCCATCCCAGTCCTTCTCCACTTTAAGAGCAAGAGCCCACACATGAAGCACTGAAAAATGGAACAATAGCTACCACAATGCACTAATTAGAAATTCTGGAATTTTTATATCAATACACAAAAATGTAACTTTGATTTTAGTTGTCCTTTGTTCTGATTTTAAAATAGAGCCCTGGCTAGTGTGGCTCAGTGGATTGAGTGCTGGTCTGTGAACCAAAGGGTCACCAGTTTGATTCCCAGTCAGGGCACATGCCTGGGTTGCAGGCCAGGTCCCCAGTAGGAGGCGTGAGAGAGGCAACCACACACTGATGTTTCCCTCTCTTCTCCCTCCCTTCCCCTCTTTCTAAAAATAAATAAATAAAATCTTTTAAAAAATAAAATGGAAATAGAAACAATTTCATTGTTTTTTTCCCTTTATAACTGAGAGTAGAATCAGCAGCTCTTATAATGTCACCTTTGTGCATATGCAGCATCATCTTCATTCCTGTTATGTCCTTGGTTTGAGTACAAGCCTATACTTCCTGGCTCAATTTTCAGATGTACATATGTTTTGGACTCAAGCACTACTAGGTTCAAAATCAGGATTTGAAAAAACATCAGGATTCAACACCAATTAGTTGTGTTACCTTTGTTATTTAACACCTTAAAACTTCAGTGTTGTCATCTGTAAAACGGGAAAGATACTGACAACCGTGGAGGGCTTCCCTGACTGGGTCCTCAGCATTCTTCCCTCCCTTTGCCCTTAACATAATAATGGGATCAAAAAGTGTGTTTAGTTTCTCCCTGAACAATGACAGCCTCATTATTCTCAATAATTCTCAGGGATTATTGAGCCAGCATGATTGTATAACTGAGAAAAAGTTAGGCCTTTTATTTTATGCAGTTAATAAAGCTAATTTTTGTTCTCCCACTTATTAATTTGAAACTTTCAAAGCTACCGAAAAGTTGAAAGAAAGCGACTTTTGGTTCTTTTCTTTTTTGAAAATAACCAGAGAAAGGACTAAATGAATATACATTTCCTATTTACGAGGACTTAAAGGTTTGTCCCCAAAAGGGACTTAAAACAAGCACTATCTAAAAACTTTTTCTGCGGGGGGGGGGGGTGCTTTTCCTCTATTTATTTCCCTTTTGTTCTCCCTACAAACATCTTTTGTAAAATGTGCACGAACAGCCCATAGCTTCCATCGTTTCCCTGTCCCAGAATCAACTCTGTCCAGGCTTCGGATCTGAGAGTGACGCAAGAAGCTGTTTTTGGCTTCAGAAATGTTTTCCTCTGTGTTCTGACTCCTCTCTTGTTGTTCTTCTTTTCTCTCCATCTTTTCTTCACTCCTCTTCCCCCGATACTCCCAGTGTTTCTCTCTTCCTGTTTTCCTAGTTGCTTCCCCTCTCCCTGGTGGCTAAAGCACCAATCAATCACAGCCACTGTCACAATCACAGTTCTTTCTGTGGCTGCTCTGTCTCCATGATAAAACAAGATAGGAGCCAGTGGCCCTTTCCAAAAGACAGACGGTAGCCTGTGGGAGGCGGCCCAGCCCAGTCGAGTCTGCCAATAAGAGCATTTCCTTGCAGCTGCAAGGCTTGGGAGAGCAAAATGACAGCTAGCTGCAGAAGTTTGCCGGTAACACACTTAGGTTGTTTTGCTTTGCAGAAACATGGGAAAATTCTGATAAATTCCAGATGATTTCAAAACACGTTTGAGGGTCAGATATACAAAAGGCAGATAAAATCTGAATTAGGTAAATCCAAGCCGATGCACAAATCTCTCCTTGGGCCCAAACATCTTGCAGATTGGAAGGTTTTAAATTTGACAATTCCCAGTTAGGGATGATAAAAATTGAACTTTGCTCTCCTTAAACCCCAAGCCACTATGAGAAGAGAAGGTTCACTTAAAGTTGAAGTCCAACAGCTAGTAAAAAACTGAGGTTAACACACATTACAAGTGAGCATTGGAAAGGCATTTCATCCAGTCAAGAAACTGGAATATTTGGAAAGGCAAAAAAAATATCTTTGTGTCTGCATAAGTGGTAAACCTGCACAGTATAACCTAACACACCTGCTCCATCCTTCCTGTGCTAGGAAGACAATTTCTGTCTGGTGCCCAAGGAGTGCAGAGCTGCTTGGCCTCATGTTCCTTATGCTGTGACCTGCGTTCGTCAGCGCTCTGGAGGGTTATGGAGCCATCATGGCTGTGCGTCTAAGTGAGGCCGTATACTTTATACAGTTAATAAAGCCAAATATGTTTCCCTTTTGTACTCCCACCTTTTAGTTTGAAATTTTCAAACCCATAGAAAAGTTTGAAAGAAAGCATAAAGAACACTAACTTACCTAGTTTCAACAATAGGACATTCTCTTACATAACTATAATGGCATTTACACTCCCAGGGTACTTAATTAGCATCAATACATTAATATTGTCTAATTTCAATGCCATATTTAAATTTTCCCTATTGTCCCAGTAACTTTTTTATGATCTTTCATGACATGAACAATTTTAACTAGCCCAGCCTAGTGCTTTGTAAAAAGTTCCTGAATCCAAATTTGTCTGATTGTTTCTTTGGGATTGAATTCAGGCTAAACATTTTTGCCAAAACATTACAGGGTGGCAGTGTTTACCTCCATTGTATCATATCAGAAGGCACTGATGTCGGTTTATCCTGGTATTAGTGACATAAAGTTTGATCACTTGCCTAAGGAGGTGACTGCACTATTTTCCATTGTACAAGCATCCTTTTCCATTGTGTTTGAATCAGTTACTGTACTGAGGTTAGCAGAGCCCTGATTCTCTAATTTTTTCATTTCTTTTGTATATATCAGATGTAACTCTCAGATCTAACCCAGGCCTTTCTGATGCCAAAGCTCCTGCTCTTTCTACTACAGGTGCTACCTCTTTGATGTGTGAACAAATGAAGCTAGGCACCTGAAGCTTCTGGGAAAATAAGCATCTTCATTTTATCTCTTGTTTAGGGTTTTATTTTCTTTTATCTTGGAAAAAAAAGGACCCCTTCTGTAGCTTTGAAATCCAATTTTTTGCAAAAGCCCAAGACTATAGCACAGCCAGAGATGTTATTTCTAGGGTTCACATGTGAGGGGATGTATCTAAAGAGGTAGAGAACATCCAAATCATCTCTCTCTCAGCATCACTGACATTATCCCACCTCTTTAGGGGGCCAACTACATTTTTTTTTCAGGGGATGGATGGGTGAGTGTTAGAATCAAAATGTCAGTTTGGGGGCGTTGGAGGGCACTTTTTGGTGTGTGTGGCAAAGCTGAATTGAAGAGTTCAGTGGAAGTTCTACCATTCTTCCCCTAAGCCAAGATCAGGGGAGCCCCTGGGTAAGAGGGAAGGTGGGGTCTGCAAAGCTGCCTGCAAAGACCTTGACTCCCCCACCTCCACCAAGATGACAGACCCACCTTTCAGTAAATCAGTGCCAATGGCAGGGCTGGGCTCTGGAGGGGGCAGGGCCCTGGGAACCTTGCCGGCTGCTGGACACTGAGAACGCAGAGATGTGAGAGGAAGGCCACGCTGAGAGCAGAATTACACTTTCTCTTCTTTCCCAGTTGCTGCCCTCCCTGAACCTCTCCTTGCTTTAGGAAAATTCGTGTGGATAGATTCCTGCAGAAAGGTGTAGCTGGGAAAACACAGGGAGAAACCCCTAGTCCTACCTGTCCCCTCTCTTTGTTGTATTAAGAGACAAAGACTCATCTAATCACGAATAGATTTAGGTTCATGAGTCACACTGGCAGTGTCAGGGTTAGCTCGTCAGGGCTACAAACACTAAAAGAGCCCCCCCCAAATTAAAACAAAAACTATGCTCTTTGTTTGCCATCTTTGTACTGTTTAACACGAGTATTTCAACAGTCTTTATTTTCCAAACATGCAAACAGGAGAAGGTGATCTGACCCACAGTATATTGACATACCATGTGGCTATAACCTTGAGATAAAAGTAAAGGAAAAAGTCAAAACAGCTCAAACCAAACACTAATACAAATGAGTCTTTCTTCAGGACAAACCCTTTCCCTCTGCAACAAGGGAACACACTCCCACTAGTACACCCTGGTCACGGTGGACACAAAAAAACAGACCCACACTTGGCAGACCCACAGGTCCCCAAACACATAGTTGGCAAGTCTGATGCATTAATTAACTAATTCAACAAATGTATACTACTCTGGGCCAGACGCAATTCCAGGTGTTGGAAACGCCTTATACATCTCAGGCAGCAATGTTCATCCGGTGTACCATGTCATGCTGGTGTGCCACAAGAATTTTTAAGACATGCAATCCATGACTATTTAGTCAAGAGCACTAACCCCTTTTCCCTTAGATTGTCAAATAAAAAAATGACAACAGCCAAAAGGACAATAGCTGTTGTGACAATAGTCCAGTGTGAATGAATCAAAATTATACCCATTTTTTGTCAGATAGGCAAAAATTATATTTTATGGTATGCTGAATTTTAGTAATTAGTTTATATGTGCCATGAGATGATAAAAGTTTGAAAAACACTGATCTAGGGGATATAGAAGACTTGCAAGCAACCACCCTTCTGGAATTTATCTAATGTTATAAAAAAAGAAATCAGGACATCCAGCCAAGATGGAGGCATAGATGGACACACTGTGCCTCCTCTCACAACCAAGATTAAAGACAATAAAAATATAGAACAAAAAACAAAACAAAACACCAGAACAGATAGAAAATTGAATTGTACAGAAGTCCAACAACGATTCACCCAGATGGGTAAGAGGGGCGGAGTTGGTGGCTGGCAGAGGAGGAGCGCAGCAGGAAAAGCAGTGGCTAGTGGTCCTGAACGCACAGAAGGCGGATGGCACACCCCAGGCGCACAGGGGGTGGTTACCGGGCGTGGGGAGGCAACAAGCAGACCAAGTGAGGCCCACAAGGTGGCTGACCGTGGTCATACATTCCGGAGCAGATAAACCAGGCGAAAATCGGCAACAAGACAGACTGCGCAACCCAGGGCCCCAGAGCCAGGAAATAAAACCTAAAAGCACTGATTGAAAACACTTGTGCGGGTTGAGGTGCCAGGAGAGAATCCCAGCCTCACAGGAGAGTTCATTGGAGAGACCCACAGGGTCCTAGAACAGACACAAACCCACCTACATGGAAATCAGCACCAGAGGCCCAATTTGCTTGGGGAAAGTGGTGGAAGGGACTAAGCGACCAAGAGATAGCCAACCTATCAGATGCACAGTTCAAAGCCCTGGTGATCAGGATGCTCACAGAATTGGTTGATTTTGGTCACAAATTAGATGAATAAATGAAGGCTACAATAAGTGAAATGAAGAAAAACACACAGGGAACTAATAGTGATAGGAAGAAAACTGGGACTCAAATCAATGGAGTGGACCAGAAGGAACAAAGAAACATCCAATCAGAAAAGAATGAAGAAACAAGAATTCAAAAAAATGAGGAGAGGCTTAGGAACCTCCGGGACATCTTTAAACGTCCCAACATCCAAATTATAGGGGTCCCAGAAGGGGAAGAAGAACAGCAACGAGTGGAAAACTTATTTGAACAAATAATAAAGGAGAACTTCCCCAATCTGGCAAAGGAAATAGACTTCCAGGAAGTCCAGGAAGCTCACACAGTACCAAAGAAGTTGGACCCAAGGAGGAACACACCAAGGCACATCATAATGACATTAGCCAAGATTCAAATGAAGGAGAGAATTCGAGAAGCAGCAAGGGATAAGGGCACAGTCACCTACAAAGGAGTTCCCATCAGCCTGTCAACTGATTTCTCAAAAGAGACCTTCCAGACAAGAAGGGGCTGGAAAGAAGTATTCCAAGTCATTAAAGGCAAGGACCTACATCCAAGATTGCTCTATCTAGCAAAGCTGTCATTTAGAATGGAAGGGAAGATAAAGTGCTTCTCAGATAAGGTCAAGTTCAAGGAGTTTATCATCACCAAACTCTTATTATATGAAATGTTAAAGGGACTTATCTAAGAAAAAGAAGATCAAAAATATGACAGCAAACTCACAGATATTAACAACCACATCTAAAACAAAAGCAAACTAAGCAAACAGCTAGAACAGGAACAGAACCACAGAAATGGAGATCACATGGAGGGTTAGCAACAGGGGAGTGAGAGGAGGAGAGAGGGGGAAAAGGTACAGAGAATGAGTAGCATGGATAGTGGGTAGAAAATAGACAGGGGGAGGGCAAGAATAGTATGGGAAATGTAGAAGCTAAAGAACTTATGACACATGGACATGAACTAAAGGGGGGGAATGTGGGTGGGAGGGGGTGTGCAGAGTGGAGGGGAATGATGGGGGAGAAATGGGACAACTGTAATAGCATAATTAATAAAATATAATTAAAAAAAGAAATCAGAGAATATGCTCCCACGGTGCTGAGAGAAGATGGGAAGTCACAGCTGTAGCAGAAAGCCTGAGCTGGTTTCCCGGATTCTGTACATCCAGGAAGACAACTGCTCCCAAATCTGGGCCACACTGTGGAATGTCTACTAAAGACAGAAAGAGAGAAAAAGCAGAGAATCTAGAGAGAAGCTTCTCTCCTCACCATACATGGGAGGATCCTTTGGGAGCTTTTACCAAATCGATCAGGAAGGGTCAAACTTAATGTTTATTAGATCATGGGTAAAAGCAACAACACTGACTGTGCCTCTGTCCCATGGCAAAACAGACCACAAGATGAAGTGTCCCAACATAAGAACTGTCAACTAACTGAACGCCTTTGCTCCTCGGAGCTCAGTGCCAAGCATTTGACATGTGTTGTGTCATTTGGTCCTCTCAGTTGCCACCTGGTGAGATACACACTAATTTATTCCTATTTCCCATATGAAGAAACAGACCTAGAAAGTTAAGCAACTTGACCTTGCCTAAGGACACATCCCTGGTAGATAGTGGAATGAGAACAGGATCCTAGCTCTGTCTGATGCTAAAATCCATGCTCCAAATCACTGCTTGCCCATCCATAAAATTATTTTTTGTTATTTAATATACAGAAAAAGACATTAATGTTGAACAGGAAAATTATTCTGATGGCTTCAGAATGAAGCCAAGTTTTCAAGATATTATCTTGGAACGATCGAACATGCCCTATCAGTCAAAAGCACATATGTACCACTTTTTCAAACGCAAGAGAAGAATTTTACAATTGCTTAAATTTACATAAGCCCAACCTCTAAAATTTGAATTATGATTCAAAAATAAATGGAGGTCAGTATTTTGTCAACTAATAAATTACTACTCAAAGTTTATTTTACAACCGCATGCCTTTCTATCTTTGCACTTTACTTGATAATTGAATTACTAATAAAATAACTAAGGTGAAGCCAATTCAGTGAAAACAGTGCAGAACTCCAAAAGGAAGTGTATACCTATTTTTAGGAATAAGTTCATATCAAAATTTTTATTAAATAATCCAGCATAATTTTAATAGAATTTGACTTGGAAGTGGGGACAAGTCTTATTTTTGCTTTAAATCATTTAAATTAAATGGAATGGAAGTGATCAAAGTGCTTATTTTTCTTCGTTTTGTGGGAAATTGTGCTGGGAATGTAGATCTATTGTGCACAAAGGATATTGGCTTTATGCTGGAACCACCAGGCAGGTTGAATTGAGAAACAATTAGCTCAGTCAGCAAGGCTATGAGTCTGATTAAGCCAGGAAGTGGTCACCGCCCCCCCCCCACCCCCACCCCACCCAGGACAGGGCAGAATGAAGGGGACAAAGGCAGCAACCCAAACAACGAGGACTGATTCTCTCTCTCTCTCTCTCTCTCTCTCACTCACTACTATGAGGATTTATTGTGTCAAATCTACATCAAGAATTATTTTATTACATTTTATCATCATAGGGCAAACAAACTAGTATCTTGTTTCCAAGTAGATCAACAGTCCACATATGTCATGGCTACTGTCTCTAAGAAACTTCTGTTTGTTGAGGACTGACATACCCTCATGTTTTGGTAACAGAACATCTTTGAGAACAAGGACCCAAGTCACAGAGGAAAATGCAGGGCCTATACCAGGCCGCTGGCCGGATTCTCATTAGCTCGGGGGCTCTCAGCGTTTTCTCTGGAGTTATTGCTTTCTTCCCAGTCTTTTCTTACAAGCTTTGTTTCACAGGATGGAGTGTCTGGATCGCTTGTCCCATTTGGAATGGAGCTTTGGTAGGAAAACATTTTACTACGTATATTGAGACAATACAGGAAGGAGGGAGGGAAAGAGGAAACAGAATAACATGTCCTTTCTTTTTAAGTTTTCCAACAATATGAAAAAGTCAAAATTCTATGGAAAATCAGAATTTACTTTAGAGCATGAATTTCTCTTAGTTGCATTTTAAATATAGAATTTTTTCTTCAAATCATTTTACCATGTGTACTGTATATCATGTATACTACAGTAGAAATACTGTTCAAGAAATTCTTGGAGGGAGAGGGGCGTAAGGGGTTGAAATGGTAATGGAAAAAAATATAATAAAAAATTAAAAAAAAGAAATGATAGCAAAAAAAGAAAATTCTTAAAAAGTTATTTTATTTTAACCTCCTTGCTCTGATTGTCTGAGAAATTGAAATTTCTTTTGACCTTAGAATTTAAAAGGGGGTGGGAGAGGTAAAAGAGGGTAAAGGGAGGGGATAAATGGTGATGGAAGGAGACTTGACTTGGGGCGGTGAACACATAATACAGTATACGGATGATGTGTTGTAGACTTGTACACCTGAAATCCATATAATTTTATTAAGCAATGTCACCCCAATAAATTCAACTTAAAAAATCAATCATGAAAAATAATTTTAAAATGGAAAACAAAGTAAAGTAATTTTCAGATTAATACTTTCATTAGAAATGCTGAAGTGTGTCTACGAAACCCAGATTTGCAAGCCCCAAATCTTAGTTCTCCCTCCTTTTTCTCTGCACATAACTGTTGGACCTAAAGATAATTCAAGAAGTTGGGTGACGAGCTTCACAAACTTCCCAGGCCCTTAGGAAGGTGAGTGTGTGCCAACTACAAGTTGGCACCAAGTAGGTGCTCAGCATCTGCTCATTGACTGATCTCACAGATAAAGGATCGAACTGGCAAATCAACTTGGTGGGTCAAAGAAGTGAGCACGTCTGGCCCGAGCTTCAAGTGGTAGGACTTAGGAGGCTCAGCGGCCCACAGGTGCAACAAATCCTTCTCGCATTATTTTCTGTGTTACCTGACATTCACCACTGAAGACTAGAGAACTCAATTTTGGAGGCTTTTGATCTTAAGAAGTTTTCTATTAAAATGTAGTCACTTCTGGGAGGGACTACATTTTAAGCCTTAAAAAAAATTAGACTTTTACTGGGATATTACCTAAAAGTGAGACCCTAGGTAATATAATTTTAAAAGATTTTATTTATTTTTAGAGAGAGGGGAAGGGAGGGAGAAAGAGAGGAAAAAAAACATCAATGTGTGGTTGCCACCCTTGCACCCCCTATTGGGAACCTGACGAGCAACTCAGGCATGTGACCTAACTGGGAATCGAACCCGCAACCATTTGGTTCACAAGGCTGCCACTCAATCCACTGAGCCATACCAGCCTGGGCTAGAAAATATAATTTTAATCTACTTATTAATAAATATGTATTGATAGCCTACTACATGCTTGCAATACAATGGAACATAAAGCAAGGTCTTGCTGTTAACAGAACTCCGTCCAGTGGGGTTTAACGACAGTGCTCAGATGGGTGCAAGCAGGGTGGTGGAATTATGGAACTGGATGAAAAGACCGTTTGGTGGTGTTTTTCTCTTTCTTTTTAAATACATTCTTTTACATCTACCATTCCAGTCTTGGTCCTTTGCTCTTTTGCCTAACATTGACTCAATGTTCATTCAAAGAAATAAACATCTACCAGTATGCAAAGGTGGCCATTCAATTTAGTCAAGCAGCTTCCAAACTTTGTTGGCAACAGAGTCAGAAAAACATTTTACATCGGAAACGTATGTACTTCCATTCATATATTTTTCTCTAGGTAAATAGATATTGACACATACAAATAACTAGATTTATATAACAAAGGTTTAACAAAACCACACCTAACCTTCTCTTTGAAATGAATCCTGATATTTTTTAATTCTATTTAACTTTTTAAAAATTCTGACTTCACAATTGACCCAAAGTTTAACAAAAATCACAGCTATAGCCCAACCCTGTGTCCATTTCTTATAATTCTTTGTGTGTCCCTGTGAAGTCTGTCATAATACAGTCAACGACATTGGTGATTTGGTAAGGCTCGATATTGGTAATTGGAATATATGCTTGTTATAGATCAAGCATCTATTTTCTAGTTAGACCCAGAGAAATAATATGATGTGTCTCCAGAATGTAGCTAGTCAGTGACTATTTCATTTGAGAGTGATAACCTAAGGAAGTGGAGTGGGGAGGTAGGATTTGAGGAGGTAGGGCCTATGTCCAACTTTCAACTTTGACGTTCTTGATATGTGGTCAGGAGCAGAACCCTCACTTAGCCAGTTCCCCAATGCCTTTGCCTATAAAATGGGGTGTTTTGCAGGTAAAGAGACCCCATGTGAAATTGTCTAACCCTAAGATGCTTAGTGAGAATAAACATGATCTGAACGAAGACTGTATAATAAAGAGCTTTACCAATATTAAAGGCCTGTGCAGTGCTAGTTGATACCATGCCTTCCACTGGTGCCACCTCTGTGTCTAAATCCTTTGTTGCTGGTCCCTTGCCACCTGACTCACTCTCCCATCCCGTTCCCACATGACTTGCTGAGTTCTCCATCCTGTTACCTCCTGGACTTCATCTCCTACCACTCTCCCTTAGTTCATTTCTTTCCCATCACACTGGTGTCTCATTGTTTTTAAATATGCCAAGGTGTGTTTTTGCGTCAGGGCCTTTGTCTCGCCTATTCTCTGCCTGAAGCCCTTTCCCACACATGGCTTGTTCCTGAACCTCCTTTAATTCTTTGAACAAATGTCACTTTCCCACCGATGGCTTCCCTCATTACCCTATTGAAAACTGCAAACTTCTCCACAATTGGAATTCCCTGCTCTATTTTTTCCACAAAGCTCTTATCACCATCTCCTATACTATGTGACTTACTTATTTATTGTTTCTTTGCCCTCCTCCAATGTATATTGTAAAAGGGCAGAGATTTTTTCTATTTTACTTATTGCTGTATTTCCAGCACTTGGAACAGAGTGAGTCACATACTAGATGTTCAATAAATAGTGTTCAATAAACATTGTTGAATAAATCCCATGCTCTCCATGCTGGCGGCACAGAATTCCTTATACAGATGAACTCTGATTAGGCTGCAGAAACTAAAGGTCAAGCTGGTATTTATACTAAAGCAGGAAAAAATCCTCATGAAAAAGAATGCCATGGGAGTGCTCACTCTCTCAGTAATGTTTAAATTTGAAATGCAGTTTCTTCTTCCTGGTGAGCTTCCTCCTAAACCTCCTAAGCTCTATCTGATCACAGTCAGCTTCAAAAGGTCTCTGATTAATTCCACAACCTTCCTTGCCAGTCTTTCTTAACTTGCCTACAAAGTGTATCCTCCTCTGGTGAAAAGATAATTTAAAGAATTCAATCTTATTGACATTTCCCTGTGCAAATGATTGCACATCTCTTTGGAGATTTGTAGGAGATATTAAGAAGTGGCACCGTGCTTTGTATTTGTTCAGTGCCTTTCATTCAAGGCTCTCTAATTCTTCATAAATATTGGTCCTCAGTCTCTTCTGGTTCTATTCTGCCAACCATAGGAAGAGAACTTTTCCTAGAATTTCTGAACTACTTATTTAAAGGCATCAGCTGCGGAGAAAATGGAACCCTAGTGCCTGGTGGGTGGGAATGGAGACTGGTACAGCCACTGTGGAAAACAGCATGGAGTCTCCTCAAAAAATTAAAAATGGAACTGCCTTTTGATCCAGTGATTCCACTTTTGGGAATATATCTAAGAATCCTGAAACACCGATTCAGAAGAATGTATGTACCCATATGTTCATAGCAGTGTTATTTACAATGGTCAAAATTTGGAAACAGCCTAAGTGCCCATCAGTAGATGAGTGGGTAAAAAAGCTGTGGTACATTTACACAATGGAATACTATGCAGCAGTAAAAAGGAAGGAAATCTTACCTTTTGCAGCAGCATGGATGGAACTGGAGAATATTATGGTAAGTGAAATAAGCTAGTTAGTCAAAAACAAATACCATATGATCTGACGTATAAGTAGAATCTAACAAACAAAATAAACTAATACGCAAAATAGAATCAGAGGCATAGACACATGGAACAGAAGACAGCTATAAGAGGGGAGAGGGGAAATAGGCACTTGTTGAAAGAAGGTGAAGGGATTATTCAAAGAACACAGGTGAAGGACCCATGGGCACAGACAACAGTGGGGTGACTACCTGTGGGAGTGGAGGTGGGCTGGGTGGAGAGAGCAAAGGGGAAAAAATTGAGACAACTGTAATAACATAAACAAGAAAATATTTAAGAATAATATGTATATATTTGTTATTATATAGTATTACTATATAAATATTTATAAGAATGTTATTTCTTTTTTTTTAACAGTTTTTTTTAATTTTTTTCTTTTAGATTTTATTTATTTATCTTCAGAGGGGAAGGGAAGGAGAGAGGGAGAGAAACATCAATGTGCGGTTGCCTCTTGTATGTCCCCTGCCGGGAACTGGCCTGGCAACCCAGGCATGTGCCCTGATTGGGAATCGAACCTCGATCCTTCGGTTCGCAGGCCCGCGCTCAATCCACTGAGCTACACCAGCCAGGGCAAGAATGTTATTTCTTATATAAATAAATTCTTATTCTAAAAATTCTATATATAAATAAATTCTTATTATTATAAATATTTATAAGAATGTTATAATAAGTATATAAATATAATATTTATTTAATAAATATACAAATGTATTTATATTTATTTAATAAAATATATATTTGTATTTATTTAATATATAAATGAAAATAAATATATTTATATTTATTTAATGAATAAATATAAATATATAAATATAATGTTATTGTATAAATGTTTATGGGTATTATTTACATAATAAATATATAAATAAACAAATAAAAACATCACCTACTAGAAAGTATGCAGCAAGGAGATCATAGCACATTAAGGACTGAGCTCTACTTTAATCCTGGAAAACCTGGATTACAAAACAAGTTCTGACGGAGAAACCAAAGTACCATGAGTTTTACAAATCTGAAGCCTGGAGGGTCCAATGACCTGGCCGATGGTGCGCAAAGGAACTTCATTTAGAGCCTTGCTTGGAAACAGGAAGTTGGGAGAAAGGTAGAGGTCGACCTACCCTGGCAGCTCTAGGTTCCTCCTCTGTTACAGGAGGAACTCAGCTTCACCCTCACTCAGGTCTCTTACAGCTTCAACGGTCCTGTGACTTCTAACCACCTGATGGTCAATCTTCCACTTAGATATCCTAAGCTTCTTTAAGTTCAGCTTGTCCAAAAAGAAAAATGTTAATTGTCTTACCACCAAAAGCAACAATTTCTTCACCTGACTTCCTTGTCTTTGAACTCAATTTCAAACCTTGGAGTGATGTTTGACTCGATTCTTTCCTCTAAACTAGTGCTTCTTAAACTGTAATGTGCATGGGAATCACCTGGGGATCTTGTTAAAATGCAAACTCTGATTCAGTCAGTGTGGAGCAAAGCTTGAGCTGCTGCATGTCTGGCAAGGCCAGGGACTTGTCTAGCTGGTCCTAGGACCGTGCTTTGTGTTGCACTGCCCGAAACCAGCCCACTTTCAGCCCCACGCCTGCCCCATCACATCCAATGGCGGCCGAAGCCCAATAATTAAGTTCATTCTGCCTGTGGACTCTGGCCAAAAATGCACACAAATGGCAGGTTTGCAGTAAAGAAAGGAACTGGTTTATTAGAATTGACCAATCTGGAGATGGGCAAGCTGATGTCCTGAAAGAGCCGACTCCCCCAGGACACACAGGTTACAGATTATACAGAGCAAACTTACAAGACACTGTGGGTTAGGAATTTAGGGTCTTTTAGGAGCTGATTGGTCAGAGGTGGGAGAAGGGTAATAAATCATTTCTTCAGGTTTCGAGGACAACTTGAAGTCAGCTCTGGATTCCAGAACCGGTTTTCAGGAGAGGAAGCCAAGGAGGTCATCCTGCCTTACTGGCTCAGGTGGTGAAACATAATTTAGATTAAGATGTTATCTTTTTCAGCTTGCCAGGGGCTTAAACCTTGTGACCATTAGTCAGAACCCAGCTATTGTTTTCTGCTTCATCAGGGGTCAACAACTGTTAAGGTGAAAGAATATGGTCAGGTCAGTGATGTGTAGCCTCAACGTAGCAAAGCTTTGGTCCCCTTCATAGTCCCGTGTCCTTCCTGGAGCCTTTATCAGTGATTGTTTGCCTGGAAGTGGCGTCCTGCCATTGGGCTCATCTCACACAGAAAGCACCCACTCTTCTTGCCTAATTTTGTGGTCATTCTTATGTGTGTATTACTTTCCCATCTGGGCTGTAAATTCCATTTGGAGTTGGAACCACTGTTATTATTATTTATTACTGTTTATGCTGTTACAATTGTCCCAATTTACCCCTTCATCCCCTCCACTGAGCCCAGCCCCACTTTCATAGTCAATCCTCACACTGTTGTCTATGCCTATGGGTCCTTCACCTGTGTTCTTTGACTAATCGCTTCGCCTTCTTTCAAACAGTTCTCACCTCTCTCCTCCCCCCTTGTCACTGTCGTTCTATTCCATGATTCTAGGCCTCTGGTTCTATTTTTCTCACTAGTTTATTTTGTTCATTAGATTCCTCTTATAAGTCAGATTACATGGTATTTGTCTTTCACTGACTGGCTTATTTCACTTAGCATAGTAGTCTACAGTTCTCTTCACGCTGTCACAAAAGGTAGATATTCCTTTTTTTCTACTGTGTGGTATTCCATTGTGTTAGCGTACTACAGTTTTTTAATTCACTTACCTACTGATGGGCACTTAGGCTGTTTCCAACTCTTGGCTATTGTTAATAGAGCTGCTATGAATATAGGGGTGCATAAGTTCTTTTGAATTGGTGTTTCAAACCATTATTTGTATAATTATTGTTTGGTGAGCTTGTTCATCGTATCTCCTCTGTGCTTCATTTAAAAAGTACAGCAATTATTCTTGCATTTAAATCAATCAGCAGGATAGCCACAATTGACTGGGAGTAGGGAGTGGAGGGAGAGAAGAAAGTTAAATGATATAAAATTGGATAAAATGATCATTTCAAGTTATAGTTATGGGAAAGTTGCAGTAATTATAATATTATGATACAATAACTACCATAGCTTTTGTAAAAAAAAATAAGAAGTAGAAGATCTACATCATAGGGTCCTAGTGAGTGAACACATGTGGAGTGTTTAGGACAGTGCCTGGCAGGGAGTAAGTGCTCAATAAATGTTAACTGTTGTTGTCATTACTCTACCTGCGCAGTATCTATCCCACCCCTAGTTTTAGTAGAGCCACAATAGATATTCATATGTGAATAAATTAGCCCGTATTAAAATCATTCCTCTAAAAGTTTCTATTTCTGTTGTGACTGCCCTGCTTCTTTCAGTTCATCTACTTCTGGGAACTGCATCCTTTACTTGAGCAATTTAAAGATTTAGCGGGAGCCCTGACTGGTGTGGCTCAGTGGTTTGGGGCTCATCCCACAAACCGAAAAGTTGTGGGTTCTATTCTGGGTCAGGGCACATGCCTGGGTTGTTGGCCAGGTCCCTGGCTGGGGATACGTGAGAGGCCTCCCCAACTCATGCTTCTCTCCCTCGCTTTCTCCCTTCCTTCCCTTCTAAAAAATAAATAAAATCTTTTTAAAAAATAATAAAATAAAGATTTAGCGGGAGGGCTCACAATTATCATGCAGTCAGTATTAGCAGCAACCCTTGCAAAACCCAAGTGCCGGTCCCCAGAGCATGTCAGCAGCCTGTCCAGAGGAGCCCAGGGAGAGTGCACCTCCCCGGCACACCCTGCTCGCCCCTTCCTCAGCCTGTCTGCCCTACTCTGCACAGCTCTGTACCCTCAGACCCTCGCCTTTCCTTTTCCTGCTTGACACCTTCCCCACCTCAAAGCTCTTTCTTTTGTATTCATTTCCCCTCCCTATCTCTAAACAAAAGTTTTTAAGAAGAAATAAAAGGAGAAGGCTGTGACTGCTGGGGAAACACCCTCACTCTGTTTCCCATGCACAGTGAGGGGGCACCCGTAAAGGTGGGTGCACTGGGCTCCTGAGCTACAACATCCCGTAGGGTGGATTTAACAAGTCACTGGGATTCATACACCGGCCTCCTCCATCTTTTTCAAAGTTTTGTGTAAACAAAGCAAAATTCAAGCTGGCAGTTGCAACAGCATTTTTTAACTTTTGAAAGGAAAGAAACAGTTCCTGCCAAAGTAGTTAAGGCAACCTGGAATCTAAGGATCTGATAATGTCAGCTCTTGCCTTGGAGTCAAACCAGCAGAGGGGCGTCTCCTCTGCTTTTATCTCCTTTGCTTCAGTGTTTCGCACAGAGCAGTGTCGTGTCCTTTGAGCGCCTTGCCGCTGAAAACTCAGGCTGGCCCCGGAGCTTAGCCAGCAGCGTTACAGTTGCTCTTAATAATTCTCCTGTCTTGTTGTACTATTATGCTGGCTCAACTTCCTTGGGGTCCCTTGGAAACTTTTCTCCTGCAGGATCAAGCCAGCCTCTTTTGACTACAGATGGTTCTGTTTTTGTCCATGGGAGTTTAATGGTATGGCAATGCCAAGTATGGAATTTCAGGCTTAGCTACATGAGAAGTTTTGTGTGAGTGCCTGTGTGTCTGCTTCCCCGCCCCCCCTCCCCAAATTCTCTAAATCCAACATTCAAACTAAAATATGCCAGGGAAATGAAAAGCTAGGTCTCAAAATAATAAATATGCCAGACCCAGAGCTACAAAAGCAGCATACCACAAAACCACATTGGTCAAAGCTCTGATTTTTCCCCCCTGAAATTTGTTGATACTATATATACATTCATGTTTATTTCTCTGTCAGGAACCTAAATGGTACTATTTTTAGTCCTGCCCCCATTCTGTATCTTATTTCAGGCACATCACTTCCTGGTTTTCTCTCTCAATCTCAAAACATTTCTTGACTAGGAACAAATGATTTACAGGCTGGGAACAAGTGATTTCTAGGCTCAGGGCCACCAAGGTCTCCTTTATCAGACCTGGTGCTGAATTGAAGAGGAGCCCAGAATTTTTTTTTTCTTTAATCTGTTGCTCAATTTTGGTGACACCATTCCTTTCTTTGTTTAACTATTTTTATTCTGCACTTTGGGCCTTTTTCCCTTCAGTGGCGGCTATAACAAGCTCTCTTTTGAAAGACTGGACACCACTGCGCCCAGAACAATAAGTGCCCCGTCATGCATTCATTCTAATGATAATTGTCGTTACTTGAGAAACTGGGATCTCGAATTTGTGTCTCACCAGCAGGCTTTTCAAGAGAAAGCAAACGGTAAAGGATAGCGCTGCTGCTTCGAGGGTTTTCGGGGTTTCGTGACACAGTTCCATTGTGGTTCTTCCCGTGTGCAATTTTAGCAATTCATAAGAAAGATGAACAACAGACAATTAATCAAAATAGAACATATGGCTAGGGTTATAAAGTCAAACTTCTATTCCAGTGACACCTCACTGGAGCGAAGGTTATAATTGCGATGGCAAAGGCAACACAGAAAATCAAAAAATGAGCGTGCATGAATCATATCTTTGTGACACTGATGGCTTCTTTTCCTCATTGTCATTATAGATGAAGGGGAGATCAGAGCCATAAATCCATTTAGTCATTTGCTGTTCCTTCTTCTAGTGCACGATAAAGTTGTCAAATGGTGAGACAGATTGAACTCTTTCCAGAGGTACATTCATCATGGATGACATTTTTCCATCTTCCTTTCCCAGGCCATCACAGCTGGTGTACTGCTACTGTTGGCTCACAAACAGTGGACCCAGAGATACTTGGTAAGCATGTAGACATTGACAAGGTGAAAAACACCGAAATCTGTAAGAGATTTTTGTAAGATTTTATTTGAGCCAAAACTGATGACAATTGTCAAGAAGCAAGATCTCAGCTTCTTCAGAGAGTTTTTGCAGTTTCTTTTACGTATTTAAAATTAAGGAGGGGACATAAGAAAGGTTACATGAAGGTGAATTACAGGATAATTATGATTATGTGCTCTCTTGGAGATGGCTATGTCTTAGAAGGAGGGGTCTGAAAAGAGATATTTCAAAGGTGTGTTAACCTTAGATACACAAGAACAATGGACAGGATTTGCTTAAGGCAAAGATAAACCTTTTACTAAGGAAGTTATACGCCTAGGGCGTGACTACCCACCATGATCTGCCTTGTTAGGAATTTCTGATCTTCGGATCACCCTGGGAGGTTACTTTGTGTCACTGGACTTGTCAGTTTTACTCCAGAACTCCCTTCACTTCCACAACATAGAGGAGAATGGTAGAGTGAGTTCGAAGATCAAATCTCTACTGTTAATAGTTCAGGATGTAACACAGAGAATACAATTTCCAATTATAGTTGAATTCTGTCTAATTTATGCCTTACTATGATGAATTTTAGTAACAGACTATACTTTTAATTAAGATTTTTACTATCTTATTCCTGATCCAAACATTTCCTACAAGTTCCTGTGGTTTGTAGGTGTCGTAATCTGGGGAGGGCAGACCCAATGTTAGCTAGTGTTCCTGAATTTCATCTTGAAGAAAGGGATCTATAGGCTCCTCTGCTTTCAATCCTGCATTTTCAAATCTCAACTCCTATTTGGGATATCCTTCCAATTTCCTTTTATTCTTTCCCCTTAAAAGTGTCATAATACCTTGAATTTTAATAGTATAGAATCAGGTAACCCCGCCATACAGAAAGACTACCTCGATCTCATGAGAAATCTTTCTCCCACTGCAATAGCAGTGCTTCTCAAACTTTGCTGTGGGTATGAAGCCCCTGGGGATCTGGTTAACATGCAGGTTCTGAGTCAGTAGATGTGGGTGAGACCTGAGATTCTACATTTCTACCACTGTCCCAGAGGATATCAGTGGACCATGGACGACACCCTGATCGGCAAGGTCCTAGTATACAGCAAGGATTCTGCTTACTCATTTGTTTTTCCCACCCCTGACTGGTTATCAACACATGACAGGAGATAAATAGATATTTAAGTGGGTTTCATTTCATTCTTTGCCCCAGGTGTCTGCTGTAGGTTGGAGAGGAGGACACAAAGGCCTAAGGAAAAGCTGTGACCCGTTTCTCCTTTATTTCCCAGTAGGAGAGATTAAGATCTGGCTTCTCTTTCTTCGCTTTGCTAAGAAGCTTTTGGAAAATCTAGTTCCCAAAGTAACAATTTGTTTCTTCTTTCTTTTCAGTGGGAAGCTAGTTTCACTTTTGTGATTCTGAGCTTTATGGGATGTCCACTTCATTTTGCAGTGGCCTTAGAATCGGCTCTTCTCGGCCCATATTGCTTCTACTCGTTTTCAGGGGTTGCAGGGACCAACTATCTTGGCTATGCAGTTGCCTTTCCTTTTCCATATGCAAAATTCCCATCAGTGTGTGTGGACCCACCACACTATGAAGAGTACCACCTGACACTTCAAACCCTTGACCTGTGCCTGAGCTTTGCGATGTTTTGTGCATCCCTGACAGTGTCCCTCAAGCTCTCTGCAAGACTTATCTGGAATGGACACATAAATGTAAGTTTCAAGAAAGGGGTGCTGGTTCCTAAATGCTAAAATGGAGAGTCTGGTATATTAATATTTAATCTGCCTCTCTTATTCACCACTGTATCCTGTATAACCATGCTACTTGGTGCCTGGTGCATAATAGATGCTCAATAATTGTTTTTGTAGGAATAAATGGATTTATGTTGATGTCATAACTGAAGGTATGGCTGTAGGTAGCACCAGCTAATTTGTATCTCAACCCACAATTTAAAAAATTACTAATTGAGATAAATACTAAGAGTTTTGTTTGGAAATTAAAAGCAGCACCCTTAATATTTTTAATATTAGTCAAATACAGACATCTTAATTTAGCTTCTGTCCCATTCAGAAATATATACATGCTTCTTGGCTGGAAAAGACTTAGTATAAAAATTCTCCCACTCTTTCTAGTTCTACTCTAGCAGAGAGGCTGATATGGGCTAGCATCAAATTTAGTTTTCTAACATTTTCCAGGAGAGCTAATAATATATTAATGACATAGTAATAATAATAATAATGATAATAATGCCCTGACCAGTGTGTCTCAGTTGGTTGGGTGTCATCCTGCAAAGCAAAAGGTTGCTGGCTTGATTCCTGGTGTATACCTGGATTTCAGGTCTGGTCCCCAGTTGGACACCAGCAAGATGCAACCAGTCAATGTTTCTCTCACACATCAGTGTTTCTTTCCCTCTCTTTCTCCTTCCCTTTCCCTCTCTCTAAAAATAAATGATAAATAAAATCTTTTTAAAAATAAAAATATGAACTATATATTTACTATGTATCAATGTAATTTCCATTTTACAGATAGTAAACTGTGGCTAAAGAGTTTTTTAACTTGCCCAAGGTCACACTAATGAGTCTGGATTCAGAACTGAGAGCTGTTTCTCTTAATCAGGTTAGATTTATTCTGTGCCTTTGGTCATCCAACCTGTTCTCCTCACTAGACCATGGCTCTGGCCTCCAGGAGCTTTAGAGCAGGGTGACTGGGAGAAGAGCACAAGTGATTCTAAATTCCTACAGGTACTGATACTGAGTCACTGCTTTGTGGGCTGAACAAACTTCCTTCTGGAAAGAGCTATTTCCCTGGGCAGTCTCATAGTGTCTTCATGATTCGAGTCAGTATTATATTAGGATCAGGTGTATTTAAGTAATGTTAGCCAATTTTGTCCCCCAGTTGATCCTATCAACACCAACCACCAAAGCTGAAAGACAGGAACCGACACTCTCCATGCCTTTTGTGGTCAAATCTTGGCCTCTTGACCGTCTGCACAAGTCTGCAAAGGAAATCCTGTCCATTCTTAGGGACGGAGTTGATAAGGCAACGAGGCTCACCGAGAGTTGAGATGAACAGACCAAAATTACTTGCCCCATGGTATCAGGCCATCTAGTAGTTTAGTATTTGAGATTTCTCCCTTTCGGTGAACATCTGAAATTTCTAGAACAACACATTAAAGTGTTGGCAGCTATAACCCCTAAGCATGAAGAGTTAATCAAACTCCTGACTGTCATTTTAAGCATGACACTGATAACATCTCAGTTAAATGTAGGATAGAAGGCAGGGAAAAAAGAAGTTAAAAATTTACAAAGAACTTGGTAAGCCAGCCCCACAGAAGCCTAACTGTGAGGACACCTAAAGTGCCTGGGGAGAGAGAAAATTAATTGAAAACAGAGCAAAGTTCTCCAACTTCAAAGTTTTGCCTTGGCCCATCTTGCTCAGGATACAATTCCCGGTGTGTGGTTTCTAAGCTAGACATAGGATCCACACAACTACAACACATTTCTCCAAGTGGACCGATGACGTCCGAATCACCCAGGATTCTTGCTAAACCAGATTTCCAGATCCAATCCAAGACCATTCCTACCAGGTCAGAAACTCTGGGGTAGGAGGCAGGGCATATGCATTTTTAACGCATGACCCAAGAGATTCCAATAAAAATTCTCTTCCTAGCACAAGATTATCTGAGAGTCATTTCCGAACAGAATCTCAATTTCCATATCTGCATAGAATGCAGCACTAGTTTGTTCCAGATAAATTTAATAAGCAGCATGTCTTTGGTGGGCGCTTGTTGATGGCCTGACACCGCATAGTCTGCAACGGTGGCAGATCGTGTTTCTTAGGGAGGATGAGTAGCTGATGTAATGGGATATGAGTTTCAGTGTTAATAAACACAACGCTGCCTTAAGCCCGCAAGGAGCGCGCGCACCCCGAGCAAACCTTTGTTACCGTGCAGAAATCTCGGCTATATTAGGCACAATTTCCACCAGTAAAATAAATGTACTATTTATCAAATTTCTGGAAAACATGCAACTTTCTAAGAAGGCAAGGTAAATCCTTTGTTGGCATACAGAACTCTACGGAGTGATTCTATATTTAATGAACTTCCATATAGTTACATTGTTATATTCCTCACATGCTAACAGGAATAAGTGATGCTTTAAAATTTTATTAAAAATGATAATAAATATTGTAAAATATGCTGTTGATTCACATGTCTTTCATGTATAAACAAAATACTGAAAATGCTTTTAAAAGCTGCACTTTTGAGTGTCTCCGTAAAAATTAAAATTCTCTTTTGTAAAGATACTACATATCAGGAAATTCAAGAACTACGAAAATTTGTAAAAAAGAAAAAAGTGATATTGTGAAGGAAGATTTAGGGGAAATTATAATTTTACTTCATTTTACTATAGAACAAAATCAATTTTTTTCAGATCCATATGTAATGGTTAGTATTATGATAGAGAATATCCACGCCTAAGAGCTTTTTTCTTTAAGTTCAAAAACATGTTTTCAGAAATGAATCAAACACTCCCTCAGGAATTACCACATTCATTATTCCTTTCTCCTCCCTGTGCCTTTCCGTTTAGTAGAATTTAAGTAATTTTGTGTCCCAGTCAGCTCAAGCTGCTATAATAAGATACCATACATGATATGGCTTAACCAACGCACATTTTTTTCCTCACTATTCTGAATGCTGGAAGTCCAAGATCATGGTTGGGTTCTGGTGAGGCTTCTCTTTCTAGTGTATGGATGGCTGCCTTGTCCCATGTGCTCACAGGCCTTCCCTGTTCCTGCTGCTGGAGAGAGGAAGACCTCTCTCTTCTGACAAGGGCACTAATCCCATTATGGGGACCCCATCCTCAATGAGCTCATCTAAACTTTATTACCTATCATAAGATACATCTCCAAATCTTATTGCAGTGGTGATTAGGACTTCAACATATGGATTTGGGAGGGGCAGGCACAAACATTCTATAGCATCTTGTTCAAAGTCCAATAGTGATGGTATGTGAGCATTCAGTCCATTGGTACCCAACAAAAATCACAGCAAAAAATGCTTGAAAGGGTCACTAAGAGTTTGACAATTTTGATAAAAACTCAGCAAAGTATTGTTTGAGTGCTACAGACTGAATGTCTGTGTCACTCGCCCAGATTCACGTTGAAGCCCTAACTCTCACTGTGATGGTATCAGGAGATGGGGCATTTGGGAGGTAATTAGGTTGAGAGGGGGCCATCAGGGTAGAGGACACATGATGAGACCAGTGCCCTTACAAAAAGGTAAAGAGACCATCTCTCTGTTCACCAGGTAAGATTGCAGCAAGAAGGTAGTCATCTGCAAATAGGAGGAGGGCTCTCACCAGACACTGAACCTCCTGGTGCCTTGATCTTGGTCTTCTAGCCTCCAGAACTGTGAGAAATAAATATTTGTTGTTTAAGCCACCTGGTTTTTGGTCTGTTGTAGCAGCCCAAGCTTACTAAGACAGTTAGCCCTTCAAATTTCAAGGGCCTCCTGGGCAGGGGTGGAGCTGGGAAAGCATTAAGAGCTCCCTGCTTGGGCAGCTCCGTGCACAGGGGCTGAAGTGACCCTGTCGGCTTAGGACACTATGCAGGAAGCATACGAGCACAACACAGAATTTAAGTCGAGAGACTAAAACCCAAAGCAACCATAGCCAGAATTGTCTACATTCCTGGTTCACTAAGTAATAACGTGATGGGAGAGACAAGGATTGGGACGGCAGACGCACTGCAGCTGTCCCCTGTAGCGACTCCGCCCCTCCTCCATGGGATGGAATGGCTTTGTTTGTTTTCCTTTCATTATTCATTGTTATGTTTGGGGTTTTTGGGTTTTTTTCTTTAATGAAAGGGGGAAAGAAAATATTTTTGCTCTTATCATGTGAGACAGTGATTTTATTTTTTTCAGTGAATTGAGAAATATTTGCTTCCCATGAACAATGTAGGTAAACCTTTTAAATGCGGTTCAAAAACATGGGGACAGAGTATTTGTCCATGGAGGACCCTCTTCTTCCAAAACAAAGACAAATTAGCAAGTAGCAGTATCCTGGCTCCAGGTCTTCTGGTGGAACTTAGGCTGCATCATTAGCAGGACAAATATGTTTTGAAATAAGTTTACCTGTGACTCTCATCCTCCAGATCTGAGGCCTCATCCTGGACTGTAGTAGATCTTTCTGGTGCTTCTGGGAACTAAATCCCTTTGGGTTAAACTCAAGTAAACTCTAACAAGACTACAGAACAATAAAAATCCATTGTTCTCTATTACAAATTTCATTATGTGGTCTCTTCCAATTGATCTGTAGAAAAATCAGATTCTAGAAAAATAATCTTAATTCAGGGCATAACTATTCTTATGATCTCATTATTTTCTCCAGAATAATAATAGCAGTGACATAAAACTAGGTAATAGAAGAATAATTCTAGGCGCTATTTATTAGGCAGTTGCTATTTTTCAGGTGCTTTACCTCCTTTATTTCCCACAAAAATTTAAAGCTCATTATGCCCATTTCACAGATGAGGATGTTGAGGTGCCCATGTAGAGCCAGCATTGTCTCCCAGGTCTCCCAAAGCCTGAAGCCCAGGCTTCTTGCAGCTTCTTGTACCTCTTAGGTGGTGTATCTTCATTGCTACCTATTCCAAGTGACCTTGCATAGTCTTTCTTTTCTTAGATGATCTCTCTTATGTTTCTCACAGACCAAAATATAACCCATTTTAGAAATGAAAGCTAGTTTTTTCAGGACATTTTTTATTTAATCAATGGAACCATGCCAAGGGTGACGACAACTTGCTAAGAGAGGGGATGAGAGTAAAGTAATGTATTAAAATAAGCTTGATATTTTTTTTTTTCAAAGACAGGGCAATAGGTGGGAAGGGGTTAGTAACCTGAGAATAGCTTTTTGTCAATTTTTACTTTATAAATTATTGTCAACATATTTTCCTTTTAACATGAAGTCAGTTTAGTTTTTTTAATATAAAATACCCTACTGATTTTTTCTTGCCCCTTAATCTTAATGTGAAAATGTTTTAGAGTATTATTAATGTATTTTAAATAAAAAGTTGTGTTATATTTAAAACAAAGAAGAAATTTTTGTTTTCTAAAAAGGCAGGAAGTTGAGTAGAAATCAGAAACCTTCATTCTCTACAATCATATTAAATTCAGTTTTCAATAACAACAAAAGACTGGACTTACACTAGTGAAGATTTCAGAATGATTATAGCTATGTTAATACGTGAGCCCCAAACCATTTAGAAATGTAACTCTGTTGGTTGGAGACTTTCAATCGCATAAATTAAAGAGTGGAACACTTGGTGGCTATTATTGGATGCCTGAGTTCACTCCCCATAGGAAAGAAGGGAGAGAAACACAGGAAGTAATTAGGGCGAAAAACAATGGGGGTTGTGTGGGGCAGGGAATGACACAATGACACTTCCCCTCCCAGACTGACCCTGGGAGCCAGCAGGGACTGTGCACAAGGCAGCAGTTCACCTCTGCTCGCATCAGTGGAGGAGAACTTCCTCATCACTAAGACCACCGGGCTGGCCAGCCAGCCTCTTAAGACCTTTCCATATCTGTCTTATCCTGCGATCTTAAAGTACAACTTTATTCCATTGGAAAAGATTAACATTCAGAAGGGAGAGATATGAGCAGCAATGGCTGGCTCTTTGCCTGTCCTGTGCCACACCGATGTGTTGCGGGGGTGCACCACATGGCCTTACTATGCTAGCTCAAAAAGTCTTATGTGCCAGCAATATTATTCATGAGAGACAGTATGCGAGTTGTCACAGATTCATAGATCATTTTAACCACTTTAGAAAAACACCTTTATTTGCTCAATATTTAATTCATCACATCACACCGAACAGAATTACCTTGTTGCCTGTCTTTAGCAAAAAACAAAACAAAAAAAAACCTTACTTACCATTATATTGTTGAATAAGTAAGGAACTTATAACTTCAGTTTATTTGCAAAAAGATTGTTTTAAAATGTTTATCTTCTCTTATATCACATAACTAACCTAGATGAAAAGGAGAGCTACGAGTTAAAGCGATGAATTACTAGGTACTGGGTGGTAATATGTACCTATTCAGTAAAAGGAACATCTTCTATTCACTACTACTGCGTATGACTTTCCTCTTGTCATGTGTCAAGGAGTATGAACCTAAACCCCTATATACAACATTCATTACTTATACCTGCTCCTCTACATTTACTGAGTATATATTAAGTGTCAAATATTGTGATAAAGGCTAAAAGATAAAAACAGAACAATGAAAAAGACACATTTAGGTCCTCCATTGACTTACAGGGACTGAAGAAAAATGAGATGAGCCAGGAGGACCAAGAGCCGGGATGAGGAACGAGATGTGAATTAGGGTATGATGGTGAACATGAAGAAGACATGATACATGTAAGAGATATTTAGGAGGTAGAATCAATTGGACTTAATAACAGTTAGCATTTAGGACACGGGCTATCTTTTGGACTCTCTCCTGTGTGTTCTCAGACACGTCACACTCAAGATGTTCATAATAGAGCTGATCATTTCCATGTCCCCAACACCTGCTCTTCTTCCTGTATCTCCAGCTCAGTTGTCAGCCCTCAGGGCACTCAGGAGTCATACTTGACTCCTCACACCTGAGTCAGTCACCATATCCTCCAACTATTCCTCCATCGTGTCTCCCTAACTGTACTGATCATGATGGTCCCAGTTCAGCCCTCCAACTTCTCTCATTCAGACTTCTTTGCTTCCATTCTTGCAGTCTTGTCTTTCTTAAGAAGTATTCTCCACATGGGCTCTAAACTAAGCTCTCCACAGTTCAGATCTGCTCTTATTTCTTCCCTGCTTTGCATCATTCTGTGGCTTCCTTTCACACTCAGGTTACAGCCAATATTCTTCATGTGACATCCACAGGTATTCAGCTCCTCTCCAAGCATGTGAGTTCCTTGAGGACAGAGACTGTCCAAGGGAAGCAGGAAAGGCGGGGCTGAGAGTAGAGAAATCAAGAGTAGCAGATTGCAATACTAGATGTAATTTTTATGTTTTCCGAGCCATAGCTGCTTATCTTCCCATCCCATCTAATCAACTTTAAATTCTTAGGTGTCATTCAAAGATTTCAGAAAGTGCCCTTTACCTTTCCTGTTAATTTTCAAGAAGTCCCAAACCAATCCAAGCCAGACAAAACAAATAGCAATTGACCAAAAGAGTTATTCAACAGAGATTCCCCACTTCCTTAGACAGCCCCTGCCCACAAAAGTAACAGTTCTTCCTGTTTTATGCTTATGCCAGATATTTTATTACACACATATTTCTTTTTTATATCTTTCTGCCATCCCCTTTTACCAGTATCACCAATTTTGTTCTCTCTAGTGATTTCTCTTAAATTCTTAAGTGGTAAAATAATGCTGTTATTTGAGTCATCCTTCCTTGCATTTCTGTGACATAAAAAAGGCTAAATTAAAGGTCAGAAGTGACACTCTAGTCTCTTTGATAAATTGTGGAAATAAACATTGCTTTATTTTTCTTTTCTTCCTAGGGTCAAAAGAATGGACAATAAATTTGAAGCGATATTCCTCTTAAATTTGTTGTATCTGTGGCTATTATTTTGAAATATTTGCCAAATAATTTTGATCTTTAAATATTTTCCTTCTATGTTCTTATAAAATAAAAATTTTAAATAATTATACATTTTAGTCCTTTTTTATTGTTAACCTTGTTGTTTTTTGGATTTCATGTTATGATTTAAAAATTGAAATTTCATCATTGTTGGCATAAAAATTTTAAAACATGAATTCTAAAACATGAATTTTCAGTGAATGAATGTTTTCTTTAAATTCCTCTTGTTCCTGTGTGATGTTTCATTAAACCATGATTCTGTAATACCTACATTAAGGAAACATCTTTCTTAGCATTTCTCCATCACCATTACCAAAGTGACTGTAGATCTTCAGACATAATTGAAACTGAATAGTGGTCATAATGAGAAAGGTCTCTTCCCTCCTGATCTCTCTGTAGCTTGTGTTTGGCCCTCATGACAACATTTAATAATGGAAGGGATCTTAGAGCCCTTTAGGCCAACTTCTCATCAAATGTCCCAAGGTCTACATGCCCCTGCCAGCTCAACAACTCCCAAGAAGCAACCCCATCCAGCTGTTGAGTGGCTGTGAATGTAAAAGATGCTTCTTAATTTGGCCAAAGATCTGCTTCTCATCTTCTCTATGTCTTGGACCATCTATAGCTTCTAACAGCACAGTGGAGTGGTTCTCCTACGTGATCCCCAGACGAGCAGCATGAGCATCACCAGGGAACTTATAAAGATCTGGAAACTCTGGGGCTGGATCCCAACAGTCTGTTTTAGAGAGCCCTCCTCCAGGTAACTCTGATGCCTGCTAAAGTTTGAGAAGCACTGGTGTAGTGTAGCAGAAAGTGGGTGGGGCTTTGAGATAAGATACCCCTGGATTCAGATCCTGGTCCTCTGTCATTTTATGCAATAGCCTCAGTTCTCTCCTGGTCAAATGACGCTGATGGAGATAGTTAATTCTCAGTCTTGCTGAGAGAAGTCAGTGATAGGGTATAGGTGAAGCACACAGCAGAAACTCTAATATAGCTGCAGTCAAAAATATTGTCTAGTGTTATGGATTCATTTGACATACTTATTAGATGCCCTTGAGCATCAATATTAGATGCCTTTGAGAATGGACAAGTGCAGAATAAAAATTTTAGATATAACTCTTTTAGGCATATCGTGAAAAATATGATAGAGAAGCTAAATGACACATTCAAGAACACACAGCTCAACTACTGGAAGTCCTATAGGTGCCTCCCAGGCCTCAGCTCTTCAATCAACACGCTTCTGTGTCCCTGAATGTAGCAATATGATATCTAGTCCTGGGCCTGGTAATTATACAAGTAGGGACTTCAGATTTACTGTCTGAATTGATTTTAATTTTATTTGAGCATTTCTACCCAATATTGGGCACCCTGGCTATTTATTTATTTACTTACATTTTGCTTTCTTATTTATATTCCACTCTTTTCTAAAGGATTTAAGGTGACTGTAGGGCATTATATTAGAATTGAAGTTCCAGCTGTGGCACCAACTGTAGGACCTGTGAAGTCCAATAGTTGTTTCCTGTAACTTTAGCAAGAGGCAAATGTGCAAAATTCTGAGACTCTCAAATGGATCCTATATGAAGTAGTCCAACACCAGGTGCTTAAGTTAACAAGAATCCTATGTGCAACCTGTTCTAAGGTATAGTCAGATACCAAGAAATATAGGAGGTTATTTCTTGCTTTTACATTCACAGAGAAACAAGCAGACATTTTTGCTATGCCCTTGCCTAAAGAGAACTAAACAGTTCACACTCACCATCCCATACCAGAAAAGTCTGCTTCACAGACCAGAAGGAATAAGGCACCTTTACTTTAAGCAGCCTGTTTCCAGTTTTGTGTGGCTGTTAATATTTCTGGACTAGTGACAGAGTCCAAGGCAGGAAAATGGACTGGGTTACTTATAATTCTTTGAATGTGGACACATCAGCTTGTGGGAAGGAAACTATTTAAAATGGAGCTTAGGGAAAAGGAAAAAAAAAATCCCCTTTCCCCATATGAAATTCTTCCATGGTGTTGTCATGCAATCTTGAAAACCTCCATAGAACAGTAGATCACTCTCATTGGCTATATGCAAATGATCTGAGACCCAGTGGTTTCCTGCCAGGGAAAAACTTATAATAACAGAGCAAGAATGCAATCTGAGCCCTTGTTCTCTGAAATCCCTGAAAGAACAGAGTCGTTCTTGACAGGGCAATTTCAGCCCTTGACATTCCAGGAAATAGCTTAATAATGTCATTTAGGCTGAGGTTGTAACCAATCCTAAGACGTGGAGACACAAACGCAATATTTAAGATTTAAAATATCAATTGAGGGACCATCATTTATTTTCACAGAGAATTTAACAACAAAAACCACCACCACAACAAAAGCTAAGCAAGGCATCCTAATTAAATGGAACATTGTCTCTACTAATTAAATCCAATATATGAAAAGGAAGGGTTTCTGCCAAGAAATTACAGATACATCCTGAATACTATTTCCTTCCCCTTTACTTTCCTAGGTACTGGGTCCATGCCATATCCAGGATGTGACACCCAAACAAAACTGTATTTTAATCATTAATATTTACGCAGAAGTTAACCCCACCCTGGGGCCTCAAAGGCCTTTATGAGACATGTTGGCCTTTACATTTCAATGTGTTTCATTTTCTCTGGGTGCAGTACAGCTGAAAAAGGTTACAAGACTCAGGTTAAAAGTCAGGAAATGGATCAGGGCCCCGTACTATGACATCATTTTCTTGCAATGCAATGAAGCAATGACATTTCCTGTAGGAAAAAATGATTAGAGCGGACAGGCAGCCTCACTTACTGCAGTGTTTGCAGAAGAAGGTGTCGGGCCTGACGCACTCCGGCCCCTTTCTGCCTCCCTTCTGTTCCGTGGCTGGGGCTTCTCAGAGGTCAGAGAGAAAGACTCAGGCCGCTTTATTTTATGACAGTCTTGATATATTTAAAATGAAGGTATGCTAAGACTTAGTTACAGAAATTGTGGGTTTTTTTAAATTTGTTACAGCAATGAATACTTTAAGACAAAAGTATACCATTTTTCTTCTTACAAAATAGTTTTCAGTTTCATTTTTTAAAGTGGGGTACAGATAGAGCTACCAGGAATGATTGTGCAGGTCAGCCAAAGAGAAGAAAGAGCAGAGAGTAAAACCTGTCAAACCATGCTTGCTGGTTCAGGGCCACCTTTCTCGGATTCACATGAAGGTCTCATGACCAGAGATAGGTGGTCTTGTAAATGCACACCATCTCAGTTAAACGATAGACCAGACTTTCGCTTTCAGTCTTGGGTGTCTCTGTAGCTGTAGGTATAGCATCTTTTAGAAGCATCTCCAGAAGTGTGTATGTGAGGACCTGTTGGACAGCCTCCTGGTACAGTCACCCCAGCACATGGATGACCTTATGAACAGGTGCCACCAAGGAGCCACACAGGCTGTGCAAGGCACCTGCTTGGTGAGTAAGGGGCACAGGGCTAGGTTTAAGCCCAGTCAGGTGATTTTGTGCACAAACTGAGTAACTGTAGTGGCACTGCTGGTCCTCCAGACAGTAGATCCTGCTCTGAATCACATGCAGACAGGCCTGCTCCAGACCAATGTAGAGACCGGAAAAAGAATTTAGGGGCTCAGGCCAATACACTGGGACTCCATAACAAACAGCCCTTGCCTTCATCTGTGGCCTTGTGACTCAGTTCAAGCAACTGGGTTTCTGCCTCATACATGGGTTCCGGTGGCTGGGTGCCAGGTGAGCGCGGCCTGGAACCAAGGATCTATTCCCTTGAGTTACTGTCAGAGACTGGAGAACTGCGTCATAAACAATGGAATGAGGCATCCAGCCTTAGAACCTTCTGTCATTTTTCTTCTTCTGGTCTCCCTGCTTGGATTCTCCTGGGAGTGAGCAGAATCTACTAAGCGATGATGGTGACTACAGATGTGGCAGAAGGGAACAGCTGCTTGATACTTCTGCCCATTTCAAAACAAAATAGTTGCTTTTCCATCAGTGGAAGAGAGAGAGCAGAAGTGAGAGAAGTTTCTACTGGGAAAAAAAAAATCAAACAGTTAAGTCTTCAGAAAGGGAAAATCCTAGTATCTGTGATGGATTTATCCACTAGAAGCAATGTCTCTAAATACTGTGGTAGGCTTGCCAAACAGATGTAAGCTCTCTCTGGAAGTTGAGTGGGTGGGTGTCAAGGATGTTCCCAGGCACTGTTTACACAGCGCTCACTAATCAGGAGTGTTTCCACAAATCAATACACAGCAACTGGATGGCCCTTGCAGAGACAAATAGGCTATCTCCGGAAAAATTAGCAAATATCTGAAGGGCTTAACTTTTCCCCTGAATGAGTCAAAACACAAGCATAGTTGTCACACCTTTCCTTCACTGCCCTGTGGTGTTCTCTCAGATGTGTGGGTGGGTCTTCATAAATGAGTCACTGTTTCCCAGGTCTGTCAAAAGTGTCAATGGTTACAAGTCTAGGAAGCATAAACAAGCCTAAGAAGAACTATAGAACTTCAAATTTTAAGCAAAAATATAAACCGTCCAAACACACAGGGGTTTTATGGCTCTCCGTTCTTATAGTACCTAATCACTCCCTTTTAAGAACTCATTATTTCCTATAGTTAAACTTGTTTTTTTTTTTTCATTTATTTTACAGTTGGTATATCTGTATAGTCGAAAGACCTGCAGCCTGTATTTTTCACCATTTGAGTAATGCTTCCACTTGTCCACACATGTTGAAAGTGTCATTTAACTTAAATACACAGATCAGACTTGTTTAAGACTCTCCCCTTTCACCTTGCTCTAGGCAAGGGGAAAGATCAAAGTTTCCTGTATTTTTCAGGGATGACCCCTTCTTTGTTCTGAACACTTCTCACATCTCTTGCTTGCAGAAGCTTCTGCAAAGATGGAATTGCTTTTCTAGTCTATAAATCCACTTCTTGCACATTACAAGGCCCTCACTGTCCATTTGGCATTCCAGAAGAGGAAATTTACCTATGTAATAGATTCTTTACATTATGATGATATTTAAAATTCAAAATATTAAACATTTTTAGTAGAAAGAGTTCTCAGAATTAAATTTTTAGAAAGGTGTTTGTAATTGATATGCTGGAATAAGGTTGAGCTAGAACAATGAAAAAACTCATGTTATCAATTCTGCCATAAAATAACATGACTGAAAGTTTTTATGTATTTTATTTTTACTTTAAAGTCACCCTTTAGTGATTTATTAATTCACTAATTCTTTTTTGGTCAAAACATAATACAAAATAAATGATGAGAGATTATTTTACTTAGTTCATTAATTTATTATCAGTTAAAAATATGCAGAGTGCCCTCTAGGGTACGCCGTACAATGTTCATAAAATGGGGATGATACAGAAATAAACACCATGAAAAAGTTTGAATGGGTTCAATACTTACCAGGCTAAGGACTGCAAAGTAAATCATTTTACCTTTTTGGGTTTTAGTTTTCTCATGTGCAAAACAAAGGAGCCAAAATTAATTATAAGACCTCTTTAGCTCTAAAATCTGGGACTAAAAGAAATACATGCCAGGCCCTGACCAGTGTGTCTCAGTTGGTGGACATTGGTCTGCAAAGCGAAAAGTTGCTAGTTCAATCCTTGGTGAGGGCACACGCCTGGCTTGCGGGTTTGGTCCGTGGTCAGGGCACATGTGAGAGGCAATCAATCAATGTTTTCCTCCTTCTCTTTCTCCCTCCCTTTCCCTCTCTCTAAAAATAAATAAATAAAATAAAATAAAAAGAGATGCATGCCAGTGTGCAAAGTGAATGTAAAGTGCACAAACCCTCACATGCTTTGTTTGGCAAATATCATGAGGGAGATGAGCTCAGATTTGAGTTATGACTGCAGATAAAGCAGTGGATGCTATTATAGACAAAGCAAACAACAGGAGGAAAAATACGGAGCTTGGCTGTAAATAGGAGAAAACATCTAAATGAAATGGGCAGACTAGGCTGGAGGGAGACAGAGCAGAGAGCTGTAAGTATACTGCGAATCTCAGATCAATCAATCACCAAGGATTTTATTCTACTCAGGTTACTTTATTTGTTAAGGGATTCTTAAGGGGGCGCCTGAGATAATGTGGCCGAGGATTATAAACCATGCTAAGTATAGCAGACTGCAAAAATATCCTAGCATCTAACTCTATAAGACTAGTGGAGGAAGGGCATTGGTAAGTAGAGAGGACTTAGAAAATATTTTAAGAATGCTCTGAGGCTCAGCTTCAAACAGTGGTCCTGGCAGAGGACTGTGCAGAAACAACAATTGCAGGCAGACAGGGGATGGTAACAAAAATGGAGTTATTCTCTTTAAGCAGAAACTATGGACAACCACCACTTGGGAGAGGTATAACCAGTCTGTTGCAAACAGTCACTTTGGCTGCTAACCAAGGAAGAGCCTTCACGTGTCCTCAAGAAATAAATGACACTTGAGTGTCATAGAAAGATTTCCTATACACTCATTTCTCTCAGAAACAGGAAACTATATGACACCCTGGAATTCTCTGCTCTCTTCCACAATGAGAACTGGGTGAAGCCAACTGCATTGCCCTTTTGCCTTGCTTGCCAGGAAGCTGGAAACAGAATCTAGGCATCAGTTTCAGGACCTACATTTAAATTGTTAACCCTGTATTTTAAAATTTTTAACTTCTCACTCAATCTTTTGCTCTTGACAATTTTACAGCATTTGCATATTTTGCCACATGTCACCTCTTTCATTCATTCATTTCACAGATTATTTATTAAGCATTTACTATGTGCAAGGCATATCAAGTACTTTTGGAGGGCAGGTGGAATGTGGCCTGGGCTGACAGGCAGGAGACTCTGCCTTTGGCTTGCACTGTGTTTAGATTGTCCAGCTTGATGTTTATATTTGGGATACAGTTCAAGCATTTTCCAGATGAATAAGGGTTCTGGGGCTTATAGCTAGTTTTCCTAATACTCACCCCACCTTCATCTCAGTTAAGAGTGGATTTTTCCTCTGAGTGTCTTTGATCCTACAGCTGCAGACATTCTGGCACCAGGAAGCCTTACAGGTCAAGGCACTAGGACACGCAGAGGTCAGTGAAATCAGGGGACTTCTTAGCAACGGGTGAGCACTGTGGCTTCCAAGATGAATGGGTGATGTCGTTTGTGGTATAAATAAGGGTGCACTTACTGAGCTCTGACTGGGATACGACTTGTGAGTTGCAAAACAGTGCTGTTTGGAGGAGACCTTCTGAGGAAAAGCAGTCAATAAACTTTGTGCTTCCTTTAACCTGTGAGGTCTCCTTTTTTATGTCAGGGTCTCCAAAATGGAGCATTGTAGGGTACAAAGGCAAAAGTGTGAACCTGAATCTCAGTTTCCCCATTTGTGGAATAAAGTAACTGGGCTCCCCAGTCTTCTAGCCCCTTCTAGCTCTAGTCATTCTTCATATTGTGACAATCAATTCCCCTTCCAGCCTTTGGCCCTGCTACTCCACACAGAGTCATCATTATCACCCTCTTCAAAAATAACAAAAACACTTTGCAAACAAGTACAGCAGGAACACCTAGTACAATGGCAATACTGAAGGATAGATTGAGACCTATGTAAGAATTACTGAGTAATAGCAAATTTATTGCTAAACATGGTTACTTTTCAGGCTAGATCACTTTCTTCATAGCGTATCCAAATCCATGGCCAACCATGCTTACACAGACTTTTAATATACAGGGGTCCAGCATAAATAACACCCCCTTTTTATTACAAAATCATAAGCATGTAATTCTGTTACATAACAATATCACACTTAAGCACACTATATGACATTTTAGGTGAAATGTTCAAATTGCTGTCTTTCTCCTGTGGAACTTTCGCACACCCTACTAACCATACTCAAACAGGCGTTACTTCTGCTGGACTCTGTGTGTGTACATGCACCCGTAGTTACCCAGTGCTTAGCCCAGTGATATCTGCATAATAAATGTGAAAAGAGTAACTTTTGAACTTAAGAAATAGTTGACATGCCTTTTTATTTCATAGCAGTGATTTATAGATAAAACAAATAACTGGAAGTATAAAAGACACAAACATAGGGAAGACACAGTTCCTGCCCCATGGAATTTATCGTTTAGTGGAGGTACTTAAAAACGTAACCAATGGCGCTGACGGGTGTGGCTCAGTTGGTTGGGTGTCATGCAAAGCGAAAAGTCACTGGTTTAATTCCCGATCAGGGCACATGCCTGGGTTGCTGGTTTGGTCCTAGGTTCAAGGTGTGCGCAAAGGACAACTAATGATGTTTTTCTCTCACCTTGATGTTTTTCTCCTCTCTTCTTCTAAAAAATAAATAAATCTTTAAAAAATGTAACTGACATTGAATATAGAACATTGTGGTTCAGTGGTATTTAAAATATGTACATATGAAAGCTACAACCCTTTTTAAATTAAAAATCAATATTGGGTATATCAACCAATGGTTGTTGGTGCCAATTCAACACCAACTGAATCCCCATTTCAGGGTGTGGTGAAGAAGGAAACTTTATGCAAAACAGCTCAGTTGTGACGCAGCAGTGCTATGAAAACCGTATGGCTGTGAGGCAGCCCTGGAGCAGGCCCCTGTCTAGCTACACAGCTCTTCTCTGCTCCTCGAAGCTCTGCTCTAGCCTGTGCCATTCTGCTTTGCACTGTGCTGGTCTGCTTGGCTCTGCCCTGGCAAGAGACATCTTTAGTGTTTCAGCTGAGCTAGCATGATACAGTCCTCAGGGAAAGCATGCTCCCCAACATAGAGGGGAGCAGGCTTATATGGACAGAAGTTCTCTGCCCCTAGTCTCTGATTGGTCTATCCTCATGCAAAGGAGGACTCCAAATCCTGACGCTTGATTGCTCTGCAAGGCACTGTCCTCACTGGTCAGGATAGAGACTCTCTGATTGGTCAGAGCCATGTAGCTTTAATTGGGATGAGGAAAGCCTCAGTCCTATTGGTTGAAATAGGACTCCAGGAACTCCTTTATAAGGGCTGGCTCAGAGGGCAGGAACAAAGTGCAGTCTAGCAATTCAGTGCAATGGCAGGAATTTCAGCACAGATTTCTCTGTGAAGTGCAGTTTTTGAGAGAGGCCCCTGTGCAAAATTAGTTGCTAAACCCTGCGTTTTTTAAAAAAATTTAAACCCAGTTAATCAATCGGAGCTCTTCTTAGTAGGTGTCTTTTTTCCTCAGGATCCACAGTACTACCCACCATAGTAAACACTGAATATATAAAAAGGTAACAAAAGTCCCTACATTTCATAGCTCTGTCATCTGATAAAAATTGTATTTTCTTTCTTTCTTTCTTTCTTTCTTTCTTTCTTTCTTTCTTTCTTTCTTTCTTTTCTCTCTCCTTCCTTCCTTCCTTCCTGCCTTCCTTCCTTCCTTCCTTCCTTCCAACAGTTATAACAATTATTGAATGCTTACTATGGGCGAAGCATGGAGATAGGCACTTTTGAGAACAGAGGCATGATTTCTTAATGGTTCCTGCCTTCATGGATCTTAAAATATAGTGCGAGTGAGGAAACAACTAACAAAGCAGAATGGAAAAGAAGTATCAGTAAAGGGCCATCAAGAACACTTAGAGAATAGTGTTAGTGTGCCCAGGGATTAGGAAAGGCTTCATAATGGAGGTGGCCCTTGACCATGACCTGGAAAATGAAAAGCATTTTAATGGTAGAAACAAAGGGAAAGGTTATCTCAGAAAAAGGATCCGTGATAACAAAGATCAGACCCCTGGAAATTAATGCATGCCTTAGGAGTAGCAAGTGGATTGGAATGGCTGGAGCATGGAATCCAAAAAAGCTTTGGGGTAATAAGGCCAGGAAGTTAGGATGGAGCCAGCACAGGAAGGGCCTCCAATGCCATATTTAACCTACTGATTCCATTTGGTTAACAGTAGGGAGCCAGTACATGTTCATGAGGGCAAGAACAAATAGGAGGTTGGGAACTTATTCGATATCAAACAAGTAACTCTGAACTGAACAATTGCTAAGGGGTGATCAAGTAGGCTAGAAAGCAAAGGTCTTGTAAATGAGATTCAGGGGCAATGGTGCAACCAAAGGAAGTCTTTAGTGGGGATGTATTGATACCCTTCATCTAGCCAACTCCAACATACTCTGTAGATCTCAGAGTGAATATCTCTTCCTCAGGGAAGACTCCCTGCACCTTGATCGAAGCACATCTCTCTGCTGTGGCACCACAGAGATCCTCGTACCTTTCCTTAGTAGTACTTAGTAGTTTATTTATTTACTTATTTATTTATATTTTTAGTAGTATTTATATTTAAATACTTACCTATATTTGATTAATGTGTATATCTGTCTTCGGACCATAAACTCCATGAGGACAGGGGTTATGTTTCTGTTTTGCCCTTCGAGTTTACTGTAGGCTACTAAATATGTTTGACCAGAGTAGGGACTAAAATAGAGGGTGAATGAGAAGGAAGGAAGGGAGGAAGGAAGGGAGGGAGGGAGGGAGGGAGGAAGGTGGGAAGGAAAGAAGGAGGAAATGGACACACTGTTGGAAAAAAGTAAAGAGAAATAAAATACAAAATTTGGGACATGATATTAAGGTATAATGGTTTTAAAATATGGCTGCAAAATTGTTTGACACTACTCTCATCAAAAAAATGGGATCTGTATTCTTTGCCCTTCAATCCGGGCAGTCTTGTGACAAACAGAATGCAGTGGGAATGGCAGTGTGTGATTTCCCAGGCTAGGTTGGAACCACTTGGTTCTCTTGGTATGTTCACTCTGGGAGAAGCCAGCTACTATGGCAGAAGTCTGACCACCTTAGGACCACCAGGCTGGAAAAGCCAGTGTGATGGACAAGCCAGGTCGTCCAGTCAACAGGATGAGCTCATCTCTGCCAAGAAGTGTAACTGAGCTTTTCCTGAACCCTCCAGACCATCTCATCTGCCGGCTGAGCACCTTTGAGTGGCCTGAGTGACTGTCTTGGGAAGCAAAAGAATTGCCCTGCTGAGCCCTGTCTGCCTTCTAACCCATAGAATCTGTATGCACAATAAAATGGTTGTTGTTTCATGCCAGTAAATTTGGGATGATTTGTTACATAGCAATAGCAATGGACATTTACCAAAGTCTTTTTTTTTTTAATTTTATTTTATTTATTTTTATTATTTATTTATTTATCTATCTTTAGAGGGGAAGGGAAGGAGAGAGGGAGAGAAACATCAATGTGCGGTTGCCTCTTGTATGTCCCCTGCCGGGAACTGGCCTGGCAACCCAGGCATGTGCCCTGACTGGGAATCGAACCGCGATCCTTTGGTTTGCAGGCCCGCGCTCAATCCACTGAGCTACACCAGCCAGGGCCATTTACCAAAGTCTTAATAGAATCCTCCTCAACAGCTCCTGTAACAGCTGAGGAAACTGAGATGAAGAGAGATTAATTAATTTATCCACGGCTCTAAATTGGTAGCAGTAAAGCAAGACTTAAGAACCAGGTCTCTGACACCCAGACCAGTGCCTTTTTCTTTGTAGCATATGAGACTGCATTAAGAAATTTTCTGTATAATTATATGCAAGGTCCAAAGAACAACTCTCTCATGCCACAATTTTATTTCCATTGACTCTGTATTCCTATTGATCATTAAATGGATTAGTCAAGCTCCTTGGCATATAATCAAAAAGTGAACTGTGGCCTTACATGTCCAGAGCTTACAAATGTGGTAGATGATGTAAACATTTGCATGCAACTACCTCCCAATTAGAGGAAGAAGCATGCTCAAGTGTATAAAAACACAATAACGCTTCATAAGTTCATGGCATTTGAATTCTTAGCTGACTAGGTTTTCAAAGCTGTCAGGTCCAAATTCACTGAAAGATCTTTTCTGCTGAAAGAAAAATGCTGCCTCTATTAATATCAATCTTTTCCTCTTCAGAACACTTGCTTGCTAGTGATTTATTATCGACAAGCTGCTTCCTGCTCCTTTTGAAAGTTAGGTTTAAAAAAAAAAATCCACAAGTGGAGGAAGAATTCCTCATCTCTTGTCCCCAGGGCAATTTAGTTGAGGCTAATCTTCAGGGGAGAGTTGGGTATTTTCTACTCACAAATTGATGCTGCCTGGTACCACACAAAAGAAAAAAGGGTTGTGCTGCTGTGTCTGATGTCAATTGGGAACTAATCCAAAAACAAATAAGGAAGACCAGCTCATGCAGCGTGTGTGGGAAAAGATTCTTTTATATGGTGGAACTTGGCAATTATATTAGAAAAATGGAAAATTTCTCCCTTAAAAAGATCAAAGATATTAATTATCCTTTGTTAGTGGCAATGCCATTATTTTTTTTAAAGACTCCATTTGAGGAAAACAACTAAATAATCTGATGCATATGTTTCCCATAACTATATCTCAAAGAAAACTATGTACACTGATGACTCAAAAGTTAATGTTAATCTTATTACATTTTTCCTGTTACTACAGTGGAACCCATCAGAAATCTAAGGAAAGACAGATGTTAAATTCAATACGACTCAGAATCGCTCATAACCACAGCTTCACAGATTTTAACAAATGTTAATTTCTTTAAAATCCCACTTGCGGTGTAGAAGGTACTTGGCGGAGGGTTCACGTATATGGCTTTAGGTGACATTGGGCATTAAGACTCTCCCAGTTACAAATGGCAGAACATCCAACGCAAACCAGTTGTAACAAAAAAGTGAGATTGATAGGCTTACATACCAGAAATAGACAGATTGAGAGCTCGCTTCAGGCACAGCCAGAAGAGGGGCACGCTGGGGAGAGGCTCCTACCTCCAGACTCTGCCTCTCTCTGTTCTCCTCAGTGTTGGCACCTTTCTCAGGCAGGCTCAACCCATGTAATGGAAAATAGCCACTGGCAGCTCTCCGCTTACATTTGGCCAGTTTCCAAACCCAGTAGAGTAATTCTGGATCACCACAGACACATCCTGGGATTCTATCTTGGCCCTCTTGAATCACGTGCCCACTCTTGTGGAATTCTTGGCCACACCTATAAGGTACTGCAAATGTAGAATTTACTTAGAGTTGTAGCTAGATTTCAGCCTGATTTATTTTTAATTAAAACCTTGCCCTAAAGAAAGTATATAAGATGGCATGCCAAGTTATACAGCTAAACTTTCCAGAAACTTTCTCCTAAGCTATTTTCCCACACATATCTCACCTTCTTTTCAATCCCAACCTTACGAAAAGAATCGTCTGTATTTTCTTGGTCTATTTTTTTTTTCCATAATCCTCCTTCTGTCTAATCCCACTTCTCTCCTAAAATGGTTTTCCTAAACATCACTCATCACCTCTCAGCAGCCCAATCTGCTGGTGTCTTTTTGGTGCTCCTTCTGCTTGTCCTCTTGGCACCATGAGGCACTTTAAGCCATTCTCTTGTCCTTGGATCTCTCTATTCCTGAAGCTCATGCTCCTTTGTCTCTGACAGATTCCCCTTGGTTTTCTCCACTAACTTCTGTATGGTCAGCATACTCCCAAAGGTAGATGTTCTCCGAAGCTGGATTCATTCTTCTTTTCTTCTAACTTCACAGTCTCTCATTGTACAACTTCATGCAGTTCCATGTTGACTTTAGGATGTATAAGTTCAGTTTTCGCTCTACTACACAATAAATTTTAGTGTTCCTCAGTACTGAATGTCTATATTAGTTCGTTTAGGCTGCTGTAACAGAATATCATAGACTTGGTGGCTTATAAACAACAGATCTGGAGGCTGGAATTCCAGGATCAAAGTGCCAGCAGATTCAATGTCTGACAAAGACCTGTTTTCTGCTTCATGGACAGCAGTTTTCTTGTACTCTCACGTGGCAGAGAAGGATGAAGAAGCTCTTTGGGGTCTCTTTTATAAGGGTACCAATCCCATTTACCAGAGCTCTACCCTCATAACCCAATTATCTCCCAAAGACCCTACTTCCTAATGCTATCATCTTAAACCTTGGAATCGCTGCATATGTATTTGGGGGAGGCCACAAACATTTAGTCAATAGTAATGTCCTTCCATCATCTTAAACTCAGCATTTCCAGAAACTAATTTTTAATTTAACTCATGTTGTCTCCTGAGCCCTTTAAAATGTCACCACCATTCTTCCAGTCATCCAGGGTTGAAGGGAATAATTTTCACTATTCATTCTCACATCATATCCAGCTAGACTTCCAAAAGACCCCAGACTCCACTTTTCTATCCCCACTGCCACTGTAGTTCACATCTTCATCCACTCCAATAACTTCCCAGCTTCTTACTTATTTTACCTAAACAGTCTAACTGAAAACCCATGCCCGATACCCTCAGAGTTGTTCAGCTCATCCCATGCAACAAATCCAAAATGTTTAATTTTCTAGGCTTTCTATTAATAATGTCTATTCTTCTTTCTAATTTCATCTCCCACATGTTCATTTTAGGCATTCTCTGAGTCACACTATCCACCCTTCCACGTCTCGGCTTGAGTTATTATTTCTGCTTCAATAGTATTCTCTTTTTATCCATCAATGCCCTACTTACCATGTAAGACTCACCTATGGTAGACGTCAGTGCAATTCATCGAGTATTTTTTGTTTTCCCCCTGCTAAACAAGTGGTAGATTGCACTTGTCTTCCCCTTTGCATCCAGCAGAGTCATGTGACTGGCTTTGAGGGGTGAGGCTTAAAAGATGTCAGCAGTCCAACATCAGAAAGTGAAGTCAGACTTTTTATTACATGAAGATGACCTAAATATATTTCTTGCTCCTGCTACTTATCCACTATGGCTTGAATGGGGCTCTGGTCCATGACATCTTGGACTGTCAGATCAAACGCTGACGAAGCCAATCTTACTAAATCGTAAAGTGTCTGCCCAGAAGTGGTCAGAGAGAAGGCGGAAGTTTTGGTAGTATATCGGTCAGGGCAGGTGAGATTATACTGCATAACCATTATCTTGATTTTCATTACCATTGCTATCAGTAAATCTTGCCTTTGAATTTAATATAAAGAAAATCTCGTGGTACGTGTTCTTTTGTGTCAGACTTCTCTCCCTCAATATTATACATGTGAGATTCATTCATTTTTCTGCATATATTATAGTACATTCCTTTTTATTGCTTTGTAAGTATACCATTATATAGCTATACCCACAATTCATCTTTCCATTTTTCTGCTGATGGTCAATTGAGCTGTTCTCAGTTTTTGGCTATTAAGAATAATGTTGCTAAGAACATGTCTTTTGTAAACATAAGAATGCATTTTTATTATGGTCCCTAGGAGTAAAATCATAGGATATACATGTCCCGCTTTAGGAGACACTGCCAAACTCTTGTCTAAAGTGATCAATCGTACCAACTTACATTCCTACCAGCAGCTGTGTGTTACTCTGTATCTTTGCCAGTTCTTGGTATTGTCAGTCATCTCAATTTTAGTCATTCTGGTAAAAGTATAGTAGAATCACATTGGTATTTTCCTGATGACTAATAATATTTGTTGGCCATGTGAGTATCTTCTTCTGTGACACCTCTGCTCGAGTCTTTTGGGAACACTTTTCTACTGGATTGCCTGTTTTATTTTTTATTGATTTATAGAAGGTCTTTAAATTTTCTGGCTATCAGCTATTTTGAGTTCTATGCCTTGCAAATACATTCTTCTATTTTTTGGCTTGCTTTTTAGTCTCTTAATGGTGCCTTTTGTCCTCGCCTGAGGACATTTTTTTCTTTGCTTTTAGAGAGAGAGGAAGGGAGAGAGAGACAGACATACAGAAACATCCATGTGAGAGAAACACTGATTGGTTGCCTTCTCATACACACCATGACCAGTAATCAAACATGTGACTTTTCAATGTATGGGACAATGCTCCAACCAACTGAGTCACATTGGCCAGGGCTTAATGGTGCCTTTTGATGACAGAAGCTCTCAATTTTATCAAAGTTCAATATACCAGTCTTTTCTTTTATTGTTAGCATTTTTTTGTGCCCTGTTTAAGAAATATTTTTCTATTCCAAAGTTACAAAGATACTTCCTTATGTTAATTTCTACAAATTCTATAGTTTTTCTTTTCACATTTTGTTCTATAATCCATCTGGAATTACTTTTTTTGGTATGGTGTGAGTTAGGAGGTCAAGATTCATCTTTCAGTTGTATATAACCTAATTTGACCTATTACACACATTAATCATTTCTCGAATCTCAACTTCCCTAAGATTCTTATATCGTTCTTGAGGTTCCTAAAGTGCTGTCAGGTGGCAACCCCTGTTAAAAACTTGTGAGGTTTCCCTGAAATCATTTTATTGGTAGGAGGTGGGGAGAGACCACCATGCCTCCTTATTCTAGATATCAGCAGACTAGCAATTCCTCCCTAACCAGCAATTTCAAGGCTTTGAGGAAATAATTTTTGTCCACCAAAATAAAGAAATTCTGCCCTTCTCTTTGGGTCCTTTCAGTCTACCAGCACACATATGTCCTTTATCATAAATTAAATTGCATTCTCTTCCACAGTATTTTGTGGATGTGTGTGTGTGTGTTTGTGAATTTCAGTATTCTCCATACAGTGAACACTTAACAGATAGTGGACTAAAGCCTATTAGCTATGGAAATATGTTCTCCCACCTCCTCAAATGTTGACCCAATAAAGAACAGCCAAAAAAAAAAAAAAAAAAAGCAGCCAGATGCAGCTCACAGAAGGGCCAGACACCTGCCTCTGGATCCGGAACTGCCCAGGTTCTGGTTTCAGTCCTATTTCCCGTGAGTGCTGGGACCAAATGCAATTCTCTTAACCACCCTAGGCTGACTCCCATTCATCTGCTCACTCCAGATAATATTACCCTAGTAGTATAATGGGCTTTGTATTAGTATTTCATAAGGCTGTTGTGCAAACAAGTACATGTAAAGTCATTGTCTTGCAGCCTCCCATATATACCACACCTAATAAATGTTACAGATTATTATTTCTGCTATTAATGCAGAAACCCAACTAACCATTATGCTAGAGGCCTTCCAAAAGAAGAAATTAAAAAACCTGATATAAAGATGTGAAATTTCTGGTTTCCATTAGTGTACGCACAGCCAAATGCTTTACCATCCGTGCTCGGGTTTCTTCTTCACTGTCCAAAGGCATAGTTTGGTAAAAGGAAAAATATCTTGAATGTCAAGCTTTTTCCTGAGATAGAGTGAAATAAATAGGTAATAAACATGCCAGCTGTGAAATGAAAAAAAAATGTGTTCTATGGTTATATTCTCCTTGGATTATCATAGTGACATTTGTTTGGAATATCACTTCCAAAATGACTTTTTCATTTGACTCCAAATCTCTTGGGGCAGGAGAGTCCTCTGTAATTGAATAGGCCCTTAATGATATGTAGGAGAAAAAAGAATAATTATAGTCATCAAAAATAATTTAATATTAAGATTATAAAGCCTTTAAACTTTAATTGATATAATAATGAGGACTAAAGGCCATTTTTGTAAAGACTAAGCAATATGCAGACATAAGATGAATACAGCCATCAGAAGGGCTCAAGATTACTCCTTTTACTTTTTTTTCCACATAAGTTCTAGGAATTACTGTGAATTTGTCTTTTCTCAGAAAATGGAGGAGATTGGCTACTTCAAATAAGAATGCATCTCTTTCCTAGAAGTAACTTTGAATAACTTTGTGGTTTCTTTGATATGATCTCTTGTTTTTTCCAAATACATCAGCACTTCCAACACCTACTTGATGAGCAGGGTTGTTTTTTTTTTTTTTTTTAAGATTTCTTTTATTTATTTTTAGAGAGAGGGGAAGGAAGGGAGAGAGGGAGAGAAACATTGATGTGTGAGAGAAACATCAATAGGTTGCCTCTCACATGCGCCCTAATAGGGGACCAGCCCACAATCCAGGCACGTGCCCTGACTGGGAATTGAAACTGCAACCTTTTGCTTGATGTTGGATGACGCTCAACCAACTGAGCCCACTGGTCAGGGCTGATAAGCAGTTTTAAAGTTGACGAAAAGAATATCTGAGCTGTGGAGAACTTGCTAGCTATGCAAATCTCTCTCCCTTCTAAAACATTTCTTGAAAATCAGAGGAAAGATCAGAGTAACTCTCTATTTAGCCTCTCCAAAGTCCCACCATAGAGGAATTTCCTTCAAGGCCTGGTCAAGGTGATTTTTGGCTACTGGGCTTGAAAAGGTGTGGGAATCCTTGGTTCTGGTTTGCTTGTGGGACAAGTATTTAAATAATGACAGAGGCTCAATATAATGCGTCTTCAATGATGTCTAAGTTAGAGGCATGTAAATCCTGTTTCACATGCAAGCAAGCAACAAACTGAGAACCAGGAATATACAGTGTCAGCAGAGATAGTAGTTAACAGGTAAAAATCCATTTTATTAACAGTTACACCTTCGAGGTATAACCTCAAAGAGTTATACCTCTCTTCGATTGGTTTGCAGTCGAAGAGAAACCAATCACAAGAGGCCTACTAAGGCACTGGAAACAAAGCAGATAATAAACAAATGGGACTACCTCAAATTAAAAAGCTTCTGTATAGCTAAAGAAATCATCAGCAAGACGAGTAGGGAACCCACTGTATGGGAGAACATTTTTGCAGTGATACATCTGACAAAGGTTTAATCTCCAAAATGTACAAAGAATTAATACAATTCAATGCCAGGAAGACAAACAATCCGATTAAGAAATGAGCCAAAGACCTGAATAGATACTTCTCCAAAGAGGACATACAGAGGGCCCGTAGACGTATGAAAAATGCTCAACATCACTAATCATTAGAGAGATGCAAATTAAAATCACAGTGAGATATCACCTCACACCTGTCAGAATGGCTACCATCAATAAATCAACAGACAACAAGTGTTGGTGGGGGGCAGTTGTGGAGAAAAGGGAGCCCTAGTGCACTGTTGGTGAGAATGCTGTCTGGTGCAGCCACTGTGGAAAACAGTATGGAGTTTTCTTAAAAAATTAAAAATGGAACTGCTGTTTGACCCAGCAATTCTTCTGGGAATATACCCCAAGGATCCCAAAACACCAATACAAAAAAAATACATGCACCCCTATGTTTATAGCAGCACCATTTACAGTAACCAAAATTTGGAAACAGCCTAAATGCCCATCCGTAGATAAGTGGACAAAAGGCTGCAGTATATTTGCACAATGGAATATTATGCAGCAGTGAAAAAAGAAGAAACTCTTTCATTTTGCAACAGCATGGATGGACCTGAAGAAAATTATGCTAAGTGAATTAAGCCAGTCAGTGAAAGAAAAATACCATGTGATCTCATTTATATGTGGAATTTAAGGAACACAACAAACTAAGGAACAAAATAGTAACAGCAGCTTAGATACATAAAACAGACTGACAGCTGCCTGAAAGGAGGTAGAGAGGACAAGAAGAAAAATGGTGAAGAGACTAACCAAAGAACATTAATGGACAACCTGTGGACTTGGACAACAATATGGGGATTGGCTTGGGGAGGAGGAGGGTGGGGCTGGCTAGAGATGGAGATGGAGATTGTTTATAAAATTTTTAAAGAAAAGAGTTCTGCTTATTACAAAATAGCACCCATGATTGTTTTCTTAGTTTGTGCGTAAAGCAGCATCTATGATTTACCTAGTTCAGCTATTTTTAACCAGTGTGCCACAAGAATTTTTAAATCATGCAATACCTGGTTATTTAGTCAGGGGTACTGACCTCTTTTCTTTTCTACTTTCAAATTTAAAAAATGATGACAGTGCAACAATAGCCATCCAGTGTGAATGAATCAAAATTATGCCTATTTTTTTTTTGTCAGATTGTCAAAAATATATTTCTTGGTGTGCCACAGAATTTCCATAATTCGTGTATGTGCACCATGAGATGAAAAAGGTTAAGAATCGCTGACCGAGGTGGATCTAGAGAGGAAAAAACCTAAGGCTCCAGGTCCTTCCCAATTCCTCTCTGAGTTCCGCAGTGATAAGTCAGTAGGATGGGGTACTGGTGTTGGACCCTGGAAATGGATCAGGTAAGAGCTGGTCACCTTTACCACCACCCTCTGCCCCATCCCAGCAGTCTGACACTATCCCCTCACTTCTCTCAATGCATAAAATTATGTCGAAGAAAATAGAAAGCATGCCTAAAGAATGGTTAGCAAAAAAGAGCTTTACTGTTAGCTTTTAAATTGAGGATTTGACTAATTAGCTCCTGTAGTGAAAAAGTCCTATTGTAGCTTTATATGTACCACAAAATTATTTTCTTCCTTCTAGAACTTCTTTAATTAGTCTTATATTGTTAAAGTTCCTTCTAATCTCGCAACAACAACCAAAAAACCCCCTGCAAATCAAATACTTCTACCATCCTACAAGTCACTTGCTAATGGGTAGCTCTAGGATAATATTTTCCTTCAAAATTGGACAAAAAATAGGGATAACATTTTTTCACTCAGGAATTGTGCAGCATTAATACTGGAGCACTACTGGCCACATACTATTAAATTTCAGGCAAGCCACTTAACCTCTCTGCCCTTTCTCCATCTGGAAATTCAGAAGATAAGCAGCTCACATCAGCAATACTGTTTCAAAGGCAAACTGGTAAAAGACTGAACAGCGCTTTACAAATATTAAGTGCTCCGCAATTACTGCTTGTTGTGACAAACTCTATTTTCAGACATGTCCAGAATACCAACAAGTCCCCCCAGACTGATAATCTAAGTTGAACGGTATGATCTGTACAAAAATACAGCAGGAAGGAAAATTAGTCCTAAGTAGACCTTTGCTGCTGTGAAAAATGGTGCTTCTGGAGAGACATTTGAAGAAGGAAATTTTGATATACATTGAAAGGGGATGTGAGAACAAAAAGCTACTACTCCAGCAACTGATTCCTTTATTTCCTTCTAACCTTTCAACCCAGATCACCTCAAAAATTCTCTTTTGTTAAAATGTATAATTTGAAATGGATACTACAACAAGGGTGAACGTTTTGTCTGTTAAACATAAGGCATTACTAGAAGAGCAGAATTGGAATTATCCTCAATGTAAAGTCACACAAATTTAAACCTTGAAGGAGTTCAGTTCTCCATAAAAATTTCCTCACTTATGTGATTGTTCACCTTCGCTGTTCTTTTAGCCAACAAAGTGCTCTTGAAAAACATGTTATTTTCTCAACTGTTTAATTAATCAATCAACAATTAGTTACTGACCTTTATTTAAAGCCCTGCGCTCAGCCCTCATGTAGGATATAATTCAAAAATGAAAAAACCAAAACAAGAGATAGTAGCTCTTGCTCTTAAGAGCTCTGAATTTAATTGGACAGATAAGACATATACATGGGACAAGATAAGCGGCACCACCAGGCTGTCATAGATATGGGCCAAATGGCTAGTTCAAATAGTAAGTGAGAAACCGAGGGACACACTGCCCTGGGCCAGGCTGGTCAGGAAGGTCTGCTGAGGATAAGCAGAATAAGCACTGGATCTTAGTGTTTTGGGGTGCGGGTGGGGGATTAAGAAGAACTAATCTAAAGATGACTGTGGAAGTAAACCAAATGAAAATTAAAATACAAGCCAATTATACCCATTATCGTCTCCTCTCCCCTTGTCTCCTCTCCCACACTTGTGCATACACGCACACACAAGCATGTGAAACATACGGGAATAAAGTACTCAGAGGTAATTATGCCACACTTTTTGGCCTTGAAATACTAAACAAATTTCTGTTGCCCTTATTTCTTCTCCCCTCTTGCCTCTCTCCCCTACTTCTGCTCCTTCCTTCTTTCCTTTAACCCTAATCTGTTTAGAAATGAAAGTACTGGTCACTTTGAACTGTTCTGGGGCCCTACGAAAATGCAGAAATTCTTGTGGCTGCTTCTGAGGAATTCCAAGCCTTCCAGGTCTCAGAGTCACAGCATCCTATCAACAAAGAAGCTCAGAAAGACTCTTCTGTTCACGCTCCTCTGCATCACGCCTGACCCTGAAGCCTTGACCAACTAGCATGAATGTCTGGCCCACTCCTAATATGGTTTTGAAGCTGTTAGAAGGAAAAAACCTCTGGGATCCTTCAACTTAACTATTCAGAAATCAGCTCTAATCTGTCAGATTGTGATTATTATGATTATTTTTTTCCATTCATTGCTTAAATTAAATGAGTTACTACGCATGAGTAATACATCAGTAAAATATTTTGGTAAAATGCTGATAGCACTGATCTGAAGATCTAATACCAAATCAAGAGCAGGCTGCTGGTCAGCAGAAACTAACTGTCTCCATTTTAGTGTCTTCCCTGATTCTGTCCAGTGGACATTAAGGAAGAACAGGAGAAAAGAGCAAAAGACAGGAAGGGAAAACCTTTATTAAGGACTCCCCTAGGAAATTACCTGCGAAGTAAGTTGAGGTGCCAAAGAGTCCATGTTAGTAATTTTAGATTTACGATGTTATGCTTACAGATAACAACTGAGTCAACTTGTTGGGCTTTTAAAATAGGGGAACTGTAGCCTAGCTCTTCCAGATTTGACTGGCTCTCAAGTTATAATGTGTTCTTTTTATTGCAAATAAAACAAATTACTTAGACTTGACTGACCATATCATGTGCTGTCTAACCATTCCCCCCCAAGCCCCTACCCATAAACACACACACACACAGACCACCACCACCACACATTATATGTATGGAAGTTTCTAATTTAGAGAATGAAGAAACAGACTTTTTCCAACAGAAAAACAGAATTCACTAAACAATAAATAAGTCACTTTTTTATAATCATTGTTATAATAATTGTTCTTTAATGTAAGAGTGTTTCACAAAAGATACCCTTTCTTCCTTAAGAAAAGGGGATTTGTGGGTTCTTCTTAGCTTTGAAGACCATTTACAAATTGGCATAACCCTGGAGAAGAATTCAGAACAAAACTCAGTGATGCACAGAAGCCTTAAAATTTAATTTTAGCCGTTTGAATTTGTGACATTTGAAAGAAATAGTCTATTAAAAGATAGAAGTAAGCATGGTCATTCCCATAGCTTTTGGCAAAAACTACGGACATTGTTGTAAAGTATTGTTTCTTTCTGACTATTCATTTACTGGAACTAGCAGTTTTTATTCTTTTTGAAAAATTCAATACATGAAACTAAAATTCAGAAATCAAGAGATTGCTGCTTTAGATTAAACAGTATTTTTAATTTTAAAAACCCAGTCAAAATAACTTATTTTGAAGATTTTTTTTATTGTTGCGTTACTATTGAAGAAAAAATAGTCAACATGTTCATTTCCATTTCAATCTTTCTTTTCAATTGACTTATTTGCGTGATTATAGTCATTATCATACTGAAAAAGACTGAGATTCTCTATACATCCAAAGAGTTTGTAAAACTGTCTTTTTCTTTCTCGCTCTGTCTTTTTTTCCAGGCAACTCTCCTGAAATGTCTAAAGTAGAAGGGGGTTATTGATGTCTCCCAGGACTTTAATGGCAAGAACAGCTTTATCTCCTAGCCAGACAGACACTACGCAAATGTTTGGTTTACTCCATATCGCAGTTAACAAGGTTCTTGCAGTTTCAAGGAAAACATTGTATAAGACTTTGCCTGGAGGACTTAGCATTCTAGGGGGGGCGGGGGGTGGGGGGAAGACCTAACAGATAAGTCTGAAGAGACTGAAATTTTAAAGCAACTTCTATTTACATGTAATCCTACAGGAAAAGGTAAAGAATAAAGTGGGAGTTTTTAGAAAAGATGAAAATAAATGTAAAAGGCAAGGAAAGAGGTTTTGTTTTATCAATTCCTGCCAGTAAGAACACGTATCCTAAGAAGATGGCACGTGCATCGAAATGGCCGTCCTTTCTGACCTAACAGTCCAATCTTATTTTTCCAAGTTGCTCCAACTATAGGAAAACCTGATGAAAACAGGTCTTTCATCTGACTGGCATGTTTCAGATGAATGCTAAGTATTTATCTTCCAGCTAAACTTTAAAGACACAGTTCATCTGTAAGCTGTGCAGGCTCTTTTCTCAGCTCTGTCCTCTGTCTTTCCACTGCCACCAGGAAAGGAAGGTAATGAAGTGTCTTAACATGCTCCTCAGGAGCGCGTGCTGCTTTGACTCACCAATTTGCATTGTTTGTCAGGAAGTCACAGGACTGACATTTACGGCCCTTTGGGCGAATGAGCACAGAAAAGAGAGATTCTGAATCCTAAAGCTGTTTACCAGCTGCTGGGGATGGTCGGCTTGGGTCACCAACAATCCATACAAAATCCGAAGGTATTCCAGCCGTCTCTCCTCCTTTTCTCATGTCAAGCTATAAAACGCAAAAGCAGCACAATAGCTGCAATATATTGCCAAACTAAGTGGAGGCATGAGGAAGAAATTACATGCACTTCTGTGAGAAAAGGAGTCTTGAAAGACCAGTTCTTTGCTCAGACCCCATGAGTTAAATTGCTTAAAACAGACATTGTGGTTATGGTTCCCTGCCATGTGCTGTCTGCCGCGTTCTCACTGCACGTCCTAAACACTTAAGCCGAAAGGCTTTAGGATGTCTTTGGAGGCCGCAATTTGGAGAAAACAACTTTATCTCTGTGGGAGACTGAGGACACATACAAATATTTGTTGGATTCCTTCTCTCGTCTTTGACAAGGAACTTATCAAACTGTCCTCAAGCAAATTGTTACGAAAGTAAATGATTTCATGGAGGAGAATTCTTGTGGTTTAGAATTCTAAGACTAGAGGCTTTAGTCAGATGACGCTCTAGGTTTACAGGGAATTGAAGGCAAGTTGGAACATAGCTTGTCAAAAGTCAAGAAGGTTCAGGTCATACACCTTGCGTGGGACTTTCAGGAGAGGCCGAGCAGTTTCAGACGGGGGTATAGAACAATAGCAGAGGGGTAACAGTTCCAGGCCAATGCGAGAGAGGCGGGAGGAGAGATCAGCAGGTACCTAGACAGGTTTTCTAATTCAAGGACTATTCTTCAGATCGGAGAATTTTCTCTTGTTTCAAAGGGATTACTTGGGCCATGAATACTTGAAGGGGGCAATCAGAACGGTAGAATCTCAAACTGACAGGAATGTACAAATATTCATGTACCATACATTGATCATCTCCTCTCTGCTTAAAATCGTCCAGGGGTCCCCCGCTGCTTTTCAAACGAGCCCGTGTTCCGGCGCCTTCCCCTCTCTACCCGTGCGGCTACCACGCCCCCGCAGGGCAGCCCCCCCCCACCATTTCTCCTGGCTCTGCAGTCCGTGCTCAGGCTCACCCACCCTGCCAACCCCAGGGTCTCTCTCTGCTCATCAAGCTGCTTTGGCCTCAGTGCTCTTTCTTCACCCGTTTGCTGGACCCACCATCGTTTGAAATGATTTCTTTTAGTTACTTGTTTTTGATATGTTTCCACTACACAACAAGCATCATAAAGTCAAAGACCATGGTTCTCTTGTAATCCGTTTTATCATCAGGATTTATCACGATACCTGGCTGATAGGCAGCACACAAACATTTATTAAGTAGAAGAATACAAATGAAAGCACTGAAGTAATTTCCTGGAGCTCTCTCAAATCCTTACTGAATTTTGCCAATCACTGGTTTCCAGTGCTAGATGGAATGGACTCAGGTAAGAGTTATCATTGACATTTACACAGAAGTTATGTCTTCATTTAACACTTACGTTTTTGGAGAGATCACTCGAGAGAAAAAGTTTGGAGGATGAGACCGAGTGAGGCCCACTGCCCAGGGTAGTCAGGAGAGTGAGCTGGGGTACACATTGGGTTTCCCTCTCTCCTTGACCATGTCTCAGCCCCTTCCACACCTGTCTCTTGTCTCAGAACTCTTCCTCAAATGCTGTGGTTGTGGGTACTTGCTTTTTCTGGTTTTCCTTCTTTTCTTATTTCAGGCACATGCGCTCTGCACTTTGAAGTGTCCTATGTTTGATCCATGGCTATTGCTTTGAGGCAGAATTTCAGCTCCTAATTTCCACTGCTTGTTTGGGGTGGGGCGTGGGGGAAGCAAGATAGAAGAAAGGAGCAGGGTAGCTCAGTAGCCTAGGCATGAACCAGCCACTTATCAGATGTTATCTTAGGAAGAAAAAGATTCTGTCTGTGTTAGGAAGAAGAAGATAATGTATTTATTTACTTTTTTATTAATATTTTGAAGGAAATCTCAATCCTGGTTTTGTAACTCCCCAGGGAACCTTCAGTAGCACAAACTCTAAAGTTTCAAGAAGCTAAATCACTTAAACCAATAAACATGTCACACAATACTTTGTGGGGTCTAAGGAAGGGTAATATTATGAAATCAAGCAATGATCAGCTTTTAAAACTCCCCAAAGGACAGTCATCACAGGCTAAGTGATTTGATGTTGGTACTAATTTTTTTAAACCTCTTCTTTCCTCCCTAATTATCCTGTTTATGCTCAGAGACCACTTCACAGGCGATAATAATACTAATGATACTTACTTTTTACTGAACTCCTACTATGTGCCAGGCACTTTACATTGTCTTTAATCCTCACAAGGACCTTAACAGGTAGGTGTGGTTGTCAATATTTCAAATGAGGAAATTAACATTTGGAGAAGTTCAGTGTACTGCTCAAGATCATGTAACAAATAAGGTCTGTGAGACCCTCCAAGGCTGCACCTAACCCCAGTGGTTGTGCCCTAGGATGCCTGAGAGTGGGACGTTAGTCCTGCCCCATACACACAATCTTTATGAAGCCATACAATCTAAAGAAAGAAAAGTCTTGCGCTAGCTATGCAGATTCTGCATCAGAATAATTTGCTTGATTCCCTCACCTTCCTGCTTCCAACAAGTTTGGCGCATCTGAGGTGATTCTATATAGAAATTTTAGAAATGACACTGGTTTGTATTATGTCATATTACACGCAAACAGAATTAAGCGTCATGGAAATTTAAACTTGAACCACTGGATTCAAAGTCTAGTACACTAGATATTGCATTACAGCTGGCCAACTAAGTATTTTAAACAGTGAACTGAGTCTTTTTACTTATTTTATGCAGCAGTCTGTGCTAAAATGCTTTTATTTAATGTTATCCATCCAATTATACGCTGCATTAGAACATAGGGAACATATTTGGTCTTTCAGAAAGCATCAGTCTGTTGGGGAAGTACGTAACTGTAGAATTTTGTTCAATATAAACAGGAATTGAAACCCACATAAAACTTGTCCAATTTATGTTCATATATCTAAAGTATTCTTGCTAGCAGCAATGAGAAGCCGCTGAGGAAGGATCCTGAAGTCGTCTTGGACATGGAGGTGCTCTCGTAGTGCCCCCACTTGAAGCGGCCCCATCACAGCTCACTCCAACCGTCTCTCACAGCCAAGACAGAACAGCACACCCTGCGCCTTTGTTGGACTTAAGCAACATATCAGACAAGTATTAAAAATTATAATTTTAAACGCTATGTAATAATATTTGGTTGGCTTATAGTCGATAAAAAGGCATAAAACAAAATTTGATCTATGCTGTTTTGTCAGGAGAGTGTTTTTGAAATGTTAATAATTTCCCCCAGTGTTTTGTTTTCTGCCTTGACCCTTCCTTCTGTTCAAACACCAGATTAGACCTTCTTTGTCTTGGAAAAGGTCAAGATAGCATCAAGCAGAGAAAAGGAGTCTTTTCAGATGTTTGAGTCTAGCTCCTTAGGAGGAAAAAAAAGGACTCAGATAAGGAAAATATTAGGAAAGGAGAGTTAGACAAACCCAGGGAGCAGAGGCACTGCCAGTCGTCAGAGAGAGGGGCCTACACTTCATCCACAGGCTGAGCTCTGGAGAGGAGGCAAGACCCCAGAAAAGAAATGGTGACAGAGGTAATGGCTGAGAGACCCTCATGTCCCCCAGACCTGTCATGGTATGAGAGTCCAACAATGAGCTCTGTACACTCAAAACTGGCACAGAGGGGGCCCGGAGGTAAGGCAGGACCTCATGGGTTGTTAAAATGGGGATCTCTTCAGTGATTGGAGTTAAATAGCGCTTAAGGGACAATCAGGGTGATACACATCTCAGCCAATGCAGTGTGGCTAGATGACATTCAGGATCCAGGGCAAGCCCCAAGGATATAGATGCAACCCAGGGAAAGGGGGAGAGGTATGGAATATTAATGAAATTTCCACTGCAACCGGAAGAATGACATTTGAAACAAATATGAATAGAGTGAGCCAGAGAAAAAGTGAAGAAAGTTAGGTATCTTGCTCATCTGAATTTAAGGACTAAATTTCATACCTTCTAACCTGTGATTAAAATCATAAGTGAGATCTGTGTAGTAACGAAAAACCAGAGGAAACTTGTCATGAGTTCTCTGAAACTTTGATTCTTCTTCTGCAAAGAGGGAATGCTAAAAATGTCTGTGACTTAGAAATAGCATTCACCTAAGGAAATAATTACTATTAAATGATACTAACGTAATTATGTGTTAGGGTGGTTGGATTGTGCATTTTTCTTGGTTTTTAAAAATTTTATTTCCTATGTTGATGGGGTTTATTGCTGTTGTTACTATTATTTTAAGAAATAAAGATGAAGAGAATGAGAAGAGACAGAGAAAAAAGAAGAGGGAAAAAAAGATTAAAAAGAAAAAAAAGATTAAGAAGAAAAGGACCTTCAAGTAATATGTGGGTTAAACATGGAGCTGGTGGTAAAAGATGAAGTGGGAAATGAGGATGGGGAGAAATTTTCGAAGGTCTTATGTCTCAGACTGAGACATTTAGACTGTATCTTGTAATCAATGAAGAGCCACAAGAGGTTTAAAATATGGGAGTAACATGGTCAAATGCACTTACAAACACCACTCTGGTAGTTTGGAGGAGGGATTTCTAAGAACAGAGGCAGGGAAGTCAGTTCCCAGTCTATTGTGAAAAAGTAGACACAAAATCCTGGAGCAACCAGGCAGTGGTAGAAGAAATGGGGAAGCAGAGGTGGATGAAAGAGCTATTTAGGGCGTAACAAGGTAGTGAACCATTGGTTCTAGGGGTGGAAAAAAGTCATCATTGAGAATACATTTAGATATCAAGTCTTCAATCTCCTCTTGAAGGAGCTAGGCTTTTAAGAGGAGGTGGAGCAGTATGGGTGTCATTTTGCAACTGGGCAGAACTGAAGACTGCTAAGGAATGCGGGTCACTTAGTTAGCAGCGGGCGAAGTTGGCAACTTCAGACCACAGCTACAGACACGCTATCCTGGGGCTCGTGCTTCCTACCCCCACCCCACCCCACCGTCACCACTCCACGCTGCTTGACAGTCGATGGGAAATGCCAGCAACCAGAGCAAAAAAGCACTGAAGCCTCCAGATCCTCACGGTGGGGACAGCCTCTCACCTAGGACAGGAACAGCTGAGTTGAGAGCTGCCTTCTCCATTCCTGAAAGATTCATCTTCACCTTGTAGCTCCTCTTTGTACCACATTCTAACCCAGGAAGTTTGACTCTCCCCAAGAATGGTCACAAGAAGCAGAAACAAGGTCAGTGCCTCAGAACAAGACTTTATGGAAGGCTTGGGGATTACAAAAAGTGAATACATTCAGAGCACAGCGGGAATCCTGAAATTCATAAGGTTTAAGTTACTCTGCAGGATCACACAGCCTAGCTCCTCCTCACAAGCCCCTCAAAGAATCAGGAACCCCCTGCGCCCTGCATCCTGGGCCTCAAATGCCTTCCTCTGTGGTAGATGCCGTTACTAGCTCCCCTCACCCAAGGGTCAGAGCATTCCATAGGAATGAGTTGTATTCTGGATCTATCACTTTATTCATAGCTATCCTCAGTCCCTAAAAATCCTGAAAAAAAATAGTCATATTATTTTTATGATATTTTAAGTTTTAAAGTAATAAACTTCAAGAAAGGTTAAAATTTAGAAAAAAATTTAAAAACTGCTTATACAACAGTGGGCTGGGGATTGTCTTTGGGAGCAGAGCTTGGGAGGGGCAGGGCCGAGACAAGGGGGCAAAATGGGGACAACTAACTGAAAAACAATAAAAATAAATTACAGAAAACTGCTTGTACATTTAAAAAATCTTCAGAAAACATTAATTATTAATGTTTTTATATTTTCCCTTTTAGTGTTCATGTATATTTATACACAGTAATCAAGCTATGTATAAATATGCCTGGTTTTTGTTGTATTTACTATATCATAATCATGTTTTCATATTGACTTTTAGATTTTTTATCTTTTTTTTCTTTGTCTGAAGGAAACTGGCAGCATTACTATTTAGTCATACTGCTAATTAACCTTCAACTACTTGTATAGCACATAAGAACTAACACTGCTCACATATATGAGAAAGCAGGTCAATGAAATGTGCACTATCTTATCTTTTTTAATGATTCTTAAAGTTTCATAACTATATTACCATTTCTATATTTGGGGCTATTAGATGCTTACATTATAAAATTATTTTAACTCACTTTTTTATTATTTAAATAAATATACGAATTACAGGAAGTTTGGACTCTAAAGAAAGTATACATCACCTATACATAAAGTTGTATATTTTATGTACAGATTTGATTTTAACTTTTTTTCTTTACTTTAGTCTTATATGGTTATAAGGATTTAACCTTAAATGGTATTCCTCACACAGGAGAAATTATTGTAAGTCCTTTGGTCCCGTCGAGACACTTGGCTCGGCACAGTCCCAGGCTCCCTTCACTCTGAGGCCAGCTCAGATCGCAGTTCCTAGAAAATGCTCCTGCTACCAGCAGCCAGCCTGTGGCAGCCCTGTCCTCCCAGGGGCCAGCTCCTCAAAACCACAGCTCTTCCCGCATTTCTTTTCTTCTTTCTTTGGAAGAATCAGGTTCTTGTAGACTGCTGCCTCTCTTGTGAGACCACCACCGTCTCCAATAACATCCTCTCCAGGGCTGAATGTTCTCTGTTGAGACCTTGCCTAGGAGCTTCCAGTCTGCAGCAACCATAATACTCAAAGCAGGAGCCGACAGATTTCTTAACAACAGAAGTCTGAAACGTGGAGAACAGACTGATGAACAAACCTTTGCATGTCATTTTTTTTAATTGTTTAAGTGTTTTATAATTGCTTTACTTAGCAAGCCTGGGAAATACCTAAGCAGTCATCAGTTTTACAGATGTGGGAATTAAGGTTCAGCAAGGTTAAATTACTTGCCTTAAATTGTCACAAAGTTATATCATTAAAGAGTCAAATGAGAGCTCTCTTTTCTATCAGAATTACACTCTTCTTGGGATAAAGGTACGTGGCACTATAATAAAGAAACTATATGTGTCGGCCTAATGGGAGGAGGCAAAAGAGCAGAGAGAACGAGGTAAAAAGAGAGTACAAGAGCACAGAGAGATCCAACAAAAGACAAAGTTTGTAGGACAAAAGAAAACAATTTTGTAGACCTGACAGCTTAAAAATGCTTGTTTGCATCTGGGGAGAAAGGGCACCGTGGTTCCTGATTTGATCTACACATTTGCCAATTGACTCACCTCCATTCTTGCAAGAGTAGGATGGAATCTCCCCCGTCTCTACCTTTTAAGGATCAGTTTTCAGTTATATTTTTGAAGGCATGGCATTTTAGCCTCACATTAGTACACACTGCAGCCTGAACCTTCACTGTGCCTTTAGTGGCTCCTCCAAGCCACACTGTGCTCTTCTGCTTAGAGCGATCGCAAACTCTTGGAAAACCGTCTACCCCCACCCCCACCCCAAATTATACTGCCACTACCCAACTGACCTCAGAGGAGGGGATGGCCTGGGGAAGGCCACACTTTCTTTCGCTGTCTCAGCCCTCGGTTCCTCAAGGCACCGCTGAACAAGGCTGTGGGGTGTGACAGGCTCTAGTCAAGGTTTGAGACTGATCTGAGGAAGTGGATCTGCGACTGAAGGGAAAGTAGGGGAAAACTTTCTCTCCCTGTAGACCCTTTGTCTGGGTTTTCAATTTTGTTCTCTGCGTTTATCACCTACTCAAAAATTAAAACTAATGTAAAACCATAAATGCTATGAAAACTTTCCGGAGTCCAAGTAAATAAAGGAAACCTCTTACAGAGTCCCACTCAGGGGAATATCTAATTTCTGGGTCTGGCTTTCTTGTATTGGGATCATCTCTCCACTCTCTTCACCCCCTAGGGAAAGTGACATTTCAATTCTTCATAATGAGAATCTTCATTTGTTCAAAGAAATGTTGACCTCTTGGCCACAGTGGTATGCCTTGCCGTACAGTGTATTTCAACAACTAGAACAATCCATAGGACACACTGATTGACAGGAGTCTAGTTCGAAAATCTGAGCAATTTCATCTAGGATGACCATTGCAGAATTGTTATTTAGAGTAACCATAATCCAGGGTGGCCTTTGCTTACCTATTGCCCAGAACTTTTGGGGGTCTCTCTGCCAGGGTCAAGTAAAAAAATGACTCCGTATTCTCTTTATGGGTTTATGATCTTCAGTCTGAATGCCCTGTGGGTAAAACACACACTCACACACTTCTGAAAGATGTGAGACCAAGAGGAGCTGGGGTAAGGTGGAATTCTGAGGGCATAAACTATTCTATATTTGTTTAAAAAACAAAACAAAACAAAAGTCTATGATCAAGAAAAACAGAGAAAAGACTCAATTTACTAAAATTATGAATGAAAAAGAGGCTATAATACTGAACTTACACAAGTAAAAAAGAATTATAAGGGAATACTATATACACTCATGTGCCAACAAATTAGCCTAAATGAAATGGACAAATCTGTAAGAAGATATACAATACTAAAACTGACTCAAGGAGAAAAATTTAAATGGACTTATAACAGTAAAGAATTCACCAATGAAGCAATTTGTAATTAAAAAAAAAAAACTGCTACAAAAAAAATCTCAAGTCCAGATATACTTCATTGGTAAATTCTACCAAATGTATGGAGAAGAATAACACAAATACTTAGCAAAGTCTTTCAAAAAGATAAAAGAAGAAGGAATACTTCCCAGCTCAGTCTATGAGGCCAATATTGTCTTGATACCAACACTAGACAAAGATATCACCAAGAAAGAAAGAAAACTAAAGACCAATATTCTTTATGAATATGGATGCAAAAATCATTCACCAAATACTAACAAACCAAATACAGCAACACATGAAAAGGACTATATACCTTCAGTTTTAGCTCAGAAATGCAAGGTTGGTTATGTGAAAATCAATTAATGTAAAACACCACATCAATAGAATAAAGGACAAAAACTATATGATCATCAAAATAATGGAGAAAAAACATTTGGAAAAAACCCAACACATTTTATGATAAAAACATTTGACAAACTAGTAATGGACACAAATTGCCTCAACCTGATACAGAGAATTTACAAAATACCCACAGCTAACACACTTAATAGTGGAAAACCGAAAACTTTCTTCTTAAGTCAGGAACGAGATAATAATGTGTGCTCTGTGGTCGCCACTTCAAGTCAACATTTGTACTTGAGGTTGTAATCAGGATAATTAAGTAAAAAAAAGAAGTAAGTCTATATTTATAGATGACTTAATTTTATATGTAGAAAGCCTACAGAATCCACCAAACAAATAGTTAATATTAGTGTTACTATTGCAGGATAGAAAATCAATATACAAAAATCAATTTATTCCTACACACTGGCAATGGGCAATCTAAAAATGAAGTTAAGAAAATAACTGACTCCCAGAAGCCCCTACAGCTTGGGCGGTGCCGGTGCTTTGCTTCTAGGACCTGGATTGCTCCTCAGCAGCTCCTGAAGTTTTCTGCTACTTTCTCTGCCCTCTTCTTGGCTGTATGCACTGCCATCAGGAAGTGGCCATTAGAGGGGGAAAAAGGTTTATTATAAGTATCGATTCCCACAATTACGGAGAATGTAGAGTCCAAAGTCTGCAGTGTGTGCCAGCAGTTCAAGATCCAGGAAAGCTGATGGTGCACACTTCATTCCAGAATGAAGGCTGGTAACCTGGAAACCTGGGAGCACCAGTGGTGCAGGGAAAGTCTGAAGAACTGCAACGGCCCACTAATGGTGAGGCTGACGTCTGACTCGGCATAGGGGAGACAGAAATAATTATTGCGAGCAACCGCAGTTTGTTCAGCAGCCCTTTCTGCAGAGCCAGGCACCAGGGTGTTTTGAGACCTTTATTACCAATCTCAGATTCAGCAAAGGGGCAAATGCCTGGAGATTACAGAGTGGAGAAGTCTGATCACTGGGTAGGAATCAGAGCAAATGATCCAAGAAAGGAAAAAATCCATGGAGCAGGTGAAAAGGTGATTCAATGTCCTTGAGAGGCAATTGCAAAGCAAGGAACATTGTGATTGCGTTAGAAAACCTGACATCAGATTGGTAAAATTTTAGAATGAGAAATGCCCGAGTCAGGCTGATGTAAGGAAGCAGCCATTGTAAGAAACTGATGTTGGCAACATCACTGAGGCAGCCTCTTCAATTTGAAATTGCTGCAGCTATTAAACCTTTACATATGTATATCCTGCCACCAGCAGTCCCATTTCCTGGTGTCTATCTCCAGCAGGGGCTTGGTGTATGCTGTACGCTGAATTGCCTCACCCAAATTCCCATGTTGACTTTTTAACCCCTAGAACTTCAGAACATGCCTGTATTGGATCTGGGTTCTTTAAGGAAGTAATTCAGGTTAAGTGAATTTGTTGGTGTGGGTCTTAACCCATTATGAACGACATCCTTAGGCAAGGAAGGGAAGACACTTGGAAGCACAGGGAAGTCCACGTGATCACAGAGATAGAAGGTGGCCATCCAGAAGCCGAGAGAAACACCTCAGGAGGAATCAACCTTGCTGACGCCCTCGTGTCAAACCTCTAGCCTCTGGAATTGTGAGAAAAAAGATGTTTACAGTTTGCACAACCCAAAGCAGTAATATGTCACATCAGCCCAAACAGACTAATACAACCCTTAGGAGACACTTAAGTGCTCCTGATGCCATGGCTGAAATAGCACCTGAATTGAATTACATCAATGTCCAATAGCATTGAAAGGCTGCATCTCTGTGGCATAAGTCTTCCCTATGGAATATTATGAATACCAGGGAAGTCACAGCTCCTGGCGTGGCAGGTCCCAGGGACTGAAAGAAAACATATTCAGTGGCCTAATCCCATCCACCCTCTTTCTGTGTATCAACTACACTACCAAGTGTGATCATGTGTAAGCCTCAGAGAAAGTCTTAAGGACAATCAAGCTGACTGCTGCCCAGGATACCTGGGGCACTTAGTTAAAACAATAAAAAAAAATGCAAAGATGCTCATGGTTTACTGTAAAGTGAAAAGAACATAATTATTTCTCTAATATTCCTAGAAATATGTGAAGAGTGTCTTTCCACCCTCCATGTAGCTGGTGGGGAAGCATGTAGGTTCAGATTGCCTTGGAACATTGGGACAATCTGGTAGAAAAGCCCTGAGAGACCCCTGTGGGATCCCCAAGTTGCAGTCTGGGTTATGAGCTGGTTTGGTCATCACAGGTCCTGGGTGGGGCCACCCCTCTGAACCAGCTCTCCCCGCACACCAGTCCTGGTCATTGTCAGGTGCCTTCTCCACCTGCACCATGTCTCAGGACATGGAGTAGCTGTTCTCATCCACCAGATCCTTCACGAGCTCTGTGGGGGAAGCTCTGGAAAGACAGTACACAGTTGCCAGGCCAGGAGACAGTCGTGGACGGCCTGAGTATTGCCACCAAGGCCTCTGTCCATCACAAATTCTGCTCCCAAGATCAGGAACAGAGGGCTGTCTGCAGAGACCTCTAGCCAGGGAAGGAATGGGATGATACTCTGAGGGCTCAGGATTAATGAGTGGGTAGGAGAACTTAGTCTCCGATGCTCACTTTTCCATTTGCCTGGCATGACCTGGGGTGTGAACAGGACAGACACGCCATACTTCCAACACCTAAACAATTTGGTCCTGCCTAAGAGGGGCCCCTACATCCCAAGCTTCACCACATTCTCTCTCTCTCTCTCTCTCTCTTCTCTCTCTCTCTCTCTCTCTCTCTCTCTCACACACACACACACACACACACACACACACACAGAATGAGGAGTATTAGGTGTGGGGCTGCCCAGATGGGATCACACTTGTAGCATGGCCTAGACTGGCCTGCCCTAAGCTTCCCTGTGTTACCTGAGACTGCCTCATTCCAAAAGGCCTGTGGCAATGTAGGTGAGGAATGAGCCAGTGTCTTTGGCATCAGAAACATCACTCACTCTGGTCTTTCCTCAGTGCAGAGCCTTGGAAAGTTGGGAAACTGCAAAAAAAAAAAAAAAAAAAAAAAATCCTGCTCTCTTGAATGTCTCTGGTCAAGTGAGTTTTACAGAGGGCTATCTCCAGAATGTGGGTGCCTGGTTACCAAAGTTCTAACTTCTGTTGGGGTCTGTTACCGAGGAAGTAAAGTCACTTCTTCTAGGTTCTGTTACCTGGGCCTCTTCCTCCAATCAGATCTACCCAAAGCCCCCTCTGGGCTTTAAACTGCTCACCTTCCTTGCCCATTTCATCTTCATAACTGTACACTAATACCCAACACAGTCCTCCCCACAGTTCCCTGCAAATGGACCAGGTTCCCATCTTTGAGTTCAGACCTCTTTCTTTCTTAACTGGTTCTGTTTTCTCAAAAAGCCCTTGTGCCTCTCAGGGCCTCTCTAGTACCCCAACCTGTGCAATGGAGATATTTCTAGAAACTATTTGCTAGCAATAATATCAAATGTAGATAATACCTATAACACCCATGGTCTTGTGTTACATAAACTTGATGCACAAACATAGAGGTGGAGAACTTAAAAGAATGAGTGAGTCCTAGCATGCAACACCACTCAAAACAGATGTAGGTTCCTGTTGTGTGAGGGAAAGTCACTGCCTGTCTTGGTCTCATTTGCAGGTCAGCACTTTTAAGGGCACAAAATTAGAAAAAAAATCGACTCTGTGATCTATTGGCCTACAGCCTTCTAATGATCTCCCTGTTAAAGTTAGAGTCAGACACAATTCCATCATGTCAGTCCATGCAGTTGGCAGGAAGCCTCCACAGTGGCTCCTAGAGATGGCAGCCATTTCGGATGGCAGAACATCCTTTTGTGTCCACTAAATGCTTAGCTGTTGTCTTCTGAACAACAGAATACAGCTAAGATAATGGGATGTCATATCCAAGTTTAATCACAAAAAGTCTGGTACTTCTGTCTTATTTGTACTCTTCAGTTTCCTCCCTTTCTCTCTCCTCTTCTCTGTTCCCCACCTTCCTCCTCCTCCTCCTTCTCCTCCTCCATCGTTGTCTTCTTCTCACTCTTCCTCTCTTTCTCTTCCTCTCTCTCTCTCTCTCTCTCTTCCTTTCCCTCTCTCACTTTATCTCTGTACTCGGGAAAGAGCAAGTGCCAATGATTTGAGTTCCCCTATGCTGAGGTTCCATAGAAGACAACTGAGAGAGTTTCTAGAACAACAGGCAGGAACTCAGGCTTTGAGTCCAAACTGAATCCCAACAATAACCACACAACTTGGGAGCAAATCCACCCCCAGTCAGTCTCCAGATGAAACCCGCCCTGCTTCATAGACACCTAGTAGCAAAAGCCCCCACCAAACCATGCCCAGATGCCTGGTCCACAGTAATTGGAGATTAATACGTACTTTATAGGTACAAGTTTTCAGAGCAATGTTGTTTGTACCCCAGTCTCTCCATAAGACTGTTAGCAATAATAGTGAACATAACATTGTGTAAGGTTGTGGGTAGTATTAAATAATATTTGAAAGTGGTTGGAACACATGGCATATCACGACTGCTATGTTATAAATAGGTTTTAAAAAATCCTTCCTCCAGTGTGCATGCTCCTGTGGGTGAGGACTAGCATGTGGCCTAACATCAGAAGTACTCCGTAACATATGATGAACAAATAAATTGCACTGTTGACTGTCTTGCAAATATTCTACCATGGACTAGCGCCAAATCACACATTTGAGAAGCTGGGTAAAACCATATATCTTTGGGGGCCTTTCCATGGTCTGAGACCACAACTTCTCTGTATCCTGGGAAATTCAGAGAGAGAGATGGAAATCCCTGGGTAAGAGTAGAGACGGCTGTCAGGGTCAGAGGAGCCTTTCCTGTGGGAAGTCAGAGGCACCTGGCAGAGGACGGAGCCTGCCCCAGACCAAAGCCTGGAAGCCAGACACTGCCCAGGATGCTTAGTTGGAACAGGCAGACACCAGTAGGACAGTCTTGGGGTCCAATTCGCCAGTTGTTGCTGAAGAGTAGAAGACTCTGCACTGAGATATTTGAATGACTCCTTTAACTCTAAAAACTCAACTTTTATTTGTTTGAGATTATACATGTGCATAATATTTAAAACAGTAAATCTTTTTGCTACGTGTCAGGTGCTGGGCTATCTATGGGGCCAAGATGAGGACCTCATCTCCCAGACACGGCTGCCTATCTCTTCCTGATTCCAGGACCATGATTATCCATGTTCTGGAAATCTGTCACTTCTGAGAGAAAAAAAAGAACAAAAGAAAACTCAGATTCCAAGGAAGGCTCAAACAGCATAATGGGGAGGAAGCTGCCAGCCACTTCACTCCACAACTTAAAAAAAAAAAATTAAAAACTTGCTGCCGTAATATTATTCAGTCTTAAAAAAAGAAACAAAATTTTGCACATGATACAACAAAATGCACGAACCTTCAGGACATTGTGCTAAGGGAAATGAACCAGTCACAAAGGTAAAATAGTGGATTATCCCATTTATTTGATATTTTTAGAGTAGTCATATTCACAGAAAAAGAAAGTAGAACTTTGGATTTCTGATCAAGATGGGGGTGTAGGTAGACGTACTTCACCTCCTCAGGCAATGATAGAATTACAACCAGACCTCCAAACTAATAGCACCCAGAATCATCAGAAAATCAAGTTGCATAGAAATCCGAAAGCTAAAGATTTAAAGACATTCATCCAGATGGTAGGAGGGGCAGAGTCATGGAGACAGGTGGAGAAGAGTGTGGCAGGAAAGGTGGCAGTGGCTGTGGAACAGATGGGAGGGATACCTTGGAAGTGAGTGATCCCAGCCTCAGGCCAGACCATACAGCCCAAAGTTCCAGCACCAAGGAGATAGATCCCCATTACCTCTGGCTATAAAAACCAGTGGGCTATAAAAACCAGTGGGCATTGGAGCAGCGGAAGAAAGTGCTAGATTTCCACCACTTAAATGAGCAACACAGTCTTAGAACGTATGCAGACATACCCACTCTGGTATTCCCCACCAGGGTAGCAGCTGGAAGGGCAGTGGCTGGAAGGGTACCGGTCACACACGGGAAGGAAGTATAGTGACTGGAAACAGGACAAGTGCCAGGCGAACCACCAGAAGCCAGGAAGTGGCATTGCCTTCTCTCTGAGCCCTTCCCACACAGCTACAAAGTGGTGAAGTGGGTTGTCCTGCCTTGGCAATTACCTAAGGCTCCACCCCACACAATTTACAGGTGTCTTTTCTACATAGACCACACTACTCAGACAGGGAGTCAAAGCAGCTCTACCTAATACACAGAAATAAATACGGGAAGGCTGCGAAAGTGAGGAGAGAAAGAAATGTGGCCTAAATGAAAGAACAGAACAAAACCCCAGAAAAAGAACTAAGAAACACAAATAATCAACCTATCAGATGCAGAGTTCAAAAAACTTGTTATCAAGATGTTCAGAAACTCCTTGAGTACAGCAACAACATAAAAGAAGAAATGAAGATTACACTAAGTGAAATAAAGAATAATCCACAAGAAACCAACAAAGAAAGGAAGGAAGCCAGGACTCAAACCAACAGTTTGAAACATAAGGAAGAGATAAACATTCAACCAGAACAAAAGAAGAAACAAGAAACAAAAAAAACAAAGATAGGCTTAGGAATCTCTGGGACATCTCCAAATGTGCCAATGTCCAAATCATAGGGGTGCCAGAAGGAGAAGGGGGAGAGCAAGAAATTGAAAACTTATTTGAAAAAATAATGAAAGAAAACTTCCCTAATTTGGTGAAGAAAATAAACATATAAGTCCAGGAAACACACAGAGTTCAAAATAAGTTGGAGCCAAACACACCAAGACACATCATAATTAAAATGTCAAAGGTTAAAGACAAAGAGATAATCTTAAAAGCAGCAAGAGAAAAGCAGAGAGTTACCTACAAAGGAGTTCCATCAGATTATCAGTGGATTTCTCAAAAGAAACTTTGCAGGCAAGGGGACACTGGCAAGAAGTATTTAAAGTGATGAAAAGCAAGGACCTACAACCTTTATTACTCTATCCCACAAAGCAATCATTTAGAATGGAAGGGCAGATAAAGTGCTTCCCAGACAAGGTAAAGCTAAAGGAGTTCATCACCACCAAGTCATTATTACAAGAAATGTTAAAGAAACTTATTTAAGAAAAAGAAGATCAAAATCATGAACATTAAAAAGGCAACAAATTCACAACTATCAACAACTGAATGCAAACAACCAGAACAGGAGCAAAATCATAGCTATGGAGATCATTTGTAGGAGGGCTATTAGCTCGGAGCGGGAAGGGGGAGAATGGGGAAATGGAGCAGGGATTAAGAAGCATAAATGGTAGAAAGAAAACAGACAGTGGCGACGTTCAGAATAGCACAGGAAAAGAAGAAACCAAAGAACTTACACGCACAACCCATGGACGTGAACTAACGGGGTTATTACTGGAGGTGAGGGTGGTACCAGGCAGACAGATGCAAAGAGGGAAAAATTAAGACAACTGTAATAGCATAATCAATTAAATATGCTTAAGCATATAAAATAATTTTTTAAAAATAAGAGCCCTGGCCGGTGTGGCTCAGTAGATTGAGTGCCAGCCTGTGAACTGACAGGTCAATGATTTGATTCCCTGTCAGGCACATGCCTGGGTTTTAGGCCAGGTGACTAACTAGCTGGGGGCGTGCGAGAGGCAACCAATAGATGTATCTCTCCCACATCAATGTTTCTCTCCCTCTCTATCTTCCTTCCTTCCTCTTGCTAAAAATGACTAAATAAAGTCTTTCTGAAAAATAAAAAAAAGAAAGTAGGACTTTGGTTGTTGGAGTATGGGAATTGAGGGGTTTGGGGAGTTAGTGTTTCAGTTTTACAAAATGAAGAGTCCTTGAGATGAGGGTTGGTAATGGTTGCATAAGAGTATGAATGTACCTAATAATACTAAGCTGTATAATTTAAAATTATTATGATGCTAAAAAAAGGAAAAATTCATTTATAATAGCAAAAAATGCAATAAATACTCAGGAATGAAGTTAACAAAAGAAACAAGCACTTGTACATTAAAAACTATAAACATAATTGAAATTAAAGAAGATCTAAATAAATGGAAAAATATCCTATGTTCCTCAAGTGGAAAACTTAATATTGCTCTAGCAATATTCTCTATATCGATGTATAGATTCAATTCCATCTTCATTAAATTCCAAGGTGGGTATTTCTTTTTTAGAAAAAAAATTGTGTGATATTAACATAAGGGTAAACACATAGATCAATAGAACAGAACTGAAAATTCAGAAATAAACCTCGATATTTATGATCAACTAATTTTTGGCTACAGTGCCAAAATAATACAAAGGGAGAGAAACGTTTTCAATAAGTGGTGGTGGGACAACTAGAAATCCAATGTAAAAGAATAATGTTGGATTCCTGTCTCACACTATATGCAAAAATTAACTCAAAGTGGATTAAAGAAAAAAAAGTGACTCAAAGAAACTTGAGTTATTAAAGATTTCTATTACCTTGATTGGGGTGATGGTTTCATGGGGGTATGCTTATGTACAAACTCATAAAATTGTCTATATTAAATATGTGCAGGTTTTTAATACATCAATTATAGTGCATTAAATCTATTTTTTAAAATGGATTAAAGACCTAAATGTAAGAGCTTAACCTATAAAACTTATTAAAAATATAGGTATAAATCTTTGTTACCTTTGATTAGGCAATGGTTTCTTAGATATGACACCAAAAAGCATAAGCAATCAAACAAAAAAAGATAAATTATACTTCATCAAAAATGAAAACATTTTTTAAAAGATTTTATTTATTTATTTTTAGAGAAAGGGAGGGAAAGAAATGTCAATGTGTGGTTGCCTCTTGCACACCTCTAACTGGGAACCTGGCCTGCAACCCAGGCATGTGCCCTGACTGGGAATCAAACTGGTGACCCTTGGTTCACAGGCTGGAACTCAATCCACTGCGCCACACCAGCCAGGGTGAGAATGAAAACTTCTGTGCTTCAAAGGACACTATCCAGAAAGTTAAAAGACAACACACAGAATGGAGAAAATATTTGCAAATCATATATGGTCACATGGACAAGTTCTCTGTCCAGAATACACAGGGTGGGACAAAAGTAGGTTTACACTTGTTCATATGGAAAACAATACAATAATTAATAAATAATAGCACAAAAATAAACTCTGTGTTTCATGTACTCATAACTGTAAACCTACTTTCGCCCCACTCTGTATAAAGAATCCCTTCAACTCAACAATAAAAAGAAACACATAATGCAATTAAAAATTGAGTAGATACTTCTTCAAAGATGATATATAAATGTGAAAAGATGCTTATTATTAGCCAAAGGAGAAGTGTAGATCAAACTCACAAGAAGATATCACTTCATAGGCCTTAGGATGGCCATATAAAAAAGACAGACAATAACAAATGTTGGCAAAGATGTGGAGAAATTGGAATCTTCATACACTGCTGGTGGGACTTCAAATAGCATGACTTCTTAGGAAAAAAGATTGGCAATTTCTTAAATGGTTAAACATAAGGTTTCAATATGATCCAAGAATTCTACTCCTAGTTGTATACCCAAGAGGAATGAAAATACATGTGCACTTGTACACAAACGTTCAGAGCAACCTTATTATTCATAATAGCCCCCAAACGGAAACAACTCGAATGTCATCAGCTGACTAGTGGACAAACTGCGGCATATCTGTTTGGTGAAATATTATCCAGTCACAAAAAAGAAATAAAGTGCTGATACATGCTACAATGTGGTTGAACCCTGAAAACATTATGGCAAGTGAAATAAGCCAGTGATAGAAGACTACATATTGTATGATTCCATTCATATAAAATGTCTAAAATAGGAAAATCATAAAGTCTGAAAGTAATTTCATGGTTGCCAGGATCCAAGGGTAGAGAGAATGGCGGGGGGGCGGGGGTGGTGGTGGCTGCTAATGGCTATGGAATTTCTTTTCAGATAAGAAAAATGTTCTGGAGTTAAATAGTGGTGATGGTTGTACAACTTTGTGAATATGCTAAAAACCACTCGATTTTATACTTTAAAATGGTAAATTTTATAGCGTATGAATTATATCTGAAATAAATTATATCTTAAAGTGAGTATCTAGGATAGTGTTGTAGAAATGTATTTGGAAACATTCTTTCCCAAGAAATAGTCCTGCAATAATCTGCGCGATAGAATCCCAATTTTATTTAAAAAGTACATAAGAAACATAAAAACTAGAAGGATATATTCACTAATGCTAACCTCTGGACTTTTGGTCATTTAAATTAGCTTTTTCATACTTATCCTGTACAATAAGCCCAAGCTCACATTATATATCATGCAAGGAAATTTAAAAATATAATAAATAAATAAAACAAACCCCCAAATCATGGTTGCTAGGGGCTTTCTCTGGATGGTGGAAAGGGTGGTAGTAAGTAAATGTCCTAGGGACCTTATTCCTCTTGTAGAAACTGTTGGTGTGATAGAAATCCTGTCTAAAAGTTCATATAGGCCCAAGTATAAACCTGTGAATTCAAAGTGTCAGCCATTTTTTAAACTGTAGTTAAGGATGAAGACAGGGTGTGAATGGGTCCTCTGTTTGATCAGGACTTGTGAGGGGCAGTGTCTTTGTCACCTGTAACCCCCTGGGCCACAGTCTGGAGTTGGAGGTTGAAGAAGGAAGAGTATGATGGCACTGTCGATGAACACTTAGGTTGCTTCCATGTCTTGGCTGTTGTAAGTCTGTGATGAGATACATATATCTTTACAAGTTAGTGTTTCTTTATTTTTCAGGTAAACACCCAGAAGGAAAATTGCTGGATCACATATGGTAATTCCATTCTTAATTTTTAAAGGAACCTCCTTACTGTTTTCCACACTGGCTGCACCAATTTCCATTCCCACAAGCAGTATGTGAGGGTTCCCTTTTCTCCACATTCTCTCCAACATTTGTTATTTCTTATCTTGTTGATACTAGTCATTCTATCAGGTAAAAGGCAATAATCTTATTCTGGTTTCAATTTGCATTTCCTGAATAACTAGTGATGCTGAACATATTTTCATATGTCTATTGGCCATCTGTATGTCTTCTCTGGAAAAAATGCCTATTCAGGTCCTCTGCCCATTTTTTAATTGGATTGTTTTTCTGTTGTTGAGTTGTATGAGTTCTTTATGTATTTTGAATATTAGATCTTATAGGAAGTATCATTTGCAAATATCTTCTTTCATTTGGTTGTTAGGATTTTTGTTTTGTTGATGGTTTCTTTTCCTATGCAGAAGCTTTTAAATTTGATTCTTCATAATGTAATTCAATGCCAAATTAACTAATACATTGCAAAGCACCAATGTTATATACACTCATGTTATATAATTAATACATTGCAAAGCACCCATGTTACATACTGCAAGTTTACTCATGCAACACCATTTCTGACCCCCTTGACTTTCTCCTCTAGGGACTGAAAGGATAACAATCCAAATGCCAGCCTCCCTCATGGTCAGGGGTAGCTGTGAACTCTGAGTAAGACAAGTAAATGGAAATTTGATGAGGGGAGAGCCCCTTGCTCTCTCTCTTTTTTTCCTACTTGGAACAAGTTTTTTTGATTTTACAGTAGCCATTTTATGTTGCTAAGACAAAAAGCATAAGGATCAAAGCCAATATGCTAAAGATGACAGAGTATAAAAATCAAAAGAACTGGTTCTTTACAACATTGTGGAGCACCTGAACCAACATAAGCAATGCCTCCTCTGAACTTCAGTGAGAAAGAAGAAAATCCCACCTGTCTCTTGGCCATTGTCAGTAAGCTTAACACATTCCTAACTGATACAGAATTATATTAAGTATTGTAGTACAGTGATACAAATGGAAATGAGACCCCCAAAAAGCTACCCTTATGACCTTATGATGCTTACAGTATAGGGAGATAATACATATATTTATATATGTATAAAGTACCAGAAGAACTACGTTGATGGTATGGTTTGAGACTGCTTCTAATGGTATGAAGTGCTTCTAAATTCATGTCCAATTCAGAGGAATGAGGTAGTCCATTCAAAGAAGGGTGGCATCTGAACTGACTACTTAAGCACTGATGGAAGGGAATCAAGTTCCAGGCAGAGGGAAAGGAAATGAGCAGATAAACGTAGGAAACACACGGCCTGCGGGGGCCCATCTGAGGTTATAATGAGTAAAATTACAGTCAAAAAATTGGGAAACAAAAATTGGGAAAGTAAAATTGGAACTAATATATGTTTTTAAAAAACTAGAACAAAGAACAATATTACTTTGAAAAGCATTTTGTGGTAACAGTTTAAACAACATAGAGGGTTATGAAGTAAAAGTAACAGTCTCCCTGTGCTAATTTATAGAGTAATGCAGACCTTTCCTTATTTTTTTCCTTTCTTTATACAAATAAATACATATCTGAACCATGTGCTTCCCAGTCCCATCCCAAATGACCTAGAAAATTTTAAAATATGTAAAACCCTAAGTCAGTACTAGAAGCTATGGAAGGAAACCATACAAGTGCCAGAAACTTCAAAGAATCTTTTCTAAGTCCTGTACTTTTGGAACCAGATTTAAAAAGAATATTCAGTTCCCATTTGCCAGTCACCAAAGGAGCAGTTAGAACCGGAGGCTGACTGAAAATCCCCATCAGTGATTCTTTTGGCTCTTGAAAACCATGTAAGTCTGAGGGCAGCAGAAGTGGCAAATATTTCAAGCAAAAAGCCCACATGTGATGGCAAGAGTTGTGTTATTGGATGGTTTCCCCAAGCTTTGGGGACCTTCATTGCCTCTGTGGAGCTGGGCATAAAGACAAGGCCTAAGTGGCTCCACCAAGCAACAGGCTGTCTTGGCAGCAACATTCTCTGGTGGTACAGTGGGCACCTAGACCTTGGCTTGGGAGCTAGGATCAGAGCAGCTCTATCACATCACCAGCAGTGAACTTGGGGGTGTCTATGGAAGAAGCCCTAGATAGGAAGCCCACCACAAAATCTGTCAAATAGCACAGCCCTTTCACTGCAGGCTGAAGTTTAGATAACCATATTTTTATGAGTTTGACCTCACCCTCACATACTACATAAGAATTAATTTTAGATGGATCATATACAGAAATGTGAAAACTAAACCAATATAAAGCTTCTACGGGGAGATGTAATGCCCTCATGATCTCTCTTTGGGCAGATTTTCTTAACTAGAATACCAAAACCACTATCCAGAAAGCGAAAGATTGGAAAAATAAACTTTATTAAAATAAATAATTTATGTTTATCAATACACAATATTAAGATAGTGATAAGGCAAGCCACAGGTTGAGAACAGGTATTTTTAAAGGCTTTAACTGAAAAAGGATTATATAAACAATCTCCACAGATCAACAGGAATAGAATTAGAAAACCAACTAAAAATGAGTAAAATACTTAACAGTCACTTTAGAAAAGTGGATGGATAAATGATCAATAAGTGTGAACATTATCAGTCACAGGAAAAGGCAAATAACAATACCAAGTGCTGGTAAATATATAGAGCAACTGAAAATCTCATAAATTATTAGTTGGAGTATAAACTGAATTTTAAAAATCACTTTAGAATTTTTGCTAAAATTGGGCAATGTAGTTTGTATGGAAATGAGAAATACAATCAAAGAATTATAAACATTGTCAAAGGCAATAGATAGCAGATTGACTACCATAAAAAAAAAGAATGAGTAAATAAGAATATAAATAAGAAATTCACACTGACATCACAAGAATAAAGTGATAAAATGGTGAGATAAAATAAAGAAAGTATGAAGGAAAGGTATCAGAAATCAAATCAACATGTCCTTAGAGTCCTACAAAGAGAAAATTAACTGGATATGTAGATTCCATATTCAAAGAAATCATTGGGGAAAATTGCTGAGTTTATAGAATTAAAGTTTACCAGGCATCCCTGGCCAGGTAGTTCAGTTAGTGTGTCTTCCCCATATTCCAAGGTAATGAGTGCGATCCCTAGCCAGGGCACATGGGGTGCACCTCAAGTACCCATCTTGGGTGATAGAGAAGGCTGTGTCACTGGACCCTACAGGACACCTACCACATTACGCCACACTACTAAGACAGGAAGTCATAGCAGCTCTACCTAACACATAGAAACAAAGGGAAACTGTCAAAATGAGAAGACAAAGAAACATGGCCCAATGAAAGAGCAGATCAAAATTCTAGAAAAAGAACTAAACAAAAATGGAGATAAACTATCTATCAAACTCAGAGTTCAAAACACTGGTTATAAAGATGCTCAAAGAACTTAGTGAGGATCTCAACAGCATAAAAAAGATACAGTCAAAATAAAGGATATGCTAATTGAAATAAAGAACAATTTACAGGGAAACGACAGTATGAAGGCAAGAATTAAATCAATGATTTGGAACATAAGGAAGCAAAAAACAACAAGTCAGAACAACAAGAAGAAAAAAGAATGCCCTCCCCCACCAAAAAGGATAGCATAAGCAGCCTCTGGGACAACTTCAAGCACACCGACATTCACATCATAGGGGTGCCAGAAAGAGAAGAGAAAGAGCAAAAAATTGGAAATCTATTTGAAAAAATAATGAAAGAAAACTTCCTTAATTTGGTGCAGGAAATAGACATGCAAGGCCAGAAAGCACAGAGAGTCCCACATAAGATGGATGCAAAGAGGAACACTCCAAGGCACATCATGATAATTAAAATGCCAAAGGTTAAGGATAAAGAAAGAATCTTAAAAGCGGCAAGACAAAAATAGTTAGTTACCTATTGAAGAGTTCCCATAAGACTATCAGATTTCTTAAAAGAAACTTTGCAGGATAGAAGGGATTTGCAAAAAACATTCAAAGTCATGAAAAGCAGGGACCTACAGCCAAGATTGCTCTATCCAGCAAAGCTATCATTTAAAATCAAAGGGCAAATAAAGAGCTTCCCAAACAAGAAAAAAGTGCTTCCCAGATAAGGTCAAGTTAAAGGAGTTCATTATCGCCAAACCATTATTATATAAAATGTTAAAGGGACTTATTTAAGAAAAAGAAGAAGATCAAAACTATGAGCAATAAATACCTATTAACAATTGAACCTAAAAACAAACTAAGCAGAAAGGAAGAACAGAGACAGAATCATGGATATGAAGAACATTTTGATGGTTCAAGATGGGAGGGGAGTGTGAGGGAATGGGTGAAGAGGTGAGGGGATTAAGAAATACAAATAGGTAGTTACAGAATAGCCATATTCTGTACCGTAAAGTACAGTATAGGAAATGGAGTAGCCAAAGAACGTATACGCATGACCCATGGACATGAACAATGGTGTAGGGATTGCCTGAAGGAGTAGTGGGCACTGGGTGGAGGGAGGCAAAGGGGAAACTTGAGATAACTGTAATAGCCTAATCAATAAAATATAATTTTTAAAAAAGAATCAACCAATGAATGCATAAATAAGTGGAACAGCAAATCAATCTTTCTCTCTCTCTCTCTCTCTCTCTCTCTCTCTCTCCCCCTCTCAAATAAAAAGTTTTTTAAAGTTACCAGGTAGTAATGAAGAGACATGAACACCTAGACATATCCTGTTGAATAAATTAAGACTTAAGAAGAAAAAACCTCTACAAGCATCCAGGCAAGAAGCATAGTCTATTTCTTAAATAGTAGTTCTCAACCCCAGTTTTATTTTTTTTTAAAGATTTTGTTTAGGGAGAGGAGAGGGGAGAGAGAAAGAGAGGGAGAGAAACTTTGATGTGTGAGAGAAACAATGATTGGTTGCCTCTTGCACGCACCTCAACTGGCCATGGAACCCACAACCCAGGCATGTGCCCTGATTGGGAATCGAACTGGTGACCTTCCACCTTACAAATAAGGCCAAACCAACTGAGCCACAGAAGACTGGGGCCAACCCCAGTTTTGCATTAAAATTATTGGGTGAACCTTTTAAAAACACTAGTGTCTGGGCTCCATCGTTAGACATTCCAATTTAATTATTCTCCGGCGGAGCCCGAGCACTGACATTTTAGAAAATCTCCCCCGTGATTTGCATATGCAGCCAGGGTTGAGAACCACTATCCCACGGGAAGAAAAACCTCCAGAGAACCAAATAGCAGTCCTAAATGAATACTAACTTCCACGCTGGGGGCAGGGAAAATAGTGTACTTAGTCAGGAGATCATGTGTAGGAAAGACCAGTATTCTCCAGAAAGTATGGCTCTCACAGATTAGGAACACAATCTGGCCACTCTAGGGCTGGATCCAGGTAAGGAACTCAAGAATGAGGGCTTCTTCATAAAAAGAGGTGTTAGAAACTATACAGATAAACCTAGAGTAACGTCTTAAAAACTGTCATTAACACGTATAATTACAGGGCAAGACAAATTTCAAAAAGAAGTCTCCCCCCAAAAATCATTAATATAAAACAATAATAATTTAGGTCTAAATTCAAGATTACATGAATCAAAGCTATAAAGTGTAGAAAGATAGTAAAAGTCTGAAAATGTTCTCATTTTACAGAGATGATAGCTAATAGGTACAGTTACATTCTTATAAGCAGAGGTGAAAATATTTCAAACTGCTTTTAATCACAAAAAGATAATGACTAATAGAAAGAAATGTAATTATACTTTCCAAATGACTAGATAATTAAGGTTTAAGAAAAAATAGCAGGTGAAAATACAACAGGATTTTAAAAACTAGTATATTTTACTATATGTAATATGTACAAGTATAGAGAAACACAAAAGAAACACCCCCAAATTATAAAAGTGGTTGTCTCCAACAGGTTGGATTATGGGGCCTGTGGTTTGTTTTCTTATTAATATTTTTAAACTTTTTCTAAATATTCTACAATTAGAACATTATTTTTTGTTCTAATTTTTTGTAATTAAAAAATCAGTAAACATTAAAATTTTAAATTAATATTTATCATTGTTTTACCTTCTATGCATTTCCACGGTGCTTATTTACTACAAAAGATAAAAGTTAAATTTCTTAATGTGCTAATTTTAGCAATTATAGGGTTTTTAAAAATCTGATCACACATATTTTTAAAGACTAAACACCTACGAATACTATAAAGGTGTTTCTATTAACATTTCTTACTAAGTCACTTTCTGGAAGTAACATGTTTGTGTAAAATCTTGCCAAAAACAAGAATATTAAAATGTGTTCTGCATTAAGAAGGAATCCACATCATAAGTATATTAGAAGTTAACAAGATTTGGGAGTAAAAATACATGAAACCAGAAGAACTCGGGAAAATGTGTTTGCAACTATAAATTCTGTAATTAATTTGCTTTACAAGTTTTGGGGGGGATGCTAGGGCACCAGTTGACTTCTTGGATTTGCTTTTATTCAGTTAAAGCATACAAAAGCATATATTACCTGTGGTTGTATTATGATGTAAATATATTTTCCATCCAACTATCTAGTTTTGATATAAAGTACACAAAATCATGTTGTTCTTTAATCTCACTTAAAACATTTCTTACTTTTGTCCCAGTACAGAACTCAGGATTTTATTTAGTCCATGTTTCCCCAAGCTTCTATAGCTCCTGAGCACTAAGGGAGTCACATTAATGGTAAGAACCCAAATTCCACAGAACCTCCTGCCTTCCATGGGTACCTTCTGCAGGAAGGTCGCCTATACTTCTCAGGTACTTCTAGATGTCCTTGGAGGTATACTGCACGTGCTTCCAGAGATGTCTGCCTCTGATGGCTGCATTCCCTGCGGTGTCATCACCCATTGGGCAACCCTGGCATGTCACCATGTCTGCGGGTCCCCCTGACTTCTGCCATAGTAGAAGCAACAAAGCTTAACGCTTCAGAGTATTGTGTTGGGAAGTAGGCAAGAATGTTTCGTTCCTCTCTTGCCATAGTGCAGTCAGCCAGTTCTGCTCCTGCCTCAGCGTCCTGTTTTTAAATAAAGCTGCTCTTGGTTTTTATTTCTGATAACCTGGTTCTCTCTCTATGGGGCTCAGGTATAATTCCAGTAAGGTTTGGGGCTGAGTTAAATCAAAGTGACAATCACCCAGCTGAACTTAGAATTGTCCCTGCCTTCCAAAGTCTAAAGTTTCTTATTGCCTAGCTCCTTCCTTCTCTTAAGATAGGGTCTCTCCCAGGATGCTTCTCAGCGCACATCCATGTCGGTTGCTGGAAGGTTCTTTTTACGAGCTGGCCAGACATGCCTACTTAGACTCAGCAGGAACTCCTATTGCACTCATACTCCAAAGGGAATATATACTTTATATTAAAAAATGTTTCATAATCTTGAAGTTGGGTTAAGTTTATTTTTAATGAACTTGTTGTGAATAAAGATAAATCTGGTCTTTTTAAAGTAGTACATTTTTAACTATTGATTCAGCCATTGCCAGTGTGAAGAGGTTAAGTGGATTTGACTGAGGTGATTGTCATCACCATAGACCTCTCTTATATGAGAGGACTTTGGGAGAAATACCCACTGAGAATCAAGGAGAAAACATTATTGAGGAACAACTTTGAAAACTGTTTCAGAGAGATGCTCAGTGGGCAAAATTCTTTAAAATAAAAATGACAGAATTTGAGGGACAGGTTGGTTTCTTCTAGAAAAGTTTTGCTTCAGAAGGAGAGCTCTTTAGGCAATAAAAACATTGGCCATCAACGAACATAATAAATAAACAAGCCACAAATGTCCAAGACCTTGTGAGGCGGGGGCAAAAACAGGGGGATCCTGTGAATCTCTACACAGTAGCAAATGATGATGCGATATTAGGGTCTTAATATGGAAAGATCATGGAGATTTTTGTTAACTGGAAGAGAACTGAAGAAGGATGTGTTTAAGAGAGAATGGAACCAATTTTTTTTTTTTTTAATCCACATGCCTCACAGGACTTTGTTTCTTTGTTTAAGGTATTCAAAGGCCAAACTCTTCACACTTTCCAGGATTTTTGTGTTTGTTTCTCTATTTTGACGATGCATCTATTTATATTGATGAGAAAAATGGCCTAACTATCTAGGTTACTAAAATGCATTTTAACCCCAGTGAGTCTTTATCCCCTATGATGCTGGTCTTGCAGTACTAGACCAGGTAACAATTTTCTCCAAAATGGAAGCCAACAGAGACTAGAGTCTAGGAAAAACAAAACAAAACAAAACGTGACAAACAACTCCCAAGAAGAGTGAGGAGGAATATTTTGCTATAACCACGATGAGATATCACCTCACATCTATTAGAATGACTATTACCAAAAACACAAGAGGTAGCAGCAAATGTAGGCAAGGATGTGAGAAAAGGGAATTCTGGGGCACTGTTGACAGAAATGTAAATTGTTGTAGCCACTATAGCAAATAGTATAGAAGTTTCTCAAAAAAAAAAAAAATTAAAATAGAACGTCCATGTGATCCAACAATCCCACTGCTGCATATATATTTACAGGATAAAACTCATTATTTCAAAGAAATATCTGCACCTCCATGTTCATTGCAGCATCAGGTACAATAGCCATTACATGAAAACAAGCTAAGTGTTCATCAATAGATGAGTGGATAAAGAAAAAAAATATGAAATTAATATTATTCAGCTGTAAAAAAGAAGGGAATCCTGCCATTTGCAATAACATGAATAGACCTTGAGGGCATTATGCTAAGTGACATAAGTCAGACAGAGAGAGACAAAAAATATATGATCTCACATATGTGGAATCTAAAAAAGTCAAACTCATGGACAGCGGGTAGAATGATAGTTGCCAGAGGCTGGGGGTTAAGGCAAATGGGGAGAGGTTGATCAAAGTGTACAAACTTTCCATTGTAGGGTGAATAAGCTCTGAGGGTCTAATGTACAGCATGGTCACTATAGTTAACAGTATTGTATTGTATACTTGAAATTTGCTAACAGGGTAGATCTCAGAACAAAAACAATGGTGAGTACGTGAAGTGATGGATGTGTTAACTAACCTTATTATGGTAATCATTTCACAATATACAGGTATATCAAAACATCACATTGTACACCTGAAATTTATATAATTTTATATGGCAATTATACCACAATAAAGCTGGAGCAAAAGAATATTTTACTATAGTTTGTAGAATAAAAACTCTCAAAGTTTAAGGCCTTTTTAGCTTTCAGAGGGAAATACCAAAGAAAGTATAATTTTTTTAATTGTATTTACTCATTCAAATACTTATTAACACCTGTTAATTTTCTGGGCATTAGTCTAGACCCTGTGAACAGAGTAGGAGACACTGCAGGGTCTCAGGGAGCTCGCAGTCTATTGGGGACTCATGAAGTGCTCCAGGGAGAGTGGCACCTTTCCTTCCTCTAGCATGTCAAACCCACTCCCTCCCTGAGACTCATGATCCATCCCTGGTTCTGTGTATAGCTCTCCTCCCATTATGCTTTTGGTTTCCATTCAAATGTCACCTCCTCTAGCAGGCCCTTCCTGATTCCCACCCACTCACATACCCTCAACAATATCTAATCATCATTTCATCCTATTTATTTCCTTCCAAGATTTGTCTCACATTTTTACTAGAAAATAAATCATTCATATATTTGTTGTTTATCTCCTTCCACTAGAGTGCAAGCTCCATGAAAGCAAAAAATTTTTTTCCTGCCTTCTTAATGAATACATGTGTCTCTAGCATCAACAAGAGTGCCTGGAAAGTATACTATAGCAGCATTGAATAAGGGAATGGATAAATGGAAATTGGTTTGAATGAATGCCACAATAGCTCATTACAATCCAATTCAATTATTATATGGTAGAGGAAAGTCTGGGTACTTCCTTGTATCTAACAATTGGGGGAGTAGTAAACCATCCTAGAAGGATTACTTCCTAGAGGATGTGAAAACTTGGACTTGAGAGAAGGGCCTGATCTGGAATTTCTGTTGTTCCATGTGTCTCGAAATGAAAGGAGAGTGGGGAGTGGAGGGAAGAGTTAGGGGAGGAAAAATGGGCAGAAAGCAGAGACCCACCCTGAAAAGGCTTAGTGAACCCAGTTAGGAAAGTCAGCCTTTATACAGAGGGCAGTGGGGAGCAGACTCTGAACAATGGCAGTCAGGGGTGGGAGGCGGGGGGCAGGGGGGGAGCAGGAAATGGAAACTGTCTTGAGAATGCTGACCCAGTAAGCACTGTGGAGAATGGGACAGAAGGGACCCTGGTAAGCTTGGCAATTCAGTAATTCAGGCAAGAAATGATAAGAAATTGAACTAAAGCCAAGGTTATGAGAACAGCAGAGGGGAGGGCCTAGGGAGAGACCATCTGGAAGTAAAATCAATAGCAGAAGGAGTCAAGTTCAATTCCTTGAGTAGCTATAGTTCCTTAGTCAAATACTCCTTTTTCTATCAAGCCATCCCAAGGGTTGCAGCCATGTTCTTTGGAGACTCAACTGAGTCTAGGGCCACACCTTCCAGATCATGTGGCCCAGGAGGACAGCCTTAGGAGCCAACCACTCCTGGTAGGGGCAGAAAAACGGACCAGGCCTCTTTGGTTGGGCCCATGGGTCCACTTTGTGTTTGGCCACTTATACTCTGATATATGCGGTAGGGTAGAATTTCACAAGCTTCTGCCTCCTCACTGATCACAATCCTTTCTGATAAGAATATCTATTCAACCTCTATGCTTATCTTCAAACAATCTTTGGTGAAGGGTTAGACGTGCTGGGTTCTGGGAACAAAGCCTAGCTATCAAACAGCCTATAATTAATGAAGGAGACAAACAAAAGGACAAAACACGCTGTGATAAGTACTGTAGTAGAAGTCCTCACACAAAAAACACAAAGCAGAGACCTCTAAGCCAAAGATGAGTTTAAGAGCGTAGGTCTTAGATCAGTAAGAGAGAAATAAAAAACAAAAACAACTTCTAACAAAAGGAAGAGAAACACCTATTTAAAAAATAATGTCAGCTGAGGTATAAATAAACATGACTGAATCAGAGAAAACATCTATATTCAATAATAATAAATGATATTTGTTGGGTGCATGAAATGTGTCAGAGCCTCTGGGTCTTGTATATTCTTTTCTCATCTCATCCTCATGCCAACCGTATGAGGTAGTAACCTTTTTCTCTCATTTTACAGGTGAGAGAGCTGGGGTTCAGAAAGGTTAAGTACTTGGCCTCAGGTAACACAATAGTAGCAGAGCTGGGATTTGTACCTGGGCAATCTGAATGCAGTTCTTGCCATCCTCAGTGAAAGGCATTGGTCCATCCATCAGTCTTCCATGGTGTTTAAGAGATCATGGGATAAAGGTTGGGAATTGAATCCAATGACTGAGCTCCTGTGTTTCTGCCCTTTTACAAAGTCAAATCTTCAGGCTTAATATACAATCTCCATTGAGAAAAAGAATGAGCAAATACACTAGTATAAAATTCACTTTCCCCTCATTTTCTTCTTTGTTTCAGTTCCATAAAAGATAAGCTGAGCCCTGCCTCCTACTAAAGTGCCTCATTTCCACAGAAGACTTTGTCAGAGGTTATAAAGCCTGGGGCAGGAGAGAGTGGGCTGATGGGCTAATCACCCCCAAAAACTACTTACACCATATCCCAGAGGGTACTGAGAAAGCTGGTGGTCCCTGATGGCCAAGTATCCTCAGCAAACTTGTGCCTGTGTTAGGCAGCCAACGTGGCTAAGAAAGGAGGGGGAGCCAAAAAGGTCCAATTAAGGACTTTTATTTGAGGCAGGACGCTGCAATCAGGCTGAGTCCAAGAGACCTACAGCAGCAAAGGAAAGGGGAGACGGGTTTTCAAGAGTGTGTAGCAGACCCCTGGGGAGGGTGGGTCACCCTGCTGATCTGTCCCAAGTGTCCTGAGTATACGCGTTTGCAAGACAATGTCCTCTAAAGTCCGGGAGTTTTCTGTGCCTTGCCCCTGGGGAAAGCTCAGGGAGAGGGGAGGGGCAGTGAGGTTTCCAGCAGGATGCTGGCGGCTATGTCTGGGTTGCTTCTGATAATAGGGAATCTCGAGGTCAGGTATTTAGCTGGTGACGCATACCTTCTGTGTTCCAGGACAGGCGGTGGCTCAGGTCTTCCTTGTCCCAGTACATTCTAACAACCTGTAACCGCCATAGCATTTGGACAAATAAATACTTAAAAAAAAAACCCAGTAATTGGAAATATGCAATTGTTACATTATTTATGAAAAACTGGAAGGTTAGCCAAAATTTATGTTGAGATTCAGCATCCCAAAAGTCAGCTAATCATGGTAACAGGGGTCATAATACCAACAACAGTCACCCCTCACCAGATCCTATCTGTAAAACTGCAACAACTAGGTCTTTTCCTGGTCTAAAGCCAGCTCCAAGTCATATTTGTGGGAGCCTGGGTGCCTCACATAGGTTCCTGCAGTTCTTTTCCTCTCAGGCTTCTGGAATTCAGAGCCACTACCTCCGGTCCCTGGGGTGACAGCTGCTGTCATGCCTCTTCCTACCGCTTCCCTCAAAGGCACGAATGAGCCGGGCTCCCTTTAAAGCTCCCTCTGAAGGAAGATGCCTTTCTCCACACCTCTCCCTCACACCTTTCCAGCTGGGCCCGGACCCACCATGGACTGTGTCACAAGTCTCAGGAAATCACTTCTGAAAACAACATCCTCAACATCTCTTCCCAGCCTTTTCTCCGCAGAGCTCACACTAGGAAGAGATCCCAGGATTTCTTCCCCAGCCTCCCCCTTCTTCCCTCCCTCCCAGTCACCTGTACTGAGGAGATTCTTTCACCCTCATGCCTGTCAACTAGCCCAAAGTGGCTTTGCTGAAAGTGAGAACCCAGCCCAACTGTTCACACCACCCAATCTAAACACTAGCCTTGGCCTAGGTACTTCCTTCTTTAATAAACATGCTAACACAAAAATTATTGAGATACTGGTTTACGTTTAGTAGGACTAGGGCTGCCATGCAAGGAGGGAGAAAAGTGAGATAACATTAAAAATACATATACACACATAAAACTCATTTGCAAACTTGCTTCAGAGTGGCTCTTTCTTATTTCAGAAAATGGAGTACAAAAGGAAGACTTCTTGTGTCCGTTTGGAAACTTTGGCCTGCTCTGAGAAGCCCGGGTAGATGGGTGCAGGGAAGACACCATGGCCCAAGTAGTCACTGGGCCTGCGGCATTGATGGTGGCAGCCAACATGTGGAACAGGAAGGCATGAACCCATCAATTACCCTGTTACCTGACAAGCCACTGAAACTCTGAGCCTTATATTTGCTTTTATGCTAAAATGGAGATAATTATAACATCCTGACAGGGTTGTTGGGTTTCAACATAATGATCTGTATTTTATAAAATGCAAGTGGCAAAAAATATCAGTTTTATAATATTGCTTGCAAGGAAGAACTAGCATAGAAGTTTAGATCGGAGCAAGGGTGGAGAAAGGGGAAGGGACCGGAGGTTGAGACCAGGCAAGTGGTCCCTAGAGACTGTGGGACACTCCTGGGGTAGCAGACCTGGGGCTCCTATGATACAGGTTAGTGGAGGTGCCACAGGAAAGAGAAAGAAGTCCTAGGCGACAGGAAGGGAAGAGCGAAGGAGGCAAAATGGCCTAAGACATTCTCTGTCTAGACTTAGATTTATCTTAACCATTCTAGATGCTCTTTCAAATGTTCCACTGCCATCTCAGGCTTGAGATAAGAAGTAGTTTCTGCCTAGCACACTTCAGAAACCTGAGGTCAGAAGACTCATAAACTGAAATACATGCCAGAAGTAGGAGTCGGTGCCACCCAGACTTCCAAGCTGGAGATTCAGTGGGGTGGGTGTGCAAGTGTGTACACACCTGTCTCATTTGTGTAGGCCCCAACCCCAAGTCTGAGCTGGACAAAACTGACAAAGTGAGGGCTCCACAATTCACCTCTAACTGCTGGGCTTTTTAAAAAAGTATTGTTAGAGAGCCTTGGCTAGTGTGGCTTAGTGGACTGAGCACTGGCCTGTAAACTGAAACATCACCAATTCAATTCCTGGTCAGGGAAAAGTACTGTCAGAGTAATACTAAAAAATTCCTGCTTAAAGGGCTAGTATGATCCTAGCAAGAGATCCAGGTAATAGTCTGAGGAGGTGGTCATTAAGCCAGGTAATGAAAATGAATGATTTTGACAAGATGGTTTTAATTATGTATTGGTAGGAATGGAACAAATCATAAGAATGTTTCTTTAAAATAATTTACTAAAGGCTTCTATTAAGATTTCTGGTTGAAGCACTGAGTCTCACCTCAGGAAGCATTTAAGGCTATAAAGTATTTTAATTGTATAAGTTTCAAGAAAAGGCATATAAAATATGCAGAGTGATTGGCACCTTCTAAATTCCTGGTATAACTCTGTCTCTAACTGATAAGGCAACAGTTGATATCTGGAAGCCCCCTCACAAGAAGTGGTTTTGTACCAGAAATGGTGAAAACCTTTTTGACAGTCTTGAATTTCAGTCCTGGTGCTGAAGTTCTAAGGAATTCTAGGTGAGTCCATTCTCACAGTCTGAAACCAGACAACACAGAGAATAAACTGTATAATCTCCCTCCTTCCCTTTCTGCCCTACCCAGAGAGTAATTTACTTTGTGTTGGGTAAAGACATTTCACACCCCCTTTAAAAAGGAAAAATAAGGAAGAGTGGTGGGTAGTTGCAATAAAGAGTGCACAGGCTTGAATGGCATCCTTTCTATTGGGTTGGCCAAAAAGTTCGTTTGGCTTTTCTGTCAGATGGCTCTAGTAATGCTTAGATGTCTTTAACTTCATTTGAAACAATTTTGTTAGATTGTATTATGACAGCTGTCATATCAGCATACATTAAAAAAACAATTTATCAAAATTGGTGAATTTTTGTGTAGCGATTTTAATATTACAGATGGAAGAAAATAAACAACACTTTTGGCATATTATGTCTCATTTTTCAAGAAAGGTAAAAATGCAACTGAAACACACACACAAAAAAGATTTGGAGAAGGTGCTGCGACTGACCGAACATGTCAAAAGTGGTTTGTGAAGTTTTGTGCTGGAGATTTCTCACTGGAAGATGCTCCACGATTGGGTAGACCAGTTGAAGTTGATAGCAATCAAATTGAGACATTACTGAGAATAATCAACGCTATACCACACAGGAGATAGCCAACATACTCAAAATATCCAAATCAATAAAATTATTGGTGAAAATGAAAAAAAGAGGTCTCATTTTACAGAAAAAAGCCATATGGACTTTTTGGCCAACCCAACAATTTGAATCATTACCTTAGGGGTCTCTGTGCATAGGAGCCAGACCTCAGGTTTTCCGTACAAAAGAGCCTTGGATGAAACTCTATAACATGTCTATCCCCTGAAGTTAGTTAACTTTTTTTTTAAAGAAACATCATGGTGAGTAAAATTATGACTCTAAGAGAAAGAGCTAATAATGGTTGAATCTCAGACACTCGGACAGTCAGTCTGAGAAAGTTTGGGATGATTTCTCCAGCTCCTTTCACACCGCAGCAACTGCCTGGCACGCAGACCGGCCTCTGTGCATATAGATGCGTGTCCAGTGTACTGCTGTACGAGCAGCAAGTTTGCTTTGGCTGGGCTTGGAGGGATCCATCTGTCTAGGGAGGTCTGGGAGGCCAGTGAAGCCACTGCCTCCCTTGCCATCTGAGCAGCTTTAAGAGGGTGTAGTATTTTTCTCTGAGGCCAAGGTTGGCACGGAGAACTTCCTTACTGAAATTTTCTGCCAGGCTGAGTTGCTTTTCTAGCATAATTTTCCCCCTCCTCCAACCCCACCCCCTTAGCCTTTGGTCAAGTTCCTGGGATTTTCGCACCACTGGTGGGGTTGCATCTATTCCTTCCTGATGCGGTGGGTGCAGAGAGACTCTTTCTCATAGGTGAAATTCACAAGCACGTTTTCTTCCTTGACAGGGACAAAGAGCCACAAATATTTCCTAACGGGAGAAAACAGTTTCCAGATGCATGCCTCCAAATGTGAGGGTTTCTTTTTCCCTTTCCCTTTGGCATTTTTTGAGTTTAGTAATTACAATGGACACATTTATCCTGAAGAAGGCCCCAATTTTTGTTCTGATGGGGACTTCACCAAAATCTCCAAGTCGCAAGTGCACGAGCATCTCTGTCGCTCTTTTCGACGACAGCCCTCACTGCGGAGATCTTGATCTTCAACTCCATCTAGAGACTGAAGAAGATAGGATTTCCTCTCATTTTCCTCAGCTGTGGTGGCACAGACTGCAAGTGTAAAAAAAGGAAAAGAAACCCGTTTCCAACTCTTGAACTGTTAGTGAACTGCTTTTAAATTGTTTCTAGTTAAAGGGCTATGGAGAAGGATAAATGTCAAGAAGACCTTTCCACAAGCTTTTACAACATGGAGCATATTTTTATATTTTAAAACTAATTACAACATTCAAATTGGTATCATTTTCTATTTTAAAAGTGTATTTTGCAGGGTTAAAAAACTTTAAGCTTACAAGACCTATAATCTGAAAATTTTCCTTCACCATGATTAGAATAATTGTGGGAGGTACTTAGCTCACATGTGGAAAATCACTATCACCCACCCCAAAAAAAAAATTGGAAGAAATAAGCTACTTCTATTTGATTAGAAAAACATTTCCCTTTTAAGTGTTGGCAAGCATGGAGACATTCAATGCAGGTAAATGGCCATTTTTAGTCTAAGGATGACATGGACGTGTGTGTGAATCATATTCTGCTTCTGTTTCATTGGATCTGGACTAGAGCTGTATTCTGCATCTATCTCTAACAAGTTCCCATGAAATGCAGCTCCGTGGAGTACACTGTGTCAGAGGGTGTAGAAGACAGCACATCTTCCTTTCCCAGAGCTTCCAGTCAGGGGTGAAATAGGTGGATACAGGAATTGCGCAGCCCCGAGAATACCGGGGGAGGGACTGGACCCTCTGGAGGTTACCCTGGTATGTTCTTATAGTGGGGCGAAGGTAGTTTAATCTGAGCCATCCCCAAAATAGGTGGAGCCTTCCTCAAGACAAAGTCCTGGGCTGGCTACTATATAATATAACACAATAGTTTATAATATAAATATAATAACCACATTAAACTTAATGCCTGTGCCCTGATTATCACCTCTTTAAGGACTAAAATTTTTCCATTGCAGTTTCTTTCCCCCCAACTTCATGTTCTGAAAAATTTTAAACCTACAGAGAGCTGAAAGACTGATAAAATGAGCAACTTAAATTTTTTAAAGATTTATTTATTTATTTATCTTTAGAGGGGAAGGGTAGGAGAGAGGGAGAGAAATATTCATGTATGGTTGCCTCTCGTGTGTCCCCCGCTGGGAACTGGCCTGCAACCCAGGCATGTGCCCTGACTGGGAATCAAACCTCGATCCTTTGCTTCGCAGGCCAGCGCTCAATCCACTGAGCTACACCAGCCAGGACTAAATTTACCAATCTTTAACAGGCTACCATTTCTTTCCGTCTCCCCACCCCTCTTTCTCTCTCCCCTTCTCTCTCTTTCTCTCTCTCTCTCTCTCTCTCTCTCTCTCTCTCTCTCTCTCTCTCTCTCTCTGGTCTCCACAAGAGCTGCTGCTGAGGCCACCCATCCTGGCTCCCCGGTGTCCCACAGCACAAATGAGACTGGGCTGTGACTTTCACAGAGACCCTGTGGAAGGTTTGGGGTTCATAGAAATGCAATATAAATAGCAGGCTCATAACTTACACGCACCATTAAGTCTGCTAATGCTCAATCTCAGAGACCCGAATCCTGCCTCAGAGTCTCTGTCTCCCAGCAATTCCCATGTATGTGGTGCAGAATAACTGACCCTCCATCAGTGGAAATCCAGCTCAACTGCCCCCTCAGTCTTTTAACATGCTGTTCTCCCCCCCCAAGGCCTTCCCCATTATCTGCCTCAGGATTGAGACCTCACTTCAGGATGAATGACAATGGCCGTCTACATTATCCTCAGAAGAATGTACATCCTAATCCTGGGTGTGGACTAGCTCCTTGGCCCCAGTAACTCAATCACAGAGTTATCAGGATGTCTCCCCAAGTGAACCACATGGGCTGATCCAAGTCCATTTCAATTCCTTTTCACGTTCTGGTTTTCTCCAGCATGAGATTAGGTCTGCTCAGCTTCCTGGCATGGTCCAATCATGATTCCAAATCTCTGTTTTTTGCTAAAATAGGAAAATAGTAATTTATGAATAAATGCTTATTTTTCAAATGGAGGAGAATCTATATTCAGGTATTGTCTTTTTTTTAAAAAAAATCTCAAATTACTAAGGATAGAGTCTTACTGATACACCCAAGTTAAATTTCAAAGCAGAACATTAAATTGCTCCTGTTCAATCACCTTCCTTGGAGTTATTTTCCTACATTTGGTTCTTACCAAGGGCAAAAACCAGCTTGATTAAAAAGCATCGCAAACTTCAGTTTTTATACCATAATGCAGAAACTACATGCTACCTCCAAAACAACAGCCTAGCTACGTCAAAAACTCAAGGTCCTGTCTTCTTTGAGCTCTGCATTGAATTTATTTCAAGTTATTCTGGGTTTCTCTAATATTCTCTAGTAGTCGCTTCCTAAATTCCACTGGCCAGAGTACATATCTCAGAATGGATTTTTTTTTACACTGCTAGAAAAGAAGCACTTATTTCAAATAAAAGAAAAACAACAGTTTCTTTTCTTTTTGTTTTCAGAAAATCACAGTGAAGCCAAATAGTTCATTAACACCAACCACCAAAATACATGAAGTTTTTTTAGTATAAGACATTTTATGAGCAGAGTAAAAAATATGTTGCACTTAAAAACCTGCCTTGACAATGCAGAATTTGAAATTTCTAAAACTAGAGAAATGAAAATTTTAGCCTTTGATTTGTAATCCCTTTGAGGCAAAAATAGATGAGGAAAGTGTGAAGAAGTTTAAATCCTTTTGTATTGTATGTTTACATATACAGAGAAAAATAACACTAAATTTCTAGCCACTGCCTTATTTGTAAGAATGTATGTTGAGATGCTATCTTTATGATGCTTTCTTTTCAATGGACTTGATGAACACAGTAACCCTGTGGTTTATAAATGTGGGATAAAGTAGGACAAGGTATTTATGAATGGGTTAACAACAGCTGCTTGGCTACAAGTTTTGTAGAATTCATTCAGTTCCACTAAATGAAAAGCAGTGTTTTTATTTTGTTTGTTGTGGCTAACCCAGTCACCGAGTGCTGCTAAGGCAGCTGCTGTGGTCTGTTGGCCAGAACTCCAGCCCCTATCTGTGAAAGAGGACGCTAGATTGATCATTTTCAGCTAGCTGACAGTAAACAGCTGCTCACACCAAAAAATGAAGATACTTCTAAAGCAATATCTTTAAACTCTGAGTTGCAAACCCTTAGTGGCCATAAAATGAATTTAATGGATCGTATCCAGTATTTTTTAGAAACTGAAATAGAATTTAAAAATATTAGAAACACAGTAAAAAAGCATAGTTTTGTAACTGAAAGCAGGTTCAAAAGCCAATACGCAAGAGGCAAGTGCTGGTGTAAAGGAAAGCAATTTACATGTCAGATGCCAGTCATCTGGAATATGTAGGACTTATGTCTCCAAGCCCATCTCCCCATCTCAGGGCAGGCAGAGGCATTTGTAAGGCGGGGGAGAGAAACAGAACACAGAGATTGAGGGAGGAGGTTGAAAAGTTCTCTACGTGCAGACGAGCGCAGTCCATTCCGATAAGGCCAGTGAGGGTCTGTCTGATGTGCATCATCCTGGTTTAGCCATCCTGGTTTCACGTCATCCTGACTCAACAGTGGAAGGTCAGCAAATGTCCTGGAGCTGGGATGCCTGAAGGTCTGAGTCTTTATCTTTTGAAGTTAGTTCCTAGGATTCTTATACAAACAGGCTGTTCTACAAGCTACTTATTAGTCAGAGTAGGCACTTACAGAAACAACGTCAAAAGAATGATAGGGTGGGTTACAATTCCCCAGTGTTAAAATTTTCCACTGTTAGAGTTTATGAAACTTTTAAGATTTATTTATTTATATGTTCATTGTAAATCATTACATATGTATGCATATATATTGATACATAAACCATTATATATGTGTGTATATAAAAACCATGGTTACTTTGAATAATGTATTTCATATTATATGTCACAGTCAAAATAACTTAAAAGCCACTGTTCTAATCGTAGTGGGGGAAACCACAACCATCACATTTTCTTTAACCAGTGGAAAACATTTTAAACAAATATCAACTATTCCCTTTGTTCAGCCTTGGATTGCTTTCCCAATATGTTACTTTCTTCAACAGGCCATGAAAACTTCACAAGGAAATTCTCCATCTGCAAAACCGTGATGTCAACACCCCAGAAAGCAATGTGTCTCAACCCATTTATCCCTAGAACACAGGAGAGAAAGAACACCCACTGGCATCTGAACCACACAACCCCTTGGTCATACCTAGATTTTGGGGCTGTGCAGAGATATGGTCTTGAAATTCCATATAAGTGGAATTTCTTGAGCACTCTCTTTATTAAGGTACCTTCAACTCTTTATCTCATAGAATGCACCAGGACATGGAGTTAGTGACAGTGGTCAGGACTGTTGACTTGACGAACATCCAAACCTGTGGAGAATTTTTATAACAGTTTATTGGAGTCAAACTGATGACCTATGCTGGGGTGCTCGATCTCAAATACTCCAAAGAACAGTTTTGCAGTTTCTTTTATACATCTGACATTAAGGAAGAAACATAAGGAAGATTACTTGGAGGTGGGAGGAGGAAACACAGGGTTGGGATTACAGGAAAGTTAACAAGATTACGTGCTCTCTGGAGGGTAAATATCCCCTTGAGGGGTATTACTTCTGGTATTTCAAAGGTGTGTTAACCTAGATGCACAAGAACAATGGACAGGGCTTGCTTAAGACGAGGTAAACCTTTTACTAAAGAAGTTATATGCTTGAGGCGTGACTACCCACCATGATTTGCCCTGTTAGGAATTTACGATCAGATCACCAGTGAGGTTACTTTCTATAGAATTCCCTTTTTTTCTGTCTATGGGATAAACTTGATCCATTCCTTTGCAAATTTCAATTTATTATAGCTGTTATTAATAACAAAGATTTGAAACATACCTGACAACTATGTCATTGAGACAATGCAGTGGAGAATGCTAGAGACAGCTGAGAGTATGTTCATATATCTTTCTCTCTCTGCCTTTTAGAGCTGCTCAGTTTTCCATACAACTGGCCAATTCAGTGTCCTTCGGAGAGGACACCCAGGTACAAAACTGAAGGCAGTGTGTCCAAGTCATCCCTAAGAACTGCCTGAACGGGGAATGGTCATAATAAAGGAAAACTCCTAAAATTTCATTAACGTGAATGACGTTTCCTCCTTTTTGGATTAAGATCAGTTAAGGAACATATTCATCTTTTCCCATTTCCCACCACTTCTATAGGTTTATAGCTTTGGATAAAGAGCAGATTTGGGGATTGAAGGTTTGGAAGTGATAAAAATGCAAAGAGCAGATCAGGACAGCTGAAAAATTCCCATATTTTAGAACTCAAACTTTATCTGTCTTTGATGGGAAATGAAAGTTCAGGGAGTCGCAGGGACTTGCCAAAAGTCAAGTGGCAGAGGCAGAGGAAGCTTCCCGGTGCTGTGATTTCCCCCAGTGTAGCAGCTCTTCCCCAGGGATGGATTAGGTTCCAGCCCGTGTGACTTACTAGCAACTCTTCCCACTGAGAGTAGTTGTGCCTCTCAGAGTGTGGAGGGTCAGGACTGGTGGCTACAACTGGGGAAGAGATAACAAAAGGGAAATGTTGAGACACTAAGGAAGTGCTACTTAATTTATTCACTTGATCAAGCAGTATTTAGGTTACAGGCACACAGGATACAAAGACGGACAAGACCAATCCTGCTCTCATAAAGTATATACTGTAGTACAGAAAAATATCATATATACGATTATGATACAATATTAGGAGGTTATAATGGTGGAATAAGCCAGTGCTGCATATGAAGAGAAACTGTGATTAATTTTGTGTGGGGCTTGAGCTGATGTAGGAGTGTGGGGATGTGTGTGCGTTGGGGGTTCCCCCAGGAATCGAGTCAGCTGTGAAGATGACCACTCTTGTCAGCAGTCTGGTTGAGAGGCTGGGTGTTCTAGTAAAAGACTCTCATGTTTTAACGTGGGGATGCACATTATGATTTAGTCAGCAAAGGGGTGGAGCCTGAGATTCTGCATTTCTAATGAGGTCCAGGTCATTCCCTGGCTGCAGACCACACTGTGAGGAGCAGGGCTCTAGTAAAATGAGCTAGGATTTCAAATCAGAGAGAAGTAAGTTTTACCCTCAGCTTTATCCTTTATAGCTGGTGATCTTTGGGTAAATTATTGAGTCTCAGCTTCTTTATCTGTAAAAATGGTCATAATGTTTATATATATACATATATATGTATATATACACACATATATATCACAGCTTGAAAAAGAACGAGAATGTAATCACAATGCTCAAGACAAAGTAAAACCTCAATTATAATTAGTTCCTTTTCTAGCTATTTTGAATATACAATAAATAATTGCTTTAGAAATAAATTTGGCTCCAAAGAACAAAATTTACTCAGAAAGCCTCTCATCTGAATCCATTCAAAGTCTCATGACCTCTTCTCAAAGTAAATATCCCTGATATGTATTTGTTTTTACAGCAAATTAAGGCATTAAGATTTTCTCTGAGGCAATAACAAAACAATGGCCAAGTCAGATAAGAATACAGGAAATATTATGCCCAGTGCCATAACCTAACCACTAACTCACTTATCCTCGTCCTTAATTAAGTAATGTAATTGATGGGTGAAACGTGGGAAATTTTGGAACTTCTCAGTATAGCCAAGGGAAAAGGACCTGCAATCATGTGGTTCCATAAATCTAAGCTTTCTTTAATGTACTTGGAGATAGATCATCTGAAATAAACAGTAACGGTATCTGCATAGGATTTTAGTGTTTCTTTTTCACATGCATCAAGCCTATTGAGCCTCAGGTGAACAATCAGGAAGGTCTGGTATTTTCACCTGTTTTACAAATGAGGCAACTGAGGCTTGTGACTGCCTTACTCAACTGTAAGTTAAGTAACAAAAAGGCCTGGCCCAGATGGCTGCTTCCAAGTAATCTATGGACTGTTTTGTTTTGCCAGGGGTAGGTGAGGGTGGGGAGGGAAGTGGGGAGGGAGTGAGGGGCTAAAGGTTTGTGCTAGGGGAACTCAGCGGGCAGCAAGGAGTCCTGAGGGTGGAATGCTTCTTTTGCCTCTGGTCAACTGTGGCTTCAAAGATTTAGTGCTTGTGTTGTTGGTGACATTTGTTGGTCTAGGGTTAAGTAAATCACATTGAAGGGGGAACAAAAATCTCACATGAGATTTTACAATGTTTTGGCAAATTCACAAGGAACGTTTTTGGGGATTCATCCAATTTTTTTTCTTAATTTCAATATGCCTTTCTTTTGGCTTCAGTTTTTTTCCCGTTTTCTCTTCTTTTTTCTGATAACACTGCAATTTAAGGAACTTGGCAAATTATAAAAACATTTATATGAATTTAGATTTCCTTTTTTGATTATATTTTAATATTTATAAATATCTGCAAAGCCAAAATTATTTAAGTGATGGGATCAGCACTTTATATTTTAAGTAGAATTATTATTTCATATATTATGAAGAGTCATTTCAGTTGCTTTTCTTTTCAGGTGAAATTTGAGTGTCCTACTGAAGTTGAAGGATGAAGTAAATCAAAAAATGTTGTAAATAATAATTTATAAAACAACAGCATATACCACTAGAAGATAAATGAGCTTATTGGACATCCTACTACCCAGGGACCTTTAATTATTACCTGTAGACTCCATAATCATAGATGTTTATAAAAATGACTCAATTTATTCAACAAATACTCTTAGTAAATGTTCCCTGGGCATAGCTGGAAACTTGATAGAGAAGGCCCTGCTCTTAAGGGGCTGACATTCCAGTTCTTTCTCAAATATTTCTTTTTCTTGGATAGTCTATTCATATCTATGGAGTTGAATATTTTATGTATTTGTCTTTTAAACATTAAATTAGCAACGGATTCTAACACGGTAAATGTCTATCCTTTGCTATGTGTTAAATTCCTTGAAGGCACGAACTGCATCTCAGCCACGCTTTTATTTTTCTGTAACGACCAGGAGAGTGCTTTGCTTATAAAAGACACTCTAACATTTGTGAATTCAAGTTTTGGTTGGAATTACTCAGAGAATTTGGTGAACTGGCTGCATTAAGTGGACGAATTTATTAGATAAACGTATTTTTCATCCTAAATTCTGTTGCTTTGCAGGATGAAACATGACACTGAAATAAGCAGCCAATCAATCTCTTTGAAAACTTAGGAATAGTCCTCTCCTAGCTTTAAGGAAGAATGAAAATAATGATTTGAAAAGGTTTTTCTTATAATGACAGTTCTGGCCCTAGTAAATAGCTCCTGATGGTTACAAAGCAATAAAACCTGGTCAAAAATACCTAGGTGCCTACAGACTAGCGCATGCCAAAGCTCAAATCCTAAATAGGTTGTAAGTGTCATTTGGTTAAATTTACACAAATAATGACATTTCAGAATTCCCTACAACCATAAATATACCCACTAGTAGGGTGAGTACTTTAAACTTGCCTGTCTGAACAGCACCAAATGCCCACATAGCAAAAGGGCTTATACTTTCCCTGATAAGAACAAGGCTCTGTGGAGGTTTATGATCTACTTCGATTCTAAGCGCAAAGCCTGTTGCCCAATCGCTTCAGTTGACTTGTCTGTTTCTTCCAAGACCTATAAGGATCTGACAAGTAATATGATCCTTGAAGCAAGTGTTGTTAGGATCATATTTTATAATAGCACTGACCCTATAAACTTTATTTTCTTTTTTACTCAGTGTATTTCCATCTATTTTGTCACAACTGCCCCAATAATTTCATAATTAAACTGGGTTAGCTGGACCCCAATAAAATGTAAGGGACAATAGAAGTTTTCTAGCCTCACCAATCGTGCTGAGCGCTCACTGACCAGCTGCAACAATCCACACTTCTTAGTAGGGAAAGAGCCACAGGTGGTGGCAGTTGAAGCTGAGACCATCCAACGTATCTAAAGAATTTGATATAACTAGTGGTGAGCTGGCAAATGTTTAACAACCAACTCTCTGAAAAGAAAAGAAAATAGCTCTAATGTATAGTGTTTGTTGATTTCATGGTATAAACATTCCCACCAAGGCCATTTTGAAGCTGACAACAGGAAGTCACTGAGCTCAGGGTTGGGAAGAGATGTCAGAGTTGGCTCTTGAGACTCAGTAGGAGCTGGCTCCACTACCCCACTCAGTATAAAATGCACAAAATGGGATGGCCTTTTCACAAAACTGCAAAAAAAAGTTTCAAGGTCTGATCTGATAAAATGATTGACATTCACAAGGAAGGCGTTCCAAGACATGTCTAAATATAGAAAGCCCTGATAGAATAATAGGGATGAAATTTTGCAGACTACTTTTGGAAAATAAGAAGGTCCAAACATCAGCTTTGGTAAATGTTATCATTATTTTTTTTTCTAAAATATTATCATCTAATGTTGCATGATTTTGATGGCTCAACCTTCATGAGAAATATAAAGATGAAAAAAGTTATTATTGTTAGAAAATAAGTACATTACAGAAGCTAATTTTTAATAACTAAGCTTATGCCTCTAATTATACATTTTTAGATATTGTTTTAATCACACTGCATTAAAATTTTGGGAAACTATAGCAATTTTCTGACTTCTTAGAAAATGTATAGTGGATGCCATTACATTCCTGGTTTGTCTTTTAAGGCATTGAAAAAGACTTGAGGCTGATCTGTAAAACACTGTAGTGCACTCAGGAGTTATTTAAATAAATTGGGCTGCAGGGGTCCCCAGCTTAGTGTTGTGTGCTTGAGTATTTAGGTTGGCTTTTTATATTTCTTCCTTCGTTTTATCCTTTCTGCCTGCTGTGAGCTGTCACTTGCTGTCTGAGTGACGGCCTCTGGCTGTTTCACTGCCTCCTCACCATTTCTAATTTGCTGCCTCTAACCTGCTGAGCTCTAGGAAGCAAAGCAGCTAGCCCACCTTCTTTGCCTTATGTACAAAATAGACTCCAAAAGCAGGCCTGGGGGGTATTAAAGGGCAACGATTTCAATGCATTATTGTTGACATCTAGTTTCCCTACTAGGACTTAATCGGTACATTTCCTAAAACAAAGGAAAAAGGAACCAGTGTAGCCATAATCCTTTACAATTGAAGTTGGGGCTGAGATCTACATTCTCCACAAATTGACTATAATATTACCATCGTCTCTCATCTTCCAACTTCTTGAGATACTGAGTTACTTTTTACTCTCTCAGGACACCTCAGAATAGTGTTGTTCTACTAATCAGAGTTGGATTCCTGACATCAAATCTGTTACCTTTGCCTCCTCCTATTCAGAATTCTCTACTGCCTCTAAATTGGCATTTGTAGTCCCACAGAGAAAGGCAATTCTGTTTACAATGTGAGATTTCTTTCCTAGGCACCCCCACACATCCTTAGGTAAAGATTACATGTAGAAAGGCACAGACTTGAGTATACAGTACAATGAGTTTTGGTCCACGTGTATACCAACCTAAATATCCACCACCCCAATCACCACATAAACCATTCCACCACCCCAGAGAGATGTGTTATGCCCCTTCCAATCAATTCCCACCCCTCACAAGCAATACCTGTTCTGGTTGCCTATTCCTGTTCATGGACATCGGGTCATTTTCAGTTTTTGGCTATTATAAATAAGCTGCTATAAATATTCTTATACAAACCTTTTTGTTTTTAGTTTTCTTGAGTAAAAACCTATGAATGGAATTGCTAGGTGATAGGGTAGGTATATATTTAGTTTTACAAGAAATTGCCAGACAGTTTTCAGACGGGTTGGTCCATTTTACATCTTTACTAGCAACGTATGCAAGCCCCACTTTCTCTACATTCTCACCAACACTTGGTATAGTTGGTCTATTCAAACTTAGCTATTCTAGTGGTTTTGATTTCAATTTTCTTCATGACTGATGATATTGAGCATCTTTTTATGTCTTTCTTGGCCACCCATTTATCTTCTTTTGGGAAGTGTTTGTTCATGCCTTTTGCCCATTTTAAAAATTGAGTTGTGTTTTTTAAGACTTCCAGCCAAGAGGGAGACATAGGCAGATACACTTTGTCTCCTCACACAACCAAAAGAAGGACAACAATAAATTTAAAAGCAAAGACTACCAGAACTAACAAAAATCAAACTGTATGGAAGTCCAACAACTAAGGAGTTAAAGAAGAAACATTCATTCAGACCAGCAGGAGGGGTGGAGATGGGGAGCTGGGGCAGAGGAAAGTGCGGCAAGGCACTGGCTGAAGGACTGGGCAACAGCAGTGGTAGCTGTTGAAACAGGCAGTCCCACATTTGTGTGTGGATAAACCGGGAGGGACAACTGGAGAGCAAGGCAGACCATACAACCCAGGATTCCAACACTGGGAAATAAAGCCTCAAAACCTCTGACTGGAAAAACCTGCGGGGGTTGTGGTAGTGGGAGAAAATCCCAGCTCACAGGAGAGTTCGTTGGAGAGACCCACAGGGTCCCAGAAGGTACACAAACCCATCCACCCAGGAATCAGCACCAGAAGGACCCAATTTTCTTGCAGGTAGCAGGGCAAGTGACTGAAAGCCCTGGAGAGCCACGCAAATGGCAGTGTTCCCTCTCGGACCCCTACCCCATATTCAGCACCCCAACGCAGTGAGGTGGGTTGCCCTCCCCTGGTGAACAACTAAGCCTCCTCCCCTTACAATGCAACAGGCAGATGGAGACAAAAAAAAAAAAAAAAAAAAAAAAATGGCCCAAACGAAAGAATGGATCCAAGCTCCAAAAATACAACTAAGCAATGAGGAGATAGCCAACCTATCAGATGCATAGTTCAAAACAGTGGCCCTCAGGATGCTCACAGAAATGGTTGAGTATAGTTGCAAAATAGAGGAAAGGTGAAGGCTATACAAAGTGAAATAAAGAAAAATATGCAGGGAACCAACAGTGAAGAGAAGGAAACTGAGACTCAAATCAATGGTTTGGAGCCAAAGGAAGAAATAAACATTCAACTAGAACAGAATGAAGAAGCAAGAATTTTTTTTTTTTAAAGGAGAGTTTTATTGCTTTTTTTTTTTTTTTTCCTTTTAGATTTTATTTATTTATCTTTAGAGGGGGAGTGAAGGAGAGAGGGAGAGAAACATCAATGTGCGGTTGCCTCTTGTATGTCCCCTGCCGGGAACTGGCCTGGCAACCCAGGCATGTGCCCTGACTGGGAATCAAACCTCGATCCTTCGGTTTGCAGGCCCGTGCTCAATCCACTGAGCTACACCAGCCAGGGCCAAGAATTTTTTTTTAATGAGGAAATCCCTGGCTGGTGTAGCTCAGTGGATTGAGCGTGGGCCTGTAAAGCAAAGGGTTGCTGGTTCCATATCCATTCAGAGCACATGACTGGGTTGTGGGCCAGGTCCCCTCTGGGGGGTGCTCAAGAGGCAATCACACATTGATGTTTCTCTCCCTCTCTTTCTCCATCCCTTACCCTCTCTCTAAAAATAAATAAATAAATATATGTATTTTTTAATGAGGAGAGGCTTAGGAACCTCCAGGACAACTTTAAACATTCCAACATCTGAATCATTGGGGTGCCAAAGGAGAAGAGGAAAAGCAGGAAATTGAAAACTTATTTGAACAAATAATGAAGGAGAACTTCACCAATCTGGCAATGGAAATAGACTTCCAGGAAGCCCAAGAAGCTCAGAGAGTCCCAAAGAAGTTGGAGCCAAGGAAGCACATCAAGATCATAATCAAGTTACCCAAGATTAAAGATAAGGAGAGAATCTTCAAAGCAGCAAGAGAAAAGAAGACAATTACCTACAAAGGAGTTCCCATAAGACTACCAGCTGATTTCTCAAAAGAAACGTTGTAGGCAAGAAGGGGCTTGAAAGAAGTATTCAAAGTCATGAAAGGCAAGACCTATAACCAAGATTACTCTATCTAGCAAAGGTATTATTTAAAATAGAAGGGCAGATAAAGTGCTTCCCAGATAAGGTCAAGTTAAAGGAGTTCATCATCACCAAGCCATTATTATACAAAATGTTAAAGGGACTTATCTAAGAAAAAGAAGATCAAAACTATGAACAGTAAAATGACAACAAACTAACAACTATCAACAACTGAACATAAGAACAAAAAGAAAAACTAAGCAAACAACTAGAACAGGAACAGAATCATAGAAATGGAGATCATATGGAGGGTTATCAGCGAGGACGTTGTGGGGGCAAGCTTGGGGGAAAAGGTACAGGGAATAAGAAGCATAAATGGTAGGTACAAAATAGATAGGAGGAGGTTAAGAATAGCATAGAAAATGGAGAAGCCAAAGAACATATATGTATGAACCATGGACATGAACTAAGGGGGGCAAGGAATGTGAGTGGGAAGGGGAGTGCAGGGCAAAAGGGAATAAAGGGGGGAAAAATGGGACAACTGTAATAGCATAATCAATAAAATACATTTTTTAAAAAATTGAATTGTATTTTTATTGTTGAATTGTATGAGTTTTTAAAAATATTCTGCCAAACACACATATTCAAATATTTTCTTCCAGTCTGTGGCTTGCCTTTTCTTTTCTTAATAGTGTCTTTTAATGAGCAGAGTTTTCATTTTAATAAAGTACAATTTATTACTTTTTTATGGTTAACGCTTTCTGTGTTGTGTTTAAGAAACATTTGCCATTTCCAACATCACAAAGATATTCTGTGTTTTCTTCTGGAAGCATCAAAGTTTTAGCACTGTGGTTTTAAAAGCATTGTCTGAAGTTCTGAAAATACCGCTGATAAATGCATTGTTAATATACAAAGGTAAGACCCAATAGCTAGCTTCTGTATCTTAGTTTTAAATCTTCTCTCTTAAACTATTTGTTTATATTTCTTAACACTCAAACTTTATTTTAAATTATTTTTAATTGATTTTAGAGAAAGAGAGGAAGGAAGAGAGAGAAACATCAACTTGTTGTTTCACTTATTTATGTATTATTGGTTGATTCTTGTGTGTACCCTGACCGGGGATCAAACCCACGACTTTGATGTGTTGGGGTGACACGCTAACCAACTGAGCTACCAGGCCAGGGCTCAAACTTCTGTTATTCTAAATGACAAGGCAGAATTAGTTTCTCCTTATTCCCAGCACCAGAAGAAAATCCATTTTATAGCCTTGCCGATCTATTGAATGAATGTGTACTGGTTTGTGAGCTGAGTGACCGACACCCGGAGTTCTCTCAGGACTGGTCACAGAGCACAGGGCGATGTGCAGTACACACAGATACAGGATTGGTTCAGGCTCAGTACTATAAAAAGTGTGTGTGACCAGTTTGACTACTCTGAGTAGCAGAGTCTTGACTAAAACTGTCACTCAAGGACTCTTGGATCAGCTATGTTATCCTGAACGACATTGTCTTAAAATGTAGAACATTATGGCCTTGATGAGGAGGTCAGTTGGTTGGAGCGTTGTCCCGTACACCAAAAGGTTGCGGTTGGATTCCTGGTCAGGGCACATGCCTAGGTTGTGGGCTTGGTCCCTTGCTCAGGCACGTATGGGAGGCAACGGATCAATGTTTCTCTCCCTCTCTCTCCCTTCTCCCTCTCAAAATCAATAAAAACATATCCTTGGGCGAGGATTAAAAATTTTTTTTAGCACAGAAACTTGTAAGTTTTAATTACTCAGAATGATGACAGTATGCCATGGAATGTGTTTAGTAAACAGTGCGTGTGCGTGTTCACAGTGAAATACACCAAGTGTTTCTTCAGCACGTTCTCCAGCCTTACTCACTAACTGGGACAGGCCTTGGAGAGTCTCGGAATTCCCTGTCACTCTTAGACAGAGTCTTTCCTTTGCCATCACTCAGGTCCTACATTGTTTTTTGTTTTTCTTTTTTTTTAAGACTTTATTTATTTATTTATTTTTAGAGAGAGGGGAAGGGAAGGAGAAAGAGAGGGAAAGAAACATCGATGTGTGAGAGGTACACACATCGGCCTTGCCTCTCCCACACCCCAGACCAGGGACCTGGCCTACAACCCAGGCATGTGCCCTGACTGGGAATCGAACAGTTACCTTTCAGACCTGCAGGCCAGCACTCAATCCACTGAGCCACACCAGCCAGGGCTGCACTGTTTTTTTTTTTTTATCCTTTTCTCACAACCATGCACTAATGGGTGCAGCAACAATTGCTTCCTTGTGTTCAGTTATTTCACACCAATTGCAGAGAGTGCAGGTGCTCAAAGCTCAGGTTCATTCCCTCCCCCATTTTGTTTGTTTGTTTGTTTTGACTCTTCACCAACTTCTTTTCCATCACTCTGGCTAACCTCATACGAATCGTACAGAGCAAACGGAGTTTCCCTGTGCCCCCACCACACTCCATATAATTGCTGATACTGATTTTTTTTTTTTTTTTTTTTTTGCCCCCAGCACAGCAGCTATTCTGTAGCTTTGGACTCATTTCCGTGAAATTCAGCCATAGGAAGGATTCTGTATCTCACTATGGCCTTTGATAGAAGACAGTTTCTAGATATTCCGATGAAACATAGTTAGAGAGAGTACTTGGCCTTCGGTGTTCCTGACTGTCCATTTCAACAGCCTCTTGATTCCAACAGCTATGCCCTTCACTGTACTCCAGTTAATTTCCTGAGTATACAGCTGGGGATTACTATGATTTGCCTAAAATCAGATAAAGTTTTAATTAAAAATATATTTCCATACTTTTTAGGAAATAGGATTGACAGGATGTAAAATAATCAGCCGAGCTAAAATTTTCACTTTTTAACTATTGCTTTGGCTTACCAACACAGCACTTGTTGAAATGCTTACCGTTTTAATTCGGGCAAAGTAGTAATTCTCACTCCACAACTGATTTACTCTGAAAATATGGACATTTAATTATACCAAAGTCAGTAAATACAATACATTTTTTTGCATGGGAATTCCTGGGAAAACATTTTAACCACCTAAAATATCATTAATTTAAAAACTAATTAGACAAAATGAGATCTGGGAAATTCTGACCCTAAAGACAAATCCGTCATATTTTTCTTAATTTGTTCGTGCATGTCACCATGGAGACGGCGAAGTCAAAACACACCAGCCAGTGCATTGTTCAGCCCCTCCACTTCCTGCTATAGACTTGATTACGTAATTCTGGCCTACTCGTTGAGAGACTTTGAGAACATAGCATTGTTTCTTCAGTAAAAATATGGTCAGCATGCAGACATGATCCATAAGACAATAAGAACTAGATCTTGTAATCTCTGCTCTTTCTAATGTGATAAAACCAGAAAGCAGTCAATCACTTCCTTTAAATAGTTATTTTTGTGGTAAATGTAATGCCTTATCCCTCAAGCATCAGGACTTGATCTCATAAAAAGGCTGAAAATAAACAGCTTCTTTGGTGAACGAGGCAGGTGTCCTTTCTGACTAAAGCACCAAATTAGGTGATTTGAGGTCTCGTTTCCTTTGCGGATGCCTTGAATATTTTTCTCCATTTTCCTGCCCCACAGAATACTTAGTACAATAGCAAATGAACCTCTTTTTCAATAAGGTGTATTTGTGTTCTTTGACTTTATAAGATCCACTCATGAAGGGTTCTCTCATAAGAATTTTGCTTCTACCCTCACTGGGGTTCACCTAAAAAGTCAATATAGATATTATTTCTCTATCATGTTTACTTTGCTCTGAAGACTGAGGGGAAAAAATATATTCCTCAACACTTTAATTTAATCTTTTTTAAAAAGATTTTATTTATTTACTTTTTAGGGAGAAGGGAAGGGAGGGAGAAAGAGAGGGAAAGAAACATTGATGTGTGAGAGAGACATCAATCAGTTGCCTCTCTATGCTCCCAAATGGGGACCTGGCCCACAACCCAGGTATGTGCTTTGACTGGGATTCAAACTGGCAACCCTTTGCTTCACAGGCCAGCACTCAATCCACTGAGCCACACCAGCCAGGAAAATTTAATCTGTTTCAAGCAGGATGAATGCTATCAGTGGCTGAGAAAGTTAGGTTGTATATATGTGAGAGTCCCTTCCCCAGCACTTCAGGAGGACATGGAAAGAGAACTGTAGTAGATTCATTTTGTTTTGTGTTTTAAATGAGTTGTCAGAATCCAGAGAATAGTCAGAGACCATTCCATTTTGCCCTCTACTCATTGCCAACAAAATTAAGTGGTCCTTTTTAGGGAATCTCCAATTTCTTTGTACCCAAACACTCTTGTGGAATTTTGAAGCTGACCAATAGTAGCAATTTGGCTTCCTAGCAAGGGTTTTATTCTGTATGGTCAAATCACTTGGGCAGCTGAATAATTTCAGCTATTGTATAAAAATGTTCCTGCTGCAGCCAACAATGAGATTGTTTCATTGCAATGACAGAAAAGACGAACTTTTTAGGTTTTTCTACTTGACTCTATGGAAACTATTTCAATAACTGTTTATTATGTATTTCTTTCCCATAATTAAAATATAGGCATTTAACCATACAATTTTCATCTCAGGAAAGAGACTGTGTATAATTTCTACATGGATTCTTAGAGTATGGGACGTGCTTTGCAACCTCAGGGATGGTGTGTGTTGTACAGCACTTCACTTGGAGCGCAGATCAGATGTATGGCCTACATGGAGGCTGTAATCTGTAAATACTGCCTCTGAGCCTGAGCTAATGGGAAAGGAAGCATCTTTTGAATCTGCCCAATAAAATGGTCTGTTAGAGAGCACAGAGCCGGAGTGGGCCTTCTTCCATATTTTTGCTGGTTTGGAGGTGAAGTTCCTCGGACTATTTCCCTGCCTTCGTGAAGCCCCAGTCCTCCCCTCCAAGGAGAGCCAAGACAGATGGGCAGTGTATTTGACAAGGAACCCCTGCATCCTTGCTTCAACGTTCTTCTACTCTACTTTAAAAGCAGTACTGTATTTTTTAAGTGTTGGAACTGGCAGCTCCGCTGGTCACTGGCTGCACTGAACAATCCCCCATTCAAATGAAGCAGACCAAACCCAACCTCAGTGGAAAGTTGCGACGGAGCACACACAGGAGGCCTCTCTGCCTTCCACCGTGCGGAGGGTGAGGTTATGTGAGGCGCCCCGAGGATTCCAGAGGGGAGAATTCAGCACACTTCTTATACAGCGTTTATTATACCCATTTCACAAGGAGGATTTACGAATTGGGGGAGGAAAAAAAAAGTTTACCTTAGTTGGCTCCCTTTTACTCGTGCCACCAGGGCCTGAGCCTCCCCAAATCTCCTTCAAGCAGGAGGCCTTGGGCTCTCTCCTTCAACCACGCCAAAGTTTGTAGTACTAGCATTTCTAAGTAAACAGCAGAATAAAATGTTCCTTTTAAAGGAGCCAATGCGGGGCTGGAGAGAGGAGGTGAGGGAGGGTTTGGGAGTGGCCGCAAGTCAGGGGAAAAAAGAAGCGTGAAAAAGAGAGGTGAAACTCTGGATTAGGGTGGTGGAACAAGCCTGGTTTCTCTAGTACCCTGAGATGTAGAGATAAAGGAAGCAGGGAGGAATGGAGGCCTCATCACCTGAGGACCCACTGTGCACCAGGCCTGTGCCAGGCACGCTCACGATTGTGTCTAAAAAACTGGATCACCCAGGGGCCTTTTGCTCAAACACCTCCTGAGTATTTTTGCCCCACAGGGAACTATGGATAGTCCCTAGAAGACAACATCAATGAGGCCAGATTCTTCATTTTATAGATGAAGAAACTGAGCTTCAGAGTGGTCAAATGATGTCTCCAAGGATGTGCAACTAGTTAGTATCCCAGCTAGAGCTAAAGTCTAACTTTATTGACACTCTCTCCAGGGGCTGTTTCAGTATTGCCTTCTGATTTGACTTGACTGTATTTGCAGACTGGAAATAAATTCCACCTTGTTAACTGCTGGCCTTTGAAAAATTTCACCTTAGTCAATGCCTAGCCTTTGAGGGAGATGAAATTCCAAGTAGAGCAGATAGGAAGGCTGACAGACCCTGCCTGGACTTCTTGATGGGCTCATGTCACCTCCTAGTTATTTGCCCTCAGGACAGGAGCAGACTACACATGACCAGAGTATAGCACGTAGGTCTTGCACCAAATTGACTCTGTCTTTGCCAGGGCCTGTGTGGAAGATAGGAATTCAGAGAGGAACGGGTACAGCTCTTGCCTTCAAGGAGTTCAAAGTTTTGAGGAAATACAGAGAAATTAATCCTGATGAAATAAGCATCACACTAGAGATTTTTTAAAAGTTAGGGAGGCAGCTTGGTAATTTTGGCAGCTGAAAGGGTCCCTAAGCTGAGTGTACCGGGCACTATTGATGGGACAGGTGGGTCTAGGAAGAGAGCCTGGGCTACGGCACCCAGTGTCCTGGAGAACAGCAAAGGTTTGTGGGAGCTACCAAATAAGCATCCTTGGGGCAAAGTAGTCATGAATAGCAAGGAAGGAGAAAGGAAAGGTAGGTTGGAACCAGGTTTTCAAGATTTTTATGGGCTATGCTAAATAATTTAGACTTTGTCTATGGGTAATAAAGAACTAAAGTTGGTTTAAAAGCAGGGGAATGGTAAGAATTGAATTTCTCTCTGAGGAGACGGGGCAAGGAACACTTGGAAGCACCAAGCCCCCCTCCCTCATCAACGTCTAGCATCAGCCCAGGGCCGTCAGTCAGCCTGAAGTCAGGGACATCAGGAGACACCCACCACCCCAGCTGGATTTCAGATCACACCCTAGGACTCCCCAGAAAAGCTGGAGGGCCTAGTGGGTGCGGAATACCCAGTTTACCTGTGGGAAAATCAGCCCCAGCACCACAGAGAAAAGCCCTTGACCAAAGAGTCAGCAGCAGGGAGTCCCTGACATTTCAGAAATCCCTTTTCCCCTCTCTTTGTCCTTCCCAGTCTGTGTCATTAATTTTAGGCCGTCTCCATAGCAGAGTCCAAAGAGCACCTTGGTATGTGTGTGGGAGTGTTATCTGGCACAGCTGGTTAGAGCCATAGGTATGTTTTGAGTTTGCTACCCAAGTAAACTCTGAGTGGTCAATAACGCTGCTTTCCCCAAAGGTTAAAAGTAATAAGACTTTCTTTGTGCCTTTGGTCTGTCTTTTTGCAGACTATCATGAAGTGTGTGTGTCGGGGGTGGGGTGTCCATTTAATTTGCATGTTAATGTTTATTCTAAAAATATTCTCTGAGAGAGGAAAAAACACACTCTAAAATATGCTTCAAGGGAACATTTCAATTCTTACACTCCAAGTGCTTGGCAGTCAGGAAAAAAAATCAACTTCTTTCAAATTAATTTGATTTATTGCAAGCTTTTAGATATCAATAGTTATATTTCGAGTTTTGGTAAAACATCATATTTAAGTGCTTATTAAACTCAGATTAAGGAAGTTCAAGAAGAGAGTCTTTCAAAATTTTCCATTCTCTTCCCTTTTTCAATAAGCATGCTCAACGGCTTGCACGGGCCACAGACTGTGCTAGATCCTGGGGGCCCTCACCTTGCAGCTCCCCCACATCTTATTAGGGACAGAATCAAAGTTGGGACATGTGTAGCATCAGTTCTCATAATAAAAGAAAAGAAAACCCTACTGTGTAGTCAAATTCGTAAGAAATTTTCTGATTTATGTGAATCAAGATATGAAATTTTTTCCCTTCACCGGGAAGACAGAAAATTCATCCTGAGGTAAATAGTATGGGCATCTAAGGTGTGGTCTTTCTCCTCTGAAACTTGTCTGAGAGGGTGAGCATCTTGGCTTTCTCTGCTGGGTGGCGTGAGAGAAACTGCTGTTACCTGCTGAATCACCCTCCCACATCCTGGCCCCACTGCCTGCTCGCTGGGGGGTGCCTGCCCTTTCAGTAACTGCAACACTCACTCCGAGAAAGATGAGATCATCACCTGTATTCACGGATGGCCAGAGAATGGCCTCCTCAGATGGACTGGGTCCACCCTCGGGAGGTAGGAAGACTACCCTTTCCTGTGTACTTAACCTAGCCCTTCGGGCAAATAATGACTATAACTTGGAGGTGCTTCACAGGTTTCTTCACAGTTTCCATTCCCTTAATGCTTTGCAAAAAGAGGACTTTCCATGTCTCTCTCTGGGTAAAATTTGAGGGGATGGGGAAAGCAGTGTTAACACATGAAACCTTTAACAACAACAATAAAACACACAGTGAAAGTGACAACTAGTGGGAGACATTGGGGAGGAGAGCCAGACGCTGGGTTTAGTTTTCACCTCTCCGTGTGACCGGAGGAGCATCAGTTGAGCACTTCTTCATGGGGATGGTTCATTAACCCACAGGGACACGCATGGCTGATATGCATAATGAAAAGAGAAGGCTGGCTTAAACTTGTTTTGATACCAAATAGAGAACTGGACTGGGGAAAAGGCGGAGGGTGGGGGAGAAGGGGTCAGGTCATGGACCAGTGTACAGAAGAGTATGGACAATAAAAGGGTCTGTCAGCATGGAACCAAAGGTAAGAAGCCCAACACAATTTTGTCCCAGCTTTAACCAGAACCATCTTCTTCTGCTGTGGGATAGAAGCGTGAGAGAAAAACAAAAGATTTTTGAATAGAAATAAATTTGAAAAGAAAAAATACAGGACCCAGCAGGATAGTTGAATAGCATGTTCTTGAAGCTATGCTGACACACACTCAAATCAGTTGACTTTTTCATCTTGGCAGAATCATCTGGTGAGAACAAATACCATTCCACGGTCCACAGTAACCCATAGGGCCCCTCTAACTAAAGATGTTTCTGTACATTGGATTCTCATCCCAGGAAGCAGTGATGAGCTCGCTTTTCTTCTTCCATTTCAGAGCAATGTACATTGCAGTTCTTACCTGGGGTTCTGAGTAACGTGCGCATGTCAAATAGAAGAGTGACAGATATTCAAATCCCTGCACACTCACTGGACACTTTTTAAGTTTTAGGCATCAGTCAGTGATACAAAGCAAAATAATACACAACCCTGCCCACATACAGAAGCAAAGGTGTAAACAAGTAAATTGCAACACAGCATCCTGAATGCTAAGACACACTACAGCCAGGACAGGAAGGAGCAGGAAGTGATTTACTCCTGGGAAGGCTTCCTGAGGGTTACAAAAGATGTGAGGAGGGGGGATTGTATTATACAAACTCTTGAATTATTTATAAAAGTGTCATTTCTTAAAATGTGGAAAGGGTTTCATGACCAAGTAATTTGAACAGGCCTTCTACTGCAAGATGTACTTTTACTATTAGAGGTGTGATCCTGGGCAAATTCTTAACGTCACCAAACCTTCCTTGCCTTAGCTATAGACTAGTTATAGTAAAACACACCTTATATCAATTATAAGATATCAATTGTGACAGCTGATCTATCTTACACAGACACACACACCCTCGTCTAACAAGTGGTAGAGCCCACGGCCACTCACCAGCAGACACCACTAACGTAGTAATTAGAGGTTGTGTGAGATGAAAAAGAAGAACAAGAGTGAAAGTTGACAAAGATTCTCCCAACAGTGAAGTGGTGTCTCTCAAATCCTCTGATTTCCCAGAGGGAGGGAGGATATCAGTAGAAAGAAAAAAATATCTTTATGGCCTCTGTCAAATGAAAAAGAAATGTCAATAAATATGTGCTGAGTGAATTCCAAATAGTCTACTTCAAGATCAAATTCAAAGATGAAATCCATAGGTGCTTCCATTTGTATGAAAGAATCAGTAGGTAACTAAGAATAAACAAATGACAATTTGCAGGGTTTTAGGTGCTGGGTATGATGTAAGCTTTAAGAGTGGGACAATTTATTTTTTATTTTGTAAGACTCTGAATAGAAAAATGAAAACTTTTGGCTGTACTTTGTAGAAATACTCTTGGAGTAAACTAAGGATAAAATTCCACCAAATCTTTAGAAATGAAATGTTGCTGGTTCTAATAGGACAGCATGAACCTGCTCCCCAAAACAGAGATTTTAATATCAATAGCTCCCACTTATTGAAAGGCTAACAGTTGGAAGACTGGCTTTGAGGTCAAATATGCCCAGGAGTTCAGATCCCAGCTTTCACTCCTACGGGTGCATGATTTTAGACAATTTATTTCCTGCCTGTACTGACTTTACAGATCACCTAAGGATTTAATGAGCTTACTCATGTAAAACATTTAGCATAGTACCTAACACCCACAAAGGCTCGAAAATGCTGCTATTTTTATAATTACTGTACTATATATTCTTGTGAGAGCAGAGAAGAGGAAAGAGTATATTCTCCTTGGGAGAAGAAAGAGAGATGGATTCATAGAAGAAAAATATTTATGGTACCTATTAGGATGGCTATGATGTTTTTTAAGAAAGAAAAGGTGTTCACCAGACTATGGAGAAATTGGAACCCTCATTCGAGAGTACGCAGTGGAAAGATAGCAACTTGACATTGCATGGTCAAGGACCTCTTCTTGGACAGGGTGTAGCCCAGGTTTGGTCGAGCTGGTGAGGTTGGTGGCATGTCCCCCAAGCTGCACACTAGCCCCGCAAAGTAGGACCACATACCTGACCCTTACAGATCAAAACAGCTCCTTCTTTATTTAGTATAGTTTGGGAAGCACTGTTAGGGGATGCATTATAAGGAGTAGTAGGCCAGAGAAATAGGCTGGAAACAGAATGTGAAAGGCCTTAAAAATAAAATAGTTTAGGATCACCTCTTTGTCTAGAATTCTTTAACTATTGTACCTAGTTATGCACTATTATTGTGACATTGTGGCACTTCTAAGCATAGATTATGTCTCAAGAGTAAACAGACTAATCAGGCAATTGCAGGGGAAAGAAAATCTTTAAAAACACAACAAAGACTCCTGGTAAACAAATAAAGGCATATCTATTCTATCTTGGGAAGCATCAAAAGAAGACGGAATAATCAAAATGGGTTAAAAGTGGCACATAGCATACTAACCAACATGCAACATTTTATGTATATTTATTGGATAAGAGATACAAGAATAAGCCATCTCAGGGAGAGAAACTGAGTAGAGAGCTGGGTTGGTGATGGAGAGACAAACGAGGCAGGCAGGGGAGCAGTAGGAAATCTTACAGCTCACACTCTCCGGCAAAGGGAAAGAGCAAAGCCAGCCAGCTCTATGTGCAGGGAAACACTCAACCTCTCAGAAGAAGCGCCCTATATTGATTCCAGACATTGTTATTCTTACAAGCAGGAGGGAACAAAGAAAGGAAAGGAAACCAAGGTATTGACAGGAAAACCAGCTTTACTTTCTCAAATGTCTTGGATGTTGCTGTGAAGCAACCACGAGACTTCCCCTGTTGTCACATGTTGACTCATTCTTCCCAAAGCCAAGGCCAGTAATTTAATGTCTAGTTTCGTTAAAGTCGATGAGATTTTTGTTTCAGAATCCGGGGTAGTGCTAATGTAAATGCTTGTTTGTCCGGGTTGTGCAGAATGAAGGAAGTTCACGCTCTGCACAAGTAAAGCAATGTGTCATGTCACATTGCCAAAATGTTGCATCATTTCTAAACTTTCCGGAAGACTAGATGGATGAGAGGTCATCTATGTTTATTTTGTGAAGTTTGGCCTACCAGGAAATGTGTGGGTACAAGAGATATTTCAGGCCGATGAAACTCTCATTTTAGACGCTTAAACCAGCAGCATGTACTATAGCTTCAGCCTCTAACTAAAGCTTTGAAGAGAGTGGCAAGTTGTGAAGTACACAAGGTCTTTTGGCTGCACTTACAGAGCCACGTATAAAATCCTCTTGCCAAACAGAGACTAGAACCAGATGACAAAGACCGAAAACACACGCCATGTATTGACGTTTTCTATCAAATACTCATTACAACCTAATGCAGTAATATTCATTTCTAAGAAAATTGCACAAGAACTCACCAATCCATACTAATTAAGGTTGTAAATTTGCCCCGCAAGAAGATTTTTTAACAGAATTTTTCATGTCGGATTTCTTTAAAGATATATTGGAATTACTTCAACAAGAAAGAAAAAATGTTTTAAAGAAGTAATCTTGAGCATATGATTTAACAGATGTGCTAATTAATGGCCCATCAGCAACCTGACCTAAGCCCGCTCAGAGACTTTCCTTTGTGATCGTCACATCCTCCAGAATCCAGGAGACAGCAATATTCTTTCTTTAGAAGAACCTGCTTTTCTCTACTTTTTTATGTGATGCTGAGGGGGGTGGGCTGCCAAGAACATTATCACTGACACACACAAAGTACAGAAGACAGCCAGAAATGGGAGCTAACGATGCTAACGCAGAGAGAAAGGCAATTGTGAGAGCTGGAAACAGAGGCCAGCTCTATCCCTGGAACACATAGGAGTGAGCCCCTGTATCACCTCTATAGTTTAAGCTTTTGAGTTGAGTTTCTGTTACTTGCAACCAAGAGAATTCTAACAACTAAGACCCAAGATTTTTATCTCCCTTGCAGACTACTTCTTATTACAATATTCTGGGGTTTGGGAGGGGGTAGTCTGAAATAACGCAAGGGAGAATACCGTCTAGGTGACTGGAGTAGTATCTATGTGACTATCACCTCCTGGAACACAACCCCATTTATATAAGCTACATGTGAGTGGTGCCCCCTGGAGTTGTGCAATGTAATGTATGGAGGAGATCGTAAACTCTCCTGGCTGCACCCATCAGCACCATCAATTTTTCTACACACCTAGCACTGCTTAGGCTTGGGTAAACCAGCTCCTTCTAGAATTTTCTGCCTAGCAGTGCTATTCCTGCCACCACTACTCCATTTTTCATGAAATGCCTATAAGAGAACATCGCTCCACTATCTCTTTTTCCTGGATTCTCGCAATGCAGTTACCACCTTCTCCACAGAGAATCTTTTAGCTCAACCTCCAGGTGGAATAAAGCCATTTCTCACAGCACACAGGGACCAAGTATTTCTACCTAATTCCAGGCTCCATAATCCTTGCCCGTAGAAACCCTTCTATTCCCCACTTTCCCAGAGGCCATGCATTCACTTATCAAATATCAGCCTCAATTCACATGTCCTTCCATTTTTTCCAGTTCTCCGATGCAGTTTTTTATTTGACCTGCCCACTCCTTCCATATCAGATTTGAAAATCCATCCTTCCTCTCTGATTTTAATGTAATAGTAACTCAGAAAATGTACCATCTTTTTTTAAAAAGTAGTTTAAGTCTTGGGAGCAGTATTTGTCAAAACTGTAGTGTTTCTTTACACATAGGAACTTGCAGCCAACCAAGCCCTAGATTCTCTCTTACTGACTGCAGACAAACATTTACAATTCACTGCACACACCGCCAAAGGTCCTGATCACTTACCACAGAAGAGGGAAGGGGCCTTCCTCCTAGAAAACACTCTTAATAAAAAATGCAAGATGAACTTTGTTCCCAAACCTCTGACCCTCCAAAAATAACAAAATAAAATACAGAAAAGCAACAAGTGGAAAACAAAGACAAAAAGAGTCATTTTAAAGAAGGAGTTGTGTCTTAAAGGTACACAATCTAAGTACAAAAGGAAGTAAATTGATATGTGAGAAACCAGTCCATCCGTCCGTGTGTTAAACGATCTTCCGGGAGCAAGTTGGAAACTCTTCTCTCGGCATCCCTATTTGTCTCCCACCTGTTCTGCATCAGTGGTTTGTCAAGTCCTATCAGTTCTATTTCCACACTAGCCATTCCTTCATTCAACACATGTTTATTGAGTTTTTGCTGTGTGCCAGGAACCACTGTAGGCACCAGGAGGGCAGCCAGGGAGGGAGAGCCAAGGGCCCTGCTCACATCTCACATGGAGTTTATAATCTTGTAAGAGAGAAAGACCGTAACCACACAATCTCATGAGCATGGTAATTTCAGATTGTGACAGGTGCACAAAGACAGTAAAACAAGATCATCAGATATCTTGATCCAGCCTTTTATAATTTTCTCTACTTTTGACCCTCATTCCTTCTTATGTGGCTGATTATAATCTCTTCCTAGTAGTCCTCCCATTTCCTGCCTAGCATCTGATGCATAGCCAGCCAGTCATGTTATTTCTCACCTCAGAAATCTCAAAATGTGCCACAGTGCCAGCCATGTGAATACCAACTCTCATCGTGCCACTGAAGACACTTACGTTGTAACCCCAAGCTCTGCTCTAGGGCCGTCTCCCACCATGCCCCTTGCACAGTCAGTGTTTCAGGCAAAGGCTCCCACCCTGTCCCCCAAATCGTTCAGTTCTCTGTGGCTCACTCAGAGGTCATCTATGTTTTAGAGTCCCTCCTGGTGCTCTTCTTCCTTACTGCCGTCAAATGCAAATATAACTTTTCCTTCTTTGGGTCCCCAAAATACTTTGTTTGTATTTGTCTTTTGGACTTTATCCTACACTGCCCTATTTTTAGAGTTGCTGCAGCCCTATCTAATCACTCCTGAGAGCAGGGATCTCAGCCTCACCATTTCTGGATTTCTATTGCCTGTCACTGGGCTTGATAAACAGTAGCTTCTTGATATTGTTTATTGTGGAAATGATTTAGGATGAATTAAATGACTAACAGTGACTTTTGATGATATGAATTATTGTATCATGGCCATACCTAAAGCCCTCTTAAGCAAGTTAAGGGGTGCATTTTCTAATAGTCAGCCTTATAACACTTATTCTAAGTGTGCAAAAATATTTTCATTGGCTTTGTAGCTCAAGCTATGAAAAGAACAGGAACTAATATTATTGAGCACCTACTATGCATCAGATAATATGCTAGAAACTGCACATAACGTCATCTCTCATTCAAGCAAGGAGACCACCTATATAGCAAAAATCAGGCATCTCAGTGTATAAATTTATCTTTCAAAGTTCGAGACAATTTCATCTAACAAACTACTTACTTATTTAGTTGTTTTTTTTAATATTAATCATCTTCCCTTATCTGCTGTCCTAGCTAGAGCACAGGTTTGCCTCTTTCTTTCTTCTTTTTTCCCCCACTACTGTATTCCCAGCCCCTAGAATAGTGCTGATGAGACGGTAGGCACTGAAAAAATATTTAATAATCACACTTAACTTTTTTTTCATATCCTTGCAAATTCTATCCTAGCAGGTCTTACAGTTGATCTCTGAGAACAAAATGACCATTTTGAACATTTGCATGCGAAGCTCACATTCTCCCCTCCTGTAAATAAAACTCAAGCATTTTTCCCAAGTGACCCAGCTTCACAGGTGTACATCCTGAGAACCAGAAACATCTGAGCGAAGAGGGAGGGAGGAAGCCTGCAATGTTCCAACTGCACAAAATGCTTTTTAAAAGACAAAATGAGAGAAAGCCTTAGGAACAGCCAAAGCCTTTTGCAAAAAGAACTCCCTTGTGGAATGATGGAAAAATTTGGAACAAAGGTTTCCCTGGGGCTGGAAGTGTTACTGGCCTCAAGGATCATCTGAACCAATAGTACTGCTTGAATGAGTGTGGGTTCCAAGCTCAGCGCCTGCCAAATCCAGGATTTCTCCTCCCCAGCCCTGAAGACAAACCAGAGAGAAATGAAATCTGTCGGAGATCTGAGGTGCAAAGGAAAGTACATGTGGCTACAATGAAGAGGAGTCATTTCTATTTATTTTTTAATACCAAGCTGTTTTCTAGTTACTGTTCCTTAGATTCCTGCTTAATAGTGTTTCATTTACTTACTCATGGGTGTTACCAGCAACTGTACATTCTCTTCCATCAGTTAGGCATGTGGTATATTGTTACTAGAAAATATATTGATTTGCCTTTTTTAAAAACTTGTACAACAGACAAATAATAAGCCTATTTATTTCAAGATACCCATCTAAAGAAACATTCAAAATTCTAAACAGTTAATATTTCTTAAACTTTAGTCCAGGGAACTGCTGCATCTTTTGGAGCATTTTCTCCTCTTCCATTTGAGTCTGTGCTTCTTTTCCACCTGAACTGTGAAAAGAAACTCAGAAAACAATTACTTCTCTCATCCTGGCCCATCCCTTGTTTCTAACATCGGCTTTGAAATAGCAACACTAGGGCCAGCCATGGCTTCTCTAAGCGACAGTTGCTTTCCCCTTGCCAAAGGAGATAAAGGGTGAGGATAAAGGAACATCTGGCTTTCTGGCCCCAACACATGACACAAGGAGGAAAGTCTCTTTGATTCTTCATCTCCCTTAAATCCATCTTTTATCTCCCTAATAGTCTCCTCATCTGAAGTTCAAATTAAAGTAATATTTGTAAGTGTCCATCATATGCCATCCATGTGATTCGTGTTAGTAGAATGATTTATTCCTTTAACAACCATTTACTGAGCTCCTAATACACACCATGCACTGTCTAGACTCTATGGTTAAAACCATAAAAAAGAAAGGGTCTCTTCCCTGAAGTCTAGGGTGAGGACAACTAAAGCATGATGGGTGCTACGATAGAGGCAAACACAGGGTACCACGACGGAAGATGGGAGGAACATCTAACTCTGTTACAAGAAGGCCACGGAAAGCATCATGGAGAGAGTCACGAACAAGAGTTAGCCCGCAAAGAGAGAAAGAACAGGGAAATTTATATGCACAAATCCAGAGGCAAAAGACACAGCAAGCAACCTTCTAGAACTATGAATAGTTCAGTGTAGTTAAAGATAAGTTGGGGGTGTCAGTGGTAAGACACAGTGTAGAAGACACCAGACCACGAAAAGTTTTTTATCCCATGGACAAGAGGGAGTTGATGAAAAATTCTAAGCAGGGCCGAGAAAAGGGGCCTGATTAGACATTCAGAAAGATTATTGTGGGTTAATGTGAAGACTGGAAACCAAGAGATCTGCTGGGAGGCTCTGGTGGTGAACCGAGGAGAAAAGTTTGCCCAAGCTTAGCTAGTGCCAGTGCAAGTGGAGCCCTCAGAGCTGAGAAATGCTTAGGGGAGGTAGAATGTTTAGAATCTGGCTCCTGATTTGGATGTAGGGGTCAGGGAGAGGAAAGAATCAAGGACAATGCCCAGAAGATGAAGCAAGCTTTAGAGGGGAAATGAAGAGAAGAGCTCAACTGGGGCCTGACTGAGTGGAGATACCTACAGGACATCCCAGTGTCCACATCCAGATGACCTTTTCAGACTACATGTCTGAAGCTCAGGAGAACCTTTCAGGCCATTGGCATGGTTTCCAGGGTCATTAGCATGTAAATATATATTGTAGCTATGACAATGGATGAGATCACTTAGAGTATACAGCAGGTGAAGGAAAGAGAACCAAGGTTGGAGACTTGGGGACACTGAATGGCAAAGAAAATGTGCCAGAAAGGAGACTGAGAAGGGCAGTCAGAGATGTAGGAGGGAAACTGGGAGAATGTGGTTTCACAGGAGGCAAGGGAAGAGAGTGTTCTAATAGGGAAGGAAGTGGTGGACAGTGTCAAGGCTGAGAGGTCAAGTCAGATAAATGAGAATGTTTGTGAGATTTAGCAATAAAGAGGCGGTCTGTGCCATGGGTGGGAGCAGTTTCTGAGGAGAAGTGTAGGCAGAAGCAGACTGCAGTCAGTTGAGAGGGAAGGGAGATGAGGAAGCTACAGCGAATACAAGCAGTTATTTCAAGAACTTGGGCTGTGCAGGGGTAGGAGAAAAGTATTGGGCAAGGGAGGGAAAAGAAGAGTGAGAGAGAGGGTTTTATTTTTTAAGACAAAAGAGACTTTAGGATATTTAAATAAAAAGGATTCAGTGAAAATATTGATGCTGAAATATAGAAGAGAGACAATTATTGTTGGAGTGCCCAAGGAGACCCAAGATGATGAGAACTTAGGTTCAGGTAGAGGGGTTAGTCTTAGGGGAAAGTGGGCACAGATATAGGAACCAGTGAGCTTGTGGGCAAGGTGGCAGGAAACTGTGAGCATTCTCATCAATGGGTTCTAAGTTTTTGTGAAGTAGCAGGTAAGGCTGTCTGAGGGTCAAGGTGAGGTAGAAATTTGAAGGGGCAAAATAGAAGGTCTGAGGTGATGGAGGACAAGGCTTATAATGCATACTCTGGAGGCTGAAGGGACAGAGCTAACCAGGGAGGCAGGAGTTCCAAGGAAGTTCTATTGGCCCAGGGTTATGGGAGGGAATATGGGAGTACACCCTTCTGGGGTTGGGTGATTTTCTCCAGCAGTGCTCTTCAACCCAGAGCACTAGGAGGGTAGACAGCTGTCAGTGGAAGAGTTTTGCCTGAAAGTGTTGATGGAAAGACAACTTAAGAATGCTGGAGGGCAGATAAAGCGCTTCTCAGATAAGGTCAAGTTCAAGGAGTTCATCATCACCAAGCTCTTATTATATGAAATGTTAAAGGGACTTATCTAAGAAAAAGAAGATCAAAAATATGACAGTGAAAAGACAGCAAACTCACAGCTATTAAGAACCACACCTAAAACAAAAGCAAACTAAGCAAACAGCTAGAACAGGAACAGAACCACAGAAATGGAGATCATATGGAAGGTTAGCAACAGGGGCGTGGGGGGCGGGAAGGTACAGAGAATGAGTAGCATATATAGTGGGTAGAAAATAGACAGGGGCAGGGTAAGAATAGTATGGGAAATGTAGAAGCTAAAGAACTTATGACACAAGGATATGAACTAAAGGGGGGAATGTGGGTGGGAGAGGGTGTGCAGGGTGGGGGGAATGATGGGGGAGAAATGGGACAACTGTAATAGCATAATCAATAAAATATATTAAAAAAAAACTTAAAAAAAAAAAGAATGCTGGAGGGGAAACATGAAGTTCAGGAGTGAGCCACGATTCCAAGAAGTGGAGGCAGTTCAGAGAGCAGAGGAGGTTGGGTGTGGTCACTTTCCGAAAGGAAAATGGAGACACTCAAGACAAGGGGAGCAGTGGAGTTTGGGTCAGGAAAAGGAAACCCAGAACAGAGGAGTGAAATGGGAGAAAATAGTTTTCCTGAGAGAGTCGCACCTTGGCCTGTGACCAGGGAAGGCAACAAGATAAAAGAAATAGCTCTGCCTGGTTTGTTCAGTTGGTTAGGACATTGTCCCATAGAACAAGATGGTTATGGGTTAGATCCTTGGTCAAGCACACACCTAGGTTGTAGGTTCAGTCCCCATTTGGGGCCCATATGGGAGACAACAGATCAATGCTTCTCTCTCACATCAATGTTTCTCTCTGTCTCTCTCTCTCAAAAAATCAAAACATATCCTTAGATGAGTATTACAACACAAAAGATAAAAGAAACAGTGGGCTGAGCTAACAACCAGGGTCTCCCCAAAACAAAGCCCAGTAGTCATCTCACAGCTAGGAAAAGCTCAGGCCTGTGTGATGGAGCAAAGCCAAGCTTGCACTTCTGTTCCTGGTGAGGGAATCCTGGCCCAGTTTGTAGGTCTGTGGTGATTGGCTTGTTCCCAAGACTCTTCTGTTGGAAACTGCAGCAGCCTCTAGGGAGACACCTGGGACACTCAGGTGTCTCCAGAAGGAGTGAGCCCATGCATGGTTCAAGGGCACCTTGTTCTCCTGGACTTACTTAGCTCTCACCTTGTGAGGTAAGTAGAATGACTTCCCACTCACAGAGGAGGGTTAGAGAGTTTGATAATTTGCTCTAGGCCCCTGACTAACAAATGATAGAAACAGGATTAAGTGTGCATTTGCTTTCTCCAAGTTCACCATCTGTCAAACGGTAGTTCTCAATGTCATAGGACTATCAATCCCTATTCACATCAAACCACACGGGGAGCTATATCGCCAGTGTAATGGTTATAATATTTTTGAAAATAATAAACTGATATCTTTTTATTCTAATTAACTCCCAAAGCATAGGTCCTGCTGACTCATATACTTGATTGATTGATTCTAGGGAGAGGGGAAGGGAGGACCTATGCTTTGGGAGAGATATCATCAATGTAAGAGAGAAATATCGATTGACTACCTCCTGCATATGCCCCAACCAGAACCAAACCTGCAACCAGGCATGTGCCCTGACCAGGAACCGAACCTGCAACCTCTCAGTTTGCAGGATGATGCTCAGCCAACAGAGCCACACTGGCTAGGACCTGAGATTAGGTTTTAAAGGATTGCAGCTCCTGGCTTGGTCATTCTCTCACTTGGATCTGGGGGAAACTGTGTCATGAGCAGCCCTATGGAAAAGCCCATCAGTGAGGACTGATGGCTCCTCCCAGCAGCCACATGAGTAAGCTTGTGGCTTACTCTAGCCCCAGTCAAGTCTTCAGAGACTATGGTCTTGGGCAACAGATTGAGTGCAAACTGCCCACTGAGCTAGATCTGGATTCCCGACCTTCGGATAGTGTCACATTATAAACATTGTTGTTTCAAGTTGCTAGGCTTTGGGGGTAATTTAGTGCATAGCAAGATTAGACTTGATAGCCAGATGCAGTAGACTCAGTCCATAGAACTATAACATGAGCCATGCCAATGGTAACTCAGGATATGGCATAAAAGAAGTTCATGCCAATCTAAAGAGAAAAGGGAAGCAGGAGCTCTTTGGGGAGGAGATGAGAAGATAAGAAAAGTAGAAGAAAAAGAAGCATTCAGATACTTGGGTCCCAGCTTTGCCTCCGCAGACACTGTAAGTGGTTGTGCAATTTGGTTGCTGCATGTGGTACCCAGCCCAAGGAGCACAATAGTAGTGAATATCCAGGCTTTGTTCCATTTGCCAAGCTTTGCAGCCTGGCCCAAGACTACATCTATCTGAGGGATGTCATTTTCTAATTTTCACAAAGGACCTATGTGGGTTAGCAGTCTCCCTGTCCACTTATGGATCAAAATAATGAGAAGAGGGGAGATGAAGACCATTAAATATGTTTAGAGGTTTTTCAGTACAAGGGTCCTTTTCTAACTTCTCTGAATACACATTGTGGCAATTTCAAGTCCCTTAGAGGAACCCAAGCTTTAACATAGCATGTCCAAACTGGTTAGAAATGGCTGTGGGACAAGCCCAGGTAGAGAGAAGATCAGAGAAGTGCTCCCAAAGATCTCCCGTGACTTCCATGTTGGAGCAGAAGGGATTCTGAAGTTCCCAGATGACCCCTGTTGGGGATGGCTGAGTAGAGAGCCAGGGGGCATGGGGTAAGAATGAACTTTCCCAAACATTTTGGCTCAGGCTGCAACCAGGGAATCTGCAGCCCCAGCAACAATCTAGGTCTTGGCTAACTCAAGACATTCAGCACAAGTTTCACAACCATAGTTTCAGTAGCAGATCCAGCAGAGCTTCCTGTAATAGGAGAGATAAGGGACATCATCCTGGAGGCTGCCAAGGACCTATTTTAACCCAACAGCTCTAGGAGAGCTCAAGTACCAGCAGTTCTTCTCCCAGCCCCACTTCCAGGACCATTAAGAGAAGACCTGGGTAGAGGCGGATACCCAGAAACACTGAATATTTACTCAAAATGCAGGAATTACCCAAAAGTCTCTTTTTCAAACTGACATGTTTATGTCTAATCCTAGCTGCTCATCGAGTAGACCAGAGAGGTATAGGAAATAGTTTATAGAGAGATAGTTTATAGAGAGATTTGTTAAAGCTTTGTTTTTGTACTTTCCAGTTTGTAATGGATTATATTTCCCCCGATTATGTAGTAATTATAGCAATTGCCTGATTCTTTTACCCCTAAAATTAAAAAAATGGAAACACTAAATGCAAATATACCATTCATTTGCCTTTAAAACAAATCCCCAATGCATTCAGTCACCTCAAGGCATATTATCTAATAGTAATCTGAGCAATAATATACATTCTATACTTCATATAACTTGACCATTGAGTACGATAGTTCTCTAGAAAAAAAATTATTGATTTTCAAAAAATGTGGAAAAGATCTCAACGATTAATAAATGTACTTAAGCTGGTAGAAATCAAATCTTTTAAAAAATATATTTTATTGATTATGCTATTACAATTGTCTCATTTTTTCCTCCCCTTTATTTCCCTTACCCTGAATCCCCCCGCCACCAGCATTACTCCCGTCCCCCTTAGTTCATGTCCATGGTTCATACATATATGTTCTTTGGCTTCTCCATTTCCTATACTATTCTTAATCTCTCCCTGTCTATTTTGTACCTACCATTTACGCTTCTTATTCCCTGTACCTTTTCCTCCATTCTCCACCCTCCCCTGCCTCACTGATAACCCTCCATGTGATCTCTATTTCTGTGAATCTATTCCTATTCTAGCTGTTTGCTTAGTTCATTTTTGGTTTTGTTTTTTTAGGTTCAGTTGTTGATAGTTATGAGTTTGTCGTCATTTCACTATTCATAGTTTTGATCTTCTTTTTCTTAGATAAGTCCCTTTAACATTTCATATAATAATGGCTTGGTGATGATGAACTCCTTTAACTTGACCCTATCTGGGAAGTCATTTATCTGCTCTTCAATTCAAAATGATTGCTTTGCTAGATAGAGTAATCTTGGATATAGGCTCTTGCCTTTCCTGACTTCAAATACTTCTTTCCAGCCCCTTCTTCCCTACAGGGTTTCTTTGGAGAAATCAGCTGAGAGTCTTATGGGAACTCCTTTGTAGGTAACTGTCTCCTTTTCTCTTGCTGCTTTGAAGATTCTGTCCTTATCTTTAATCTTGGGTAACTCAATTATGATGTGTCTTGGTGTGCGCTTCCTTGGCTCCAACTTCTTTGGGACTCTCTGAGCTTCCTGAACTTCTTGGAAGTCTATTTCCTTTGCCAGATTGGTGAAGTTCTCCTTCATTATTTGTTCAAATAAATTTTCAATTTCTTGTTCTTCCTTCTTCTGCCCCCCCATGACTCAGATGTTGGAACGTTTAAAGTTGTCCCAGAGATTTCTAAGCCTCTCCTCATTTTTAAAAAATTCTTGTTTCTTCATTCTGTTCTGGTTGAGTGTTTATTTCTTCCTTTGGCTCCAAACCATTGATGCGAGTCCCAGTTTCCCTCCCTTCACTGTTGGTTCTCTGTACATTTACCTTTGTTTCAATTTGCATAGCCTTCACTTTTTCCTCTATTTTGCGACCATACTCAACCATTTCTGTGAGCATCCTGATGACCAGTGTTTTGAACCCTGCACCTGATAGGTGATAGGTTGGCTATCTCTTTAACACTTAGTTCTATTTTTGGAGCTTAGATCTGTTCTTTCATTGGGCTATATTTTTTTTGTGTTGGCCTGCCTGTTATGTTGCAAGGGGCAGAGGTTTAGCAGTTCACCAGGGCAGGGCAACCCACTTCACTGCATTGTGGCACTGTATGTGGAGGAGGGGTCCAAGAGGGAACAATGCTGCTTGCTCAGCTCTTGGCCAGCTTTTAGTCACTTCCCTTGCTACCCAGAAGCAAATTGGGCCTTTGTGGTGCTGATACCCAGGTGGGTAGGTTTCTATATACTCTAGGACCCCATAGGTCCCTCCAATGAACTCTTCTCTGAGGCTGGGAGTTTCTTCCTCCACCACAACCCCCATGGATTTTTACAGCCAGAGGTTTTGAGGCTTTATTTCCCCATGCTGGAGCCCTGGGTTGCATGGTCTGCCTTGCTCTCCAGTTGTTCCTCCTGGTTTATCCACACGCAAATGTGGGACTGCCTGGTCCACTAGCCACTGTCTTGCCCACCCTGGTCCATCAGCCACCACTTCGCCAGTATGGTCCCCTAACTGCCACCTTGCCAAATGTCCCCTCTGCCCAGGCTGCTCATATCTTCCTCTCCTACTAGTCTGAATGAATGTTTCTTCTTTAACTCCTTGGTTGTCTTCCATACAGTTCAATTTTCCGGTAGTTCTGATTGTTTTTTTATTGTTAAATTTGTTGTTGTCCTTCTTTTGGTTGTGCGAGGAGGTCAAGTGTATCTACCTACACCTCCATCTTGGCTGGAAGTCCAGAAGTTGAATCTCTTAAGTGCACGCAACATTGTCTTCCTTTACATAGCAGAATGCAAAGAAGAAGGAGGGGGAGGAGAAAAATCCCACTTCTTAGCATTTTTTCTCATTTTAATTTTGCCTCCTCATTCCCCATCATGTATTTATTCTCCCAATTTATCTTAAAGCCCAGAAATAATCTTTTTCAAATTGAAGTCAACAGAATGTCAAGATTTTCAAGTTGTTCTCGGTGCTAACTCTTTAAAGAAGGGCAGTGGTATTATACAGCTAACGAAAAGTAAATGTGTGAATAGGTAGAGACTTAGAGAGACTATCAAAAGATGAGTGAAAAGTCCATCTTTCTACTAGACTTGGAGCCCCAGTTGTACCTGTCACCACTCCCTTTGGGCTCTTGTAGGAGTTCTTGAACTTCCTTGAATCTCAATTTTCTCACCCAGAGGATGAAAATTATAATGTTAGTGGCCAAAAAAAGGCACCTGGTGTCAGCCTCAGTTCAGCAATCTCGATACTTGACTTCAACTTGAAAGAATTCAGAGCCAAAGAACTCAAATTATAAGGGAAAGTTTATGTAGAAAGTCATAGAGGTAGAAGTCGATGTAGAAGAAATGGGGTCAGGAAACAAATTACAGCAAATGAAGGGCACATGGAGCTCAAGCGAGAGGTGAGGAGGGGAAGAGAGACGGGGGGTGCCATAGGGAAAGAAGGGGGAGGGGAAAGGCTCAGGTGTGCTCCACAGAGAGAGCTGCACTGGGTCCTCCAACCTGATGGCTTTTATTTGGGGTCTCAGGGGAGGATCTCAATAGAATAATTATCAGCTCTCCCAGTGTGTCTCCTCAGGGTTGTGGTCTCTACCGATTGGCCAGCACCAGGGCAAGGGGGACATTAGTCACTACAGCTGGTCCTGAGATCAGCCGTGGTGTCACTTTCCCTGGTTTTGCTGCTTTTCTGGGCTTGGAGCTGACACACGGCTCAGACCTGAAACATGGCTCAGACCTGGACACCATCTTCAGGAGTTAATGGTTAAGGGAGTGGTCATGCAAGGCTTGTAGGTTTTTATATTACTAACAACTGGGTCTCTGCACCCTGGTGACCCCCTGCACCTGGCCCATTGTTCCTGCTCGGCTCAAACCTATCTAACTGCCTGCTGTAATACAATAATATTAACACTACCTATGTCACCGAGTTGCTGGGAGAATTCAACGAGATAACATATATGAGGCTCCCATTATTTGAGGGTAATGTCCCAAACTACCACTGATATCACACAGAAGGTATTACAGTACTATGCAGCTCACATACAAAGCAAGAAATAATTCTTTTTGCCTTCTCCCCCACCCTCTACCAATGCAGCAAAACAAAAAAAAAACTGAAGCTTCAGAGAATTCAGTTGCTGAACCAGCAACCAAATGGTACGCAAATTAGCAACCAGCAGCTGTTCCCAGGGTGGACAAGTTGACAGTAAGGATCTTATGTCATCGGAAACAAATTCCTGCAGCAAACACAGACACCCCAGGACAGACCAGATAACAGGAGAGGATACAGGCCAGACCCATACTAGCCAAGGCTTATTAACAGTTCCTTAATGAGATGAAACTGAAGGGTGATAACAAAAGTTTTGTTACCAAATCCTATTACCTTTAGATCCTTGCTGCTCAGGATGGGATCCATGCACCAGCCACAACAGCAACACCAGAAAGCTTGGAAAGGCAGCATTTCAAACATACAGAACCAGAATCTGCATTTTAACGAGATCCCTGGATGAACCATCGTTTGCACGTTACAGTTTGGGAGGCACTGTTTTGGCGTTCATTGAACAGAGAAGCCTGTAAGATCAAGCATATGTAGTTCTCAACACACGTTCTGAGTGTTCATAAGATTTCTGATTTTAAAAGCCCTTTACGCATTGTTACACGTAGAAAGCTCATCCAAGTAACCTCTACCTGACTGTTACTGTCAAGATTCTGATACACAGATGAACAAAAACAAACAAGCAGAACCCTTCGGGGATTTATGTTTTAATCAATGCCTCTCTGCATCTGGGGTATGTCGTATGCCACGGGAGCACCTATGAAGCACCCTAGTAAGACTTCAGTATATGTATATTGAGCATTCGTTCATTCAACACTGGACGTGTACTCATATGTAGCTCTATTCTTAGAAAAATAACCAAACCTGGATTAAGTAATATTTTTAAATTAAACTACAACTCCCCATAAAAGTTAAGGTCTACATGTAATTGAAAGCTTTTACATTAAGGAAATTTAAAAAGTTTAGTCTTCTGCTTAAAAAACTGTTAACAAGAAATAAAATGTTAGGAAAAATATTAGAGATCATAAAATATGTATGTGAACTATAATTTCCCATAAGTTTACACGAACAGCCTGGGATCAGGAAAGGAAGAAAAATATACAAAGAAAGGAAGAAGCGGGGAGCCTTAAGGAAAGCAGGTGAAGAATGAGATGGCGAGAAATGAATGGGAGAGAGACGGAGGGAGGCAGACACAGGTACAACTTTGTGTGAGTTATTGGACAAGTTAGAGCTGCTTCTGTTACTGTTACACCTGCCATTCGGTTGAGTTTATGGTAAAAATCTGTATCACTTCAAATTTTGGCCCTTTCCCTGTTCTTATTAAATATCGTTGGCTCTAAAATTAAGGAGCTGTAACTGTCCTTTTGTGCTGAGAGATATTTAAGTACTACCTCTAATTGTAAGAGGAGGATTAATAAATTATCAACAAGGGTAATTTCTATAGTTCTAATATTTCTAAATATTCTGAATGTATTTAAATATTCACAATATTTATTGTGCTCTAAGAAAGCTACTATAAGGACCTTGCTATCTAACCATTAATCATCAAAGCAATGATATGATTAAACTGGATCTGCAACTACAATACCAATCTAGCAGTCATCTATTTTTTTTTTTAAAAGATATCCGAAAATAGAAGTGACATGTCAGTAAATTAATGTGAAGTTCACTGTTAAGGTATTCATCAAAAAGCAAAAATTTATTTCAATAGAGGACCTCATCAAGCTGTCTGAAATGAAGAATAGCTGGACCCAGTTGTTTTATTACCCTATGAGCATAAAAAAATTGTGCTTTTTTTCCACTTTTGAAGTAGAAAGTTTTATGGGCTAGAATCTTATCAAGGCTTCCCTTGCACCTAGGATGAAGTATCACACAGAAGCTACGTGTGTGAACTCACTCAGACCCAGCTTATGCTTCACGCATTGCAACAGTACTGTGCAAGGAAGCAAAGAGACCAACAAATTCATAAATATAGAGCAATTTGTGATTTCCCATACAAGTTTTTTTTTTAAATGCCAAGTCTCTTGTTTGCAACAAACCAAGAATTGAAATGTTGGTTGTCATGTTCGCTACCACACAGAAAACCCAGAGTGAAAGGAGTTCGCATTTTGAATCAACAGAGTGGGAATGTGACTCATCTTGCTGAAACTCCACACAGCAAAAATATTCAGTTGGTTGGGAATAGAAATAAAATATGCTGCAGGAAGCAGAAAACAGCTTTTAGGGAGATAGGTTGCTTTTTAAAAGATGAACCTGTAATTTCACAACAATAGCAGAACAGCTGAAGTGTTATTTCCTAGTACTTGTTATATCTTAGCTGTCACTGAAACAAAAGTAATGGAAAAGTTACATTTGTATTTATAAAGTGACTATAAATTATCTATTCACTACAAAACATTTTATCCCTTATCTATTTAGATACAATTATAGCCTTGCTGTCCAGCATTTTAGAAAACAGGATGTCAGTTAATAAAAATTCCAGTTAAGTAAGTATTCATTTGCCCTGAGCTAGTCTCTTTCTTATTTTGTCCCTTTATCCTTTCCTCCTAAATGGGACAAAAAATATGTGTTCCAGTAACCTAACTTTTATTTCCAAAAGTTAGCAGAAACAATAAATAACTCTCAAAGTTTCCACTGTTTTTGTAGCCCTCTGACATTGTAATTCAGTAAAAAGCTTTATATGATGTACTATTAGAATCTAGATAGATTAGTAAAATACTAATTTCTTACTGAAAAACAGAGTTTGGCTGTGATGACACTTTAAAAAATATAGTGTATACTCGTATATATATATTTTGTCCATGTGTACTATACATGTACATACTTTCTACGAGATTATAAACTCTGTGAGGGTAGTGAGTCTGCCTTGTTCACTTCTGTGTATGGAACATAACATAGTTCTAGAATAGAATAGAGTAAGCATGTGATACAAAAATTTACTCATTGACTAATCTTAATATTGAGTATCTACTCTGTTCCAGGCCCTATTTCTAGATCCTGGGGATAGATAATTGAAGAGCAGAGAAGAAGAAAACAAAAGAAGAAAGGAAAGTTTCTGTTCTCATGGTGTTTTATTCTAGCAGGGAATAACAAGCAAACAAGTAAGTACAACACATAGGATATACTTTGGGGGGGGGTGCATGCGGAGAAGCTCCATAAGGATGGAAAGTGATTAGTATGAGATGCTACTTCCAGCTACTGGGTGGTTGTAGTAGAAGCTGGGCCATCCAGATCCCCCTTCAGGATCAGGCCCTCATCCCCCAGCTGCCATGAGTGTTGGCTGCTGAGAGCTCACAGCTGGGCCTCTTTAGGAACTGCTTTTAGTAGGAGGAAGCTGCCTTACCCAAGGTTATGCCCTCTCTGGGGGCAGCCTGAATCTGGTTTGCCAGGTACACATCTCTCTTGCCTCAGCTGGGACAATACTGAGTGTCCATCCCTGCTCCAGAACTCCCAGTAGGATCAGCAGAGGCCACAGTTGTAACCGCATCAACAGTTCACCTTCTCCCTTCCATGCTTCTTCCTTCAGCCTCATCCACCACAGATGTTGGTCCCAAATATTCTCCCCCATGAATCTAATGGAAATCTCAGTCTCAGAGTGAGTGAGGAAAGAATGACATCTCAAGCAGAATTATCAAATAAGCACTTGATTCGGAAGTTCAGGGAAAAGTGGGACCAGGGATAGGAATTTGGGAGTTTTCAGAGTTAATTAAAGCTATAGTACCAGATAAAATTCACCCATGGAATTAAGTGTAAATAGAAGGGAAAAAAAGATGTTCAAGGGTGGATTTTGGAACCCTTCAACATCTGGAAATCAGGAGGGATGGAAAGAATCAGCAAAGAAAATTGAAAAGAAACAGCCGTTGTGGTAACAGAACTGTGGAATGGTGTCCTGGTAACCCAAAGAGTCAAGTGCTCCAAGGAGGAGGACTTTGTCAGCTGGGACAAACACTGTGAAGAGACTAAGTTGATGAAACTGGCTTGATGATTAGATTTGGCAATATAGAAGTCATTGATGACAAGAGTAGTCTCAGTGGAATGGTGGAAAAAGAATATAATTTACTGAATGAATATGGCATATCTTATGAGTCAAGATTTAGTGGATACCTGTTATTTCAATAAGCTATATCTGTACTTCTTCCATGTTTGAGAAAGGAGGTGATCTGGGTGTGTTCTCAGTTGCCTAAAATACCTGGCAGATGGTATATACTCAATGCATATTTTTTTGAATGAATGACTTACATGGTACCATTTTTGTAAGTACACAAACATCAGTGACTAATGATATAGAATTTTAAATATGAAGAAATGACCATCTTTCTTTCTAACTCAACTGTCTCTTTTTACAATCCAGCAAGCCATGGCCTAAGACAGGGGTCCTCAACCCCCGGCCATGCACTGGTCGAGGTCCATGGCCTGTTAGGAACTGGGCTGCACCACAGGAGGTGAGCTGTGAGCAAGTGGGCAGAGCTTCACCTGTATTTACAGCCACTCCCAATCGCTCCCATTACTGCCTGAGCTCTACCTTCTGTCAGATCAGCAGTGGTATGAGATTCGCATAGGAGCACGGACCCTACTGTGAACTGCACATGCAAAGGATCTAGGTTGCGTGCTCCTTATGAGAATCTAATGCCTGATGATCTGAGGTGGAGCTGAGGTGGTGATGCTAGTGCTAGGGAGCAGGTGCAAATGCAGATTATCATTAGCGGAGAGGTTTGAGTGCCCAGGGACCATAACAAATCAAGTGCTTCCAGACTTACATCAAAACTCATCAGTGAGTGACAAGTGACAATTAAGCTACATCTGGTGGCAGGCTATAAAGTCACCACTTCTCCCTCCCCCCCCCCCCGCCCTGCCCCAGTCCATAGAAAAATTGTCTTCCACAAAACTGGTCCCTGGTGCCAAAAAGGGTGGGGACTGCTGGCCTAGGAGATTGCCACATGGCTGAGTTGGGACCAGATTTCAAACCTCCAAAGTCGAGTTCTTCATTTTATCAGCTACAACATCTTGGCATAAAAAAGTTTGCTTTATGTAACTCTGTGACCCTAAAGTCACTTTCAGTTCAAAATAGAAAAAGAAAATCCCTCAATGAGATATCTTAATGCTTCTAAATAGATTAAATTGTATGAAAATCTCTGTTTAAAATTTTACTATTTAATTCTATATTTTCATTGTTAAAATATTAAGGAGTTTAGATTATCGGAAATAGAATAGCACAGAATTTAGGGTTTTATTCCCTTCACCCCAAGCAAAAAGTTTTCTTGATTCTTTTTAGTTAAGTCTTTAACAGAGCACTAAAACATAAACCTTAGCATTTGAACAAACTTTAAAGCTCTTTCATGTACATGGTGATTCTCTTGAAAGATGATTTTAGATGATGCAATTTGAACCAAAATAAGTTTACATTGGGCTAGTCTTGCACTAAAAAAGGATCTGGTTTATTTTTAAAGAATCTAAGTATTTAACATCAAAAATCAGACAGTAAAAAAATGCAGTATTGTGAAATTTTCTAATTTATTCTGTAGAGACAGAATTTGAATGTTGTACTCAGAAAAATACTACTTGTGAATAACATCACTCTATAAGCCTTTGGCAGGAACTTCAAAAACCAACCATCAACTACAGAAACATAGACACTAGATTAACAAAAGTTTAGTCAGGTGAGTTCCACTAGTCAATACTACTAATGCAGATGCCAAAATCAAAAGTATATTTTAGTTGTCTCATTGGCTAATATGTTATCTTTTTTTTTTTTTCCTGCGTTAGAGAGTCTAAGAGAAAACAGAATGTCAGTTGTGCTCAGCTGGTCATGGAGACAATGAGCAAGCATGAAGTAAGCCTGTTTATTTTGGGTCTACACAGGCCAAGTTAGAGAGAAAGAAAGCCATTATGTAGATCATTCAGCCTTCAAAACTTGCTATGGACCAAAAAACAGGGTTTTAGAAATGATTGGATATACTTCCATAAAGTTTATTTTAAATAATAAAAAAGTTCATTTACAACCACCAATGTAATAATAATAATTCATTTAGGCAAGAACGCAAAGTCCACTGTCTGAAAGGTAGTTGGCGAACAGGATATTCATCTGGCTTCAAGGAAGCATTTCACATATTACTTATTAAAATCAATGGAAAATGGTATTTTTATAACAGAAAGGTGCACAAATGCATTTAAACACATATAGATATGAATACAAATTAAAAAACACATTTCTGCAACTTGCTTTTCTTTTTTATTGAGGTATAATTGACATACCATTATATTAATTTCAGGTATATGAAATAATGATTCAATATTTGTATATATTGCAAAGTGATCACCACAGTAAATCTAGTTAACATATCACCATACTCAGTTATAAATTTTTTCTTATAATGAGAAATTTTAAGATCTACTCTCTTACCAACTCTCAAATATGCAGTACAGTATTATTATTAATTATAGTCTCCATGCTGTACACTACATTCCAAGGACTTACTTATTTTATAAATGGAAGTTTGTACCTTCTAACCACTTTCATTCATTTTGTCCACCCTCTAACCCTTTCTGCAATTTGCTTTTCTCAGGCAGTAATACCTACTAGAATTTTCACTTCAACTAGTATCCCTGTCTCTAATTTTCTATCTCTGATTCTTTTAATAACTGGAAAACATTCTGTGGTTGCAGACATAGCTATTGAACCAATTCCTCCATTGAGGTGAATTTACTTCCCATCTCCCTTCCCATGCCTCACCCCTGGCCATTTGCCCTCTACAGACACTGCTGTGAAGTAAGAATCCTTGTACAAATATCATATGTGGTGGTCCTTTATTTCAATGAAATTCACATCTAAGAGTGGGTCAAAAGTTTGTCTGTATCTTGTATTAATACACGTTACCAAATTGCTTTTCAAGTGGGCTAATGGTTCACAGTATTTCCACAAGACATAGCTGAGATTATTATTCTCCCTCAATTTTATTTCCACCAACAATGGGTATTATTGTTCTATAATTTTCCCACTTTCTTGAAGTAGAAAGTGATAGTTTTTTGGTGCTTTTATTTTCATCCTTTCATCATGCTTCATTTATGCATTTTAAATATATATACTTATTCATCATTTGTCATTCCTCTTGATATTCTTTGCCTATTTTTCTTCCAGGTTGATTGCATTTTATCAATGTTTAAGATTACCTTATATGGGACTTGTGGCCAAGATGGAGGCGTAGGTGGACACACTGTGCCTCCTCTCACAACCAAAATTAAGGACGACAAATATTTAGAAACAAGAAAACAACCAGAACTTATAGAAAATTGAACTGTACGGAAGTCTAACAACCATTCACCCAAACCGGTAAGAGAGGCGGAGTCACGGCAGGAAAAAGTGGAGGTGCGGACTCCAGAATACAGGCAGCAGCCGCTGGCAGTTCCCAGGTGCACAGGCGGCAGCTGGAGGACTCTGGGCCCACAGGCAGCAGCTGGCAGACCCCGGGCATGGGGTGGCAACTGTGCAGACCCAGTGAGGGCCACGCAAGGCGGCTGGCTGACCAGGTGGTCCCACATTCCTGAGCGCAGACAATCCAGGTGGAGGGGAAGCCTCGGAAGGGACTTGAATCCAGGAGAGAGCGGAGCAGGCACCATTGTTCCCTCTCAGAACCCGCCCCCACATACAGCGTCACAACTCAGCAACTCAGCTGCCCCGCACTGGGGAACACCTAAGGCTCCACCCCTCGCTACGTAATAGCCACGACCAGACCAAAACCAAAACAAACAAACAAACAAACAAACACACAGAAAATGGCTCAAACCGGAGAAAAAATGAAAACCCCAGAGTCAATTCCTCTAAGCCGTGAAGAGATGTCAAACCTATCAGATGCACAGTTCAAAGCCCTGGTGATCAGGATGCTCACAGAATTGGTTGATTTTGCTCACAAATTAGATGAAAAAAATGCAGGCTACAATACATGAAATGAAGGAAGACGCATGGGGAACCAATAGAGATGGGAGGAAAACTGGGACTCAAATCAATGGAGTGGACCAGAAGGAAGAAACAAACAACCAAACAGAAAACAAGGAAAAAACAAGAATTCAAAAAAATGAGGAGAGGTTCAGGAACTTCCAGGACATTGTTAAATGTCCCAACATCCAAATTATAGGGGTACCAGAAGGGGAAGAAGAAGAGAAACAAGTGGAAAACTTATTCGAACAAATAATAAAGGAGAACTTCCCCAATCTGGCAAAGGAAATAGACTTCCAGGAAGTCCAAGAAGCTCAGAGAGTCCCAAAGAAGTTGGATCCAAGGAGGAACACACCAAGGCACATCATCATTACATTAGCCAAGATTAAAATGAAGCAGAGAATTCTAGAAGCAGCAAGGGAGAAGGGGACAGTCACCTACAAAGGAGTTCCAATCAGACTGTCAGCTGATTTCTCCAAAGAGACCTTGCAGGCAAGAAGGGGCTGGAAAGAAGTATTTGAAGTCTTGAAAGGCAGGGATCTACATCCAAGATTGCTCTATCCAGCAAAGCTGTCATTTAGAATGGAAGGGAAGATAAAGTGCTTCTCAGATAAAGTCAGGTTAAAGGAGTTCATCATCACCAAGCCCTTTTTCTATGAAATATTAAAGGGACTTATCTAAGAAAAAGAAGATAAAAATATGACAGTGAAAAGACAGCAAACTCACAGCTATTAACAACCACACCTAAAAGAAAAGCAAACTAAGCAAACAGCTAGGATAGGAACAGAACCACAGAAATGAAGATCACGTGGAGGGTTAGCAACAGGGGAGTGGGAGGAGGAGAGAGGGGGGAAAAGTTACAGTGAATAAGTAGCATAGATGGTGGGTAGAAAATAGGGGGAGGGCAAGAATAGTGTGGGAAATGTAGAAGCTAAAGACCTTATGACACATGGACATGAACTAAAGGTGGGGAAAGTGGGTGGGAGAGGGTTTGCAGGGTGGAATGATGGGGGAGAAATGGGACAACTGTAATAGCATAATCAATAAAATATATTTTAAAAAAAAGATTACCTTATATGACCAGAAATATTCATGCTCTGTCATCTGCTGAAAATTTTCTTCACATGTCATTTTCTCAGTTGATCTTATATATGGTATCTTTAGCCATAAAGTTATCAAATTTTATATTTAAATATTCATATGTAAATGTAGAAATATACCTTAAAATTTCCCAACTTAGTTAAGTATGCCTCCCACACCCATAGAGGGAGAAAAATGCTTTACCTGTTTTCTTTATACAAGTTCTTTGCTTTCCTTGTCAAATTTATTTCTAAATTTTTTGTTTTAGCTTTTTTAGTAGTTTCATTGAGGTATAACATACATACCATAAAATATTGCAGGGTAAATGTACCATTCGATGTTTTTAGTGAATTTATATAATTATGCATCCATCACCACAAAATCCATTTTTAGAACATTTCCATAATACCAAAATATTTCCTCATGACCACTTAGTCCATTTCTTCTCCCATCTCAGCCTCTGGCAACCACTGATCTACATTCTGACTATAAATTAGCCTTTTTTGAAAATTCCATATAAATGGTATCATGTAATATGTGGTCTTTTGTTTCTAACTTTATTTTCCTAGCTTAATGTTTTCGTGGTTGTATTAGATTCCTGAAGCTCCCATAACAAACTACCACAAAGTAGGCAGCTTGAAACAACAGAAATTTATTGTCTCACAGTTCTGGAGGCCACGGTCCAAATTCAAGGAGTTAGCAGCACTGTATTCCCTCTGGAGGCTCTAAGGGAGAATCTTGCCTCCTACCCTCTTTCAGAATCTGTGACCATTGGCACTTCTTGGCATTCCTGACTTATGGCCATGCCATTACAATCTCTGCTTCAGTTTTCACACCACCGTCTTTTGTATGTGACTATCTTTTTCTTTTCTGTCTCACAGACCTCCTTCTTTCTCTTAAAAACATACTTGTGGACTTCCGGCCAAGATGGAGGCGTAGGTAGACACACTGTGCCTCCTCTTACAACCAAAATTAAGGACAACAAATATTTAGAAACAAGAAAACAACCAGAACTGATAGAAAATTGAACTGTACGGAAATCTAACAACCACTCATCCAGACTGGTAAGAGGGGCGGAGGCAGGAAAAAGTGGAGGTGCGGACCTGGGCATGCAGGCAGCAGCGGCCGACAGTTCCCAGGCATACAGGTGGCAGCTAGTGGACCCTGGGCACAGGGTGGTAACTGTGCAGACCCAGTGAGGCCATGCAAGGTGGCTGGCTGACCAGGTGGTCCCACATTCACACGCAGATAACCCAGGCAAAGGGGAAGCGGCAGAAGGGACTAGAATCCAAGAGAGAGCGGAGCAAGCGCCATTGTTCCCTCTCAGACCCCGCCCCCACATACAGCGTCACAACTCAGTGACTGGGCTACCTCGCACTGGGGACCACCTAAGGCTCCACCCTTCACTACATAACAGCCACGACCAGACCAAAAACAAAAACAAAACACCAAAAATGGCTCAAACCCTTCACTACATAACAGCCACGACCAGACCAAAAACAAAAACAAAACACCAAAAATGGCTCAAACCGGAGAACAAATGAAAGCCCAGAGCCAATTCCTCTAAGCCATGAAGAGATAGCCAACCTATCAGATGCACAGTTCAAAGCACTGGTCATCAAAATGCTCACAGAATTGGTTGATTTTGCTCACAAATTAGATGAAAAAAAATGCAGGCTACAATACGTGAAATGAAGGAAGATGCATGGGGAACCAATAGAGATGGGAGGAAAACTGGGACTCAAATCAATGGAGTAGACAAGAAGGAAGGAAGAAACAACCAAACATAACAGAAGGAAAAAACAAGAATTCAAAAAAATGAGGAGAGGCTTAGGAACCTCTGGGACATCTTTAAACATCCCAACATCCAAATTATAGGGGTCCCAGAAGAGGAAGAAGAAGAGCAACAAGTGGAAAACTTATCTCAACAAATAATGAAGGAGAACTTTCCCAATCTGACAAGGGAAATAGACTTCCAGGAAGTCCAGGAAGCTCAGAGAGTCCCAAAGAAGTTGGACCCAAGGAGGAACACACCAAGGCACATCATCATTACATTAGCCAAGATTAAAATGAAGCAGAGAATCCTAGAAGCAGCAAGAGATAAGGAGGCAGTTACCTACAAAGGAGTTCCCATCAGACTGTCGGCTGATTTCTCAAAAGAGACCTTCCAGGCAAGAAGGGGCTGGAAAGAAGTATTCCAAGTCTTGAAAGGCAGGGACCTACATCCAAGATTGCTCTATCCAGCAAAGCTGTCATTTAGAATGGAAGGGCAGATAAAGTGCTTCTCAGATAAGGTCAAGTTCAAGGAGTTCATCATCACCAAGCCCTTATTCTATGAAATGTTAAAGGGACTTATCTAAGAAAAAGAAGATAAAAAAAATGACAGTAAAAAGACAGCAAACTCAGAGATATTAACAACCATACCTAAAACAAAAGCAAACAACTAGAACAGGAACAGAACCGTAGAAATGGAGATCATATGGAGAGTTGGCAACAGGGGAGTACGAGGAGGAGAGAGGGGGAAAAGGTACAGAGAATGAGTAGCATAGACAGTGGGTAGAAAATAGGGGGAGGGCAAGAATAGTGTGAGAAATATAGAAGCTAAAGAACTTATGACACATGGACATGAACTAAGGGGGGGATGTGGGTGGGAGGGGGTGTGTGCAGAGTGGAGGGGAATGATGGGGGAGAAATGGACAACTGTAATAGCATAATCAATAAGATATATTAAAAAAAATACTTGCCATTGGATTTAAGGCCCCTCTACATAAACCAAGATAACTCTCTTCATCTCAAGATTTTTAACTGAATTACATCTGTAAAGACTCCTTTTCCAAATAAGGTAAAATTCACAGGTTGAAGAAATAAAGATGTGAACAATCTTTTGGGGGGCGCCATTCAATCCACTACTGAAGGTCATCCATGGTGTAGCACATATCAGTGTGTCATTTCTTTTTATTGTCAAATAACTTTCCAATGTATGGATATACCACATTTTTAACCCACTCTTTAAGTGACAGACAATTGCATTGTTCCTACTTTTTGGCTATGATGAGCAATGCTGCTATGAACATTCATGTGCAAATTTCAGTGTGGACATGTTTTCAATATGTATCTAGAAGTATAACTGGTGATATATATAGTTATTATACATTTAACCTGCTAAACTGTTTTTTAAAGTTTCTGTATCATTTTACATTCTCATGAATAATATATGTGTTTCAGTTGTTCCATATCTTCTTCAACATGTCATATTATCTGTCTTTTTTATTGTGGTCCTTTTAGTTGGTCTGAAGTGGTATCATATTGCTGTGGTTTTAATTTGCATCATTTTCTAGCTCTATCCACTTAGATAGCCTAGGAGCAATGAGGTTTCAATAAAATAAGCATGTTTCTCACACAGACCCTAGTTTCTAAGTACATTTCTTTTAAGGCAAACAAAACCTTCTTAGGAAAATGGCTGATTTAAGATCAAGGCAGGGAAAGTAAAAAAAAAAAGCCTGAGATCTTACTGTGATAGAAAGTAAGAACCTGATCAAAGAAAGAGGGTCCTACCAAAGGACATAAATATAAGCCTGTATGTACTTCCAGAGGCCAAAATACGGGACAATTTGATCATCAAATTAAATCATAATTATCATTTATTTATTAAATTATAATAAATAATAAAGGATTGTATTTATTTTATTGAATAAAAAAGGAACACTTTAGTACATACCAATATAAATAAATAAACAAGCAAACAAACAAATAAATTCAAAGAGAATGTTCTTCCTTACAGTAGAAATGTAGAAGAAATTATGGAATTGGAAATGCTCCATTTAACAACCATCACAGCAACAAATGATTTAGGCAAAAGCACTGCAAGAAACTAGTGAGTCAAAGTTGGATAAGGAACAGCATATCTACTAGTGTCTAAGTATTGTCCTACAAAATACTTATCAATTACAAGGAGAAAAAGGCAAAGTTAATAGTGGAAAACCTGGGCAATGCCAACTTACTCTAGTGAGCAGCCTACCAGGCATGGGCCAAATCAACATTGAGTCTGCCCAAGGGGATGCAACATCAGGCATTACTCTGTGAGGTTCCTGCCAAAAACATAATCTTTACGTATTTGTGAAGACACATCAAACAAGCCCAAAGTGGGGGAGTCCACAAAACAACTGGCCTATGATCTTTTGAAATGTTAAGGGTATGAGAGTCAAGGAAGGGCTGAGGATCTGTTCCCAATAGAAAGACAATGAAGACAGAGCTAGGAGCAACAATGTGATCCTGAGCGGATCCTTTTTCTGCAAAGGGCATTACAGGGAGAGTTGGCAAAACCTGAATACTGTCTTTGGGTGAAGAGTATGTGGGATGTCTTTGTACTGTTTCTGTGCTGTTCTGTGAGTTTGACATGATTTAAAATGAAAAAGAATAGAAATCGTGTTGTTAGAATTCCTTACTTGGTCAAATTATTATTTGATACTCTTTTTATTGGATTTGCTATTAAAATTCTTCTGACTTCATCAAATAAATTGGGGTGCTCTCTATTTTTCTAAGATCTGGGACAATTTAGATAATCTTGCAATTATTTACTTCAAAGGTTTGCTAGAATTCAGATAGGAAGACATTTGATCCCGTTGGCTTTTTAAATGCTAGATCTTAAATCACTTTAAAAACTCTTCTGTAGTAATTGGTTTTATTCAAGTTTCCTGTCTTTACTTGGTTTATTGTTATGTCATATTTTTTGCTCGGAAATTGTGCAGGTTTCAAATTTCAAATTTACTATAGAGTTGCACATAATGTTTTCTTTTCTTCTCTTTGGTATTTGCCTTTACATGCCTTTTCTCATTCACAATCTTACACAGTGTTTGTTCTTCCTGTATTCCTTAATTTCAATTAAAAATGTTTCCTCCTTTTCTATGTCATTCAAATAACCTGATTTTGAGTGCTTTATTCTTTGTACTACTTTTGTTTCTTATTTCTTTAATTTCAGATTTTACCTTTCTTAAGGTAAAAGAAGAAATTCTTCTTCCTAGTTCATTTTTACTTCTTTTGTTTTTTAAATATTTTTAAATTATGATAAAGTTTCTATATTTTAGCATCTTTATTCTTTTTTCTCTTAGAAAGTAGTATATATTGAATTTTTGCTGGGCGCACAGCAAGTATGATGGGTAGACAAAAAGATTGGACCTTATCTTTAAAGAGTGTGTGCAAGGGATTTCTTTTATCATATCCTTCACATTTTTAAAATGTATGTTATTGATTATGCTAGTACAGTTGTCCAATCTTTTTCCCCCTTTGTCCTTCTCTGCCCAGTACCCCCATTCCCTCTGGCAATGTCCCCCTCTTAGTTCACATCCATGAGTCATGCATATAAGTTCTTCGGCTACTCCATTTCCTATACTGTTCTTAACATCACCCTGTCTATTCTGTACCTACCAATTTGTATTCTGTATCTACCAATGCACCTTCACCCCATTCTCTCCCTTCCTCTTCCCAACTGATAATCCTCCAAATGATCACCATATCTATGATACTGTTTCTGTTCTGCTTGTTTGCTTAGTTTTTTTTTAGATTCAGTTGTTGATATTTGTGAATTTATTGCCATTTTAATGTTCATAGTTTTGGTATTCTTTTCTTAAATAAGTTCCTTTAACATTTCATATAATAATGGCTTGGTGATGATGAACTCCTTTAGCTTTACCTTGTCTGGGAAGCACTTTATCTGTCCTTCCATTCTAAATGATAGCTTTGCTGGATAAAATAATCTAGGTTGTAGGTCCTTGCTTTTCACCACTTTGAATACTTCTTGCCAGTCCCTTCTAGCCTATAAGGTTTCTTTCTAGAAATCAGCTGACAGTCTTATGGATACTCCTTTGTAGGTAACTATCTACTTTTCTCTTTCTGCTTTTAAGATTCTTTCTTTATCTTTAATCTTTGGCATTAAATTATGATGTGTCTTGGTGTGGTTCTCTTTGGATCCAACTTGTTTAGGACTCTGTTTCCTGGATATGTATGTCTATTTCCTTCACCAAATTAGGGAAGTTTTCTTTCATTATTTTTCCAAATAAGTTTTCAATTTCTTGCTCTTTCTCTTCTCCTTCTGGCACCCCTATGATTCAAATGTTGGTACATTTGAAGTTGCCCCACAGGCTCCTTACCCATTCCTCATTTTTTAAATTCTTTTTTCTTCTTGCTGTTCTGATTGAATTTTTTTTTCTTCCTTACATTACAAATCATTGATTTGAATCTCAGCTTCATCCACTCCACTGTTGAGTCTCTGTAAGTTTTTCTTTATTTCACTTAGTGTAACCTTCATTTCTGCCTGGGCCTTTTTTATCCTGTTGAAATACCCAATGAGTTCCTTGAGCATCCTCATAATCTGTGTTTTGAACTCTGCATCTGATAGATTGCTTATCTTCACTTTACTTAGTTCTTTTCTAGAGTTTTGTTCTGTTGTTTCATTTGGGCCATATTTCTTTGTCTCCTCATTTTGGCAGCCTCCCTGTGTTTGTTTCTACATATTAGGTGAAGCTGCTTTGACTCTCCTTTTTAGTAGCATATCCTAATATAGAAAAGCACACCATAAGTTAGATGGGGAGGAGCCTTACATAATCACCAGGGTGGGGCAGCCCCTGTAACTAAGTTGATGGGGTCTCAGATACTGTGTGGCTGCTCTCTGGCTCTCTGTGGAGGAGGGCTCAGAAAAAAGACATCGGCCGCTGCCTGGCCTCTGGACTTTTGTCTGGGAGGAAGCTGTCCCCTGGCACTCACCCTGATGTCAGACACTTCAGTTTCTCCCCATCTGCCACTGGTGCCCTTCAAACTGCTGCCTTGGTGCTGGAGCCAAGAGCAAGTGAGTGTGTGTAAGTCCTAAGTTCATTTATCCCTTTAAGAGGAGATGCTTGAGAATCCTGCAGTTTCTTCCACTGCCCCAACCCCCTCTGGTTTTTGTAGCCAGAAATTATGGGGACTTATCTTCCATGGCACTAAAACTCAGGGCTGGATGGTTTTATGTAGGGCCAGGATCCCTTGCTCCTGAGATGTCCTTTCTAATTTTTATCCACCACACATGGGTACTGGACTATCTGTTCCATGTCTCTGACCCTTCTACCTGTCTGAATGAATGTAAGTTCTTTAATTCCTTAGTTGTCGGACTTCCATACAGCTCAATTCTCTGACAATTCTGGGTGATAGTTATTTTATTTTAGTTGTAATTTCTGCTGTGGTTGTGTGAGTAGGTGAGCCATATTCAACGACACCTCCATCTTGACTAGACATGCCAGTCACTGCCACCCAGCTCAGGGACATTGATCCCCTGAGCAGCAACACCCACCTTCCAAGATATGTGCTTCTTGATTCCAATGTAGTTAGGTTTTTGTATTCTTTTCATTTATTTCTTGTCTTCTTACTGATTTTTTATCACATTTTTTCCATTACCATCTACACTCCTTATACCGTCGTCCACCTCCACCTACCTGTTCTTTAAGAAAAAACATATAAGTACTTTTTAGAAATCTACCATTAAGAAATATTTAAAAAAGTACATTCTGCATTTGAGGGACTTAAAGTTCTCTCTAAGTCTACATACAACTGATTTTCATTGTACACTGTAGGTACGTCCTGTAAAGTCCCAGCAAGTGCTGAATAGTTGCTCCGAGGTGAGACACAGGGTTAGGCTCCTGTGAGCCTCTGGTTACAGCATTACATCAACCAATCTGCACATAACCTTCCTGTATGTGTACTTCTGTTTAAAGACACCTTGCTTAATATATATTGATGATTAATTAACATTGCATTTACAGCCAACAGTACAACTCATGCTGAATAAAGTTTATCTACCATGCATAGTATCTCCAAAAGGCACATCACAGCCTTCTTGTGCTTAGCAATGTTAGACAGCACTTCGGTACTGTGCCTAGGAGCCATTAAAAAAAAAGAAATTAACAACAAAAGTCACAAAAATGTGAAAAATATGGCATTATATAGACTGTAAAAAGCACACTTGTTTATAAGATGAGAGCCAAAACAAGAAGAGGGAGTGTCACCTTGTTTGACCTCTGCTGGGAATGTGCCTGTTAGGCAGCTCAGAGTTTCAGTTTTGTACGTGTCTGTGAATGACTGCAAAAGTACTACAAATATTCATCTGGGGGTTAAAACATATTTTATGGAGTGACAACTCACAAATATGGAACCCACAAATAACAAGATGACTGTATCCATATAAAATAAGTGTCATAATTGTATTATTTAGTTTCTCTGTGTCTTTATCAGTCTGTCTACCATCCTGTATCTGTCTATGTGCCAGAACTCTGCAGTTCTGATGGTGAAGTCTTTTACTATAATATTGTATTCGACAATTGTATTTCTACTAATTCCTTAATTTGCTGAACGACTATGTTTTTTCATGCATACAAACACAGGACTGTCTTATTTTCTTCATAAAGGATGCCTTTCATTATTATACAGTGTTTCTCCTTTTTTCTGTTTATAACTTTAAGGCTTAAATTCTATGTTCTGCAATGTTAATATGACCATACTTGCTTTGAGACTTTACTCTCCTTTTATATTTTATCATTGTTACCTGCCCCTTCCCAGCTCTCATATGAACTCAGATATTTCCCTAGTATTCTTTGAAAAGAAGACACCAATGGAATTCTATTACTCCATTGCTCCTCTCCACCCATCATACACACACAGCTTGAAGAAGACTTCTATTACAATTTCTTCCTTGCTCTCCTTCCAAGTGACAAAGCCTTTAGAATGTTTTTGCTTGCCTCCTTCTCATGCTCCCACTCACCACAATCCTTTAGATTTGCTGAGGTGGTTTAGTTTTTTTAATTCCAGATTATTATTAGAAGTGTCCTTTTTGGTACACTTCTCTATTTCTAAGATCTTCACTTAATACTTATGTTACACATTCCCAGTCTATCATTGCCCACTTATTTTAAATTAAGTATCACAAGTTCATTGCTCACTATGGCTTTCTCTTTTCTTCAAGTCTCTGTTTTATGTTTTTTTTGTTAATTTTATTAACAAAATATTTTTCTAGTATTTTTTTCTCAGATGAGTAATGAGATGTATGACTTCTCAGAATCCTCACATATCTGCAGACATCTTTCTTGTACCCTAACAAGTGAAATATATTTGTAAGTCAAATATGTGTTCCATTGTCTTCTAGCTTCCAGTATTGCAAAAGACAATTTCAGTGACAGTCTAATCTTTTTCCTTTATAAATAATTTACAAACTTCTACACAGAAAGAATAAGATTTTTGCCCTGACCAGCATGGTTCAATTGGTTGGGTGCCATCCTACAAACCAAAAGATTACCAGTTCGATTCCCAGTTGGGGTGCTTGCAGAAGGCAACCATTGATGTTTCTCTCTCACATCACTGTTTCTCTCTTTCTCTCTCCCTTCTTTGTCCTCTTTCTATTTAATTTAATTTAAAAAAATAAGATTTTTCTCTTTATCTTTGGAATTCAATAATTTCACCAGGATGTGTCTAGCCATGTATACGTGTATATACACATATTGTAGACCAATAAGTAAATAGATAATGTGAAAGAGTATCTATATAAGTATTTATATACACATATGTCTTTTCTTATCATTTTTGCTTGAAACTTTATGTTCTTTCTTCAATCCAGGAAAATCTACCTCTGTTTGTGTTTTGCATTCTGTTTTTTTTAAACATGTGTTCTCTTACATGTGCATCATTTTCTCCCTCTGGAATTCCAGTTACGTGCATGCGAGTTTCCTGAAAACTCTCTTCCATCTCTCTCCTCATGACTTCTTCTTCTTCTTCTTCTTCTTCTTCTTATTATTATTAATATTATTACTATGAGATTTGGAATATTCCCTGCATCCAGTGTCCAAGCTACTAACTGGATTTCAACAGTAACAACTTTCTTCCCTAGTGAAATTTAAGTGTAAAAATAGTGCGTGGTTTGTTTTTTTTTAAGCCCAGAAAGTCTCTATTGTGTAGCTCTTGTGTCTCCTTAGGTACTTACATTATCTTTTCTGTCCAAGCTTAAGTTGTGTTCTCTGTCCTCCAGCCACTTTGACTCCTGGGGAGCCTGTTCTGAATGTTCAGCTTGTTCTTCTCTCTTTGGCTGCCTGGTCTTGAGTGATCTGTTCATCAGGGCTGAGCTCCAGCTGCTGGTATACGTCAAGCACTGACAGTTTATGAATGGTGGCCTGCCTGGAAGTCTCTGCCCTGAGGACCCACATGGTGACATCTGGCAGCCCGTCAGCGTCCTGTTAAGGCAGCAGGAGGAAGTCTGTCTCTGCCCCATCTTCTCATGCTCCCCCCAGGAAAGGACGGCTCAGTCTACTTGTCTAGTCCCTCCTGGGGGCCAGGAAGGACATGCAATCTCAGATAGGCTAAAGGCAATCGCTCATGCCTAACTTCATCCATTTTATCCTTTTGCTTATGTGTACTGTTATATTTTTCTACAATTTTATTTGTATATTTCTTGAAAGAATAATTTAATCCAAAATGCAATTGCCCTTTTCTTTCTATTTCTGAGCTCCTTTCTTCCTTAAGATAGGAAAAGACTATACTAGAATTCCTCAGTTATCAGTTTGTATTTAGTAAAATTAAGGAATGGAGAAAGGGTTCCTGCAAAAGGAGTTTATATTTGATATGAGGGGATACCACAATAATTACAAAATAATTAATGAAAGGACCTATTTTTAGAGGAAACATATGAAAGTGATCATTGCCATGTTCTCAAGTCTTGTTTTAAACACATGAATTAATATTTTAAGTTAGCTTTTGGGAATAAATAAAGCAAAGCTCTATTGTTTTGTGCTAGACTGTGGTCCTACCTGCAATTCTGTTGAGAGCATCAAGTTCTGTAACCTCTAAGAGGTACTTGGTCCTTACAGAAAACATGCTTTATTGTTTTATTGGTTTTTTTAACTTGAACTTTTTTTAATGAGGTGAAATTCATACCACATAAAGTTATTTTAAGGTGAACATTTCAGTGGCATTAAATACATTGCTTCTATCTAGTTCCAAACACTTTCATCACTCCCAAATAAAGCCCTGTATCCATTAAGCAGTTATTTCCTATTCTCTCCTTCCTCATCCCTTTGCAACAACCAATCTGCTTTCAGTCTCATAGATTTACCTATTCTCGGTACTTCATTTAAATAGAATCATTCAGTATGTGGCATTTGTGTCTGGTTTCTTTCACTTAGCATGTTTTTAAGATGCATCCATGTTGTAGCATGTGGCAATACTTCATTCCTTTTTATGGCTGAATGATACCTTCTTATATATAACTATCACAATTTGCTTATCCACAGATCCACTGCTGGACATTTGGATTGCTTTCACCTTTGGGCTATTTGGAAACAGTGCTGCTATAAAAATTTGTGTACAAATATTTGTTTAACTGTTTTCAATATATTTGGCTATCAAGAAGTGGAATTACTGGATCAAATGGCAATCCTATGTTTGACTTTTTGAGGAATTCTATTTGGTTTTCATTTTGCTTAACTAGTATATGGTACTTAACTTGAACTTCTGTTTATTTCCATTATGTCTCTGAATTAACAGTTAGTAGTACAGGATTATTAGGACAATAATTATACATATTCCTGACCATAGTTAAACTCATGGAGCATTTTCTTTCTCTTCATTTTCACTAAAACTGCCTAATAAAGAACCCAACAAACCCTGCTGTTTCAATGTATGTATTTGAAGCCAGATCTTCTGATATAGAACTGAGAAACTCGCTAATAATCAGCAAGGGGCTGACAAACTTAAAGCTACAAATTCCAACACTGTATTAATTATTAATTAATCTCAAGTAGGAGGATGGGGAGGGAAATAGACAGAATAAGAAAATATACGCAGTTTGCATAAAATGTTAAAATTTAACTCTTGAAGTTTAGATAGTACAAGTTTATCTCAAATCCACACTCTTTAAAATCAAAACATAAGCAGACGAACCTTCCAGAGCACAATTTTTCAGGAGAACACACTTTTAAAATGTTTTAAACCTTTTTCAATATTTCTGAGAAGTACACACACACATACACAAATACACATACATCCTGCGGTATCTTAAAAGAGGGTCAACAGTCATAAGACACTTTGGTTTAGTTTAGAGGTATTACTATTTTAAATTGCATTTCAATTTTCCTCTCTCTCTCTCTCTCTCGTGTGTGTGTGTGTGTCTGTCTGTCTGTCTGTCTCTCCCTTTTGCTTGTTTTGAATGACATGGAAAAAGACAAATCAAGAGTTGTAAGAGAGTCATAAGGAGTGCTTCAGGGGAAACTCAGGGGATATAACCACCTAATTATGAATTTCCTGAATGTGCAACTCGACCAGCAGCAACTGGACGTGATTAGTACAGTGAGCCTCATCACCAGCTGTTCTACAAAAACAAATCAGTGAGGGATTTCCAAGACACTTTTTCCTTTGGACCAGTTTTAAGTTTTAACAAAGCAGACAGTGCAGTGTTGCTCTTGTTTCATAGGTGACAGATTGTCTGAAAAGAAGTGAGAGTTTCCTCCCATGAAAGAATTAGTCTACAGAGCATATACTTCTTGAGGTGAAATGTGTTTGAATCTGTGTAGAAAAAAAAGTTGCAAATCTGTCTCCTTATATGTGGAACCAAAGCTGGAAGTGTGTGCTCTAGAGGCAACTGTAAAATCATATTTCATTCTGGCATATGGGCCAATGATTGTGTTGTATGAGTAATGCATATATGTAATCCATGCGGTAAACTTCGTGGACTGAGAAAAAAGTCAGTGTTATACACTGAGGCTTGGCAGGCAGGAACCATTTATTTCGAAAAATTTACATGGGCTAAAACAATGTGAAAAAAGGACTGTCCAGTTTGTCAGCTTGTGAACATAGCAAAAACCACAATACTTCCATCAGCACAAAGACTGGGTCGGGGGAGGATCTCATTTTGCTGTTTTTTAGTTTACATTTACAGAAGAATGATTCCTTTGGTATGATAAGGGAATTAATGCCTAACTTATACTATCATTTACCAAATCAAAAAGTCCAAATGTGTGTAGAACCAGAGATCCCAAAAAACTTTGACATTATAACACTACTGAGAAAGCCATTGTCATTGTCATTGTGTTCAGATCAATTTTTAGCTGCTTTTAGCAATGGACTCTTGAGTTCAATGTAATTAAATATCCTCACTAAATGAGCAGTAGTGTAGGCCTGCAGGATGTACAGTTTCATAGAAGAAAAAAATGATACATAAACTTGGATAACCTTATTAATCTTTGTGAATAGAATGATATCATATAGACATCAAAATGTTTGGAATCCAAAGACATTTAAAAGAAATGGAACCTTAGGTCATAAAGGGCCTCAGAAGTGACCTGGAGTATACAGGGGAAGAGAGCCCGGGCAATCGGTGAGTGAGTGGGAGTGGCACTCAGAAAAGGAATTATTTTTTGACATAGGTTTATAAATGTCTCACAAATGGACCTCAAATGTTTTGGCCTCATCTTTCACCATGTTCCCTCTAATGCCTTGTCATCGGTCTTATCTCCACGTCAACTTAATGGCTCTGACATTTTTGAGAGGGGAATTTTCATTTCCACCTATGAAGGATTAACTGCTACAAAAATTGCCTTCCCACCATAAACAACTAAAAAATCAGGCAAAATAGATGAAATAGCAATTTTCAGACATTAGACATCAGTTAGTGTAGAACTGGATCCCTGAGAGAATCCCTATGATTACCCCAGATTACTGCCTAGAGTAAGAAGTTTCTGAAACATGGGGAAAAAGAAGTCAGCGTCTTGTTGAGTTGAGGAAACCAGTTGGGTAGGCCAGGAAGCTATAATCTTAAAAGCAGAGAGAGAGAGATAGAGAGAGAGTGTGCTGTACAAAGAAAGAGGTCCAGAAATCTGCATAAGAATCCCTTTAAATTTTTGCTCAATATCAATCTGTGTATGAATAAGGTATAACCCCTTGTTGTTAGGCATGAAAATCTTGTGAGGAAAGACTAATGATAGAGACCCCGTAAAGTAAGCCAGTGAGCAATTCCCAGAAATTACATAGGACTGAAAAATATTTGAATTTCCTCCATCCAGAGTGGGGAAATCTGGTTGAATACTCAGCCATTTAACAGAGATCTGAGAAGATCTAAGAAGGGCCATGCCTTAGAACTGAGGCTAAATTAGCTCTAAAATTAAGCTATTCTAGAAGCTTTTTTAAAAAGCTTAAAAACAAGCCTCAATGTGATTTAAAAAAAAAAAAAAACACAACAAAACCCTAATCTGAAAGTAATCTATCTACCAAAAAAAAGTCTAACTTTCTTTAAAGGAATACAACAAAATGTAGCACTAAAGAAATAAAATTCATAATCTTCATTATCTAATTAAAAAAATCACCAGACATACAAAGAAATAAGAAAATGTGATCTGTAACCAGACAAAAAATTAGTAAAGGAAACAGATCCTGAAATAACAGAGATAGTAAAATTAACAGACATGTATTCTAAAATACCTATTATAAATATGCACTGTGTGCCCACAAAGATATGACAATACACACGTAAGGAAGATACAAATAGTTTCAGGACTTCTAAAGATAAAAATTTTAATATTTTAAATAAAATTTATACTAAAAAAGGAATCCTAAAGAAATGGAAATAAGGAAGAAATAATAATGAGACAAATAGAAAAATAATAACAAAATATTGATTTAAACCCCACTATATCAATAATTACATTAAAGATAAATGGTCCAGCCCTGACTGGTGTAGCTCAGTTGGTTGTGTGTTGTCCTGCAAAGGAAAAGGTCACCAGTTCGATTCCCAATTCCCAGACAGAGTACATGCCTGGATTGCAGCCTGATCCCCAGTCAGAGCATGTGTGAGAAGCAACCAGTAGGTGTTTTTCTCACACATTGATGTTTCTCTCCCTCTCTTTCTCCTCCCTTGCCCTCCATCTAAGAATAAATAAATAAAATCTTAAAAAAAATAAAATTAAAAAAAAAAAGATAAATGGTCCAAACACTACAAATAAAACAAAATTTAAAAAAAAAGCAAAAACGAACTGATTTTTTAATGTAATTTTTTTTAGACAGAGGGGAAGGGAGTGAGAAAGAGAGGGATAGAAATATCAGCTGGCTGTCTCTCCTATATGCTCAACCAGGGACCAAACCCTCGACCTAGACATGTACCCTGACCAGGAATCAAACTGGTACCCTTTTGCTCTGTGGGATGATGCCCAATGAACTGAGCCACACTGTCCAGGGGCCTAACTGATTTTTTTTTAAATGTGGTATATGTATGCCATAGAATATTACTTAGCTGTGCAAAAGATTAAAATTCTGGTACATGACACATACAATATGAATGAACCATGAAAACATTATGCTAAGTGAAAGAAGCAGACACAAAACAACAAATATTTTACTTATATGAGGCCCCTAGAATAGACAAATTCAAAGAAACAGAAAGTAGAATAGAGGTTACCGGGGGATGGGGGCTGGAGACGGTGAAGAGTTATTATTTAATAGGTACAGAGTTTCTGTTTGTAATAATTTTAAAATCATGGAAACAGTGGTTGTGGTTGCACACCAATGTGAATGGCACTGAAATGTACACTTAAAAATGGTTTAAGTGGTCCATTTTACATGATGTATATTTTACTACATAATTCCACGGGGTCAGTTATATTTTACCTTAAAAATATAAAAGTAAGACCCAAGTATATGATACCTGCAATAAACCCATTTTAAATGTAGAGACACAGATAAAGTCATATACCATGCAAACACTAACTGAAAGAGTTATAATGGCTCTATTGAGGAAAAATTTGAATTTAGAACAAGGGATAAAAAAAGAATACTTCATAATTATAATGATTTCAATTCATCAGGAAGATACAAAAAATTAAATATTCATGCACTTAAAAACAGCCTCAAATACATGAAGCAAAATTGATACAATAGAAGGGAAAACACATAAATCTACAATTATGTTTGAAGAGTTCAATACTCCTTTTTCAGCAATTGATAGAACAAGTAGACAGTAGTAATGATACTAACATTCTGTTTAACACTCCACCAAATGACAGTAGAAAGCACATTCTTTTCAAATGCCAGCGGAGCACTCATAAATATAGATCTTATTCTAGATCTTAAAAGAAGTCTCAATAAATTTAGAAGCATTGAAATCACAACAAAATTAAGTGGAAATGAATAAGAAAAATATCCCTGAAACTCCCCAAATATTCTGAAATTGAACAACACATTTTTAAATAACTCAAAAAAGAAATCACAAAAGAAATTAGAATACATTTTGAACTAAATAAAAATGAAAACACCACATATCAAAATTTATGACAGATAGCTAAAGCAGTATACAGAGGGAAATTTCTAGCTTAATGCTCAAATACATAATCTAAGTTTTTACTTTAAGAAACTAGAAAGAGAAGCAATTAAACCCAAAGTAAGCAGAAAAAAATCATGATAAAACTAAGAGCAGAAATCAATGAAATAGGACAAAGGAAGTCAATAACACCAAAAATATTTATTTTAAATTTTTAATAGAATTGATAAATTTCTAACCTGCTTGATGAGGAAGGAGGGAAGACATAAATTATCACTATCTGGAAGGAAAACAGGAACATCATTATAGATCCCTCAAAAAAGGAAAAGTAAGGGAGTATTAGAAACAACTTTATGTCAATAGATTTGACAACTTTAGGTAAAATGGGAAAATTCGTAGAAAAATACAAACTACCAAAAGTCATTCAAGAAGAAATAGATCTGTGTCTATTAAAGAAACTGAGTTTGTAATTCAAAACCTTCCCACAAAGATTCCAGATTAAAATGGCTTCACTGGTGAATTCTACTAAACATTTAAAGAAGAAATAAATATATTTAATAAAATTGTTTTTTTTTTTTAAGAATTTTTTTTTCCCTTTTAGATTTTTTTTTATTATTTATTTATCTTTAGAGGGGAAGGGAAGGAGAGAGGGAGAGAAACATCAATGTGCGGTTGCCTCTTGTATGTCCCCTGATGGGAACTGGCCTGGCAACCCAGGCATGTGCCCTGACTGGGAATCGAACCTCGATCCTTAGGTTTGCAGGCCCGCGCTCAATCCACTGAGCTACACCAGCCAGGGCTAATAAAATTGTTTTTATGAAGATAGTATATGCTGCTTAAAACCCAAGAATTATGAGAAAAGACTACATATCAATAGACAGAAAAACCTTTAACAGAATTTGGGTATATCAAATCCAGCAATATATAGAAACGGTACCATATTACATTCAAGGAATGTTTATCTCAGGAAAGTAAAGTTGGTTTATTGTGTTTTATTATTTTTAATTGAGATATAATTCACATACTATAAAATTCACCCATTTAGTGTACAGTGCAGTGGTATTTAGTAATTTAGTAAACATGCAACATAAACCCTGTGTCTATGGGCAGTCACTGCGCATTTCTATCACCACACAAAGTCTCATTTTCTTCATCCAGTCACCCACTCCTACCCCCAGACCCAGGCATCCACTAATATGATTTTTGTTACTAAGTCTAGATTACTCTTGCCTTTTCCAGAATATCATATAAACATAATACTACCTTTTATGTCTGACTTCTTTGTATAGCATGATGTTTTTGAGATTCAGCATTGTTATATGTAAACACAAAAAATCTGAAGTAGGAGATTTTGAAAAAGAAGAACAAAGTTGAGGAAATACACTACCTCTTTCAAGATTTACTATAAAGTTACATCACTCACAACTGTGGTGCTAGTGTCAGAACAGACATGAAGCCCTGATTGGTGTGGCTCAGTGGGTTGGGTGTTGTTCCGCAGACTGAAAGGTCGCCTGTTCAGTTACTGGTCAGGGCACATGCCTGGGCTGCAGGCCATGTCCCAGGTTGGGGGCATGTGAGAGGCAAGCAATTCATGTTTCTCTCTCATATCAATGCTTCTCTACCTCTTTTTCTCCCTCCCCTCTCTTCTCTCTAAAAATAAATAAAATCTTTAAAGTCTTCTTAAAAAAAAAAAAAAGACATAGAGATCAATAAGACAGCACAAAGAGCCCCAAAACAGACCTACGCATAAAGGATCATTTGATTTTTGACAAAGACATACCAAAGTAATTCAATAATGAAATAACTGCATCTTTAACTAATGATAATGGAACAATTGTATTTCCAGTTGCAAAAACATAAACTTTCACCTCCTTCATGAAGATTAAAAACTTCTCTTAAAAAGACACTGTTAGGACTTCAGGCCAAGATGGAGGCATAGATGAATATACCGTGCCTCCTCTCACAACCAAAATTAAGGACAACAAAAATTTGGAATCAAAAAAACAATCCGAACATATAGAAAATTGAATCATACGGAAGTCCAACAACAATTCACCCAGATCGGTAAGAGGGGCAGATTCGGCAGCCGGTGGAGAGGGGTCACAGCAGGAAAAAGCAGTGGCTAGTGGTTCCGGATGCACAGGCAGCGGCTGGCATACCCCAGGTGGTTAGCAGACCCGGGCGCGGGGAGGCAATGAGCAGACCAAGCAAGGCGCGCAAGGCAGCTGACTGCAGTCACACATTCGTGTGCAGATAAACCAGGCAAAAACGAGTAGCAAGACAGACTGCGCAACCCAGGGCCCCAGTGCTGGGAAATAAAGCCTAAAAGCACCAATTGAAAACACTTGTGGGGGTTGAGGTGCCGGGAGAGACTCTCAGTCTCAGAGAGGACACTGAAATCCAAGAGAGAGCGGAGCAAGCACCATTGTTCCCTCTCTGACCCCGTCCACACATACAGCATCACAATTCTGAAACTGGGTTGCCCCACCCTGGTGAACACCTAAGGCTCCACCCCTCGTATGTAACAGGCACGACCAGACCAAAAACAAAGAAAAAAGGAAAAAATGGCCCAAATGAAAGAACAAATCAAAGCACTGGAGCCAATACTTTTAAGTGACTGAGAGATAGCCAGCCTATCAGATGTACAGTTCAAAGCACTGGTGATCAGGATGCTCACAGAATTGGATGATTTTGGTCTCAAATTAGATGAAAAAATGAAGGCTACACTAAGTGAAATAAAGGAAAATGCACAGGGAACCAATAGTGATGGGAAGAAAACTGGAACTCAATTTAACGGTGTGGACCAGAAGGAAGGAAGAAAGAAACAACCAAATATAACAGAAGGAAGAAACAAGAATTTAAAAAAAATGAGGAGAGGCTTAGGAACCTCCAGGACATCTTTAAATATTCCAACATTCGAATTATAGGAGTGCCAGAAGGGGAAGAAGAAGAGCAATAAGTGGAAAACTTATTTAAACAAATAACAAAGGAGAACTTCCCCAATCTGGCAAAGGAAAGAGGCTACCAGGAAGTCCAGGAAGCTCAGAGAGTCCCAAAGAAGTTGGACCCGAGGAGGAACACACCAAGGCACATCATAGTTACATTAGCCAAGATTAAAATGAAGCAGAGAATTCTAGAAGCAGCAAGGGAAAAGGGGACAGTCACCTACAAAGGAGTCCCCATCAGACTGTCAGCTGATTTCTCAAAAGAGACCTTACAGGCAAGAAGGGGCTGAAAAGTATTCCAAGTCATGAAAGTCAAGGACCTACATTCAAGATTGCTGTATCCAGCAAAGTTTTCATTTAGAATGGAAGGGAAGATAAAGCGCTTCTCAGATAAGGTCAAGTTCAAAGAGTTCATCGTCACCAAGCCCTTATTATATGGAATGTTAAAGGGACTTATCTAAGAAAAAGAAGATAAAAAATATGACAGTATAAAGACAGCAAACTCACAGATATTAACAACCACATCTAAAACAAAAGCAAACTAAGCAAAGAACTAGAACAGGAACAGAAGCATGGAAATGGAGAGCACGTGGAGGGTTAGCAACAGGGGAGGAAGAGAGGGGGGAAGGTACAGAGAATAAGTAGCATAGACAGTAGATAGAAAATAGACAGGGGGAGGGCAAGAATAGCATGGAAAATGTAGAAGCTAAAGAACTTATGACACATGGACATGAACTAAAGCGGGGGAATGTGGGTAGGAGGGGGTGTGCAGGGTGGAGGGGAATGAAGGGGGGAAATGGGACAACTGTAATAGCATAATCAATAAAATATATTCTAAAAAAATCAAATTCAATAATTTGAAAATCAAATTAAGAAAATAAAATTCAAGCCATGGTTTCCATAAAATATTTGCAAAATATAATCCAGATAAAGGACTTCTAAACAGAAGATAGAATGTTACAATTAATAAAAGCTCATGAAAAATGGGCAAAAGATTTGAACAAACACTTCCCCAGAGAAGTTATATGAACAATAAATAAGTGCATGAAAAAACGCTCAACATCCAAAATCATTAGTCATTAAGGAAGTGCAAGTTAAAACCATGATGATATAATATACCATTGTATACCTATGAGAAGAGCTCCAATTCGAAGACTTACAATACTAAATGTTGGCATGGGTGTGGCACAACTGGGAATCTCATAGTGTGCTGGTAGAAATATAAGATAGCACACCCACCTTGACTGGCATGGCTCAGTTGGTTGAGTGTCATCCCTCAAAGCAAAAGGTTGCTGGTTAGATTCCCAATCAGGACATACGCTTGGGTTGTGGGCTAGGTCGCCAGTCAGCAACTGATTGGTGTTTCTCTCAAACATTAATGTTTCTCTCCCTTTCTTTCTCCCTCCCTTCCTCTCTCTCTACAAATAAATAAATAAAAATTTTAAAAATTTTTGGAGAAATAAGATAGCACACCCATTTTTCTCAAAGAGCTCGACAATTTCTTAACAGGTTGCATATGGAGCTCACTTTGGCAGCACATACCATGACGAAAATTGGAACGACACAGGGATTAGCATGGCCCCTGTGCAAGGATGACACACAGATTTCTGAAGCATTGTTTTTTTTTTTAAATAAGGTTGAATATACCCTGACCATTTAACCTAGCAACTTCACTAAGTCTTTGTCCAACAGAAATGAAAAAAAAAAAAAAGTGTCTCCAACAACATTTATACATAAATGGTAATAGTAGCTTCAAGATAATAAAAATCTGGACAAAAAGTCAAATGTTCATCAATAAATGAATGGATAAACAAATTTAATGTATCTAGTCAATAGACTACTACTGAGTGGTAAACAGAATGAACAATTGAAACATGCCATAACAGTGATGAATCTCAAAACCATCATGTCAGCAAAGAAGCCAGACATAAAAGGTAGTATTATTATGTTTATATGAAATTCTAGAAGCGGCAAGTATAATCTAGATTTAGTAACCAATATCACATTAGTGGATGCCTAGGTCTGGGGGTGGGAGTGGGTGGCTGGATGGAGAAAATGAAACTTTGTGGGGTGATAGAAATGTGCTGGATCTTGATTCATTATATGGGTGTACTCATTTGTCAAAATTCATGAACATGTACGTTTAAAATAGATGCTTTTTATTGTATGTAAACCTTAATATACCTTACTATACCTTAAGAAACCAACTATAAACCAACTGTAAACCAACTAAACTTTAAGAAAGTTGAATTTTGAAAGAATTGTATAAAAGGCAATCATTTTGGAGAATGTGTTTGAAGTTGTTCCCCTGTCCCCCTGCACCCTCCTTCTCAACCACTCTGTTCTCTTTCTCCCTGGATTTCTCCTCACCCACATCCCAGCTTCTGCTCTTGAGTCATAGCCTTCTTTCATTTGCCGGCTCTTCAAATATTTGGAGAGGTCTTCATCAATGCTTTCCTTCACCCACCCATCCCCACCAAAGTCTCCTCTCCTCCTGGTTAAACATTGCCAGTTCTTCAGCCATTCACATTTGATGTAGTTTCTCCCCTTGATAAAGCTGGGGTTGGAAAAACTGTGTGGCTTGTGCAGGGAGGCAATATCTGGAAGGTCATGAATTCCTCAAACATAGGGAGGGTATTCAAAGGGCTGTGCAACCGAAACAAAGCAAACAACAAAAAAAAAAGTAAGTGTTTACAGTGGAGAGGTGTACAGGGGTCCAAATCATGGAAGGCCACGTAAGCCATGGTTCTAGATTTTGTCGCTTCCTAGGCCTGTTTTAGGAGGGAAGTGATAGGATCTGCCCCAGGCCACTCTCCCTGCATTGGGCCCAAAACATTTCTTTCCATTAGTTTGCTCTGTTGCACACGCCAGGCTTCCACCATCTCACTAGCTCTGTCATCCATGACACAATTTCTATTTTCAAATTCCCTGCACTCTGTGAAGCACAGTGGCTTTCAACAGCTTTTACATTTTATCTCCTCTGGTCTCCTCTCTTACCCCATCCTCCTGGATATTATTTGATTTGAACACCTTATTTATCTTCTCTGTTTTCTTACCTGTAAAATGAATATAGCTATTGTAATAGTTTCAAAGTGTTGCTGGGAAGATTAAATATATTAATATATGTGAAATGCTTTGAATATTTCCTGGCATGTAGTAAGCACTCTTTAAGTATTTTCTGTTATTTACCCAAGGATAAAGGGAAACATCTTATAAGCTTCCAGACAGAAATGAATAAGTTTTCTGTGAAGGAGAGATGGGGGTAAGGAACTAGGCTGGCAGTGAGAGTCTACTCTGCAACATCAGAAGGTAGAAAGCAGTGGAATGCATCCTCAAATTTAAAACTCTACAACCAGTTGCTATATATTTCACTTGTCAGAAGAAAAGATATATCATATATGTAAAGTACATTTCCTGGAACATTGTCAGCACTCTGTAAGGATTTTCTGTTATTATTATTACATAGGGACATGATCTGAGACTTCTAATCTACCATCCTGGATTATAACTATCTTCTACTTGCATTCCACACACGCCATTTACACACTCCTCCTGGCACATTCTCCTCTTTGTTCTTGCCCACTTACACTTCAATTATTCCAGCCCCAGGGAGCCAGGAAGGGTCTCACATTCCATCTAAATTAATGAAGTATCTCTCCCATTTTGCCAGGTCTGTGTTAGATATCCACAGATTTCTATTAGGAAAGCAGAAAGAAAGAGGATATTTGCCCTACTCCAAATGTAAGAATCTGGAAAATATCAAAATCAGAAAAGATTTTGTCTGTTTCATGAGGAAGTCTCCTGGCTTTCACTTAATTTTTAAACTCCTAACTACATCAAAAAGGATCTCAGACAACTAGAAAGTTTGTTATTTTGTGATTTGAATTATTTTTCTAGTAGTTCCCCATTCATTGATTTGATTGGCATTATTTCTTTAAAAACCAAATTATTTCCTTATTGCTAAATTGGATATTGTTTATAAAAACAAAAATTTAAATTTTTTAAATTTAGGCTTTTTTTTTGAAGAGGAGAAAAAGATTAAAAAATCTATCTAAGGCACATTTGTCAAGAATTTTATGTCTGAATTTTTTAACCTAATAATTTATGGGAAAAGATATTTATGTTTTTGATTCATTTATGCTTGAATCATCAATTTGTTATTTTTTTAAAAAGCTATTTGCTGTTCCACTAGCATTTGAATCTTTTAAATCTTTTCAATGTCCCCTTTCCCCCTCATTCAAGACTTCTTGCTCTTTTTGTTGGTATTATCAATTAATTCTCTGCCTTCTACTTAACCCATATTTGTCCAATGGAGCAATCTCTGGAACAGGCCCACTCTTACCTCAGGGTCCTTGTACTAAGTCCTTCCTCTGTCTGGAATTCTCCTTGGATAACTTTGTGGTTAACTTCTTTGTTTCCTTTATCTAGAAGACATCTTTTCCATGAAGTCTACCCTGACCACCCTGTTTAAAATTACAAAAATGAAATTTAATCTGTGACAACACCCACAAGTAATTGTGTAAATTAGCACAAAAAAATGACTTAGCCAAGTAAAACTTAAAAAAAAAATGTTAGAGGAACCTTCAAATTCTTCTAGTCTTAATTTTGTATTTCACAGACAAGCCTAGAGACAGGATAAACGGCTTTCCTCAGATCACGCAACCAGTTAAATTCAGGAATAGTTTAACTGATAGATGGCTCACACGCCCCAACCCCTTTGTCCCCTGATCCTGCTTCTCTCACAACCTGGCTGTGAGGGAAGGGGTGGACAGCAATGGCTTGGTGGATAGCAATGTCATTCTTCCAGCTGCTCAGGCCAAAAACCTTAGAATCATTGTTATATCTTCCTTTCTTTTATGCCTCCATATCTAATCTGTCAACAATTCCTGTTTGCTCTACCTTTAACATTGATACAAAATCCTAACACTTTCTATCACCTCTACGTCTGCCACTGTCCAAGCTGCCATCATCTCACTCCTAGATTACTGCAATAGTCTCTGAATGCCTCCCTGCTTCTGCTCTTGTCCCTAATGGTCTATTCTCAACCAGTAGCCAGAGGGACCCCTTTAAACCTAAATCAAGTCATTTTATTTTTGCACTCTGTTCCAAATCCTATAATAGCTTCCCATTTCACTCAGGTAGTGCCCACGGAACTCTCCACCATTTGGTCTTCCATTTCCCCCAATCTTATTTTCTATTTCTTTAACTTTGTTTGCTGCACTCTAAATACAGTGATCTCCTTGCTATTCTTTGAACAAGCCAGGCATGTCCCCCACCTTATGGTCCTTCACTAGCTCTCTCCTCTGCCTGCAGTGTTCTTCCTCTTGATATCCTCATGGTTAACTTTACCTTCTTTGGTCAAAAAGAAGTCTCAGCCCCAGCTGGGTATCTCAGTTGGTTAAAGCATCATCCTGATATGCCAAGGCTGTGGGTTCTATTACTTGTCAGGGCACATGCAAGAAGCAACCAGTGAATGCATAATAAGTGGAACAACAAATCAATGTTTCTCTCTCTCTTTCTTTTTCTCGCTCTCCCTCCCTCTCAAAATCAATAATAAGAAAAAGAAATCTTCTCAAAGAGTCTATATCAACCTTATAGAAAATTGCAAACTGTCCTTTTATACCCCAGTAACACCTGATCTTTTTCGCCCTATTCTATATTTCTTTTTCTTTTGGAATGTGTCACCTTCTGTATAGTATATCACTTACTTATTCATTATGCTTATCATTGATTGTCTGTCTTCTCCCTATTATAAAGTTAGCTTCACAAGGACAAGGATCTTGTCTGTTTTATCATTGTTTCCCCAGTGCCTAGAATGGTGCCTGGCACAAAGTAAGCATTCAATAAATATTTATTGCAAGAAAAAAAGAGGTGGGGAGACAGAGAGAGAGAACATGTGCACAGGGCTCCTGTTCCCTGGACTTACGGCCACTGGGGTACCTTATGTTGCCTACACCAAATAGACGAAACTAACTTCACTGAAAAAAAATGTTAAGTTGAAAACAAAGTAGACCTTAGGCAAAACCAGGAGCAAGTTTTAGGCAGAACCAATACTCGTTCTTCATGTCCCCTTTTCTATGGCTCTTCTTTATCAGGCAAAGCTTCAACTTTGTATCACTTACTCCATTCAGATTTTTTCTGGTGTAGCTCTTCATTTACCTTAAGTCATATAAATATTCCGTGATATTTTTTTCTCCCTTAATGTGTTACATTTCTGTAGGTTATTTACATTTTAAGAGAAAATAGCAAAAAGAGGGCCACACTTAGCCAGAAGCAGTGAGTCTTTATTTTTAAAATTCAGGTAGTATGATATGTGGATGATGGGGGAAGTCTCAATTGTCCAAAATAAATATCTGTTTACTCTAGGTAAGATGAGCCTATTAGTATAGATTTGCCAAACTACTTTTTAAGTTAAACTGAAGACAAAATACAAAATAAAGATGACTTATGAGCCAAGACATGGCAAGACTAATGATCTGGTTTAGAATGATATAATTGGTAAAATATTCATGAGCCCTGGAAGGGTGGCTCAGTTGGTTGGAGCATTGTCCTGTGCACCAAATTTTGTGGGTTTGATTTCTGGTCAGGGCACATACCTAGGTTGCACATTCAATTCCCTGTCAGTACACATACAGGAGGCATCTGGCCAATGTTTCTTTCTCACATCCATGTTTCTCTCTCTCTCTCCCTTCCTCTCTCTCTAAAATCAATAAACATATCCTTTGGTGATGATTTAAAAAAGTTAATCCCCTATCCTCAGTGGACAAACACACTCCCACAGTTAGGCAGGCTCCACCATCGCCTGGTACAAGTCTGAAGACGCATCTGAGCTAATGGCCTGGAGCTACACCGCTCACTAGTTGGTGGGAAATCACAGCATTAAAAGGTCCCCCAGCCTGACTCCCTTTTCACTCTTTGGATCATGATCTGAGCACTGTTGTAAAAATAACGAACACACTGGCTTTCCTTTCACACTGCTTCTACCGAGAAGTTTCATTGAAGAGTGCCTCTTGGGGGGAAGGTTTTTAAGGGTGACCCCCGCGGCTAAGGCTGTTGTGCTTGAACCTCTCTTGACCTCTGGGAAGCCTTGATTGGGAGTCAGAAACCATTTATTTCCATGAAGTGCTGAGAGGAGACTCTGATTGCAGTAAATTGAGGATGAGGAATGATTGCGATCCGAGAAACTGTGGCTCTGGTGCACATTCTTTGGTCTAAAAGCAAAATATGTTCTCTTTAGAAAAAGAAAAAATTATCAGGAAAAAAATTTAGCTTGGCTTTCTACATGGAAAATGTTCCTGTATTATAACAATAAAAGATTTACTGCATTTTTTTTTAAAACATTCTATCATGCGCACTTCATGCTTTTCCTTTGCTTATCTATTACTGGAATGATCTCCCATCCTCCCTACTTACCTAATGTCCGTTGATACCAAACATCCATTCCTCTGCTTCTGGGAATATTTCCTCAAATTTCTTGTGAGAAGCTTCCTCCCCTTTTGTTTGCCACTGGTTTTGGTGGGATAGACTTCACTCCAGAGGGGAGCCCAGATTGGTTCCCCTTTGCCCAGGTCCCCACGATGGGTTTGAGGATTGACATATGACCTAATCAGAGCCAGTGAAGTGCTTGTGTACATATACTAGGATTAATATTAAAAAAGTATAGGGGACTCATACAACTCAATAGCAAAAAACTCCAATCAATCTGATTTTAAAAATGGGCAGAGGAACTGAATAGATATTTTCCTAAAGAATACACACAGGTACAGATGGGCAACAGGTATAGGAAAAGGTGCTCAACATCACTAATCATCAGGGAAATGCAAATCAAAACCATAATAACATATCATCTAACACCTGTTAGAATGGCTATTATCAAAACAAACAACAACAACAACAAAACAAGAGTTAAGTGTTGTCAAAGATATGAAGAAAAGGGAACTCTTAGTGGGAATGTACATTGGTACAGTCACTATGGAAAACAGTACTGAGGTTCCTAAAAAATTAAAAATAGAACTACCCTGTGACCCAGCAATCCCACTTGTGAGTGTATATCCAAAGGAAATAAAATCAGGTTCTTGGAGACATACTTGTACTTCTGTGTTCATTGTAGCATTATTCACAGAAGCCAACACCTGGAAAAAACCTAAGTGGCTGTCAACAGATGAATGGACAAAGAAATGCTTCGCATACATACTCACAATGGAATATTATTCAGCCATGGAAAAGAAGGAAATTCGGCTATTGTCAACAATGTAAATCAACCTTAAGTGAAATAAGTCAGATAGAGAAAGACACATATTGTGTGATATCACTTATATATGGAAACTAAAAAAGCAAAACTCATGGAACCAGAATGTATGATTCAGAGACCATGAGATATTGGGAGCCAGGGACCCTGTCCTTGATGATTTATATAATATGGTTTGTTCTGAGAGAGGGAGAAGTGAGTCCATCTGCAGGTGGTGCTGGCCTTATGAGGTGGCCGGAGTGGGCTCTTTACAGTTCTTCCAAGGTTCTTCCAACAGCAGGAGGCTCAGCACAAACGAAGGTGTCGTAGTAGCAATTCTGTTGGAGTTAGCAAGTTACTGAAACAACCTGAAAAAAGGTGCTCATGAACTTTAGAAAGAACTGGGAAGAATACCAGGGGAATGAGAAGTCCTACAGTCATGTTGGCTGCCACAGTCAGAAAAGGGGTGTTGATTAATGTTAATGTGATCAGAATTTAACCCCCTGGCTAGTGAGATTACATGTGAAATACCAAAGAATATGCTTTCAGGAACTAAAAGAAACACTGTGGTATCTACACAAAAGATAAAAATCAATTTCAAGTGTAATACTGGATCCTATACAAGCTGAATAGGCCCAGTGGCCTCTGTAGTAAGTTTACTCTGTTTTCAATTCGTTATTTTCTGGTCAAATCTAGGAATCTTTTCTTAACTAAAATGGTTTGTATCTGAAGTATGTAGCTGGAGCTCAAGATATTTCTTTGCTTTATTTCTCTGTGAGGATCACACACGCACACACACACACACGGAAAAAATTGAATTTATTTTAGAAAGACAGTATTTAGCACACGTGTTGTGAAGAGACCCAGGTATAATACAGAGGTCTTGACCTCATAGAAAGAAAATGTCCATAGGATTATATCAGGTATGAGAGTTGGCAAGAGTGCTAACCATGGCTATCTAGAAAGTGAGACCCAATTTGCTCTTTTATGGTTGGGTGGTTCAGGGCAAGTCTGTGTGATGGACAGATTTATAATTTTTAAAATAACTTTGTCTTAAATTTGCCTTCAATTGGAGAAAAACTACTAGTGGTAGTCCTTGGCCTTGTCTTGTTTCATGTTTTTATCAGTGAATTGGATGGCAATATGGAAAGCATACTTGTCATACTTATCAATGTCATAAAGCTGGGAAGGGCTGTTTGATGATAGATTCAATGTCCAGAAAGTTCTAGGTAGGCTGAAATGTAAGAAGGAAACTTACAAATACAATTTAACAAAATTAAATATTCAACCAGTTAACATGGAAGTCAGTTAAGACAAAATCAAGTGCATTCCTAATATATGCCCAGCGTAACAACTTTTCGTAGAAGATGCATGAGTTAACAGGATGAGGAGACTGCTAAAAAATTAGTCCAATATTAAACTGTAATGATATGAGCCTTATGCCCAAATATAAGCAGGAAAGGGTACTACTCTGTGGTTGTGTTCTGATCATGTCTGAAATATTATTGAACAAGTAGGCCTCCAAAGGTGGTGGAAGGAAACAATGGAGAGAGATCTGGAAGACATATGAATAGATATAGAGTTCAACATGTTAGACTTTTTCCAGGGAAAGAGAATCTTTAGGGAGCATCTGAGGGGTCTGGTCAATTAACTGGAAGGGAAGCCATGTGGGAAGTGTCTGTTATTTTGTCTGCCTCTAGAGGGCAGAAACAGGACCAGTGGGGTTAAGATGCAAGGAGGTGGGTTTCAGAAGACTTGGTTTAAGACTTAGAGTTGTTGACAACAGGCTGTCTTAGCAAGAAGCATTTTTTGCCTTTTCCTGGTGGTGTTCACACTGGGGCTGGGTGCTTAGCTGTCATGGACACGGGAACAAAGACTCTGTTCTGGAAGGGAGAGCAGGTTGAAATTCTTTAGTTCCCTATCATGCCTGTGATTTTATGAGTCCCGACAGTCATTCACTTTCTTCCTGAATAGTTCTGATAACTGTGGGGCAGATATTCTTGTTTAAAATGACTTAAAAATATACATATTGAGCTTCAATTTGCCCTTGTCTTGCTTTAAACAATGGAAAAGGTGAAATACAGCTTTGACTGGTTAAATTGCTCTGGAGAAACTGAAGTTGCAGTGTTGCTCTTAGATTGTGTTATTGAGTTAGGAGGCCATCCTTTTTTAGTTAGTACCGCAGTAAATTCTGAACACTCTTCAAAACAGGATTAATTGTCTTTTTTGTCAATGTTCATTTTGAAGGCCATATCAGATCTGGCTCAGGACTTTGAAACAAAAAGTAGATGCAAAGAGTTAATGCCCTCTATCTAAGGTCAAGATTGGGTTTCAAGATTAGAGGCAAGACTGAGCCTGCCTGTGAGGATCTAATAACTCCAGCTATAGGCAGAGGAAGAATATTGAGACTGAGAACCTAGCTGGGTCTACTACATGTTACACATTACTGGCCACAGTGATCTTTGACAAAGAAATTTAAATTAAAAAAAAATTTAGACTTATAGAAGTGTTTAGGAGTTTAACGGTTTGAGACCTTTTCAATGACAGTTTCAATGCTCACGTTTTCCAGCATGTTAAAGTTGCATTTTTCTTGTTGTTGTAATGCAAGTTATTTGAGATCCAGAAGTATGACTTCAAATCTTTCTTATATGACTCAGCCTACATTGCTGGGGCGATGTAAGGGGTTAGATGTCTATATATTTTCTTATAGGCCTTAACTTTCAGATACCTTTATTTGGATATTATTATTTTTTATTTGAGTAAATCCCAAGTTGCTTTTGGAGCAAAGCATATGGCTATGACTGTGCTTCCATGATTTGGGACCTAGGGTGGCAGGTGACTTGGGGCATCAACCCCGGGTAATAATACTCATTGCCTTGGGTTGAGGCCCCTCTTCCCATTTCCAGACCCATCACTCGAGTCTAAGTCTTCATCTTTCCCAAGGAGTTTCAGAGAGCATGACTCTGACACAAGTCTTATTCTACATCTGGCTCCTAGAATAATCAACCTTGAAATCTATTTAAACAATTATCTGATACCTCAGTAATACCTACACCACTCCCCACCCCAATAGTGTTTTCTCATTGTATTATCCACCATCCTCTAGGAAAAACAGCTTTATTCCTTCATCCATGCATTCATTTACTCAAGAAGGAACCAATGTTCATTTATGGAGAATCAGGCGCAGGAGGTTTTTAATCTTCACAACAACCTTAGTAAAAGGCAATTTTGGCATTTAATAAATAGGAACACCCAGGCTCAGAAAACTCAGATGCCCAACATCATGGGCTTTTGTCTGATTACAATTTCCATGCTCTTTCTCCTATACCATACTTCTCATTTTGCAAACGTCTATATTGGGTTTCTATTCTGTGCCAAAGCTGGTGTTAAGTGTTAGGATAAGAAGACAAATAAAACACTGGGATCATGTATATGAAATTTAAATATTTCAATTTTAAGGCATTTTGTATACATTGATTTTTCTTAATTAGAACAAATTCAGTCTAGGGAAGAAATAGGCAGATACTATTTTGTCTTCTGAATTTTTCCTATCTACTTTTACCTTCTTTGCTGAGCCTGTCATTCGACACTTGAATTTAACCTTCCACTCTTTGAAGTTTGCCCATTTTAACTTGTCATTCAGATTCTTCCACATACTTTAGAATTAATTTATTCAATAAATGTCCATATTGGTGTACTAAATTCAAAGCGCAATGCTACACTGATGCAAGAGTTACAAAAATGGACAAGATCCAGTCAAATGGAAGAGATAAAAACTTCAGAACATGCGAGAAAAACTAAGAAGAATTATGGAGTTGTCAGGAAGAACTATAACACTGTGCTGAGGAAGGGAATGATTTTAGTTGAAGCTCAAAGATGAGTAAATAATCCTAAAATATGGTAGGGGAAGGAATATACTCCTGACAGAGTGAAACGCTGTACAAAGGGACAGAGGTGAGCTTGGAAGTCATGCCGACTCAGCCTGGTGGGCATGGCTCAGGAATTGGGGGATCACTGCTTTTTATTCTTTCCCATGCAAGACTATGACCTAAAATTGAAACCATGTTTTAGAAAGATGGCTTCAAGAGCCCCTTTGGGTACATTTGGGAAAAGAAGCCACTTAGAAGGGAGAACGCCATTTACCTGGATTCCCCATTTTCCCTCACAACTCCAAAAAAGGATTTGCAAATTCCCCAAGGAGAGGAACTATTTCTCAATATTCTTTTATGTTCTTGGGCTTTAAAACAGTATGATGTATAATAATTCCATCTGCTAAATGGTGGTTATTATTTTTTAGGTCAATGAAAGTAATACATTACCTCTGGTAACTACTGAATACTGCTTTGTAGCCTAATAGTTGAGGCTGAATGTAATTTGTTCAGAATACCTGGGAAGCTAAAGACAGAAGGGACTTCTTTTGGACAACTTCTACTCTTGTGTGCTGGAAAATGTGAGGGGTGGAATGCGATGCAGTTGGTTAACATTTTGAGATTGTACAATAGGATACGTTACATTTGATTTAATAAATATAAACTCAATACTTTTCTAATGAGCCCTACTGTGTGTGGCCTATGCATTATGCCGTTTGACAGATGCAGAAATACATATATGAGTACAGAACAGTTTCTGTCCTTGTGAGAGCACAATGGTTAATGAAAAGGGGAAATGGACATTTTAACTTTGATACAATAAAATCTGTTCACGCTCTTTTAGCCTGTGAAAAAAATGCTGTGGGAAACAGAAGGGAGTGACAAAATAGCTTACAAGATTGTTGTGGGGGATTACAAAAAAGTTAATAGATGTGTACATAACGAAGTGTAATAGAGTCTTCGCTCTAATTATTCCTCAGCAAACACTGCATTTATATTGGTATTCGGTGACCATTTTCAGAACGTGCAGCCCTTGCCTTATAGGAGTTCCTATTTCTAAGCCTTAGCCTTTAGTCTGGCTGAATCCAAATAAGCTTTTGGATAGTGATGCAGGCCTAGGGGTAAAGGAGGCTCCCACAGCTCCAGCGACTGTGAGATTGTAGCTGCGGTTATACTCGGTTGTTTACGGTTGTGGGCGGGTCCCAAATCCCCATGTGGTCCCGACATCATTGACATGGCGGAATCCCCCATCACGCCCTCCTGGTAGCTATTTGAGCGGCGGCGGCCGGAGGAGGAGGAGGCGGAGGCGGAGGAGGAGAGCAGCGGCGGCGGCGGCGACGGCTGCGAAGCGGACGGCAGGGAGCCTCTGGCTTGCCGGTTGGGAAGGCGTGGCGACCCGGTGTGTGGCGCGCCCGGAGCCCCGCTTTTCAGCCCTAGGGAAGGTAAGGCGTGCAGAAGCCGGAGACTGGAGGGGACCCGGACCTAGCGCTTCGGCCGCCGGGTCCCGGCGCGCTGGAAAGCCCCGGCAGGACGCAGTGTCTTCCAAAGTGCATTCTTGTCCCGAAGCGCTCCGGGCGTGCCGGGCTTCCCGGGGAAAACTTGGCGCCACAGTGCAGGGGCGCCCGGCGCTCGCCGGAGTATCCTGGTAACACGGGGCCCGGTAGAGGGTCGGCCTCCGATTCGGGGCCGCGTCTGGCTGGGCTCCGGTGCCCGTCCGGTCCCTTTAGCTTGCCAGGGCTTGAAGGAGGGGAAAAAAACGGGTAGATTTTTCTTGATGGAAAAAAAAAATCTGGGCAATGGCTCCCGGTCTCTCTCTCCCCCCCACCCTCGCCCTTCCCAACCTTCCCAGTAGATTTTGTCCTAGGAATCCGCTCCCCCTCCCGGAATCTCCACGGCAGGAACGCGGCCCGGGAGGGGGAGGGCGGGTGGGGAGGCCGAGGAATCTTCGACGTGTCACTTTCTGAGGCTGTAGATTTCCATATGGTGGAGGCAAGAGGGCGGGCGTGCGAACTGGGGTGAAAGTTGGGGCCCGCCTCTCTGCGCCGGGCGGGGGCAGCCAGGGATCTGGGACCCGCGGATGCGCACGGGGAGGGTCCCGAGCCCGCGCTGGCCCCCGCCCCGGGCCCGGCCTCTCTGGGACACTCCCCGCCTCGCCGCTGGCCACCTCCGGGCGCGCCACGTCCTCCCTCCTGTCCTGCCCCCCGGGCTCCCCCCGGGCTGGGGGCGGTAACCGGCGGCCGCGGCGGGACTCGGCGAGCCAGGCGGCTGGAAGGTCGGGCGGGAGAGCGGGGCGCGGCGGGAAGCAGCGGGCGACCCGGTGTGTGGGCCAGCGTAGCTCCGGTCAGTCGGTCACCCCGAGGGGCGCTCCCGTCGGGGGTGGGGCGGCCGGGAGGAATCCGAGCCCGGAGGCGGCCGGGAGGGGCGGCGAGGACCGTCTGGTGCCCGCCGCTGGGCGGGGGCCGGCCGGCGCGTGAAGGGCCTGTCACTCGGCGGAAACTGGGGCCTTGGGCTGTGTCTGCGAACTTTTGCAAAGGTCAGGTCCCAGCGCCCCGTAGGAGCCCGAGCACCCGGGCTGGGTGTCCTGAAAGACCGGGGCAGGGCCGCCCCTCGGATCCTTTGGCGGGGAGGCTTCCAGGAGGAGTGCGCGGTTGGAGTTGGAGCTTTTCGAATCTCAACTACCCTGCCATCCTTGATGAAGGGAAGCAGTGGCATTTTTTCCAAGACAGTGCCGTTTGCGGACTTCCTCAAAAGTTACAACTTTTTCTTTTCTCTTCAGCCCAGCATTTTCTTGAAACGAAATTTGGAATTTGGCCAGGGTGGGCCGACGCTGGGGCCCTAAATCCACACGTTTATCTCTCCATCCTTGTAGGTTTCAAGTCTCCCTCCCCTTCTACCACTCAGGCCTAATACTTTTTTTTTTTGGTAACGGGAGACGTCTTCTGTTGGGTGGGCACCCCCTGATTGCTTGTCCGTTTAATTTTTAATGTGCAGTTAATTTTATTTGAATTTCCTCCAGTTTCCAGGCCCTGCTCGGGAAAGCAAAGGGAGAGGGAATAAGCCACTTTTTTTTTTTTTTTTTTAAAGTATGGAGAGAGGTGGGGCATTGGGAAAGGGGAGGCACAGTGGTTGTGGGCAAAGAGTCAGAGAGAGAGCAGACGGACCCGGAAGAAAAGGAATCTGCTCTGGAATAACACTTATTTTTGAGGCTTCAGGCCTTGGGCAAAAATACACCGCTCTGTTCTGATTTCTGCTGCCTGAGTTCCTCTTCCACTCTTAAGTTAAAGCTGTGATTCTGGGGGCCTGGTCAACTGGGGGCGGGGCGGGGGGCAGGGGGATGATAGCATGAGCTAATAGCAGCCATGACCCTGGTTTTGTGCCTTGTGTGGGGGCCGTGGTTCCCCCTCTTTGGAAGAGGGCTATGTGGACCCAGTCTTAAGTGAATTTCCTGGCTCCCTGGGAGCAGCTGTTAGTGAGGGTAAAATCTTTGGACATGTTTCTGTCCCTGCAAGGAGACTTCACCCATGAGGCTGTTATAGTTCTCACTTTGTTTAGACACTAGAGGGTCACCCACAAGCTGACTCTGAATGAGGCATAGCTGGTTAAGAAAAAGTCATTAAAATTGTACTTAAACTTGCGTGTGCTTTGAAAGTGTTCTGGTTGAAATGCTTCTAAAAGAAAAAATTCATCTGTAAAGATAGTGTTTATTTAAAAGAGATGGTAAAACTGCAAGATATCATCATGGAATAGGGGGTTGTAGCTTCTAATTACAGTATATACAATTTCAGAAAGATATTCCGGTAACCTTTTAAGACAGATTTATAAATAGCACACATCAGACCATGGCTATATTGCAGAGCCAGTCTTCTGGGGTTTTGGGAAGAATGGCTTGGGATCAGCTAGGAATCTCTAGGAACCTAGGTAGTAGTTTACTCAGTAGGAGTTTGTGCCCCTTCTGCTTAGCACTTCATTTAACGTGGAATTTGATAGAATCTTTAGAAGTTAACCAGGAGAACTCTCCCAAAGTTTTCAGTTTTAAGTAAATGAGGCCCAGGGAGGGGAAGTGACTTGTTCAGGATTGCCGTCGGAGGTTAAAACCCAATATAGGATTGTAACAACAGCTACTCCTTCTTGGATATCTAAGTTCTTTGTGTTGTGCTTTAAATATTATAAAAATTCTAATAACACTCTTTCAATTTCAGCGATGTTGTGGACATTTTACAGGCATGGGTATTGAGGGTCATAGAAATTAAGTAGCTTGCATAATAGACTTTTCTCTACTGATAGAAATGGTTCTGTGTCTGTGCTGTCCAATATGGCAGCCACCAGGTACATGAAGCTGTTGGGGGTTTGAAATGTGGCTAGTGGGGACTGAGGACCTGCATTTTAAATTATTTACTTTTGATTATTTTAATCTGCTACTTGTGGCTAGTGGTTACCATATTGCAGTGTAGAACTTCTTGACTCCCAAATCTATTCATGATTTAACTGGGTCGTATTGCTTTTTTAACTCTCCTAGTTCAGTTCTCCCCACCCCCCAGGAGATGCTTAGATTCAGGTCTTAAGTGAAATTTTAATGCTGAATTATCTATAGATCAATTTTGCTTTCACACTTTGAGTGAATCAAATAAGTACTTTTTAAAAAAAATACTTGCATGTCATGGTAAAAAACTGATGGACAAAAACTTTATATGACATTTTCTCCTTTGGTTGAAATAATCGTTTATAGGAATTGCTGAAAAGGCAGTCAGCTTGTTGGTTATTTTAGTATAATAAAGGAGTGTAACAGAATGAAAAATCACTAATGGGGAGTTGGAAAAAATGACCCCCTAATACCCATGTTTACTGGTTCATTGAGTGATTCTTCTTCTCAAATGACTTCGTGTCAGATGAATAATATAGCCAAACCATCATTCAATTTTCCTTATGTAGCTGCACAATTAATCTGAAAGATTAAAGTCATTGTTTTGCTATCAAGGACTAAAATTCAGATATAAAACACTAGATTCATCTATGACTTGGGAAGAATATGTTTAAGATGAAAACAAACAGCAAGAAACATTCTTTTGGTGACAAATGGATAAAATAGTTTTCTGATTCGAGGATTTAATTTAAATCTGTTGCGTTTTAGAATTCATTTGGTAAAAGGAATTTCAACAACTCTAATTTTGTGAGAAATAGTGAAAATTCCAAACACTGCTGAAGTAAGCATTCATTTATCAGGAAAAGACAAATGATTAATCTTTTTTATTAGGATTTTTAAAGAGGTAATTTTCAGGTTCAGTATAAGTACATCTGAATCTGCTGTACCTTCCACAGTTACTATACTGCCCAGGGATAATTGCAGTTCATAAGTCTGACCCTAGAGCGTTATGATCCTGAGGACCTACACCAGTAAATCAGTTTCAAATTGTTCTGTATTTTAGTGTGATGTGAATTGCATGGCCTCTAACTCTTTGAAATTTATAAATTCCACTATAGGTAAGGAAGGAATCCATCAGTGAGACTGTTCAGGTAGCTGAAATAGCCTGTTCTTACCCATAGCTGCCATTGCTGATCATTGGGAGCATGATCAGCATCATCGTTGTTTTCGAGGAACAAGGATGAGAGAGCCATGTTATAAATAGGATTATAGTGTTCTTGTGAGTGTGGTAAATACAGGAAGCATGGTTTAACTCATGATGTATAGTTTCAATGGTAAAACATCAAGGTGCTTAATACAAATGACAGACAGTAAATCTTAAAAGATAAAGATGTTGAAATAATGGGCAAAGATTAGAAATCTTATACCTCTTTCAAGGGCCACGTTTGAGCGTCATTTGGAAATCAGACTGTCTAGTCTGTCGAAGCCTTTACTTTTTAGCTGTCTGTTCTTGATGAACTTCTGAACCACCCTTAGTCTGGGTTTCCTCATTTTAATTTAAGGAGAAAACATCTTGCACACAATTTTTCAAGTGGTTGTCACAAGGGATTAATGAGTCCATGTATTGAAAAGTGTTTGGTAAAGCCTTGTACAAACTCCGTAGTTCATTATATCCCACAGTTTAAAGCTGATCTATTCCCAGTTTTACTTTGTGTTTTCAGAAACCTACAATTTGTGTTCAGACAGCTTGAGAAATCTTCAATTTTTCTTTGTGATGTGTAAATAAAGTTTCAGGTTTTAGATTGCTGTGTTTCATTTTCTCCCCCATTCCTAATGGAATACTTGATCTGTGATGTCTCAAAAGTTGTATTTAAATTGTCCTAGCTTCACGGTTTGGGGAATTTTTTCCTCAGATGTGTCCTGTAGCTGGCTAGCATTGCTGCAGTGGATGGGACAGTTTGCTTGATTCAGGGTCCTTTTTTGAGGTGAAGGGGGAAAAGTATAGTGTCTTCGAGGAAATGCCAGTGTTGAATGAGAGAGGTGTAGGCTTTAGTCCTTGTATATTATCTTAGCCTCTCATTTGAGCTTTCTGTAAGTACAGCTAGTCACGGGGAAAAAAGAATCGTTTTCAGTGTAGGGAATCTTTGCAACCTGCCTGTTCCCACTTTAGAAAGTATAGTTGCCTTTCTTCACATTAATGAGGTTATTCCATCAAATCAGAAATTTTGTGGTAAGATATTTTCAAGTAAACCTTAATTCTCATCCTTACAGCTGCTGGGAATGTACTTAGGTGGTTGAGGAGAAGTTTTATTTTTCAGTTTTCTTTGAATGCCTTTGGATATAGAAAATATTCATAAGCATATATGTATATATTGCCTTAAACTATACAGTATGACATTATGTATTTTAAAAAGGCAGAGAATGCTTGAATCATAGTCACTAGACAGAGGCAGACTTCTTTAGAGGCCAAACAGGCACACGTGGGAAGGGTGCCTTGGTGATTGGTACTTGAGCTCTTGCAAGGTACAGCCACTGAGGGATCAGTCCCTAGTCAGCAGCTTATCCAGAGGGGAGCTGTTGATGGTGCAGGTTTAGTGTTCAGGATCTGCCTCTGGTGACCAGAGGTGTGTGGGGTGGAGGTGGGGATGGGTTTGGGAAGTTTTTAAACCACCAGGTGTAAGTCAGGTTAGATTGTGGTTAGCCATTGCAGGTGGACATGTTTCTCAGTTTAAATTAAAAAATGGATCTATCCTTGAGTCTTTTCCTCTTTTTTGTCCCTAGTTGAGATATGCAAGTCTAGCATTCTGCAACTCTGGGATTGTAATTTCGATACCCTTGGTGATGGATGCCTTTGGCAAAACTCACTGTCAGTTTAGGCAGTGGCTCCTAATATGTTTTGTTTCTGTAATATTATAACTGCTTGTTAATTTTTAAATAACTGGAGAGAGAAGATTTTAGTGAGATGGTGTTAAGCCAAAGTTACCATTATAGATTCCAGTAAGTATCAGTGTTTAAAATGTCCCCTGTATTAAATGATTATATTTGAAGTTTAAAATGTAATTTACTTAATTCACTTGTTTATTGACTCAGAGGGCATTTATTGAGTTTTAGACTAGCTTCATTGTTAATGGAATATTCTACTCTGTTCTGACTTTTTTTTTTTTTTTGGCAAGTACAGGACATTTTTGTTTACTTACAAAAGGGGTACTTTGCTCATATTTTTGGAATGTTGTGTAGAGAACTGTCTACCACTGACTCCTAGGGCAGGATGGTGGCAACTTTAATTTCTGCTCCTTTCTTTGAAATTTAAGAAATGTTAAAAATTGAAGCACCTGCAGGCCTTGTTAAAAACTTTTTTTTTTTTTTTTTTTTAAGAAATTAAGGCTTCTGATACACCCCCTTTGACTCTGGGAGATAAAGATTTTTATAAAGTTAGCTAATCAGAAAAATTTAAGTGAAGTTGATATAATACTAAGTTATAGTTAGTATTATAAAATTATAAGAAGCTCTCTGTTGAAATGATTGTTTAGAAAATTGTCTTTGTACACGAGCAACTGCAGTATGCTTGAGAAATAATTGAAGACTTTAAAATCCCGGGAAATAACATGGTTGAATTTATTCTTAAGGGACTCAGCTACTTTGCAGCTGGTGAAAGAGGGGTCTCTACTTAACGTAACTCCATTGTTCTGGATGTAACTAATTAGGAATTGGCAATTATCCTGGCAAGTCTAGCATAAAGTTAGGCTTCCTATTCTGTATGAAAAGGTTTTATTGTAACAGAAGTTTAAATAGATCATAAGGGGGGATATTTACCTAATTAGTAGAACAAACCACTTTCAAGCACCTTGGAAAAAAATCAGTTGACTTAAAAGCAGTGTAAAACTGCAGTATGGGTTGAAGCTAGTTCTCCTGCTTAACTTTGTAGAGATGCAGGGCCCTTGGAAGTCATTGGGCCGCCATGAAATAAATGGTCATCTACTCAATATCATCACATGTACTCGGAACAATTTACCAGCAAAAGTGGTTCTGCATTTTTGTATGCAAAATAAACCACCACAACAAGGAAATATCCACCTTCTCCATCCCACCCCATCCCCACCGATAGACCTCATCTATGCCTATGGGTTGTTTTGGGAATTTTCTGTTGACTTTTTTCCCCCCAGTTTGTTAATTTCCTTTGTCACCTGTAAGCACTTGATGGCAGATTGGTGAGAGCAGGTGTTAAAGATTTTAAGAACATCATTATTCCTTTTAGCTGCTTTCTCTCTCCTGCCTCCTGGTTTGGGCAAAGTTGTGGAAAGTCCTGTGAGTAGTATTTAGATAAGTTCCTTACCCAGTTTCCTTCTCCACTTTTACTAAAGGAAGAACTTCATGGACAGGTTAGTTCTAGGTACTGTGTGAATTGGCAGTTAGGAGAGTAAATTTCTTTAGAAATATCTCAGGGTATTTACATCTAGACTTTTTAGGGGCTAGATTGAACAGTTTTTACTGTACAAATTATATGTATAGAATACTTAATGTATTTTTAGACTGTTATGCTCCCTTTTCTCTTATATTTTAAAGTACTTTTTAGCCCTGGCTGGTGTAGCTCAGTGGATTGGGCATGGGCCTACGAACCAAACGGTCACCAGTGGGATTCCCAGTGAATCACATGCCTTGGTTGTAGGCTAGGTTTCCAGTAGGGGGCGCATGAGAGGCAACCACACATGTTGCCTCCCTTGATGTTTCTCTCCCTCTCATTCTCCTTCCCTTCTCCTCCCTCTAAAGATAAATAAATAATATATTTTTTAAAAAAGAGCTTTTTAACACATTGTTTATCTTTTATTGTTTACGTTGTTTAAGAGTAAAACACTAAAAGTCTTTAGATATTGCTGTTTCTGATTTTTCTATTGTAATTTTTCTTAGGAAAAATAACCGACTTAGAGTGATGGAGGTAAACATTCCGAATTAATAAATCAGAAAAATACTTAAAAGTATATTGAATTGGAACCCTACTGTATTGCTGTTGGGAATGTAAAAAGGCACAGCTGCTCTGGAAACAATTTTGCTGTTCCTCAAAAAGTTAAAAACAGAATCTCCTAGCCATTCCATTTGTAGGTGTCTACCCAAAATAACTGAAAGCAGGGACTTAAGTACTTGTACACCAGTGTTTACAGCAGCATTATTAGAATATCCAAGAGGTGGAAACTGCCCAGGTGTCCATTCACAGATGACTGGATAAACAAAATGTGGTATATATGTACAATGGCATATTATTCAACTATAAAAAGGAGGGAAATGCTAACACATGCCACACAGTGGGTGAACCTTGAAAATATTGTCTAAATGAAATAAGCCAGACACCAAAGGATAAATATTGTAGTGTTTCCACTCATATGAAGTATCTAGAATAGGTAGATGCATAGGGACAGAACATAGAATAGAGAGTACGAAGGTAAGTGGCCTAGGAGTTACTGTTTCATGGGTTCAGAGTTTCTGTGTGGGATGATGGAAAAGTTCTGGAAATGAATAGTGGTGATGGTTGTACAGCAATGTGAGTGTACTTAATGCTGCTGAATTGCACACTTAACAGTGGTTAAAACGGCAAATTTTTGTTATGTATATTTCACAATAAAAAAATGAAAACATATTGAAGGAGATTTATTCCACATGATCTGTTTGCTCCCCCTTGGTCTTCTCCATGTCAGTGAGTAGATAGGTTTTTTTTTTTTTTTTTTTTTTTTTTTTAACCTCCTCCTTCTCCTACTGCGGTATAAAGGGAGATTTCCCTTAGGCCAGTTTTGGAGATAGACTTCCCTTATTTTATTTACTGATTTGAATTTTAGAGGAGATTATCGAAAAGAAATAGTTCCCTGGAGGGGAAAAAAGACATTTTAATATTTAGATGAACCAAATAGTTTTATCCACAGACCATGTAGGCACATGTAGATAATCCATCTTGAATTTCACTGAGTTATTTAAAAAACAGGTATAGGAAGTACAGTTAGACCTGTTATGTTTTCTAACCTTTAAGCATTCAATTTTGTCTTCTTAATTGCTTTAGGAAAAACTTTGATTTCCACTCAGAGAAATAGTTTAAGTCATCTCAGCTAGTACTTTGGAAATGCATTAGGTATTAATGTTCTTTTTCCTTAATCTAAAACGAATTGGAAGGAGGTCAAGTGAAAGAAAGCACGCAGCATTCTGTTGCATTCATCTGAGCTTGTCTTTAGCATCTGATAATTTCATAGATGTTAGTGCTTTCTGAGGTTTTTTTCTTTTTTGGGTTCTGAGATATTGATGTTAATTTTGGGTAGATCACTTATGAAAAGATGAGTCAGGCTTTTAAGTAATCAGATTATAAGGCTTAAATATGATTTGTAAAGTACCTGTTAGGAATATTGAAAATAGATAAAAATTCAAATGGACAGATTTTTTATTTGTTTTTTATTTGTTTACATACAAATAATCAGTTTTAGGGAAGATTATATACCAAGTACCAGACAGTAGTTGCCATTTATAATGGTTTATTAATTTCTGAATTCCTGGAAAAACAGTATGAAGTTGCAAGGGTATGATGCTAGTATGTTTGCATGCTTTGCTCTCTACACGGGTATATTTTCTTAGCCATGTATGTGAATGGCTTTCACATCACAGTGGGTCATTTTTGTGGTGTATTAGTTACTCTAAAGGTAGAATCATTAGCAGCTTATATCACAAGTTACTGGGAGTCACAATCTCTATATCTAGTAGAGATAGGAAGAATTAAAGCATCATGCTGACAAAGCATCTTCATTGATTTTTGGCGTACTAAAAAGAAAAGAGTGTCAAATTCTATTTTGCATTATGTTCTAGAACCATCATTTTAGGTAATTTATCTTTTCTTTAAGTTTTTCTAGCACTTTATGTATACCTTTTTGGAATACTTGTCCTTTTCAGTGTTGTCTGATTATCTCCTTGTCACCCTTACTTGTGTGTGGGTATGATTACTGATTTAACTAAGGGTCTTTCATGATGAATGCATAGTAAATGTTCGTTGGGTAGATGGATGGACAGATAGATGGATGAACTCCTAGGTTGAATGAGTCATTTAAACTTAGTAACTCTCCTCAGGTGCTTCTACTGAAATTGATCTCATGGACCATGTAGACCTTTTTGTGTTTCCACAGTTTTTATTTTCCTCATCATGGTAGAGATCTAATATTAAACAAATTAAAACAAAGGCATGAGTCACCTTCAGTGCAAACCTAGTCTTTCATTTATTGCTCTTTGAAAGAAAGTTCTCCAGAGAATAATACATGGGCTTTTTTTCATGTCTTTATCATATTGCTAATTGATTTTGAAAATTTGAACAAATAGCTTTTAGTTCAGTTCTGTAAGAATGTGGCCCTTGCTTTTGTATACTTTCCTTATCTGTTGGAGTCAGCTGGGAATTCTAAATTACGAAAATTAATTTTTGAGAAAGGTAACTTTTCAGAGATTTGTGGTAATTTAAAATGATCCTTTTGTAGGGAAATTCTAGAAGGGAGACATTAAGGGACAGGAATAAAAACAAACAGAATGTGCCTTGCTGAGATGCTGGGGGCACAGCTGAGAGAGCTGATTCTGTTAGACCAATGGCCAGAGTCTTTCATGCTAAACTAAGCCTTGGAGGAGGGTCACAGAACGTGTCGTGGAAACCTGAGGAGAATGGCCTCAGCTATTTGAGGTAGAGTTAAAGCAGGCCTCAGAAGAGAAGAATCTCTTGGAGCATTACAGGGGTATGTATGTGGGGTGGAGGGTACAGAGGACTCTTTCTTATTCCTTATGTCTGGAGGGAATCTGGAAATTTTTATCTGGTGTTTCAGGTGAATGAGGTGATCAGACAAGTTTGAGAAACCCAGGCTTGGGAAATTGGCCCTTTGGGTAATCTGTCCTTTTAACTTTTTTTGACTGGAAAGAAGTGATGTGGAAGGAGCACTTGGGAGACCGAAGGACTCCAGTTAGGAACGAGGGCAGAATTGAAGGGTTCTCAGGAGGATTTATCATCTTCTTTGGGGTGAAATGCTAACCGTATCTTGATAGTTTTATGTAGAAGTGCAGATACTTGTGTGCTAAACTTCCAAACACTGGGGCCACAAGTCAGATGTAAAATGTAGTAGCCACGAGCAGTTGTTGAGTCCCTACCACAGTCAGGCACTTACACACACACACACACACACACACACACACACACGCACGCACGCACGCCCCCCCTCCCCCCCAATTCATTAAACTAACTCTGAAGGTAGGTTTTGTTTCTCTTTTTTTATGTGTGTTTCCAGTCTTCACAGCAGAAGCTGGTACATATCAGGTGCCCCATGAATGTTTGTTGAGTGAACTAAGATTAGAAGACATGCTCAAAAAGCCCACAAAGTTAAGATTTCCTAGACTGATTGGGGAACCTTTTCAGCTGTGTCACACCGCTTCTCAGTAGTTCACGTTAAAACTCTTATTTGTATTTCCAGACTTGGAACAGTGTCTGTGTCTCTGGGTACTGAATGCTAAGTGTCAGTTGAGTGCCCTGCATGTGTTCAGCCTGTCTGCTGTCCAGAAACCTAAACTTTATCTTTGAAACAAGAATAATATTCTGGACATCTCCCAGGAGGCAGGTTTTTTTAGATTGTTTTCTGTAATAGCAACTTAACCTTGAAATGAGAGAAAGCAGAGAATAAAAGTATACTTCATATACTTTATGTGAAAGTATATGAATAAATATATAAGAAATATATAAGAAATTCAATAAAGGGAATGGGAAGAATCTGGAGCAGTTGGTTAAGAACTGGTAGTGTTCTACTTTTTTCAGACATTTGAAAACCTCTGTGAAAGAGTCCTTTTCATTTAGTGGCAATACAGTTTTGTCCATCTTGCATCCCTCTCTTCAGTGCCTTTCACTTAATTTATGTAGAGATCCTGTATTATAATTTGCACCTAGAAAAGCAAGTTGTCCTATTGCTAATACTAATGCTTTCTCTTCTTCTAAGGTTAATAGCTTGTGGCTTTTGGTTTGCACCAAAGGCAGCCCTGGGGATGAAACAGCACAGAACTGACTAGAACTGCCTCATCTCTGAGCTCAAAGAGCAGCTCGTGTGGTTAATAAAAGGTGACCTCAGGATCCAGAGGAGCCCTGTGCTTTCCCAGATGGCCCAGGCTAAACCTGGGGAGCTGGCAACCCTAAATGCTTCCTTTGTTAGAAATCATGTAACTCTCTACTCCGTCTTTAGAAAGTGAGTTCACTGAAGGTGAGTTAAGGACAAGGCTCTGAAGTGGGGCCTGACTTGCTTTCTTTCTTTACTTGTGTTTGTGTGGGACGGTGTGGACAAGAGACTAATGAAGATGCAGCCCCAGAGGCGGTATTACTAAAAACTCTTGCTGCCTCACAGAAATGCTTCTTATGGCCCAGGAGGAGCCATGTGCTGCTCTGGGGGGTTGCGTCTCCATGGAACGGTGAGGACTGCTAGAGCCACCTCCTCTTATTGCTCCAAACCTCTGTTCAGGAGGAATGCTGTACGCGCTAACACTCCCTGAGGGCAACACCCCAGAAAAGTGCTCCTCAACACTGGTCTGACCTTAGCCTTATCACCCTTTCTTGGAGTCCTGGGGCGATCATCAGGCACAGATTACCTGCCATAGGATGGAGCTAACTTGCAAGAGTACTTGGATTTTAAAACCTATTTTATACCCTAAGATGTAAAGAAAACAGTTGTAAGCACCTGTAAATAAAGGAATATGTTTTAATTTTAGGATTTGGGCATTTTTTTTGCTTATATTCATTTTAAATTGCTTGGAACCTCTTATATATAACCCTTCATGCACTTCTACCACAATTGCCTAAAAATGGAGATTTACTTATAATGTTGGGTAAGGGACACTAAAACTTGCCCGTGTGTGTACACTTAAGCTCCAGGAAATTATAAAATCAGTAGCCTTAAGCCTCTGATTGATGGAAGGAAGTTCAATTTTAAGAATGCTGTCTTTAAAATTTTTAAAGAGAGTTTACTGGAGGAAGGAAAAGGAATGGATAACACTTTTTAAGGTTTACATTTTATTTTAGGCTTTAATTAACATCAGATAATTTGCCTTCAAATTTCTTTATTAATGATGAAACAGAGTTATTTCTAGGTTTATTTGATTTTAACATATTTTAATCCTGCTGTGTGAATTTACTGTGCTGTAGTTTTACCTGAATCTTTATACCTCTGACAGTCTGAATACTTTTAAAACATAGCTTTTCACATTTTTGCCATTTGCTTGTTACGGTAAATTTAAATATGGAAACAATGTTACTTCCTATTTATGTTTCACTTTCCCACGCTCTTAAGTTAGTGCACTGTTCTCAGAAGTTTGTTTAAACCTATTAGAGTATATAGCAGCTGGCTAAAAAGGGAAAGAATTGAGGATTCAAATAAATTTCTCTGCCAAATTACCTTAGCTTGAATTCATTTGGAATAATTTTATGCCCCAACTGTTTGCCATTAACTTTGGAGTTTTGCAAGGTTTCCTTCCTTGCCTTTGTGATGGCAGACATTGTAGGAGTGAGTAGGGGAGACTGGGTTGGAGTTGGGGAAGGCTGTAGCCCCAGTGAGGGTGAGCGAGTTCGTTTCTGTTTTGTTTCACATGGAATAAGTTTTCCAAATTCTAGTTTCCACTGAGTCATCGGTGAGTTCAGTAGAGGGACAATTGCATTCTGTCATCAGATGTTCTGCTTGGCAAATTAATGAAGAACCAACCTTTTTTTTAAGTGTTTTTTAAAAAACACTGTTAAATATAGATCACTGTATTTGTATACCTTCCATAAGTTTCAATTTTAGCCAAGAAATAACTTTCATAACATTTTTCATGAAAAAGCATAGAATGATTTTCTAGAAAGGTTAATTGTAAGATATATTAGTTTAAAGGAAACATCTTTTTAGAGAAGCTATTCTTTAGCTGCTGTCAATATGTAATAGTAGCTTATCACATACTGTTTTCATATTGGAGGGCATGGGAAAATACTTAACTTGGAATTAATGTTTTTTGGCAAGAAGGTAAATCCTTAATCATCATTTATAATGGGGTGATTAAGTCGATGGGCTCCGGAAACTGGGACCTGAATTTGAGACCCGACTGGGCAGGTTTCTAACTCTGACTTTGGTTAAGTTTCTCAGTCTCAGTGGCTTTGTCTGTTGAAAGGAATTGTTAGAACTATTTGGCTCTGCAAGTGCTTTGAACAAGTTACTATCTTACTCTGTTCACTGACTACAGACCGATTTCGCTGTTGAACATACTTATTAATGGGATAATAGTTATTTTAAACTATTCCCCAGTTACTTTAAAAGTGTATAGGAATACTAGCCATCAGTTTGTCTTGGCCTTGTCACGAACTCCCTGAGTCTCCCTGGTTCAGGTGACAGCTTTGCAACTCCTTGCTAAAATCTTAATTGAGCTATTTACCTTAGTAAGGTAAGGCAGTATGGGCATAAAATGAAAGGATGTGTGTAAGAAGCACTTTGGGGAAACAAAAAGCATGTCTGAATGCCACACAGTACTCAATTATTATAAGTGCTTCTCCTACCAGCCTTTTTCTTCTTCCCTGCCCCCTCAAAGAGAGGTCGTCCCTTTTTAAGTAGATATATGACAACTCGGCTTCCTCTCCTAAGTCTGGGATCAAAGGAAAGTTGTAATAAAGGAGAGTCACTCCCTCCCATTCCCCCTGCACCCCCCTCCCCCGCCCCCTTTTTGTGGATGTTGTTCTGTTTTCAAGAGAGAAGATCAGGCCTTGACATTAGTGGGTGAAACCATGGGGCTTTCAGGACCCGCCTTTCATCTCTGGGTCACCACCTTGGATGGTGTTCATCTCTGTAATGGCGTCGGGATGCCACCACTGGGCGCGGTGCATGACGGGGTGAGACCTCTTAGTATTTCTAGAAACCTTAGCTGCTTTTGCTGTTGTTGTTCGGATGCTCATTTCTTTAGAGCAACATAGACTGTTCTACAGAGGTGTCAGTGACCAGAATAGTTGGCTGTGGCAGTGCCTGAATCTCACCAACTCCTTGTACATTAGAAGACCAGCTCCAAAAAAGTATGAGAAGAAAAATAAGGCTGAATTTTAGCTGGTTGTTTACTGGTAGGGTTGTGCCAGACCTAAACACAGTTGAATGGAAAGGATAATAGGAACTGGAGCCTGTCTTGCTCCATGGGAGTGAGTGAGCCAGTGTTAGACCTGAATGTTGTAGAAAAAAAATAACAGTCACCTTTAAAAAACAAAACAAAACAAAACAAAACAAAACAAAACAAAAACCAGGCACTCAGTGCGGGCTTACTGATGAAAATTAAAGGTCAGTTTCTTCAGTGCCCCACCTCAGTGCATGCCCTGGGCCATGTTAATAATGACAATCCTATTATTTTCTTGCAGTAGGCAGGAAATGCTGTCTACACCCATTAGGTTTGTTTGAGTGGCCCTGGCTGGAAATGAAGAAAATTTAATTTCTAACTTACAGGAAGAGGAAAAAAAAATCATGCAATGCTGTTCAGAGGTTGGTTCTTGGGCTGGAGTAAGGACAGTGTCATTTAAAAAAACTTGATGTTCTTAATCATGATTGTAGGGACATTTGGCACTATCCACATAGGTGCATAGAAAAACCTGTCTGAATATGGTCAGAACAGGCTCAGTTTTGGACTTCTTACCACATGTTTGCAAACTGCCCAGTTTCTCACATATCTGTCCCACTGGCCACTGGAAACTTGCCTGAAGGAAGGCCTTGTCACAGTTTTGTCTCAGAAGACAAATTTGCTTTTTCAAAAACATTCATGTTGAGAAATATTTGTTTATTCATTAAGGCAGTCAATTACTTTGTGGTTTCAATAACAAGAAGACAAAATTGGTATTAGTTAATGTTACAGAGAAAATGTGGGAGCCTGTTCTTGTAAATTATAATCACTGCCTTTCAGAGTTACATTTCCTAATCTCACAGCTCACTCGTTGGGTTCCACTACTTTTGCATCCTTTGTTTAAGAAAGAGGTCTTTCAAAAAATGATTTTTTTTTTTAGCAGTTTGGTATCCCTCTTCTATCTTTACTTTTTCTAACAAGGCAAAAGATTTGCATTGCTATTTTGACATTTGATTTATTGGGATGTTCGATTACAGGTTTTCAGTGGGCTTACAATTCATTCTTCTGAGAAAGCATCTATTAGATGTTGAGTTGAAGGGACTTGCTGGGAATCATAGGAGTAGCTGGTGTTAGAAGAAGCAGATGTTTCAGTCTGTGTCCAGGGGAGGTGAAAGAAATCATCCTACTTCAATGGATCTGTCGTTCATATTGACCAGAACCATATGATGATAGCACCATAACTTCGGGTCATTGTATTCACTTTGCATTAGTAGACAGAGATTTTTTCTTTGCGTCTTGAAATGAGATACTGGAGAAGAGTTTCTAATAGTTTCATAGGAAAGAACAGCAAACTAAGGGAGTTTTTACGAATTTTCTCTGTCTTAATTCCTAAAACCTTTGGCAGTTTACTTCTAGTGGTGACCATTTTGCCTCTGACATTTTGCTTCTGGTTGTCATCAATATGAACATTGTTCATAACATTTATTTTCCTCATTTATTTGTCACTATACTACTTACAAGAAGAAGCTAAGCATGGGATTCTTGACTGTTGTAGTAACTATAGTATTATAAATATTATGTGTGTGTATTGTCACAAATTTTGGGCACATGGCATTGTACACACATGCGGGGCATTTTTTAAATCCAAATTTATAAAAGAAATAGGGCTTTTTAGTTGTGTCTTCCATTCCATGGTGAGTGTCTCAGTGTTTTTCTCTTTTTTTGACACCTCTGAGATTAGTCCTCCTCAGGACTCCTGACACTATTTGCACCCCATGGCGTGGGGAATTTGAAGCTTGTATATAAAGAGATAAAGAGCTTTGAAACAATTTCAGGCCATATTCAGAGAGTGGGAGTCAAATTTTTTGATTTGACAAAATTGTTTTTGTGATTGGAAGTTTAGGTTTGAAATGGTTGTATGGATTATTAACCTAGCTGAGATCTGTTATAGATTGTCTAACCTATTTACTTGAAATATATCTGGTCTACTTAAGTTTGGCAAGAACTCAGGGCAAAGATACAATTTAGGCATTATTATTTATTTTTCTAAGTCAGTAATGCACTTCATGTTTGCCTTGGAAAAGTAATCATTGGAAGCATTACACCTGATAGCCTATATAAACTTGCTTAACCTTTAGCATAATGATATTTTTTTCCAGGATGCTGACCAGATGATTGCATACAAGGATGTTTGTCTGTAGTTCACGGAATTAACACTTGTAGGCAAATAGAGCACCTGTGTTACTTATGCCTACTGCTGCTCTTTTGAATGATTTGATTAGTGAGAGCCTTCATTTTGAAATGTTTCAAACCAGTTGGGCATCTTTTGACCTAAATTTTTCAGCTTTTGGGACTACATATTTGGATTTCAAGAATGTGAAGATTTAGCCAGGTAGTCAGTTTTCATTAGCTGTGAGAGGTCTTGAGCCTTACTTGACTGATGCTTATTTAAATACCTGTTTTTTGCAGAACGTGCTTCCATCTTTAAGAGAAGCCTCTCCTAGTGAACAGTGAACCCATATATTGAACCAGTTGGCACTCTATAATGTTCTTTCCCAGGGTTTTCAGGACTCAGTCTTGTAGTGAACCTCTGAATAAGTACAAGTAATGGAAGATGGTGTCTTTTTAGTTTGAAATGATAGCTTCTTCTATTGACTGTCAGTCAGTCCCATTGCCCCGGGGTGGGCAGCGGGAGTGGGGTGGTCACAGTTGTAGATGGCCTTCAGAAGAGAATTGGTGGCGGTGAGTGACAGGCAGCGGATAGGGCCCATTTATGAGCTGGGCTCACACTCAGGCTTTTCAGAGTGTCCCCCTCCAGTCATGAGGCTGGTCATTCACTGTGGTGAGAGAAAACCTTAGTGGCCTACTCCACAGTTTATTTCCCCTTCAGAGAAGTATGAGCTTGTGGGAACCAGTGGGTTTCATGAACCACTTACCTGATGCTTAGGAGCCCAAGTTTAGTCAGAAGTAGTCTGGGCTGAGTCTGACTGTAAAGATGCAGCAAGGAAAGGAACAGTGGGACTTCCAATTGCTCTTTGTCTCTCCGTTAATACACAAATTCCTTGAGCGCAGGGACCATGTCTTTCCTTTTCTCTTTTTATAAATGTTTGGCAAACCATGTGCTCAGTAAGTTTTTGACTTAATAAAGTCATTGACTTAATTAATAACTTGATGGAGCAAGGCATGATGTTTTGACAAGATACCATGTGTTTGAACTGGGAGAAAACTTACTTGATTTTTAATTTAATTTAATTTTTATTTTTTTAAAAAGATTTTATTTATTTTTGGAGAGAGAGGAAGGGAGGGAGAAAGAGAGGGAGAGAAACATCAATGTGTGGTTGCCTCTCACGCACCCGCTACTGGGGACCTTGCCGGCAACCCAGGCGTATATGCCCTGACTGGGAATCAAACTGGTGACTGGTTCCCAGGCCCGTGCTCAATCCACTGAGCTACACCAGCCAGGTTGATGTTTAATTTTAAACCAATGTTCTAATTCTAATTCTTGGAAGCGTATGAAATTTTTTATCTAGGATAACTGAGATCCCTGAAAACGTAAAGATTCAAAAGATTTTTGATATTTATTAATAGTCAAGAACTACTTGTCTTGCAAATAACAGAAACCTACTCAAACTAGCTTCAGGAATAAAGGTTGGACTCCTTGGACCAGAAGTGAGGGCTGCGTCCCTGGACCGTGTGAGGTCTTGGAAGCAGCCTGGGAAGTCGCTGGGAGCCAAGTTGCTTTTCCTCCTCCTTCTTTCTTTCCTTCCTTTTTTCTTTGATGCTTATTTTACATTAATGCTGGATACTTACAAACTCATGAAATTTTATCAGTTTTTAATTTTTCCTCCCAAAGTGGCAGAGCCTACACATTGCTTTTTAGTCATTGAAGGTACGGATTTTAATAGATATATTCTTAGAGCTGTGTGTCATTTACAGGCTATTTGTGGGTGGAAAGTGATGTAAAGGAAGAATGACTTTTATTCAACAAAATAATGATAATCTATATTTTCCTGTCTGTTTCTTTAAAATGAATGGCAGAGAGACATGGATAGGTTGTTTCATCCCTTAAATCATCTCAGAAACTACCCAGTCCATTAATTGCTTTGTTCAATGGGCAGGAAATGGTGGTGTTTGTACAAGTTACACAATCTTCACTTAAGTTGGAGCAAGGAACCAAAGAAGTCTCAGATCTTTTTTTCTAGCATTAACCATTTGGTTCCATGAACTTCTGCATGATGCATGAACCAGGTTACTGGGGAACACCTACCAAAAATCATAACTTACCAGGATGTTTAGGTATACTGAGAAAAGTGGTTGCATGAGATGGTCATTGCTGATACTGAGGTTAAGTCTGTGCAGTTTTACTTCCTTCTTAACCATTTGTTTCCTGTGCACGCAGTAAAGGAGATGTCCTAAAGCTGGTGCATTGCTGACATTACCATGACGAGTCAATCCCCACTTCGTCCTCCCCAATACCCCCATACCAGTTCTTCATAAATTTATTCTTTTTTCCCCTGAGTTTGGCGTGTTGTCTCTTTTCCCTCAGCCTCATCTCCCATGCCTGTTACCTGTCTCTAGTACCCCAATCACCTAGTACTTTTCTCCTTCCTAAAAGTGGAATTTTTCTATTTATTTCTCTTTGATGAGACTCTTTAAGCATTATGATTGGCATTTTGCAATTTGAGCAGAGCTGATTTTATATATAGTATTTCTAAGTACTTTTCTGACTCTGCCTGTTCATTCATTTATCCTCTTTTCATTTTGACCTCTATTATTTCCTGAAACCTCTGTGTCATGGAAAGAAAATATAATCTTAAGTGCATAGAGGTCAAAATGGTAGGAGAATGAATGAAGAATTAAGTGAATTTAGGTGGAGTCAGAAAATGTGTCTCTCTTTAAAACATTAGCTATTGATGACTCCTTTGAAAGAAGTGATATTGCTGTATAAGCTATCACTGCAAAGTCATGTTTATTAGGATTTTTCTTTTGAACGATCTATTAGTATTCCTCCCTTGTATATTTTGCTCCCTTTCTAACTTGTTAAATACTTTCAAAGAAAGTCTTGATTTTGGTGTATTTCCCTATTTTTCTTCAAGTGTTTCATGGTTCCTTAAATTATACAGTGTTCTTGGCCTTTTCTTGCAGTCTTTTTTTTTTTTTTTTTTTTTTTTTGGTTGCCATTTACCAGATCACCCACCCCCACACGTAGAAAGTCCTGCTTTTCCTTGTCTGTCTTCCTTTCTCTTCAGAATCTTGCAGTTGGTGCCCTCTCCACCTACTCCATTCCTCCCAGCAGTTTCCTTTGATGGTGATACTTGCCTTGGAATTTCTACTAGAGCCTGTTAAACCCTTTGGGAAAGGTAATTCTGTCAGCATTCACTTCTCTTTCTCTTCCATTCCAAAAGACTAAGGACAAAGAATCCTCCGTATGCATTCCTATGCTGAGGGATCTACTCTAAGGTTTCTGCTCTCATTTTCTTACCAGGCTCTGAATTCTCTGCAGATGGGACCTGATAAGATCATCCAACAGCACCCCCTCCCCAGCTTCTCAGGATAAAACACAAGGGTTCTATTTGGAATTGGCTCTGGACTCTCAGATACCATTAATTTTGTAATGATTACAGGATGCTTTGAAGGCAAACAAACAAACAAAATAGCTTCTTTAAGAGGTGAGCTGGGTAAATCAGGGTCGGATGATCTCTAATGACTTCCAGCTCTCTTATTCTGAATCTGTTAATTTATCTTCAAGGAAGAGTTTGTTCATCAGAAGGGAGAAACCCATCATTGCCTATTTTATATTTTGTATTTGTAATCTATCTTCAGTTTAATCAATCAGTGGTTAGCTACTTTTTACTCATTTGTAAAATTACTTATAACTTATATTTGTAAGAAACAGTCTGCTACCAGATAAAATTTCAGATTGTTTAGTTTAAAATATTTTACTTGAAAGGATAAGATAGCTCACCAGTGGAAAGTGTGCCTTCAGAGATAGCTTTCATGTCTTTGAAATCTGGAAGAAAAATATTTGCAAGAAGTCTATAGCCAGTGCTGCTGGTTCACATTTTTTTTTTTTTTTTTTTTTTTTGTTCACATTTTTCTACTCAGTATGCGGAGGGGAAGATTATCAAATTTATGCCTCTGAGCTTTCAAGCTTCTCTCAATATCAGTGGCATAATACATGAAATTGTCTTTGAACTTTTTAGATTTATATATTTGGCAGAGATGCTGAAAGCTTTGATTTTCACTTGCCATCACTGTGCCTAGCTGGTATATAGTAGACTCAACAGTTGGTTTATTGCCTAGAAAGTGATCCTGCTGGTCAGTGGAATTTATAAAGAAGTCTCCATCAACTTTATAGATTACCATTGATCACCCCTTTTGCCCTGTATATCATGTGACTCTGTCTTTATTGCAACCTTACAGACATCTCAGTCATTGCAGAGGATGAACTCTTACAATTTCTGGTGGACTCCCATGTGTCACTTCTGGAGAACTGAAATATAATTGACATATATATGTTTCATTCTATTAGATATGGCTCTTTTTATTGAAACTTGGCAGAATATTCTGCTTCTCGTATGTGAAATAGGGTAATAATATCACACCCTCCAAAAATGCTGCTTTGTTCAGAAGTGACATGATCTCTGTTCAATTTTGAGTATTGATAAGTGGGCAGATTTATTTGGAAGCACTTTGTTTTTACTACATGTGTCAGACTCCAGGGAGTGCTGAATAGGATATGAGGTGCTCCCTTTGGGCTATGCATTAGCAACGTGGCAGTTACTGATCTGTCACTTACTTTGAAAAGGAATTACAAAGTTTTGGCCTTATGCCTGGAGTAGCTCCAGATGGTCAGAAAATATTTTTGTGCTGAAGTCAAAGAGTATATTGCAGTGGCAGAATTGGGCTTGTCATGTTTATACTAGAACATTGACTTTCCACTTTATCCCTCTGCAAAGTAGGTTTTTTCTTCTCCTTCCCCTGCTGAGAGAGTAACGGGAAGAAAATGTCACTTTAGAGTTATGGAATCTAATATTTGGAATTACCTTTGTTCCTGGTGATGATGATGTAGAGGTATGACGTGTGGTCCATAGAGCTGCTTTGTGCCCCTAATAGTATTTACAAAGGATTCACAAACAATTGGAATGTAGAGATATGTCAAGATCATTCTAGCTGATTTGGAAATGCGGGGGGGGGTCAGAAGCTTCATTTGGGTTGTGTGTGCTTATCAGGTAAACTGGCTGTTAGTCCACAACTGTTATTTAGTGGCTTTCCTTAGTCATTTGACCCATCTCTGATGGGAGGTAGACATTACTGCATTGCTTCTCACATTTCCCCATGATTCTGTGGTCATAGGTTAACAATGAAGTATAGGTATAGGTGTCCAGTATAGGTGGGAGGTGGGGCCTGGCGAGATAAGCAGTGAGGAGGTCATGGTATTTACCAGCAGTTACCAGGCTGTGCTTTCCTGAGCACTAGAGCGTAAGTTCCACACACGACCTTACGGACCTCTGTGTCAGCCTGGAATGGGAATGATGTGATGCCTATTACTCTAGGTGAGAAAACCAAGATCCAGAGTGTTCAGAGTGGCAATAATCTGTCCAAGGTAATGACTAGGTGATTCTCTGTTGCTGTCTACTCACATACAATTTTGGAGAAATGTATTACAAGTTTCCTGCCCTTGCAGGTTAGAGGGGACTGCAGGCTTCAGGAAATAAAGCTCATTTTCTTCTGGGAAAATCGGGGCTTGTTCAAGTTGAGCCTTTTAGTAAAGCTTGGTCACAAGGCGAAGAAGATTGAGGCCTCACCCTACCGGCTGCAACTCCCACACTCCTTTCGGTTATTCTTGTGGTTATTGAGTAACTTGGTGAGTTTGAAGAACATTAACAACCTTTTCTGTCTTCGAAGAAAATGCTGCACATGAGGAAGTAACATTAAGTTGCATACCACAAAAAGGAATTTTTATTTATTTTGAGATATTGGTATATAAATGGAAGACAATGAAAAAAATGCATGATTTTGATTATTGTACTGTTGGTGATTGACCCGGTATTTGACACAGTAGCTTTTGAAGCACTTGGAGTGAAAAGCGTAGATTTGTGTTCTTCAGTTAGCACACATGCAGTGAGTTTTCCCTTATCGTGGGCTGCAGGGGCTTGTGCTGGCTTGCTCTTCTCAGACTGTGCTCCTCTGGAGTCTCTGCTCTGGGTAGGGTAGTCTCTAAATTGGTGCTTTCTCGTGCAGACCTAAGACGGGTCAGCAGTCTCCTGCCCTGACTCAGACTTGTAAGAGCTACCAGAATCCTCCACTACTAGGCTGTTATTCTGCTTCCTAGTTTTTGTTTTAAACAGTATTATTTTTCTATATATGGTATGGCACTGTAATTAGTTCACGAGTTCTTTTGGGACTGTGTCCTAAACTGCAGGAACACCATGCTCAGGTTGATGTGCTTTTTGAAGTCATGTTACTTTTTGATGAGAAGGATCAAAGTGGAGTGGAGTCAGGTTACTCTGGCTTAATGTAAATCTTGATCTCTAAGGCTTTTCCACACCCGCCAAGGCACCAGAGTGGGGCTGGGCTTGTTGTTTCTGTATTACAATTATGAATGAAACATTAATACTATTATTTTGTAAAAGACCATAAAATAAAGGTACCTTTTCTTACTGTTTTAATATGTTAAAAAAAGACAATCACCACAAGTCGTAAAGCTACAGTTACAAGAACATCTTATGTGGAAGAGTAGGTTTTTAGTGCAGTCCTTGCACCCATATCAGGGGAGTGAAATGTCCTCACCTTGGAAAAAATGACTTCAGGGTCTTATTAAGTTAAGGATCAACAGAAGTTTGTATCTTATGAGAGACTTGTGGTTCAGGAGTAGTTAGCCCTGAAGAGCAGGCTCTTTCATAGACCTTGGGATACGAGTAATTTTCCCTTCTACTTACCCTCATGACTTATTCGACATATTTGAAGGGTTTCCCCTTCCCTTCAAATTGAAGGGTTTTCCTCTCCCTCCCCCTGTTTTGAAGAGACTTCCTCTGAGAGTTAATGGTAGAATACTTGTCTAAAGGTGTCCCTCGCACAGAGGATGTGGCATTGTCACCGGTTCAGGTCACACACTGTGGCGTTATCCGAAGGCTCCTGAGAGCAGAGAATGTTTAGGGCAGCTTCTGCCACTGCCTCCGTGACCAGGGGCTCCAGGAACGCCAGTCAGTGTGCCGTGCAGGCAGCGCACCGGCCTGTGTGCCCATTGCCTGGAGCGCCTCCCCCACTCTGCCTCTGCCCCTTAGTCGCAGGGGCTGCCTTAATTTTAGCTGCATTTCCTAACACTCAGGCCCTTTCTTGTGGAACTCATATTACAGGCCCCACAGCCCTGTCCAGGTGCTTCTGCTTTGTCTTTGACACTGTCGTCATTGGCTTTCTGTCTCCCGTCCGCCAGACTCAGACTCTGGGCTCCTCTGGAGGGGTAGTAGGTTCACCTCTCTGCTGAGTAAGAAAGCACATGGAAGAAGAATGCAAGAAATTAGTGGTTGACTGGCCGGGGCATGGCTCTTGTTCTGTCAATACTCATCCCTTCTGTTTCCTGAAACATTTTATTTGAATTAGATGTGCTTCTCTTCTGAACAACTGATCAAGTATCTGAGTCACAACATTTTTGAAAAGGATTCACTAATAGCAAGACAAAAGTGTTTTGTAAGGAAATTTAGTAGTAATAATAATAAAATAAATTAAGTGCTTGCTTTGCACCAGATACTGTTTTAAATGCTTTGTGAACATTTCTTCATTTAATCCTCACAGCTCCAGGAGGTGGGTATTTTATCATCTACATTGAAGAAGCTGAGGCTCTTGGAAGGGAAGCAACTTAAGATTAAAAGCTCCTAAATTGTGGAGTCAGGATTTGAACCCAGGCAATTGTGGTCTTGGGGTAAGATGCATGGGGTAGGAGAGGGCAAAATGATATCTTCTCCCTGAAACTACATATTGCTTTGCAAATCTTTTCTATGTTACACATTGCAGTGTTCTTTGTAGAGTTATCTGGGTCATCCTCTTGTGCTTTTGCTGAGAAACGTCTTTGTCCGCTTCTTTGACCCAGTAACCACCTGTTGAGATTTACCTGGCAGGAGGGTAACAGCACTTCGGCCTCAGGAGATGGCCTTGCTGTTGGGTACTCCTTCCAGTTTTGTTTATCTTAATGAGATCAAATCAGAGTTTCCTTAGTATTTATTTATTCATTTTACTTTGCTAAGCAACTGTTTTGTAAAATTTTTGCTGGCTTTCATATGGCCAGAACAAGCAAATACAGGGTTAACACTTTAAGGCACAAGTTGATATCTACAAAGAATTGGTGACTTAGTGAGTAATTGTATGTGTCTTTGATCTGCTGGACCTGCCTGAGGTACTGAAAACTTGGGACTCCCATTTGCACTCACTCTCTAGGTTACCTTGGAGGCCTCGCCAAGTTGGGCTTCAACGCTCTGCTCAGGTGGCTCATGTTTCATCACAGGAAGGGTGTGTGGAGTCTGGCCGACAGTTCCATTATGTCTTCTTCACTGGCTCTTTCTCCCTTTCCGGTAAGGAGGAGAGTAGCCTGAAACCGTTTTTAGAAGGGCTACTAACACAGTTTATAAGCCAGTGCCTTTTTAAAAATTACACTTCATTTTCAAAGCAGTTTTCTACAACATATATGATTATCTAGTACGGCATATTCACAGGAGCCTATGAAATAAAGTATTTATTGTCTCAGTTTACAAACCTAGCGTGAGAGTGCGTGCCTTTCTTCAGCAAATTAAAAAAGGGGAAAAAATCAGACAATTCCAATTCTGAACATCTTGTCCCTTTTCTTTCTGATGTATTAGATCGTCTCAAAATTGTCATCCTTCTGAAAATCTGTAGGTGCGTATCTTCTGTACTTTTAATGAGATGAATGTTAAAATATTTTCATCATGCCAGTAACATTTCTTGGATTATTAGACTGTTTTGACATTTATTTTTATAAATGGGCAATGGAGTTAGAAAATCACTCAAGTTACCAGAATTGTGTAATTTTAGATGTTCTAGTACTAAACTGGGACCCATCAACATAATGCATCCTCTTGATAGCCTTAAAAAAGGCCTATCTTAGAGTCAAGAATTATGATACATAGGAGTCAACAAGACTGTTGGCAATTTCTGGAGTGTTAGATAATCTACTTTGTGGTTTTCTTTCTGTGGAATTGGTGAAGAAAGAGACAAACAAAATCCAAACCCAAATCACATGGGAGAATTAACACTCTTGGGCATACAGTTATTTGGGATGATCATAAATTCTGCTGCCTCTAGTGGCTGACAGGAGAGGAGGAATAGCAGAATTGTAGCTCTTTTGACTGGTTTAGCCTGTTGACTGTGATATTAAGCATATTGTTACGACTTTTAACCTTTACCTTTTACTTTAAGCAAACCCCCCCCCCCACAAAAGACCTTTATGCTTTTCTTAGGTTAGCTTTTTCTTTAAGATTATAATTATGAAAATTTTTAAACATATACAAAAGGAGAAAATAGCAGTAGGTCCCCGCGCTCTTTCTATCTAGGCCAGTGGTCCCCAACCATTTTGGCACCAGGAACCAGTTTTGTGGAAGGCTAGGGGGCGGTGGAGTTTATTCGATTGCTGGCCCAATGTGTCAGGGGTGGGGTGATAGGAGGCGGAGCTCAGGCGAGCTTCCCTCTTGGCCCAGGGGTTGGGGAGTCCCTAATCTAGGCTCAACAATCGTCAAATTACGGTCATCTGGTTTCACTTTACCCTTGACCATTCCCCACTTTCTGATCTAATATTTTGAAGGGAATCCCAGACATTATCATTTAATCTTTAAATGTTTCAGTAGTTTTTCAGATAAGGTCTTTCAGAGGTATATTTTCTTCTAACTTAAAAAGATTTTCCAAATGAAATACTGGATTTTTTTGATATATAAATTGGTAGTTGGAATTATGCAATGTCTAACTAGTCATCACTTTTCAAGCTGACTTTGGTTTTAGCTGAAAACTTTTTTTTCTCTCTGAAACAGGTTGGGTTGGGGACTGTGGGGAAAAGTTATCCACAGTTACAAACAAATGCATATTTTGGTAATGCTAAAAATTAGCTTATTTTTCAGACTTAATTTTTTTCAGTAAGAAAAAAATAAGATGTTTCATAAACTGTTAAACTGCGTAGGACCAGAGTGTTCTTTAGCTTTGTTTTAATGTTTTTAATCTTTACATTTTTCAGCTATTTCAAAGAGGTTAAACAGAATGTACCTTAAGTTTATGCAATCATTAATTTAGACTCCGCTGATTTGGAATTTTCAGTGAGTTCAATATAACTTTAATATTAGATTTCCATTCAAGGAATGTACTTGGTAATTGTACATGCTTATTAGAATTCTCAGGTTTTATAGAATAAATAAATGGGTTCATGGGTTCTATTTATATGTATGTAGTTAAAATATATTTATTATGCTATGAATTTACCCAACTTGGAAAAACTAACCTAGTTTATATATTCAATTAATTGACATATTAAAATATAAATTTTATTGTAAGTAGTAAAATAAACAAAATCAGAATTAATCTTTATGCCAAGTGAAGATCCTTACTTTATGAAAGGTGGTGAAATTTAAAAGCAAATTTGGCCAACAAATCTTATCTTTTCTCTTAAATGTCCTAAGATAGTATGGAGGCTGGTTGTCACACATGCTAGTCAGTCACACAGGCAGTCAGTCACACATACTAAAAGAAATAAAATACTCATTAACTGTAAAAGGCTGTGAGCATTTTCAAGGCTCTGAAGCATACTGTAGGGCTTTATAATAATAACAGCAAATATTTGCTTAGTGCTTGCTGTTCTGAGCACTTAACTAACTCATTTAATTCTTAACTACAGTCCTCTGAGGGTAGGTGTTGTAATTATGCCGGTTTTACAGATAGGAAACTCTGAGGCACAGAGATGCTAAGCAACTAGTCCTAGCCCAGAGCCTAGTGAGTGGTTGGTTAGAATTCAGCAGCTGGGGTCCAGAGTATTGGCTCTTAACAATGCTGCTAGAGTAATTCACTTGGTTTATGAGGTGAAATACTAATAGTTCATATACTAAAAAATTGCCCCTTGCATTTTCATCAGTGAGAATATGGCATTTTGGAGCAGTGCTGTCCAATAGAATTTTCTGAAATGATGGAAATATTCTATCTGCCTTAGCTAATCAGATAACCTCTAATCACATTGAGCGCCTGAAATATGGCTTATGTGACCGAGAAAACTTTAAATTCTATTTAATTTTAATTAGTTTAAATTTAAGTAGCTACATGTAGCTATAGTGGCTGCAGTTGGACATTGACGTTTAAGAGACCTGGGCAAATTATAGTTTGCATTTTCCTGGGGTAATGACAACATCTTGATGTTTTATGACTGTCAGTGTCTCATCCACCCTGGGGTGGTCAATGGTTATATCATTAAATAGTAACCATTTTACAAACCAGATGATTGAGTGTTTAGAACCATAATGCCTAACAACAAAATCCTGTTTGATCACTGACACAAGGTCATCAGCCTACCACATCTGGAAGCATCCACTCATTATTCCTCTGTAGCTGAGGAAAAATTGCTTAAACAGTCCCTTTAGCTTGTCAGCCTTGGAGAGGAGTTCTTGCTTTGTGAAGAGTCCAGCTCCCTGGTCAAGCTTAACATCAAGGGGTGATGATAAGATAGCAAAATGGACTTCGTGGGCCAAAAGCAGCCCTTAAGAAGAGAGTGTTTAGCTTTTCATCTTCCTCCTACAGCTTGCCTCAGTGGAATTGTGTTGACAGAGTTTCCATCTATGAAAATACAAGAAAACTCCGTGCTAATGAAGCCAGGTTTCATTTCAGATGAGACCACATAAACTATAGTATAGATACTTCCTATAATGTGCTTTCATCTGAGCCTTTATGAGGCACTTAAACCTAATTATTTTAATCTTTTCTTTATGTTGATGAAAAGGGCCAGAGTGGCTGTTTTCATCCACAGCGGTGGATCTGAAATGCAGGCAAGCAAAGCCTCCAGATGGTGGCGGGTTTTGGACCTTAGCCACTCGGCAGACATAATTAAACATGTCTGCAGTCCCCACATTTAGCTGTTCTAAAACAGACATTTTCTTTGTTTATGTGATTGAACTGTTACATCAGCATTTAAGTGAAGGACTTGAAGTACTATAGCCAGGTGCTGTAATCCAGCTACTGTGTTCAGTACTAGGTCTGGAACTCTGCTTTAAAGGGTTTGTATGAAGAGAAGTTTCCTTCAAACACAGAATTAGCATAGCTGTGGGGTGTTTTCTGTAGGTTGTTTGCTCAGTTTTTATTTGTAGTTCCTGAATGCAGCAAAGTTAGAATGTATAGAGCCAGGACTGGACGTGAAAGTGGTTTGGGACTGCAAGGCAAAAAGTGTGGAATAGGCCATGAAACATACCCTGTTCCTGGCCCCGCATCAGCTTCTAACTGTTTGAAGTGGAGAAAATCATTTAGTTACTGTGGACTTTGACTTCTCCACTTGGTTAAACTTCTTTTGGGATGGGAAACCACATATCACTAGAAAGTGATTTAACTTCTTGAAGAGAACGATGGTTTATTTGTAGAATAAAAGGTAGCTATGATAAGTGAGTTCCCATGATTACTGATTGACTGCTTCATTGCCAATAAGCTCTCCACTTACCTTTTTAATGATGATTTCATTAGCAGGTGAGGATTATTTAAAGGCATTTGTGATGAATTTTTCTCATGTTCAGTATGTTGACCTTGTGGATGGGTCAGTGATTCTATAGCTTATGTAAGTTTACTAACTCACCTTGCCTTATGTCCTCCTCTTCGCTGAGAAACTCGTTATTTTAGCCAGAGAAATAAAATCACCTTCCTTTTGTGCACCCTCCCTCCCCTCAGCTGGTCTGCTTACCACATGACCCTTAAGAACTGTTCTCTGTTTGGAAGCCCAGCCTTCCATCTTGAGTCTTAAGAACACTGTTGTGCTGCATCTTCAAGCAAGGGTTGTATCACAGGATAATTCTGCAGGAACACTTTATCTATTTATGACCTTGCAAAGGATGTACTGAAATATATTTGCCTACAAATGAATTGACATATCTTGGACCCTGTTTTCCCAGTCACATAATGGAAGATATACCTCTATCCTGAGAGATATCTCCATGCAGTTGATAACGTATCGGTGCTAAACCAGCCCGTGACTGTAGTTGACTGTCACTGAGGTGTCCCTCTTGCTGCGGAAGTAGTAGGAGCGGTTCCAGAATTCCACCAGGCCAGTATCCAGATCTAGTTTTCTATCTACAAATCTTATGTATTCCATAACCTAGAAACCATACATGTGTCGTGTGCTCACACACATCAAACCAACCTGCATACCCACACACAGAATAGCGTGGACCAAGGATTTGGAATGACAACTGAGCCTTAAACTCTTCTTAAAAAGATAAAATTAGCACAAAGTTAAAACTTTACTAATGTATAGATGTCAGATTAGTTCTGTTGAAGAGCAACCCTTCGTGCATTTGTTGCATGCTAGTAACTTGTTTTAAAATCAGTGAAGATTTGATGCTTGTGACTATAGAATCCTGTCTTCTGACTCTAGGGGATGCTTTCGTGATAGAAAATGTCTCCAATATCTTAGTTTGTTACTGTATAGCATGGGTTATGTTTTAAGGGCTGGAAAAGTAAGATAATTTAAGTCTGTTTTGAAGCACACAGGAAAGACGCTATTTTGTAACTATCTGGCACGTGAAACTTGGCAGGACCCATGTCCAACAGTGGCCAGCCACAGTTACATGATTGATTACCAGTCGGGGAGCTAGTTAGCTTATTCCAGACCTACATCTGACATAATTGATGTTGTCATCAGTGTCAAACTACTCACCCTGTTCTGCCAACTTCCTTCCAATAACAAAAGTTTCTTGCCTTGCGTGCGTGAACGTTTGACTGTATGTATGCGTATAGAATTAGAGTTTTAACTATGATCCAGATGCAACTCCTTGAACCTCTTCATTTTAATTAAACATGAGAAAAATGGAAGATTTCATCACTTGTCCACTGTCTATATTTGAGAAACCTGTGGGTTTTTTCTCACCAAGTTAAAAGAAGAGAAAGAGATTGCCCCGAACTATGTTGCCTTGTGCCTAGAGGGCCTAAAAGAGACAGGGACAAGACAGGCCTCCCAAACTGGAGCAGTGACTTAAAAACCAAAAATAATGTAAATTTTAAATGTTTGCTTCCAATTTTCATGGAAGTCAGTGGGTTGTTCTTTGAGGGGTTTTCTATTCAGAGTCATTTTATACTCTTCTGAAAGGAGATGGAGGGTCATCAAAACCTGGGCGGGACTGGACTGGCAGGGAGGGAATGGTGTGAGCCAGTCTTACTAATACCTCCTTTCTACTTTGCTACAGATACTTAAAGATCAGGTGTTAACTTCTCTTTATTGGGGGAAACATGGCAAGGGGTGTTCCAATTTCAAAGACTTTTACGTTCTGCAAATTTTCTCAAGGTGGAATTTCTTCCTTTTAGTTAAGGGTTATCTAATACTTTTTTGTCGAAAGGGTGTTTATCCTTGTCTTCATGTTGTCTAAAACTTTGAAAGAAGAGGTCTTTATTTTAATTTTTCCTTAATGGCTTTTACAATGTTTAAATTCCTGAGCTCTATAAATAATGACATATATGTAAATGAATCCCCTATTATCTTTTCTTCCTGAAAATGTATAGACCTGATCACCATCAAAAGATAAGTATGATACTGTCGTAGTTTCACATCAAAGAATTTTAATCTGTTGACACTGGAGAGACCATTCCAATTAGTGCCAAGACTCTCCGTATGACATCTTGACTTGTCACCAGCCTGCACTAGGATCATTGTGACCACCTGACAAGAGGGTGGGACTGGGATTCTGGAGACTGGCCTCCACTCCTGGTTCTGCCCCTTGCTACTAGTTTGGTTTTAGGTCTCTTCACCTTTATGATGAATGAGAGAAGTGAACCAGGTGGTAACTAAGGTTTCTTTCAGTTTTTGATCTGTATGACTGACTGTCCAGTGACAAAGAGCTTCAGTGTTAAGAAGTAACCAGTTAATTTTTTGTTTTTGACCTCTCTCATTTTCATATTTAGCCTAAATTGTCGTGGTTATAGGTAGGCTTTCTATAGCCCTGTTTTTTTTTTTCTTCATATATTTTTATTGGGACGTACATTGAGAACACGTTTTATCTTGTATCCCAGTAAATACACATACACAAAAATATTTATGTACATTAAATTGAGTCAAAAGTTTTATAAAGCAATACTTGCCTTTATTCTACTCTATTTATTCAGTTCTATTCTGTTATTTAAAAGAATGGCAACCATTGACCCACTAAATTGATTTTATGACCCAAGAATGGGTCTTGACTTGTAGTTCAAAAAATGCGACTCCATGGCAACCTAGGGCAAGTTTGTTTCTTCGTTCACTAGACAGCTCCCTGAATTCAACTGTGGCTAGCTTGTTTGCCTTTATACCTTCTGTTCTACAGTCTTAAGGTCCCCAGTTTTTGAAACTTTTCCTTGACTCACTGTCATTCTGGTTAACGGTCCCTGGATACTTATACTGTTTGTGTCCCACTGAAAGTAATTGTCACCAGAAGAAATATAATCTTGAAATAAATTCAGCTACTGCTTACCTGCTCTCCTATAGATGTCTACTATGTGTTGCGTAGTTTTTCTACGAGTATTCATTCCACACATATTAATGGAGCACTGCTGTGTGTGAGGACTGTTTCTGGTGTTTGGGGACACAGCAGTGAGCAAAGCAAAAATCGCTGTTTTCAGTGATTGTGTGTTACAGAGAATTGTGCTAGCTGCTAGGAGTATGATGATGAATCATAACCAGGCCCTTGCCCACAGAGCTCTTGTTTAGCGCTGAGTTGCATGTGGTCTTTTATGGCTCTGTGTTGTATGCTTGTTAGGCATTTCCCCTCTGAATTGTGAGTTCTTCCTGCCTTTCTACTTGAGTGCACATCTCAGCAAAGATGAAATGTCAGCGTCTAGGGAGAGAGTGTATGTATGAAGTTTTCCTTTAATTCTTTAAAAACATTAAGTGGAAATTAGAGTTAAAAATTATCAAAGTACAAACATACTAAAGTTTCCATTATATGTGATGAAAGCCTGTGAATTCTATTCAGGTCACAAGGGTATCAAGAGGGATCTTTAACTATTTGGGACAGTGAAGTATACTTTTAAACTTAAATTATAATTATTTCTAGAGCGACTTTGGCATGGGTAAATTTGGATCAATGTTAATAGTTTTAGAGATCGAATTAACTTTTTAAAATGTCTGTTGTATGTAAAGTGATTTATTGGGGGGAAGAGTTTTAAGGGAACAAAATAAATACAGATATGGTCCCTTTCTTCAGAGTTGGCATTTGAGTTAGAAAATAAAATCTACGTACCTAAAATTATATTAACTGGTGATCAAGCCACATAAGTACCACTTGAATATGATTATATAAAGTAGAATTAATCAAGAAAGAACAACTGGAGACCTAGCATTTCAAGCAGATGGGAACTGATTGGTAAAAAAGATCATGTCTGTTCTAAGTTGAGTGTAACTGAAGGAATCTGAAGCATTTAAAAATCTGTGCTGAGGTGAGGTTTCAATTTATTTACCTTTTAAAAATGGAATTTCTTTCTATTTGAAAAATTAGCAAATTGGGAATTTTTCATTGAGGATCTAAATATTGCTCACATGAGAAACTTAATGTTTAAAGTGAAAGAGCATGGGAAGCAAGCCTTAAACATGGCATTATTCAGTCAGAATGGGATTGTATTGATCCAGGGGTGTGAAAATCTTTATGGGGTGGCATTTTCACACAGGCCTCTTCCTTTACTTTATTCTGAACTACATAAACATCAATTAAAGCTTTCTAGTCCAAGTTAACAGATGGCGATTTATGCTGGACTTATAAACAAAGCCATAGAACATTACTACACTTAATTGATGAATGCTCTTGCCCTTCCCTGAACAAAGATTTTGGCCTTCACTCTAGTTGTCTGAAAGAGAATTAATGAATTCTTTTCTGTGATCTCATGTAGAAAGACTCTCACTATAGAAATATTTGACTCTTTTTTTCCCAATAGAAAAAAACTTGAATACCGTTAAGTTGCCTAGTAAATTAAGTTCACAAAGGTAGATGGGAAAAAATTTGGGTAATTAGTATTAAAGTAACCTTAAAAAAATCACATTTTTATCTTCATACTAGAATGATACTCAAAACCAAAAATAGTAATCAAAACAAAATACACAGAAAGGAGAACATGTCTAGTTATGTGATTTCAGACAAATATCTGATTTAGATACTATTTTTTAAACTTGGGGAACTTCCACTTGACATCCTTTAAAATGAGGTGATACATTGTACTAATTCTTAAAATGCACCCTCTCTTTAAATATGTGAAAATATTTATTTCCTAATACTGTCATGTAAATGAAATCTTATAGTTTGGGAGGGTGAGCATAGGTATCCCCCAAAGGAATCCCATTTGACCAGTATCACAATATATGTAGATAGCATTTATTTTCATTTGTTTGGAAATTGTAAATTTCAGATTGTAAAGAAGTCTACCTTGTCTTTGCATCCTAGCTTCTTCGAACCAAGCGGTAGGTGGATGGAGGTAAATGTTTAACTATACCGAAGTGCGTACATTGTGGAAGATGAAAACACTGGCCTCTCATGAGCTGAGCTGAAGGCAGTCTGTACAAAATGCTTTGACTTTGAGGATAGCTTTCTACCTGCTGCCACCCGGTGTCTTCTGTGTGCTTGTTGGTTTGAGGGGCATTCCCTAAAGTGAGGGAAGCAAATCAGGTTAAGTTTTGGAGATTCCTGCTCAAGGCAGCCTCTCACAGGAAATTCTGGTGATCACTGCTACAGGATTGCCATGGGAATGTGTTTACTTGACTATTGACATTTTGACACGCTGACCTTTTTTTTTCTCTTTTTTTTAATGTAAGCGCAGATGTAGATATTTTAGCTACCTTTGAGATAATAGAACCCGTATCCTACAGAAATTGTGTGTTGTAGGGCCTTGGCAGAGATTGACAGCTGTGTAAACCAGCACCTCCCCAGATTTAGGAAGACATGATGTAAAAAATGTGGATCATGGTTTCTTGTATTAAGCATTACAAATGTCATGCTGTTAAAGTACACAGTTAGTGTAGACATTGAAATGAAGCCTCAGTGTCTTTTGTTCTGTGCTGATTGGGGTAAATGAGTGAATCTGTTGTGAAGTTGCAGAATTTGCAAGGTCCTTGTGCCTGTTAAATCCAGAGTGGATTTCTGCCTTCCTCCAAAGCAACTGTTTGCCTTTTGTGGGATTTTGTAGTGGAAGCTAGAAATGATTCCAAGTGCTCCTGCTAGTGTAATAAGAGGAGAAACCAGGGAGTACAAAGTGTCAAGTGCATTGGGCAGGTATTGACACAAAAAGTAATGGGAAGAAATTTTACAGTCAGGACATTTTTACCACCAAAGCAGAGGTGTTTGGAATTACTCCTTTGTTGCCATTGTTGGGGTCTTATTTTAGCACTCAGTCCTGTACACAATGAAATTTGTGGAGATGGTAAATAATACCTAGATGGCCACAAAGGGTAATATCCTGTAAGATGATGAAATTCAATTTCTAGTAAGGAAGGTTAGTACATTATTATTTAAAGCGAGGTATTGGGTGAAGGGAGGGAATGAGGCTGAGTTCTGATTGGCACTGCTCCTTGTTTTTGGGCCTCTGCTTGCCATGAGAAAAGTATTGTTCTGGGAAATGAAAGGCATAGAAGCAGAAAATCTATATTTTTTCTTTTAAAAAGACGGAGGGCGGGTGAGTGAATTTGGGCACTGCTGGACTTGTTGTAGATTCAGCAGCCTTGGTAACTGAAATCCGGTCTACTTGGCTATACAAAATTTCAAATACTTCCTTTTAAATCTGAAATCACAGATTTGAAAAGAATGACTTTAAATAATTGAGGGTGGAGAAAGAGAAAAGGATTGGTATATAGCCTAGTTATTATTATTTTTTAAATAAGGAACTAGGAGCTTTTTTAAACCTTTAAGAAAACAGAACTATGGAAAAACTCAGAACAGAAACCTTATCTTATAAAAATTCATGCTTCACTCTAAGGTCTTTGCTAATAACATTCAGTTGCCTGAAAGAATTATTAAAAAAGTGGGGTGGGCACTGCCTAGTTTCATTTATTTCCTTGCCCTCAGGGCTTTAGAAGGAAACTGGATGTCTCATAAATTGACTAGTGAAATTGATATGGTTTGGGTACCTTATTCTGAGAGTTCTCCCCCTTCAATTGAAGACATCCTTTCAAATATTCAAAATTTTGACAGTATCCTTGAAGGGATGGAACCTCCCCATCTGCTGTTTCACTTGAGCATAAAGCCATAAGGCCCGCCTCTCACCTGTAATTTGATGGTAGTTCACTGATATGCCCATTATGAGTTCAAAGTTGACGTTTACTTAGTAAAGACCTTCCAGGCCCCAAAGCGAGGTTAGACTGTGAATCTCCTGTTGATTGTGTTTATCAAAAACATGCCACGATTACGCATAAAGTGTATGTTTGTGTCTATTAGAGACTCTAAATCTAGCTGTTAGGTGTTTCGAAGTCCTAACTCATTTTCCATGTAGTAACTTCCTTAGGAATGAGAATCAGATAAGAACTGCAACTGAGTAATAGTTGATTAATTCTCTTTTGCAAGTTCATTAACTGATCATCAGGGTGCCATTTTAGTCTAAGGTTTTAGTTTAAAATTTGGTATATAAACATTGAAAGTTGTGATTTATTAACTCGTTTTCCAAAAATTCATCTTACTAGTCACTTTGTAATCATCTGTATTCCTTTCAGGAATGGTTCAAAGACACCGTTACTAGTAGTTTTCAATAAATGTTAGACAATGTGAAGTAAGAGACAGATTGTCTTTTGGAGTCTTCCACTTGTTTCTGTCTTTACTTCTTCAATCATAGCTGTTTTCTCCATTAATCAGACAATAACCCTGGTTTCTGTGGTATTTCTTTTGTCCAAGTGTCTCTCTGACCTTTGTTTTTCCTTTACATGGCACAAAAATCATAGATTTGAGTCTGGAATTTTGGATAAGGGTAGTCATGCTAATATGTACTGTGATTTTTCATAATTGGATTTTATATGTAAAATGATTATTTTAAGTCTTACAATTTATAGGTTAAAATCTTAGGATCTTATTCCATACATACATTTCAGTGTAGGACATTGACTAGATATAAAAGTTATTTTCTTCCTGTCTCCTAAATTGATAATGTACTGAGCACATTTTTAAAGACGTTATTTTTGTTAGAACAGTTTTTGATTCACAGCAAAATCAGAGGAGGGTTAGAGAGATTTCCCATGTGCCCATCTACCCCTGTAACACGCACAGCCTTCGCCATTATCAGCACCCCGCACCAGAGTGGTGCATTTTTATAATTGAACTCAAACTGACACCTCGTTATTGCTCAAAGTCTCAATGTATTTTTCAGTGTGGAAGATATAATTGTGAGCAGCATTGTAAGTTAGGAGGTTGAGGGGCTGTGTTGGTAAGGTTGGTAATAGGTGACAGATTTTGTGTTCATACCTGTTTGCTATTAGTCACGCCTTTTGTCAGTTATTCCTCAGAGCACGTTAGAGTTTGGGGTTTAAGAAATGTGCTTCAAAGTGTAAGGTGGTTAATGCTTACCTAATTGGTTAAGGAGAGCTTTTACTTCTTTTTAGGAAAATAATTTCCTCTTGTTTCATATTATCCAGCACTGGCTGAGTAAAATTAATTGTTAACTTGAAACACATTTATTTTCTATGGAGGTGAATATGCCCAGAGTCCATTTGACACTTCAATACTTAATTGTGGATTAGGTTCACGGTTCCATGTGTTATGTTGACATGCAAGTCAGGGGAGCCTGATATATTTACAAAAGTTCAATAACATGAAAGCTCATCATTAACTAGGATTGCAGGAAATAAGGAAATAGTGTTTTGGTATTTGAGGTTTTTTTAATGTGTGGGAACTCTTTTTTGTACCACTCTTGTAAATTAAAATAGAAGTCTGACCAATATATATATTTTTCTTTTATAAACATTTATCCCATCCCAAAATAATTTGAATAAAGTCAGCTTTATTACTGTCTGCAGAGTCTTTTATTTTCTATGGATAAATAGTATTCCTTGTTATTTGCAAGGCTGATGTAACAACACAGCTGTTCTATGCTTGGCATTTCTGCTTCTGGTGAAATGCTATTTGTGCAGATTTATCTGATCCAGATGTGTGACCAGCAAGCTACATTTCTAATTATAAGGATAGCCAAATTCCATTATTAGTGCAATCATGGGATTAGAGGGCCAGGAGGCATCTTGAGAAGACATCTATTTCATTCTTCAGCTTTTCAGCAGGACTACACTTCATAAACTACTCTAGCACTGAACAAAGCAGCAAAGAATGTTTCACCCATGTATAGGCTGAATGTAGAATCATCAGAGCTGTTACTGGAAAAAGAGATGAGTCCCTTCGGCCCAGCTCTCTTGCTTTATGGGTAAACAGATTCAGGCTCAGAGAAGTTTGACCGAATCTGGACCTTTAGGACTCTGCCTAGAAGTTCCTCTGCTTTCTTCTTCTATTTAAAAATACTTTTCTGTCTTTTTTAAAAATGTATTTATTGATTTTTAGAGAAAGAGAGGGAGGAAACAAGGGAGGGAAAATAGAAGAGAGAAAGAGAGAGAAAGATCAATTTGTTGTTCTCTTTATTTATTCATTCATCGATTGATTCTTGTATGTGCCCTGACCAAGGGTCAAACCTGCAACCTTGGCATATTGAGATGATGCTCTAACCAACTGAACTACCCAGGCAGGGCCCTCTGCTTTTTTCTTAACTGGCTTGTGCTGCGGGACAGAATGTGGGAGACTTGATTAAAAATGCTGGGTTCAGATCCAGACATAGCACTCTAGTTTCTTCATTTAGAAGTAAGAGCTAATGAATTAGTGACAGCCCGATTCCATTGGAGTTTATTTCTGAAACCTACACGGAATGAGATATTTCATTATAGTATGTGTACATGGGGGGGACCCCCAAAATCCTGGAATTTATTTATAAAAAATTGTGTATTCTTACATGTTTAAGCTTTAGTCACCTTCAAAGTAATCTCCATTTGATGCAATATGTCTGTTGAGACATTTTTTTTTCCCACTGCTCGAGACAGTTTTTGAACTTGTTAATTTTGATGCTTTTTAGTGCTGCCATTTTTTGTTTCAGCTCTCCCACATCGGCAAAACATTTCTTTTTAAAGACTTTTTTTTCATGTGGGGAAACGAAAGTTGCTCCAGGTGAGATTAGGTGAATGAATAGTCAGGGTGGCTCATGGGGGTCATGCCACTTTTGGTCAAAAATGGCTGAACACTCAGTGCAACATGGGAAGGTGTGTTCTTAAATCACCCATCATGAAATGGGCAAACATGTTGAAAGAGTCAAAAATAATTAACTGAAGCTGAATGCAGCCTCTCACAACACTGCCAGCTGGTACACTGATACAGATGGATTCCCAGAATAGTCATCTAGCAGGTGAAGTCTGTACTACAAGGGGTACACCCTCCAGAAGAAGATAATTCCAGTCTCTTTTGGAGAGATCTTTATATATATTTGCATACATTAGTGATCAAATACAAAAGAAATGAGGCAAGCATTTTGGGTGAGAGGGTTTGCAAGGGTTGTATGTAAGCTTACCAAGAATGACATCTCCAAATAAGTATGATTCTTTAACTTGGCATTGTTAAATCTGGGGTTTGATTTCACCCTAAGCCGATAGTCACCCTTTTATTGTTTCCTTCATGCTAGCAGAAGACAAGGGACTTCCATACTCCAGTGAGCGACATAAACAGCATGAACATCAGTGTACTTGTATCAGTTTCTCCTTGTTCCCAAGTCCCACAGGGGTGACAGGAAGTGTCCAGATGGAGCTGCACACACAGGGGGAGTATACTCCTGCTGAGGAACACTGAGCTTGGGGGAACCCACTGTTTTTGTAGCATGCACTAAACAGACTTGCTCTTTGTCCAGAGGGGGTTGTTCACTGCAGGCAACTCTGAGAAATAGCCGGGACACCAGACAGTCAGGGGCATGCATTTTTAGCATACCTGGTAGGACAAGAGAACAGTGGAGGGTGTCTCATAATGATAATGTCCTGTAACCATATACTCTGTCTATTTATGTGCTATTAGAAAGAGATGATTAAAACACAGTACTAGCAACTTCACAGGGCAAGACATTTTGTAGCTAGCTGTTAGGAAGCAAATTCATTATAAGGGAAAATTGTAGGTGCTGGTTAATTGGGAATGAAAATAGGAGGAAAATATGAGGGACTTAGTTTTACTTCTTCTGTAAATTGACATCTTATTGCAATACTTCAGCCAAAACATCAAGAATTACAAATCTTGTTTCTACACTGTTAAATACATACATCTTTTGTGAAATGAGTGGTAGCCAGGTGGACTCAGACATAGGCGTAGGTCTATTTCTTCACTGCATTGTGGCCTTAGGGTTTTTTGAGGGGTAGTTATAACAACAGTTATTTGCTCTCTTTAAAGAAAAAGAACAACAATAGGGATATATAAAGTAAAAGCCTTCTTCTTTTCACCACACTCTCTCCTACCTAGGTCAACGTTTGTAGAGGTTGCCACAGTTCTGTGACCTATGGATCACTCACTATTGGAAAGGAGAGGAAATGTTAATGATGTTAGTGGCTACTTGCTACTTTTGAAGAATCAGAATCTAGTAAGTGCTTGGGACATTTAAGAGTTCTGAGTGTCTAGAAGGATTTATTAGACAGTACTATGATTCTATCACTGAAATATTCTTATGTTCACTTTTCTGAAAGAGTAGCTAACGATTGTCTTACAATAGTAGGTGTTAAGAATTCAGGTAACAATATCCTTACTTTATGTATAAGGAAACTGAGCCATATGAAAGTTGATTTGCTTTGTTATGTCGGCCATGGTAGGCTTCTTAACTTTTTAGGCCAAGTTTTGGCTCCCAACAGAACCTTTGTAAGATGTGACGTTAAGTATGTTGTAGTACTCTTAATTCCGCTTACCCTCCTTTGTTTTTTAACGATAAGTATCAGTTTCTTACACACCGTATAGCTTACTTAGGTTTGTTGTTTGTTCCCCTTACTAGAATGTAAACTCCAGAATAAGGGTTTTTGTCTTATTTTTCTCTTGTGCACTGGTCAATTTTCAATTTCTGAAACAGCATCTAACCCATACTAGGAGCTCAGTAAATTTGGTAATTAGAGGAATCAACATGTGGTATATACATGGTACTGTAAATTGATGACACTCAGTGCTTCGATTATGTTTCCAGCTTTGGCCAAGTGATCAGACATCTCTAGGCACTACTGATTGACTCATGATCTGATGAGATTGAAGTTATTGGCGGGGGATGTGGCGTGCAGATTTTGTTTTCGGCTTTGAAGAGTTTTTTTTTTTTTTTTTTTTAATTGGAAGGAACATTGAAAAATTAAAGGATTTCACATAAAACAATATTTTTGGTTTTTCTTGAAGTCTGGCAGCGCTGGTCTGCATTCCACATGGGGGTGAAAATCTTGAGCTGAATATCAGCTCACTGAGTTTAGGTGGGGCATTTGCTCTCCAGTTAGCAGCAGTCCCCCACCGCTCTCTCTCTTGATTCCTAGATACTGAGATGACTGTCAGTTGTTTTTTTTGCCACCTTGTACACAGTTTATATTTTAAATGTGAAGAAGTATTTCTCTGTAGCCATGTTCTCCAAAATAGGAAAAAAGGAAAGGCAGGCCACTTCACTCGTTCACATTACAGTATGTCCTTGGCTGGTGGAGGCATTTGAACATGATGTGATGGTTTTTTTAAGACCTTTATATATTTTTTTAGGTCTATAATTTTTATGATTGTAGTTATGATTGCTGATGGTATGCAAAAGGAAGAGTTAGCGGTTCAGACTTAAGGGAACAACTTCCATGCTTTGACAGGAAGTGGTAGCATGGAATGTGAATCTGGGGATAAAACGCTTCCTTTGTTGAACTCTGATCATATAATTGGTTTAGATGTTGAAAGTGCATGGCCTCATTGCTTGGTGGTCAGGTAAAACATTAGAAGGGACCTTAAGGTGTATATTCTCTATTTGTACGATTTCCTGTCTACTTGAGAGCTCCCCCCGCCCCCTCGCCCCCCACCATTTGTAATGATGGCAGGAAATGCAAAAGATTTAAAAACATTCTGTTTGGAAAAAGTGATACTTTATCCAGGAAAAGTGAATGTTTTAGATTTGTTGTTGCCTTAAAGACCTCAAAATTAAGTTTTGGATCCCTTTTAACAGAAAGAACAAATGGCATACTATTCCTGGGGGAAATTTGAGTAACTAGACAATTTCAAACTGTGCTCCATGTGGAAATGTGCCTTACATTTTGTTGTTATAGAGATGCATAAGATTGTGCAGTCAGTCCTTTAGAGTCATGAATTGCTTATTTGATTATGGAGTAAACCAGTGGAACCAATTTTCTTTGACTTTACCTAAAAATTGGGCTAAGTTCTTATGTGAAGAAATTGTGAGTGAAGTGCTAATAACATTTTATATCATTAGGTAATCTCTATAGAATAAAGATTTCACATAATTTTATTAGGTGAGTTGAAAATAATTAAGTAGCTAGAATAGTACTATGCAAAGAGCATTATTTGGGAACACTAGGTCCTGAGAAAAGATTGTGTGTTCAAAACCAGTTGACTCTGGAGAGATTCTTGGTGTGTTATATTATCCATTATTTGATAATATAAGACCAGCATTAAAGAACCTCGGCTGTTCAATGCAGAGTTTTGATAGTAGGATTACTTCTTATATAAGACATATTAGCATAAAGCAGAATATTTGTTCTGTGGCATATACTTTGGTAATTCTCACCTGGGTGGACTTAGAAAAAACAAAGATACCACATATGGTCATTTCTTGTGTCCATATGGGTTCATCCATTTTTCTCAACTTAATTACCTGGGTTTGCAATTACATTTCTTCCAGGCTGCTATTATAGGGATGGCAGGTAGTGACACACTTAACATTTAGTGTAGAATCTAGATGAAACGTAGAGGATAATTTTGTGTCTATCTTCTGTTTAGAAAACAAATATATCTCTATTGGTTTCCTATTTTTAGCTAATATGCTTCTAGTGAAGGCACATAATTTACCATGCTGAACTGTCGTCATCTTAGGTGTGGTCATCTTTTCCTGGTGCTGTGGCTCTTCTGGAGACCTACTGTTATTAATGTAGATAATACTTGTTTTCCCTGAGAGCCTCAGTAGTTTCCAGGGCTGGGACTTTGCAGATAGAAGCTGATGAATTGGGGAAAAGGCAGTGGGATAATTAACATTTTGGAACTTGATAAGAGTGGGTGTATGTGTGTGGGTGTTGTAAAGAGTTTATGACCTGGTTAGGTTTCCTTTGTGAACTTCAGTAGAAAATATATTCAGAAATCTGAAGAAATCTGAGTCAAGAGACCTTACTTACCCTTCCCTTAATCAGCGATATGACCTCTCAAAGATAGGGATGGGTTAGGCAGTTTTCAAGGTGCTGATGATTTAAGGGGGGAAAAAAGAAAACAAAAAAAAGTCATTGCAAATTTCAAGTGTCCTGAGGTTGTATTTTTGAAATTAATGTAGGTTGTAAAGCGCTGGAAGGGGACTCAAACCTTCGTGGTGGAAAAGTTAATGCTGATGTAAAAATGCGATTTGGAATCTTTGGTATTTGCTAGGGGCTACAGGAATCCAGTGGTTTTCCATTTGTGATCTTACACCACAAGAAGGCTTGCAGGAGAATTTGAGAGCCCTATAGAATTTGGAAACCTCATTCAGAGATCTGTAGAACACAGTCCATGTTAGCAAGAAATAATAGTGCAGGGCATACTACTTCGTCTTTGGATCTTGAAGTTTTTACCGTTCATCACCTCAGCCATTCACATTTCAAAGAAGCTTAGAACCAGGGAAGTGCTTGCTACATCTTGTTCCTAGAAGAGCTGGCAACGTAGAAATGCTTATCATTTAAGGTGTGACCTGAATGAGTGTTGTACAGCTCTTGTGATTTTTCTTTAAAGATGTGTGGCTAAACAAGACACTTTCTAGGGAAAATTTCTTCTAACTTGATCTTCGTTTAGGATTCTGATCCCAAATCAGTGAAATTGTTGTATCAGGATCTCAGAATTTAGAATTAGAAGGGAGTTTGCAGGTAATCTAGTCCAACCACTTCATGTTGCAGATAAATGTAGGCTCTGAGAAACCGAAGTCACACAGCTGGTATATATAATGGAGCTTAAATCCAAATCCTTGGATCGCTGCTGAGATCCCCCTTCCTCATATCATGTAGATTTCAGGCCATATGTCCAGTGCCAGAATTCCTTGTAAAATACTTTTTAAATTGAAATATAATTTATATGCAGCAAATCACACACTTCTGCATCTTCACAACTATATTTTAAGATGTAATTGATCATTTAAAAACCATTTGAAAAATTAATTCTACAAAAGGTAGCTGCTTTGAGAGTCTGATTTCATTATGTGTGTTAACAGCATTCTCATAGGAAACATATAATACTTAAAGCAATTAGCTTATACAGAAGGCATTAAAAAATGGTGTCTTTACTCATCCAGCAGTAAGACTTTGCAGATGTATAGACAATGGCCAAATAATATTCAGGGCTCTGGTTCAAGTGATAGGGAAATTAGCTTTCTTATGGACAGAAAAGGCATTGAGAGAGAACTGATTTGTCATGGTGTTGAATTTCAGGGAAGTAGCTTTGAATGAGTAGGATTTTCAAAATGCTGTGAGCTTTTGAAACTCATAGTGAGTAAATAATACCCGTAGGACTTTGCGAAGTAAAAATTAGTTTAGAAGCAATTATTTTTTACTAGTAATATTTTACTAAACATATGAATGAAGAATGTACAAATGTACGAAAACTTTTAGAATGCATGTTATTTGGAGCACAATATAAGATTAGGGGCAAGTTGTTTTACCACAGGATTTTCTTACCTTGGGGGACAAACAGTAAGAATTCATTAGGGGTGAGGAAATTTCCTTAGTGACTGCTGGAAACAGGATGTGATATGGCACAGCTATCTGCGGAGGTTTGGAGGATTTCCCTGGGACAGCCAGTACCACGTCACCACTTGATTGAAGGTGGGGAGTAGGTAGCCACACATACCACACACAAGTTGAATGTCAGAGTTACTAAGCCCTCAGCAGTATGATGATTCCAGAGTATAATTTCATTTATAGCAATATCTTAATATCTTTGTCAGAAGGATCTTGGAACATATGAAAAAAAAAATTCCAGTAAAGCTGTCTTGTAAAGATTAAGGTCATGGAGGTTTGAAAATCTCACTCTGTATTCACTGTTTAAAGGTCTCTTGAAATCTTAGTTCAGTAACAAAGTTAGCCCAATCTGCAAAACTAGATTTCCAGTATCTGCACAGTGCCAGCCACATAAGATACCCGATAAATGTTTGAACAATGGACCAAATGAATTTCCGGATTTGTCAATTCAATATTCATTACTTCAGTCACACATATGATTTCAACATGTATCACTTATTTGTGGTAGTGCTGTGGTTATGGCATGTGTCAGATGTAATGTCTGTTAAATGAGTAGGTGTGCTTAATCTAATATCTTAATTGTATATTAATATTTTTTCATTAATCTGATTCTCAGACATTATATTATCATCTCTGAAATGCAGAATTAGAGGCACAGATAAGAGACTTCCTCTTTTACTGCAGTTTTTGATTGACTGAGAACCCTTGAGTGGGAGGGTCCTCGGTGCTCTTTCTAACCAATGGATGGTCTCTATCACTGAACCTGGGCAGTTAGTCTTTCTCAGCACTACACTCCAGGCAGGCACTGAATGGATTGGAGTGAACATATGAGGAAAAAACCTAAGGCCTTCACCAGACAGCTCATGTTAGGGAGCCGGAGACAGATTTGAGCTTAGCAGCACAAAAATAGTTCTTGGTGGGATCAGAATAACTAAGGTTTCTTGATTCTCTGATGTAGTATCCATTATCACTTTGCTTTCTCATGTAGCTGGATAGGGTTGTGAAAATAAACTGAAATGATATCCTTACTTAGAGTCTAGCTCACAAAACTAAAACCAAATCATTCTTTATCTGGTTTTATTGGGTACTGAAGTTAATTGAGCTGATTTAATTTTTCATCCTGCTCATCTCTTTGTTGGCCAGGAAATAATTTAGCAAAATAAGGCTGGGGTTGGGGACCAGGAAGAGGGAATAGAATGTAATAAAACTCTTCAGAAGTACTTGGGAAAATTTTTTTCTTAAAGTAGCAATTAAAGTAGACCTCTTTTTAGAGGTCTGAGTATGTCTTATCTGTTAAGTAGAGCAGGTAGGAGTTCCACTCGGCAATGCTGTTGAAAGCTTTAGTCACAATAAAATTTGTTGTGGCAAATGCTTCTTTTCTTATATTTACACAGGCCTTTTCCCAATTAATTTGAGTTACTAAGGTTTTTCTGTATCTTTATAATATTAAAATTTGAAAAGTGAGGTAGTACAATCTGAAGAAAAAGGTGGACATGTTTCCTATATTTGCAAACATCTGAAAAAATGTTAGAAATTATAGAAGTCAGATATTTTACAGGTTTAAAATGGTCATTGTACTATCAAACACTCTAATTTCCCAGTACTCTAAAAAGTATATATACACATATAATATAATACATATATGTATATTATATGTGTATTTGTTTTGGAGCATCTTAATTTCAGCATTATGAAATTAACTTTCTCACTATAATTGCTGGAAATATAAGAATGCATATTTGTAGCTATAAATTATGACGTAAAAGTTATTATCTTCTTCAAAAACTTGACTCTTATAGGAAATACCTTTTAAAACACATTTTCATGGGGAATTTGTATTATTCATATTGAAAAATGTAGTTACTGAAGAGCCATTTTCAAAATTGTGTTGCTTCCAGTTAATATCACCTGAAGTAGTTGGCATTTTACTGACCGTACGTGTGTGTCTGGTGGGGGCGTGGGGGTGGGAAAGGGTCTGGCTGTAGCAAATGACGTTAGACTGCCTCAGAGAATGGCGTTGCAGATTGGTCACAAAATGGGTGCATTTCCTGACCATGGAATGCACCTCTAACCTGATCAGCTGTTCTGTCAAATGCTGCCATAAAGCCATCATTACCAACAGGAGAACCAAAACACAGCACAGGTCCTTTTGATAGGAGCTGCTAGTGTTGTCTTGGAAAAGAAGCAGCAGTATAGAAAGGACAGGTTTCCCCACACACAAAATCTCAGCATCCATACCTCAGCAAACCAGTATACCAGTATCCTGAGGCCCTGTTGACATGTACCCTTTCTCCATCTTAAAAAAATAATCCTTAAGTCATTTAACTTCCCCATACATTAAACAGGCAGAAGGTTGTGCAAGACATTATTTGGATGTAATGAGTGATTGAATGGAGGAAAGACTGCTTGCCTCGGATGTCTTTTGAGTCTTTCTTTGGAGAGGCTCTAACTCTGAGATATGGAAGAAAGTCTAGCATGCTGTTCATTATCCTTGGTTCACACTTGCGGATACAGAGGCCTGGGGGTTTCTTAGCAGAGCTCACTGTGAACCGGAGTAACATTGAAATAGTTTTGAAGCAGCAGAGAAAGCCTGGACAGAGTGGATGGATGTCTTAGGAAAGAAGAGAGGGTAACAAGAGTGAAGGCGGGCATTTGCATGCTCCCTTAAGAGTCTGACCCTGGTTAGAAGGGAGTGTTGTGTGGGCCGAGGAGGAATACCTTTATATAGAGAGGGTGACTACAGAGGATCTATTTGCCCTGAGGAGGGTTTTTGAGGTACAGCATATAATAAGCAGTTGACCCTTGAACAACACAGGGGTCAGGAGTACCAACCAGTCAAAAATCCATGTCCCCAGAGCTTCAGTCATCCCCTGGTGTCCCTGGGAGATTGGTTTCAGGACTCCTGTGGATACCAACATTTGTGGATGCTCAGGTTCCTCTTGTATAAATAAAATGATTTAAATCAAAGCCTGTAATTGGGCCTCTGCATCTGTCAATTCCCAACTGTGGATGGAAAATACTGTTTTCTAACCTTGGTTGAATATATGGATGTAAAACCCCAGGATATGGAGGGATGACTATATATTTATTGAAAAACATTCATGCATAAGTGGATCAGTACAGCTCAGACCTGTGTTATTTGATGGTCACCTGTACAGCCTGTATGTAATGTTGGGAAGGATCTAAGGCAGTGTTTACTCCAGTGTATTTGTGACTTTTCTGGGTACTTAGTGGAAATGAACATCACCTGTCCTTATTCACCGGGAAGCTATCCAGATCTCTCAGAGATTTTGATTTAGTAGCTTTGAGGTTGAATTAAGGGATCTGTGTTTTTTTAAAACAGTTTTTAAAAAATTCATATACTCTACTGTTTACTCATTTAAGATCTAAAATTCAATATATGCTTTTCTATCATGTTCACAGAGTTATACAACTGTCACCACTTTCAAATTTTAGAACATTTTTGTACCTTCTAGAAGAAAACCTGTACTCTCCTATCAGTAGTCACTTCCCACCCCACCAGTCTGCCCATCCAGCCAGCCCCAGGCAACCACCAGTCTACCTCTGTCTGTTAAATTTTGCCTATTCTGGACATTTCAAATAAAGAAAGTCATACAGTGGGTGTCCTTTGCGGACTGGCTTTTCTCACTTAGCATAATATTTTCAGGGTTTATCCATGTTTGTAGCACATGCCGGCACCTCATTCCTTTTTTATGGCCAAATAGTACTCCATTGAATGGATATACCACATTTTATTCTAAAGTGGAAGACCCTTGGTGGTTTCTACTTTTTTGGCATTTGTGGATAATGCTGCTGGGAGCATTTGTGAGAAATCTAAATTTTGAAACAAGCTTTCCACTCGATTCTGGTGCAGCGGGCCCTGTACCACCTGGGGGAGCAGCACCCTGAGAGGTTAGCATTGTCGGTTGCATTCTCCCACAGTGCGAAGTCCCTCATTCTCCATCTCTCTAGCTTCTTGAAGAATCGCTGGTTTGTGAGGGAGGGAGTAGTGGCTTAGTGGAAGTGATTTTGCAGAAATGCAGAAGTGGTCTGAGTGTGCAGGTTGTCATGGACAGAAGGGAGACGGTAGATGGTAGGCAGAGTGAGTTGGTTCCAGATGTTTCCAGAATCTAGAAGTGATTTGATTTAATTCCTAAACTGAGGTGCTGCTGGTGGTGATGGCGGTAACAAAAAGGAAGGGTCAGAGGTACCAGACCTTATCAAAGGAAGAACTCTTTCAATAGTGGTGACTTAAAAATATTCAACCATTTGTATTTTTCACTGACTCAGAGACAGTTATGTCTAATTCTGACCATATTTATTCATATCATCCTGTTATTCTAAATAAATGTATTTTTACTGACCAAGAGAGGAAATCCTGAGATAAGTAACTGAAGGATATAGTATAATAAAAAAATGCTGGGTTATGATATTTTGAAGCCTCTAGTCTATTAGGGATGTTTAGATATTATACAAGTCTGAGTCACAACTGAACTTTCCAAGGTTTCTTTTTAGATGTAGGATTCTATGATATTATTTTGAAAATAACATAGCTTCTAGGTGGTGGAGGTTCAGAGTCTTCATTGTCACTATTGGTAAGCCCAGCTATACGCAGCATGAAGGGGAAACCACACCTGTGAGCTATTGCACAGAGGCGGGGCTGTCACAATCAGTGAGTCATATCAGGAAGTCATAAGGTGTGTTTTGCGTAATAGAATTGTCATTGACCAGATATCCATTATTTGTTTCTCATTTTTCCATCAGGTTATTTGATAAGTTATGATGAAGTTGCCCTTAAGATGCTCTATGTTCCATATACTTTTTTCCCCCAACAAAAGCATCATTAAAAATATCAGAATGGATTGATGAAAAAGTTCTTTATTCTACCTTCCTCACCATAATCACTGCGAACACTTTGGTTTACTCTATTTTGTTCTATATGAAAAATAAACATACTGGTTTTGCAAAAACAAGACCACAGCATAGACCTTCTATTTGTTAACCTGTTATTTCCCTCTGTTGTTATTTTCCTATAAACACTGTGTTGTGATCATCTTAATTGTCAGCAGATTGATTTCTACAGCATTTAAAGTTGGTTGCATGGTCTTTTACTGAATAGATGAAATAGCTTCTAGCATTTTACTATTTTATGCTGCAGTGTATGTCTTCATACTTTATACTAAGATACTTTAATCACGTCATACACTTTGCCAGTCTGGTTCTCTGTTAATGGTTTTACTGGCAGCAACACACCTGGATGCTCAGGGTTAAGTGTTCTGTGCCAAAGTGCCATGATTGTGGTATATACATTCTGCTGAGAGAATAGGGCAAGTATATAGTGTGAAGGAGGTTTTATGAACAGTTAACATAAGACATTCTATAGCTCTTAGGAGGTAGAGAATAAAACTTTACTTTTTAGAAACACATACATATAAACATGGAAACAGAATAGAATTTGTAGTAATTTGTGAGGATCATTCATTTCATAGTTCTACTTAACTATGTGTACAAAATCTAAGTGTATTAGGCCATTGTCACCTGCTACCAGGTAGGAAGGAATCATTGTGGGTGTGCACTGGGCATGCCAGGTGAGTTGTTACGGTTTCCCTGGTCCCCTATCTTTCTGCTAAGGTTAAGGACCCTGGAAGAAGATTTTGCCACCTTCTCTGAAGATGTGACTTAGGAACAACCTCTTGCTTAATTTTTAAAGGCGTTAGTGTCATTGTTATAATTATAAAATATCAAAAATAAAAACAATAGGCAGATCTTTACTGTGTAAACTATTGCCCTCTAACTTTATAGATTTCGTGTGCATAGAAAAAAATGAAACAACACATCACCATTTTTAGAGGATGTTTCTGTGTGATGTGATTATGAATAGTTGAAACTTTCTTCCTGCTTTTCTGTATTTTCAGATTCCTAGAGTGAACATGTACTATACTGTATAATATATGGGATGTGGGAATAAAAATATGGGACAAATATTTTTAGAAGGTTTCAGTTGAGGGTGGGTGGGTTGGAGAAAACCCACAAAGATAAGAGTGAGTAGTTACTTGATCCACTGAGAATGAGGCCTGCCAACCCAAGAGAACTCTCTGACCCCACCCTGTACTTTTCATAGCCAGCTTCCCCGCGGCACACCCGCACCCCGGCTTTGTGCTAGTTAGGGACTAGCATAGTTAGCTCAGCTAAGCAAGTATGTAACAGATTTCTGTTATTAGTTTGTCTTTACCAAGTCTTATTGATTCATTTTGGCAGTTGGAACAGGATTTTTTGGAGTGCTTGTTATCTAACAAAAAGTAAGGCTGGGGAACCTGCCTTTCCCTTTCTTAAAAAAAGAAAATGTTTGGGTCTGTCCTAGTGAGGGTGCCTAATTTAGGGATTACTGAGCAAGCATGACCTGAGGGCTGGTTCTTTAATGTTACCAAGTCCCTTACGCACAGGGGTTCTTCCATTTATTTTTGTGTCCCATACTCAGTGGTGTGAATGGTTGAAAGTAGTTCTGAGACTTGAGTAGACCCATATTCTTCAGGTCTTTATGCTGTGCGGAGGTTTCAAAGTGTCTCCTCACAAAAATTTAAACAATCACATGGTGTAAGAAGTAAATTGAATCACAGGTTTGTTTGTTTTTAAGTTAACTTTCATCATTATAAAAATTACAGATGCTCATTGTAGGATACTTTACAAGTATATTGAGTACAGAGGAAAAAATATAACATTTCATATTCCATAGGTTAACCACTGCTAACATTTTAGTTCTATTTCATTTTAGTCTTTTCAACAATTATGTATGCATACATACTCTGAGTACATTTCACTAAACACTGTGTTGTGAGCCTTTCCTTGTGGTGTTTCTGCTTAAACTTTTTCTGTATTGCAAAAGTGACTTCCTGAAGCTAGTAAGTGGTATTATTTATGGTTGGAATGGGTACAGATACCTTTTATTTTCGATGGCTGCCTTAAGTATTAGACTTCCAGTGAACCCTTAAGATGTATGTGTTAATTGTGATATTCTTTGTTGCTGTACCCACATTGATTATTAGAGCTGGCAGGGACTTTGATCATGGAGTCCAGTCCTTTAATTAGAGAAATGAGAAAAAATAAGCCAGAGGAGTTACCCTTTGCCTAACATCATTAATTTATTTAATGGCCTAAAAATATTATCATAGGAAGCAGCTGTTACCTCTCTTTTGGCAGGTTGAGAATGTAATCGCATTGTTTAAAGACCAGGTTATGTTTTTTAACATGCTCAAGTAGCGGGGGCAAGTCAGACTGGTTGTTTGGTATTGAATTGACAAAACCTGTTTTCTTATTGCAGTTCTCCCACCACCAGTTGACCGATCTGATGGCCTGTGTGAGTGGTTGCCGTCATCTTTATTTCCTCAGACATCTGTGTAGAAGTCATTATTGTGACGATGTTGACAATGCCCGCTTTTTTAATTTGAGGAGTTAAAGTAATTATTGTTAGTTTATTGCTTTGCAGTTAAACAAAACGGTCAGAGTTTCCAGTGGAGATAATGAAGTGATCTTCGAAGTTTTGGTTTTTTAAAATTGCATATTCAATATTAACACCTTTTATTTGGCTTTAAAAAGCAATAGTTTACTCCAAGTATTTTTAGTTTGAGAAAACATCATGGCTTCATATTTTTTTTTTAAACAAAGTGATGTCCTGAGAGATTAGCTAGACAAAGAAAATGGAATTGCGAACAGTTTTCCTTTCACCTTGGGAAGGACTTGAGAGGGAATGGTTGTGGACAACACTTGCTTTGTTGACTCTTGAAGTGTAGGCAGTTAGGGCCTGTGAGCCGAGCATTTACAGTGGTTCACCATCCCGCTGCCTTGGAAAGTTCTCCCTGGAACAGCCAGAGGTGCTCTCAGCGAGGCCTGCTTCCTGTGTGAGTACCTATTGTGGGAGCCCTCCACTGAATGGGAGGTTTGTGAGAAGTGGTTTCCCACCAGCATACAATGCTGCCTCTTGGCAATGTAAATACACATTCCACTCAGGGTCAGGCTAACAGTGACTGGCCAGAATGCCCTTGCAAAGAAAGAGGTTTTGGAGTTCCAGTTATTTATAGTGGCCAGTGGAAAATTAATATGCTTGTTAAATCTATTTTTAAAAATAAAAGGGAAGTCTGTTATCTAAGTGTTTGCTGGATGTAAATCAATTAGTTTGTGGCATATTTTGATTTTGCTAATTTGTTGCTCTAGGAAATGAATTTCACCATCATACTAATTATTCTGTCTCTATTTGATACTTGAGGTTCTCATTTTAAGAGCTCTCCATTTGCCTCAGAAAACTTTTTGGGTTCTTTGATGAAAGACTAATAGGCTGTAGCAAAAGAGAATAAATTAGTGACCCTAGAAAATACTGGATCAAATCATCTGCAGATTTAGAACCGGTTCACTGAACAATGAAGGTCTGGAGACCAGAGCTGATAGATTCTTATGTGGGAATGGCAATGCAAAATTATTTGTTTTTACTTTTTTGGTTGATCATTTTCCTTGGTTGAACTTCATTTCCTTGTGATCAATCCGGGAATCCAGGGCATAAGTTTGATTACAGGTGAGACTGACGAAGTTCCCTATCCAAGGGGCCTGGATTTATCGGAGTTAGGTCCCACCCTGTTCTGAACTGGATTTGCTGACAGTCCCAGCAGGGGAGACTACTTGGTCCTCAACATTCATGGCCTTTTCCCTCCAGCCTGCTGCAGTTACTTCCCTTAAGATTTTACCAATGAATTTGTTTCACCAAAGTGCTTTATGAAGTGTAATATGAAATTCTGGAGAGAGCAATCCATGCTAGAATTCGGATACCTGTTTGGATCAATTTGTTCTTTATTCACACACTGTCAGGTGAATTGTGGATGTACAGAGTATACAATAAGGACAGCAATCTTTGTCTATTAGAGAGTGAATTGAAAATGTTCTGCTTTTACATCTAAGCTGCTCGGTGTATGGTGCTGTGATTCTGAAAGTGTGTGGGGATGCTTGGGTATTCCTGAGACTGTGGGCTTTCTGAGTTCATAAGTATTAATAATCCTGAAATGTTAATTGTCTTTTTCATTCTCATGTTTCTGTGTTCTTCCATAACAATAACTGAAGGATATTTTTTGTGTCTTTCATGCTTTCACATAAGGAGAAATTAGAGAATTGAATTGCAGAATATGCATTTTGTAGCAGTTGAAATTTAAAATTATTTTTCTGGAAAGGCTTTAAAGCCTTTAATAGACTCCTTAAATTTAGAAATTTGTATGATTTCAGAACAAAAGAGTGTATCTTGAACAGAGCTGAACCTAAATAAGTATTTATTAAATAAACAGATATAATCCTTTTAAACTTTTTTAACAAATGATATTAGTGTTGTTAATTATGTCATCAATATTCATAGGGTGAGCACCATGCTTTCAAACATTTAGATTCATCCATTGGTTTATAAACCATGTATACACCAATTATCATTTTCATTTATTAAAACAAATCTCTTTAATGCACTGTGGTATATGACGATTTTTTTTCATCAAAAGAAAATGTTTTTTTTTTTATAAAGAATTCCACATTTTTATGTTTTCAGAAATGTTAGTCTGAATTAGTAGTGTGGGTGCATATATATCTCATGAAAAAATAAATAGATGTTTTCTTACATGATGTGTCTTTGCACCTGCTAATTTGTTTCTTTATTAAGTATTGTCATTTCATGTGAATTTTCTGTTTCAGTACCTTAGAAACTCTAAGGAACACCTGGTATTTGCTTTGCGTTTCGTCACACTGAGTGAAATACAGAGCTGCTTATGAGAATGTCATCAGTTGTCATGATTCTTCAGGAAATAGCTTGTTTTAAAAAATATGCTTATAAGCTAAATTCCAATGTATCATATACTGTTCTCAATCATGACCCCCCCGCCCCCCAAATAGGGCTATGGGAAAGAATCAGATATTTTTTGAAAAAATATTTGAACCAACATCTAAAATTAGTAACAACATGTCAGAAATACATATTTTAGTATAAATTGGATAAAACACCAGTGTTTTCCTTATAATGAGTGTTTTATAATATCTATTCAATTAAACAAAACTGAGTTTGTAAAATATATGATTGGATTTTTTATGTGCTGATTAAAGAAATTATTCTAGTATCTTCCTGGTAAATCAGAAATAAAGATTGAGGCAGGGGGTATGTTTGGAAGACAGATTTATCTTCTGGAACACTTAAGACTAGAAAAGAGGCCACAGCTGGGAAACCAAATTTAGACATCAGGGCTTATGTCAGATGAAGGGTTTCATAGCGCATGTGGAGGTCTGTGGACTTCGTGTGTTTTTTGTCAGAAGTTTCCAACGTGGATTCTGTTTTAGTTGTCAAGTATAATGTTTTACTGTGATGCTGTTTAACCTCATGCCTTTATTTCTGGAATCCTAGAATTATAGTACAGTGTCTGGCATAAAGTGGGTCCTCAAAAATATTTATTAAAAACAATGCATGATTATCTTTGCTCAGCTTTTTTTGTTTGATGGTATTTTAGAAGGTACCTTTCAGCTAAGTCCTTTTTTTTGAGATATTGAATAGAATTTTGAAACTCTTTGTACCAAAGACTTTGTTCTAACAGTCTCCTCTTCAATAACTTGCTAAGCTGCCTTCCATTGTGAAGTAATTTTGCTTTTGTGTTTAATTATGGCACATCTCATTAAAAATCACCTTGGAGGGGTATAACTTTAGGCATACATAATTTGTTTTTTGTTGTTTTCTCTCCTTAACTTTTAACCATCTGGAATACAAGATAATACAGGATAACCTCCCTTAAGCTACTTTAAAAAATGTTTTGGAAATCATTAATTCTGTATCTTGGTGAAGATACACCAAAAACTCACAGTTGTTGCCTTCAGAAGGGGGAACTAGAGAATGGATAGGAGGGAAATGCACTTTTATTGGGTGTCTTTGAAAGTTATTTATTTGAAATTTGTTCCGGGTGCTTGTTTCATCTGATTTTTAAAAAGTCACCGACCTCTGCATATTTCATCAACTCTTCCACCTCTGTCTTAAGTTGCCAGATGTTTCTGTGTTACGACCAGCTCACTAATAGCACTGACTTCACACCATCAGTTTCTGAGGCTCTGTGGCCAAATTCTTAACCTCTCTCAGCCTTAGTTGCTACTTCAGTGAGAGGGGGACACCCCCTACTTCACAGGAATGTTGTGGGACTAGGTGAGCATGAGTGTCTTGGGGCTTCACACAGTGCCTCTGCCCACCAGGCTGCGGGAACTGCTTAGAGCTCTTCCTGCAAACCTTTCCCAGGAAGCGGTCAGTTGGTGGGTGCTCGCAACACCCTTTGCCTCCAGTAAAGGGTGTTGCATGTGGCTGTTAGGTACCCAAATGGTTGCAAATACTGGAATTGAATTCATCATCTCTAAAAAACAGTAATAAAATACATTTCGGATTTTATTAAAGGGGAATCTAAAAGTCATGTTAAAGCATCCTATTACAGATGAAGGAACTAAGATGCAGAGAGCCTGTGCAGTAATATCTTGAACCACAGCCCTGACAATCAGTGGGATCTGTCAACGTGCTGTGCAGTTCCAGGCAGGCAGTAGTGCCACGGGGCTGTTGCTGGGCAGAAGAGCATGTCTTCTGACTTTCCATCTCACCTCTTTCCACGTCCCCATGCAGCTTGGAGGTAGATTGGTAGGGAGGTAGGAAGTCCTAGACCTGGAGGAAGCTTAGAAGTGACTTTTTTTATTTTCATACTAGTTTTCTAGGCTTTTTCTTCAATATACTTTAGAAAGAATATAAACAAACAGCCATACAATTCCAAATTTCACTGAAAACACACATCTTTAGTTATTGTCATCCTTAGATAAAGTAGGTGGCAGCGTTAGCTTGCATATGTGTGTGTAAACAAGGGCGCATAGCTGTGGGACACTCCCTTGTAGGCACTAGACTGTCACTGGGGGGCGTCAGCGAGGGATGTGAGACTGTTGTGCTGAGCATACCTGGAGTCTAGATGTTGCAATAAACATGTCTAATCACATCTGCAAACTTCGTAAATGCCATTTAAAAACAATGAACAAAGCAAATGAACCTTTGGTTGGTAAACTTTTTTAATAGATGAACCCCCTTTCCCTTTCAGTTAATAGTATTTGCAAAACTAACCTATTATTTATGTGTGGGTATGGATCTGAGGTCCCAAGATCGTATATAAACAGTAATGTAATTTTCTGTCTTTAATTTTTATGTTTCCTTAAAGATTTGGGGGTATTATGGAGTAAACTATGTATATTCATGGAGAATTATGAACACGGCCTCAGATTACATACAATGTTTACATATAACTCTTAGATATGCAGACCCCCCACCCTCACTGAAAATAGCGCCTTCCTAATACAGTAGTTTTGAGTTCAGACATGACATACTTTGCAAAGTCAAATTACAGCATAGAGAATGTAGTCACTGCTAAATGTAGCAACTATGTGGGGGTGCCAGATGGGTGCTAGACTTATCGGGGCAATCACTTTGTTAAGGTATAAACTGTCTAACCACTATGGTGCACACCCGGAACTAATATAATATGTATGTCAACTGTAATTGAATAAGAAATCATCTGTGGGTTTTACGTGGCAGTCCTCCATTCTCTGGAGCACAGCGGACAACTCTGTTTTTATTTGTTGCTCGAACCATTTGTTGTTGTTTATTTTAATCCAGAGTGGTGGTGGTGGTGCTTTTAATCTAAAAAAGTTGATTTCATAGGATTTCTCTGTGGATTTAAACGTTGCCACTTAAGTCTCCTGTGTTTATAATTGGATGCAAAAAGCAAGAATGTTTTTAAGGTTAAGAACTTTTTCAGACAACTGTGATTTAATTTCACTAATGAACCCATATCAGACAAGAAGACAAATTCCAGACTATTTGTGCCTCAACCAACCAGCTGGGTGCATACCTCCAGGTACTGCTCATGTCTCAAGAGGTTTTTCTGCACGAACAGCTATCACCACTCCGTCTTTCATTCAAGTGGCAAGCCATGGCAAGAGTCTTCCGACTGCATAGGACTCAGCTGTAAATTTAGATTGCATTGGCATGAAAACACAGCGGTTACCAGTTCTGTTTTCTCAATACATTCTTTTCTCAGCTTTTTACTTAGACTCTTCCTCTCTCTCGTGCAGAAGGATCAGGTTATAGTCATACAAGAGAAAGTAACAAATGGGTTTTTAAAGTTTGTGTAAACTTCTGTTTAAAAAGAGTTTAAGCTTCAGTTTAATCTGTGTTAAGTAACATGGTAGGAAGTGGTGTTTGAAACAGTCTGTTAACAACAGAAAGCAACCTTAAAGGCTAATCTATAATTTTGTGCTTTTATAAAAGAAGAAATTAATGGCTGAAGTTTAGAGCTTATTATTGGCAAACCCCTGATAAGAGCTCAGATTTTCCAATACTCGGTCCTGGGGCCTCTCTACTATAGCGCTTAAAAAAAAAAAAAGCCAAACACACTGGTCGTTTGAGCTGTTTTTAGCAGAGGATCTGTGAAAAATTCTAATAGTAATCCTTATTCCCTCTCCATATCCTTTTTTTGCACACTTAGTTGATTTTCAAAAAAGCAAAGGCGAGTATTTGTACCAAGTACCTTCCTCATGGTTTCCCAAAGTGCGCAGGAAGGGGTGAGTGCAGGGAGAGCATGAAAACCACCCCCAGCTCTCTCCTGTCCAATGACAGTGCTCCACGTCAGGTTCATGAGTGGCCACATGCTAATTCCGCATGGTTGAGCCAGGGCCACAGGCACTGGTGTAGTGTTACTGGGAAGGGGAAGAAAAGCTCTGTTCTCACAGTAGCAGGGAAGTGACAGAACAGTCAGATGTGTGCTGATGGGTGAGCAGATTTTTCTCAATTTCAGAGCTAAAGAAGATGCACAGTGTTTCTATTTTGTCTTAATCTTTTATTTTCTATTGATGTGGTTGGCGTTTCCACAGTTCTTATGAGAAAGCTGTTTTTAGTTTTGCTCAGGAGGCTAGAAATGACAACTGTTGAGATTCTAGATCTTTAACTATGCCAGTCAAGGGGCTCACCTTTCAAAACCAGCATGAGGCAGGAAAGATATTCTGATGAGGAAAATAAAATAATAAATGATATTTAGATTCCCTCTTATTGTAGGAATGTGCATAACTTTTTTTTTCATGTTGTGTTCTTTCTTCCCAACTCTCTCTCTGTTTCCCTCCTCTTTATCTTTCTAAATCTTGTGTGCTAAAGCGTAGAATCGAAGGAGACGCTGTAGGAAGTTATCAGTCCTTATGACTGATGACATAAATGCATAAACGCCATCACCTGTATGAGGGGAGGGTCATGAAAGCAGTTTCTCTCTTTTTCTGTGCTGTTTGATTCTCTGTCAAATTTTGACTTCTCTAGAGTTTTCTTTTTTACAACAGCCATGTCATAAACAAGTGTGAATCAGCTGCACTAAGGTTTGTCATAATAAGTCCCATTAGGCATAGATTTTGTATTAGAAGCCATTCAGAGATTTGTATTCACTTATAAAGCATTAGCTATCTGGTAGTTATATTGCTTTAAGAGAGAATACAGTAATTTCTTAGTAACTTCTCAAATGCCTTTGCCCCAAACACATAATAGTAAAACAAAACTGTTTTCTGTGATTCGGTAAGTTTTTCAGATAGTCATTTTGACTACTGGTGGGGTTTTTCTTACCTCCAATGAGGCAAGAAAAAAATTCCCCTTTCTTATGACTGTATACAAATGGTTACAACATTTCTATGGTATGTTTGTGACAGTTTTCTAAAACCTGGCCCACAATTGATTTTTACCAGTAGAAGTCAACTGGTACTTTTAATAGAGGAAGAAATTTTCTTAAAGTATGAATCAAACTATGATTTTACTACTGTGTCCATGACAATATTTTTCTCAGGCTACAGAACAAACATGTAGCAAGCAAAATGTTAAATGCTGTTCAGATTGTGTGAAGGTGATTGGTTAATTTTTATTTTATTGGAAAAGATGCAAGCTTTATGGAATTACAGTTAACTTTAGTGGTATGAATTTTGAAGATGATTTGTTTATTAATATTTATTAGATTTTTAAATTTAGTTAATTGCTTTTAGGTCTCTATAGTTGATGGGTTTTTATTCATTTGCCTTTCACCAAGGAAGCTTTTTGGTTTCTGCAAATGCATTTTGAATTATAGAATGGAAGCAAAGAGTTAAAACTGATCATGTGCATTTTTCTTGTTAGTTCCTGTACCGCATCTCCTTTTTAAACACTTCCCTGGGATAGTCTGGAAGTCGGAAGAAGCCACATTAGCATGTAGGTGCATTGAGCTTGGGAGCCTCAGTGCTGACTGAGACTGAACCAGGGGCACTTACCGCCAGGTCTTGTGGTTCTGATGGGTGGATTTTGCTCCTTTTGGTGTTGTCACATTTCTTTTTCTCTTGTCACCTGAAACTGATTTGTGTGCTGTACTTCTAACTCACATCTTAAATTAATGTAAGGAAATTTGGCTCATCGGTCCATGCAGTAAGGACCAGGACATCTTGTTACTAATTTGAAGACCAGGTTCACAGACTTAAAACCCTCCCTGCAGTGATTAGGCCTTTGGGTTTTTTCAAGTTAGAAATTCTTCCTGGTATTTAACTGCTTTTTTGGCCTTTGGAAGTGGATCTGTGGTTCTTCCCCGAGAATCAGGTTTTTCATGAACTTGGCCAGTATGTTTCTTAGTATAGGCTGGGGCCAAAATGCAGTGGAAACCCTTTTCAGACTTGGAGTGGGGGAAGGAAAATAAGAGGAAAAAGTAATAAGCTGCTTGCCTAGGGTAATGTAAAAACTGAAGACCCTTTGTAATATTCTTTTAAAGTGAGGTGTTCTTTAAAAGCTTTGGGGGCATATTTGGATGGAATTAAATGTCTTGCTAACAGTGAGGATCTGTTCATTTTGTGTTTCAGGGCGCCCAGCCCCCACCTGCCATTAGTGCAGCCATTCATTTAGTAATGCTAGGTCTCGCTTGCAGGTAATGAAGGTAACAGATGACTTGCTCTCTTCTTAGGAGGGAGGGACATTAACCACAGTGCTCACGTGGCATCCTCTCCCTGTCAATCAAAAGAACAACAGCAACAACAAAAAGAACAAAACTGGCTGGGCATGAAGCAGTTGTGGTTTTAGTGTTAGGATGTGCGGTTAGACAGAGAGGTTGTAAGGGCCTGTGGTTGTTACCAGATTCTTTAAAATGGAAGTCTGCGTAAGAACAAACTGAAGAATAGGAGCGAAATCTTGGAACTTTGTGTGATGAAAGAAAAAATTCAGAGGGATAGAAAAAGTAATAGAGACAATCTATTTTATATTTATTCTGATTAGTTTCATAGCACATTTGTTCTTTATTTGTAAAGTGGAGTGCTTTAAAAAATGGATTCATTCATATTAAGAACTCTGCCGTCTGTGAGGGGTCAGTGTGGATGTGGTGCAGCGTAGACTGTACGCATGCGTGCCTGGGTAGGTTTGGCCAGCTCAGATTCACATCTGTCCAGGGGAGAAGGCGCTCAGACCAGGGAAATGAGTGTTTTGTCAGGGTGGTTTCTCATGAGACTGTCTGAAACAAAAAACAGTTACAGCTCAGTTATTGAGAAATCGCACATCTCCATTCAATTTCCCTCAGAGCTGATTGATAATCAGCAGGTGGTCCAGGATGATGGTGCGAGGCACAGGGGGGAACTTCTGAGACCCCACAAGAGACCAGTCCTCTCTCTGTGTGTACAGAACTAACAGTCTGTACAGTGAAGACAGCAAATTCAGGATATGGCCCTCAGATTTGAGGAGGTGCATTTTGTGGGACTGCTTAATAGGGAAGAGAGAAAAAATACCAATTAAACATAATTCAAATTAGGGGTGACTTTCTCTGGATATGCAAGGTCAAAATGCTTCAGTAACTCCCTCGTGCCTCATTTTATGGCTGAACACAGTATTGTTATAAGCAACGACACTACATCTCTAAGAAAAAAATAAGTAAGGAATGTGTAATTTCCATTCATAGTCATTACAGATGAAGTAAATTTGGTGCTTAGAGATATGTATTTGGATAGTATACCTACCACATACATTGCTTTACCTTTACATTTCATTTTGGAAGTTCTGTCAGCTTTTTAAACTGTGTAACATTTTCTAGGTCGCCTCAAAGCAAGGGGGTTGAGGCATAGCTGTTGAGGTTGAGGACCCCTGTAGTTTTTGTCTAGGTTACATGTCAAAACAGAGGAGATTCACTTTTGGGGGGAGCTGTCACCACTGAATGATTAATGCATGGTAAGCCTTCCCAAGTCTCCTGGGCCGACCTAACCTTCTTTTGCTTTCAGAGTGAGGGACAAGTGGTTTTCCCAGTTTACAAGTTGAATATTTGACTTTCTGTATTTGGAGAATGAATTACAACCTGCTCCCCACCCCTCCACCCTTATCATTAGAGAATAACCAAAAGGATACTGCTATGTATTGTAAGTTTTATGTTTTGTGTCTTTGGTTTTCTTTCTTTTATAATTCTTCCCGACTTCCCCTTTGTCTTTTCTATAGTCCAGCGGCACTAAATTGTTTCTTTTCCATGGTAATTTAAGACAGGTTGGCAGGTAGTATCTTGTTAATAGCTGGGCATTATCTTGCCTAGAGGTAATTTATTGCTTTTTCTATATGTCTCCTGCATTCCAGGCAAATGAAAGTATCCTGTATATGTACATGGAGTATAAAATTGGTATTTAAACATGCTGGCTGTGTAAGCCACCCCATCTATAAACAAATGAATCTTTTACTTGTATTCTAGTCAGGATAAAGGTTGGTTTACCTTTGGTGGAATTCTTAGGGCCTAGAAAACAGGCCTTGGATTTTAACAAGCTGGTGGTCTGGGGAAGGAGGAGGACACATTTGGTTATATGAAGTGAGACTCGTGGTAGGGAAAATAGTGGTTTGTATTCTCTTTATTCTTTCTTCCATTTTCCCCCATGATTAAAGGCGTGGTGGTTAGGTGGTTGAGTTGAGGCATTAGAAGTGTATGATCTTTGTAAGTTCCCACTGTAAGCTGTCTGAGGAATGATTGCACATATAGTTGACTTTTTAAAAAAATGTACAGTTCCCCCTGTCTTTCCCTCCCTGGTCCAATAATCCGCAATAATCTCTGCAATCTGTGAGGTAGATCACCTGGTAACTGCCCCCCCACCCCCCCAAAAAAAGGATTTAGGCAGCTTTTTCTTCATCGCAGAGCTGCATTACTCAAAGTTGCCTGCATACTTTTCAAAAACAAATATAGTGATCTGTTTGTGCCAGTGGACTTGTTTTCTTTGTCCCCCCCCCCCCCCGCCCCCAGCTTTGTGCAGGTCCCCATACTGTCCCATCCTATATGAGACATACGTGGGCTTATTGGCCTATACCCCATCCTACTCTTGCAGAACCTGGAGTTTTAACTTTCCAACTTGGACTTGACACCTGTGCTTAAGAGTGCTACTTGAGGGTGCTAGATTGCTACATTTGTTAATAGCAAGTCCCACTTTTCAACAGGATGGCAGCCAGAAGTTTTCTTACATTGAAATCGTCAGTGTTAGACATTATGTTGGTGTTGAGACATTCTTTGATATTAGGGACAGAGGACCAGGAATGCCTGAATTTTACATCAGATCAAAATGACCTCTTCCTACCCAGCACCTATGATCCCTCCCCAAGAAACATTAAGAACTGGGAACAAAATAGCATTGTTAGTTTAATTTGAATCTCAATCCTTTATATTGAAAACTTCAGTTAGCTGGATTGGACCATTTGTAGTGTAAATAGTTTCATCACAAAGCAGGTTCTGACAAAGGACCTCCATCCTGCCCCATCTACCCATCCCCTAAACTTGTATTACATTTCCTGTCCTCTGTCCTAATGGAAGGACCTAGAGGCTGGAAGGACCCAGGGGCAGGGCCTGAGCCCATTTACTCCTGCTGCTTTATTGGGTAAAAAAAGAGAGAGCCAGTTTTCCCTTCCTGCGTCTTTGTGAGAAGACCAGCCTGTGCCAAGCCTGTGAGGGCTTTGGCACCCACTGCCTTAGCAGAGGAGAGAAGACAGAGCCATAATTGGCACCATAATCTCACCGGCAAGTGTTGCGGGACTCTTCCTGGGGGAGGAGTGAGGAGAAGGTCGAAGTGAGCACAGGGTGCTTCACTCACTGGTCCTGCATGCTTTTTTACTCAGACCACCAGAGGAAGTTACTGCTCTGTTTTTCCAGCCTGCAGTTTTGAAGAAACATTAAATAAAACATTACACTTAAGAAATAGGCCTGTGTAATATCACCAATCTAAGGAAAAGCAGCCAATCTTTCCCCATGCACTAGTAGGATAAAGTGTGTTAGAAATAAAAAATTGAAATGGGCATCAGTACTCCATCATTTGACGTACTCGAAATCAAACAGTGATGTCATGGTGGTGTCAATGGAATTGTCTTAGTTAATTTTATTGTGGAAGGATCTGTTTCCTACATCAGGATAGACCATTGGGCTTTGGGTTTTGTGATTTTATTTGCTTAGGAACTGAGTAATTGCCTCATAAAACAGCATGATGGTACTATTAACACTGAATTATAAGACCTGTTATTATAGAATGTGCTTCCCTAGTTGGGACAGGACTTCACTGTTTGGCACTTAAAATGATTAGTTTCTCTAAATGGGGTTATAATGAATAGCGTAAATTTTTACCTATTTAAAATAAAAAAGTTTACAATCTGTTGGGTGGCTTTTATGCATCATTTGATATTTTCAGGGAAGGAGTTTCTTTTCAATGGCATTGGGGGTGCAGTATATTTCATGTTCAGAATGGAGGTGGTTAAAAATGAGGAGACATATTTTATTTCTATTAACCCTAAGACCAATTTGAGATAGTCATTAAAGGATTCACCTCATTGTTTTGCCTGATTTGGATATTAGATATTAAAGGGTTAACTGACCATGAATTTGAAATTTTATGGGACTTTATTTATTTTTATGGGACATATCATTTATTATGAGTGATTAAAAAACCTAATTGAACTATGTGACAGTGGGTTTTTGAATTAAGTAGTGCATGTGTGTTTATTGGTTTTTTGTTTTTTGTCCATGCTGTTAAAAGTTATGGTGGCAGTTACTCTAGCTGTAAGTGAAGAATATGTAAATACTTCTTAAAGAATAAGTTATTTTAAATAGGAATTTATTATTGTCCTGTTGTTGTATTGAAAGACTAGATATTTATTGGTGGCAAGTATGAATATGGAACAGAAGTGAGATTTGTGTTGTTTTGACCACTTGTATGAAAGTCATTTATTCTGTTGAAACAGTGGAATGTCTTTGGGCTCAGTGCTGCAGAAGGTGCCATGGGGTACTCTTGAGATACAGGAAATTTCAAGATGTATACAAGTGGTAAAGATGTAACTATATAACAGGTTAATTTCAATTCAAGGAAATGATGGGAGAGAGATGATTAGAAGAGTGATTACCAAAATAATGGCAAGTTCAGAAACTGCAGTATAGGTAATTAATCTTTGTGTGTGGGTTTTTGTTTTTTTGTTTTTTGCCTGGATTGACTGTTTATATATAGTATTTTGATCTGAATAAAAGGAAAAAACTGTCATATAGGTCAGTTGACCTTATTTTCTGTGATTACCTTACATATAATGATATCACCAGTTTTCGTTCGACACTTTGCCTTCTCAAAACATTATCTCATTCTATCCTGAGAAAGCTCCCTGGGGTTGAGTAGTTACCATTCTTCACATATTTTTAAAATTTACAAATAAATGACAAAGTTGAGGCATGGGAGGTTGCATTCACATGGCTGCTTGGAGACTCATTGGTGGTCTCCTAGTTCAGGCTGTGCCATGTACTTTAACACAGGAATACAGTACTGCATGATAAATAATCTGAGTTTCAGCTGACCTCAAGACGGAGTACTTAAATTGTCATTATAGGAGGCTTTCTGTGGTCCTGAGTACTTTTTAAAAGACGGTTGTTCTTTTGCAGGGAGCCGATTGAGTGAAGTTCTCCATGAATGTACGTCACAATGATGATGACCGACCAAATCCCTCTGGAACTGCCACCATTGCTGAACGGAGAGGTAGCCATGATGCCTCACTTGGTGAATGGAGATGCAGCTCAGCAGGTTGGTATAGTAAGAGGGAAATTTAGGTCAGATTATCTGAGGGGAAAACATGAACCCAATAATTGTGTTGAGATCAGAAGATCTGTGATTTTGAACATTGGCAGTTTTAGAGCTAAATGTTTCTGTTGTAGAATAACTGTATAATTTTTTAAAATATGAGAAATCATGATTTTTCGAGAACAGCAAATCTTACCTCATCCAGTTAGTATTCTCGAAGCATCAAAAAAATGTCTGCTTTTTGAAATGAATCATTTTGAAAATATGCACCAGTCTTTGGAATAGAATGTTGCTCGTGCCATATATTGTGCTTGACTGGCTTGCCTGGTTGGCTAGAGCAAGACACTCAGCAGGCAGGTCAGGTTTTGACCTCACACAGGGTGTGGCTGACCTTGACAAGACGCACAGGTCCCTGCGAATTCGAATTCAGCGTGTCTCCTGGAGCTGTCCTTCCGAGTGTAGGGCTTGCTGTTACTAAGCATTACAGAATAGACAAGTTATTTCTGAACTCATCCATGTAGCATTTGGGGAAAAATTTAAACCGTCAGTAAAACTTATAAAAATTATTAGAGACTGGACTATTCTGATAACATTAACTTTTTTATTGACAACAGTAAGTGGGTCTGCTTAGTCTTATACTAATTAAATATCATTTTTGTCTTTGTGAAGTTCTTCAGAAGCATAAAAGTAAAAGTCTTTGTCTTATGAAAGTAGAATTGGAAACAATTGCTTACAAATGTTTACCCAAAAAATATTAATAAATGAAATAATCAGCCTTGTTGATATCAGTACATCCCTGCCCATTCTATCATAGTACAATAACATTGTTTATCACAGTACATTAATACTCTTGTATATCTCTATTGGATCTTATTTTGCTGCTTAAAAATGTTTTATTCCTCTTTCCTGCTGCAGTAGACTGTGAACCCCTTAAGAATGAGGAACATTGAATAGGCGCGCAATGACTATCTGTCTGCTGAATGCTTTCATTCCCTTCTTACCAGCGGTGCAGATATCTCCCTTCCTGACTCCTTAGTCTTTCTGTCTTTCTGGCGTATCATTTTCACCAACATACTATAGTGTCTTTTATCTTAAGTACATAAACAACTGCACCTCTCCCCACCCACATAACAAAACTCCCTCCCTTAACTCCACATTCCTGTCCAATTACCACCTTATAGCTCTCCTTCCTGCAACAGAACTTCTCCAAATGGAGCCTCTACTTCTTATCTCCATTGCTTTTCAACTCCAGAGTCCTCACTTGTGTCTTCTCACCTTCTCTACCAGTCTGCTGGCTTTATCTCAGGGTCTTTTTCTGAAGACCCTGTACTTTGCCGTGTCCACTACCACTACTGGGCTCTAGGCAACATCTCTCACCAGGATAGGACAGTCCTTCTCACTGGTCTCTCTGCTTTTATTTTACTTTTGTATCATCAGAAAGCATTTGCCACCCAGTCTTTTGAGTCTTCTTCTAAAGTCATGCATTGTGGCCCTGGCTGGTGTAGTTCAGTGGATTGAGTGCTGGCCTGTGAACCAAAGGGTCACCAGTTCGATTCCTAGTCAGGGCACATGCCTGGGTTGCAGGCCAGCTCCCCAGTAGGGGGCATGCAAGAGGCAACCACACATTGATGATTCTCTCCCTCTCTTTCTCTTTCCCTTCCACTCTGTGTAAAAATAAATAAATAAAATCTTTAAAAAATAAAAATAAAAGCATTCATTGTGTCATGTCACTGCCGCACTTAAAGCTATTCTGTTACCCGTGGAGTAAAATCCAAGTGTGGTGCCCTGGCCTGTCAGCCTTACATGTTTAGTCCTTGCCTTTCTCTCCATCGTTCTTCCACTGCTGTGCTCCAGCCACTCATGGGAAGGTCTCCAAGTACCGTGAATGGTTTCGGCATGCCATGGTTGGTCTCCCTTCTTTTCACTAATCAGAAGGATAACTAAAGACTTGGAAAGCATCCTCTGTCTCCTAAGTGTCCTCACCTGGTTCTTGTGTGCATATGTACTCAGAGTCCTGGGGCCCCCCGTCCATGCTATTGTGTGTCCTTTTAGTGTTTTGATTTCTTCCTCATTTCTGTAATTCAGTTTGTACAGTATAGCCTTTTATAGATCATGAACCAGCAGATAAAGCCCTTAGTTATAGAATCATTCAGTTTCCTCTTTAGAAGTAAACTCCTTTGTCCCTAGAAATGACGAAAGACTGGACTTCCTCAGCAGGCTGTGTGGCATTCCCCTACTGTGTGGATTTACCTCAAGTCTAATTAGAAGCTGCTTAATCATTTTGGTTTATAAAATCACATTTTTAATTCATCTGGGACTTTTTCTGTAAAGACAAGGGGAAAATCTCTGTTTTATAAGTAATCAAATATTAAATTTTCTCAAACTGGGGTATACTTACTCTAAAAAAATCCCATCAGAAGGAAATGTTTCAGTCTTTCTAATTAGTAAATATGTGCTAGAAGCATTAAAATTTATAGGATATGTGGACCAAGCTATTGACGAGCATTAACCCTAAATTGCCTGTAACAGGTCATAATTGTTAAGTGGGCAGAGTGTGTTCGGAATATCCCTCTCAGTGGGACCACCCCAAGGTTTATCATGCCTCGGTGTTGCCTCCACCTCCGTTGTCACTGTGGCTCAGCTTAGGTGGGGGCTCTGTGCCTGACAGTTTTCTTCCTCTTTCTGCCCCCAGGAGCTCCATCCTGTATCTCTCCCATTCCCTCAAGCCTTTGCTCTTTGCTTTGGGTCCTAACATTGACCTTTGGCCTAGTTGAGTGTGGCAGAGTCCTCCACGTCTGTGTGTGGAACCTGGGCGAAGGCACAAGAGGGGAAGACTAACCCAAGGAGCAAGCAAAATCAGTGATGGAGAAACGCCAGACAGGAGATAGGGAAAGAGGAGAGGGATAGGGGTCACCAAAAAGGGCAAGGACCAAATGTGGGGACCCAAGGATCCAAGAGTCTGGGACTGCAGGAGTTTTGAGTGCTGGCCTGGGGCACCTGTTGGAATTTGCTGCCTGCTCTTCAGAGCCGGTGTGGTATGGTGCTCAGGGCTTCTTTTTATAGGATCAGGACGTAGAGGACACTCCAGAGAGAATTACCTGTACTGATGTTTGCTGAGGCTTGTACTGTGCTGTTCCTCTGAAGCCACACCTGTTTGAGTTAACCAGGACCTTTTGGAGGCACAGTGTTATGACTTCAGCGATGGATGTTGCAGGCACTGTTGGACAGACCCTTGGTGGTGGCGTTTTAAGGGAGGTAGCACTTGAGCCGCCTCTCAAGTGTACTGTTGTAAAGAACTGCCCGCTGGTTACGGGGCTCTTCCTCTGCATCTCTGTTAGTAGTCGGTACGGTGAAGCTTACCTTGTATGTGTTTACAGCTTTCTTAATGCTTTGCAGCTGTGCAGAGAACAGTCTAAACATGTCTTTATATGCAAGAAAACCACCACAGTTATGAGAAAGCTTTTCAGTCCCCACAGCCACTCTCCTGATTTCTGCCCTGTTGGTTTGAATTCAATATGTATGAGCTCTTGGCAGGCTGCTTTGTTCTGTTCTGGCTTTTTAAGTAAGAGACTGTTAATTTTCATTATTTGAAGTCATGTTAAGTTTGAATCCTTGGTTTGTCATTTTATTATATAGGTAACAGGGAAAGGAGGATTCTTTGCTTAAAATAAAAAGCCATCCTTATTATGAATGAAGCTTTAAAAATAGTGTACTG